>VDFB02000003.1:368430111-368697011 GCA_007258455.2 Sequoia sempervirens | reverse complement strand
TTGCAGGGCTTCAAACCACTCCCAAGGCTCTTTAACCCTAGATGAGGAGAAAATTCCATCAACCACCAGCTTATCCTTACCATACTCCATGATTGTTTTGGTTTTCTACAATAAGAGATCAGTTTCCTCCTTATCCTGAGAAAAAACATAATCTAACCAATCCTTAGCTCTCATTGCATGCTTTCCAGTTGAAAGAATCTCCTTTATTGCATCATCTCCCTTAGCTTGTACCTCCTGCAACCAATTCATTGTAGCTAGGGTAGAAGCTTTCATTTTGTCTAGCTCAGAGATGGTCTCCTTTAGCAAGGAACCAGCGACAGCAGATGAGGATGGGTGAAAAGATTGTAAGGGCTTCATCAAATCTTCTAGACATTTCCTAAGCCTTTCATTGTCTTTCTTTAGTTCATGTTTAGACTGTGTCTCCTTCCTCAATCTCCCAATGATCACTGCACTGGACCCCTCATACTCTTCAATATCTTGCTCCATAGAAGTGGGCCCAAGATTAATGGTTTGTACATCATAATCCTCCCCAGTTATCTCATCTTTACTTTTACCTGCAGCAGGGGTAGCAATGTGAATAACCCTGTTACTACCTTCATCCCTTTCAATCCTAGAAACCACCTTGGCTACCTTCTTTCTTTTACCCTTTCTAATCTTGGCCAAAATTTCATCCCAGTTGAGAGGAGTGTCCTCAACAATGACCTGCTTCCTTCTGATCTCCTTATCTAGCCAATCCGGAACAACAGGATCCACCCAGGATTCATCTTTCTTGACCTCTTCATGCTGATCTACCATCTCATCCTTTTCCTTTTTAGGAGATTGATCACCTTTGTTTCCCAATTTTGGCTCCTCTTCATGCAGGGGTGATGGAGTCTTAATAGGAACATCCTCCTTCTTAGGAGATCTATTATCTTTACTACTTACAGGAGAATCCTCATGCTGTACCAATGGAGAATGATGAATTTCCACATCTCCTACCTCAAACTCAACAGTTGTACTGTAAAGTTCCCCGTCCTTAAATGGTTCCACTTCCTCATTGGTCTCATGCTCTTCATGAATCATCTGCTTAGGTATACCCAATGAAGGAGAGGTATCTTTCTGTTGCTCCATAGTGGATGCCATTGGAAGGGGATCTACCTTTTGCATAGTCTCCTTGGGAGATGGGGTTCTTGACCTTCTTGAATAAACCTAGGTTTTCTCTACTGAGCTCTCTACATTAACCACAGGAGGGTCTGCTTTATCCTTAGAAATTTTTTGATCTTTCTTCTTAGAGGCCCTGGTTGTCCTTGTCCTTTTTGGCTCTGGAGGAGTGTCTTCCTTCTTTGCTTTCTCAAGTTCCTCCTCTTTGGTAGACTTACCTATTTTCAAAGCATGACTCCTCTTCTTTCCCCTGGGTTTTCTTTTCTTTTTAGGTTCACCCTCCTTAGGGCCTCTAATTTTAATCTTAAAAGGTGAGTCTACCTTGGTTTTACCTGTAGAATCATCCTCTCCTGATTCCTCTGAGGTAGAGTGAGCATTCAGATTTCCCATCAAATTGAAAGTACAAGGTACCTTTTCACTCTCCAATTCCCATACTTTATGTTTTAGCCATGACTTGGTGGATTTCAAAATAGGACCCATCAACTTCTCCAACTCAGTTATCTCCCTTTCTGACTAGTTTATCTCTCCAATGGGTCTGTCCTTGACTGATTCGTATGCATGATCCTAGAATAAATTTATGTCATCCTCTAACTGATCAGGAATCAACTTGACATTGTACATCCTGATTACATCAACTGGAAGCCTAGAATACCTTTTCTTTCTCACCTCAAATTCATCCTTGTTGTTCGCCCAGTAGTCTTCTAGATCATCTTTGTGGTGATATTCTTTAGTAGCCTTCTTCTGTGCTTCACCAGTGATGTCAAAACTTGCCCTCTTAGAATGGAAAGAGAAGCCAAAAGTACTCAATTCTTCCCCTGATGCATGAGCCGAGTTGATTGAAGGGCAGAATTCACCTGTTCCAATTTTCAAGGGAAAATCTCCACCAAACCCTGTCTTATGTTTCACATTTTTAACAATGGCATCAAAATCACATATTTGTCGGGTAACCTCCAAGAGTATGATGTGGTCAGTGGGATATCTTGGCAATCTGTATGGAGCAGTGGGGCATCCATCAATTCTGATATAGGAGAAGGTGGGGAATTGTATAAACCAAGCTCCATATTTTTTAATTAGTTCCTTGGCTCCATCAGAAATTCTCACATGCTCTGCATTCTGAAGCAACCTAGTAACATGCATAGTGAATGCATCATTCACTCTTCTGTAATTCAGATTCCCTAGCTGTAGCTCAGGGTACACCTCATAGATGACATCTTTCCCAAATGTTCCTCTTGGATTCAATCCCCTGTATGGATAAAATCTGGCAAGTATATATACCACATAAGATGTCATGGTGAAATTCTTTGTCTCTAGCACATCTCTTATCTGCCTGTCAATCATTGCACTGATAATCCCTACCCAGTGGTAATTGATACCTTGCTCAATATTGTTAATGACATGTACCATCCAATTCTCCAATGTCCCAACACTCTTCAAGCCCGCCACCCTGCTCAATAGTGTGATTACATCATATATATCTTGTCAAAACTTGACCCTATGTAGCTGTTTAGGCAGCTTAGAGAAATGAGATTTTGGATTTTCCAGCCAGGAATTGATCATCTGCTAGGCTTTAGTAGGTTCATCCTCATAATAAGTCCTAGCCAAGTCCATGTCCAAGGCACACACACATGGTAAGTCTGGCATATCAAATTCCTGGGCAATGGAGACTGGATTAAGATTTTCCAATACTCTCCCCTCAGGTCTAATGATCCTCTACGTACCAAGGTCATAATGCCGGGCACACTCCAATATTAATTCATAGCATTGAACTACAAGAGGAAATCCTACCACATGAGCTAGTCCGGATTTCACCATCCCCTTTGTCAGAACTGATAGATCTGTCTGAGCCATCCTTCCTTTGAACTCCTCATATTTCCAAGCACCTACATTTGTACGAGAGACCTCTGACCAAACTGAAACCAACTTACTATCTGGCAACTAGTTCTTCACATCCAACTTTATCCTTTCTGCATCTGTAACTGAAGATCCTTTTGTATCTTGTTTGGACTTTCCTACTGCTGCCTTGCTTGATTCTGCCTGCATTCATAAAAGAGTCATGAAAATTCGATTATCATCCATATTTCACTCAAAAGGTTAGCCTCGAAACCACATGAAATCATTAAGATAAATCATTAAACATCAAACTTGAAAATCCAGGAAAATGGGGTAATCTAAAAAAATCCAGTTGGGGCAGAATTTTGAAGAAATCCAACCCAGACAGACTCCCACAGCCAAGACATCATTTCATCAAATAAATCATCAGTATGGATAGAAGAGATGCATGATTATCATAAGATTATCCATTAAGCAACAAGAAATCATCATCCCACATTTGATTCATTACTTCAATCTCAAAAATCAAAATCAAGTGACACCAGGCAGAAAATTGAAAAAAATCCAGGTAGGCTGGATTTTCGCGGGCAGTTCTAAATTCTAGGAATTCTTCACACTCCAGGGAAATGGCAAAATCTGGGAAAATCTGGGTGCGCGGAAATTCCGCGAACACCTCAGAAACCCGACGACCGTTCTACGCGCAGACAATTCATGGAGTGATCATACAAACCCCCTATCCGAATCTAATGAACATGAACTCAACCTCAATAAGCCAAATTTCGATCGTACTTGAATTTAAACTCCCAAAGTTCTCGAATGGTTGATCCCCACGACGAAATAATGATGCCCTAAATTTGACAGCTAGACCTCCGCCATGAAAGCTAGGGCAAGCTCAAAATTCTAAGATATTATCCCTCAAAATTATTAAACTAGGGCACACCAGGGTCTTAAGCGTTGCGAAAAAGTTTGAGCTAGACACAGGACATGAGGGTCACAATAACTTCACCAAACTTAACAACCCTGGGCAGACATATCGAAACCCTACCTTCACAAATTATACCAGATTACGCAAAAACAAGGCAGGACCAAAAAAGAATGCCCAGGCACATAGGTACACCTGAAATTCAATTGAACAACAAAGGGATGTGCAATGCAGGCATTGAAAACCCATTGAGAGATGAATCAAACCCTAACTCGATAAATATGTAATCACAAACAACAAGCAAGGGCTGACTCGAATAATCATATAACTTGAAAGATTCAACCACAAAGCACAAAACAAAGGGGAGAAGTCAATGATGACTTACCATGAATCAAATCTGATTGAACCTCGAGCACAAGGAAATCACTACGAACCAAGGTGCCCTAGTGGTGATAAATCAACACGAACGCCCAAGGAATCCACATGCAAGCAGACCAAATCCAACTACCAAAGCTCAAAAATGAACAAACTCAAGTGCAAGAGCAAATAAAAAATGAACAATGAAATCAGGAAGAGTGCAAAAAGACCTTAAATTTGCCCACATTCATGCCAAAGAAGACGTACCCCAAGCATTAATGGCTGACAAGATGCACCGAGAAAATCCAAAAACCTGAAGTCGAAACAGAATTTTAGGAAAATATGAGCCATTTGAATTATCCCAATGGGCATGAATTCCACGGATGACGCACCCCTCCGGGACTCCAATGGAATCTGGGAAAATCCATGTGATCCAGAAAATCTCGGATTTGACCAGAAACCCGGATTTTGGAAAATCTGACATAGACAAACGCTGGACCAGGACCCAGGAAAATCCGGGTGAGCTAGAAAATCTTGGACCCATGTCAAAACCCGGACCCCATTAAAAACACAAGTTTGATTGATTCAACCCTCAGGGTAAGACCAAGATAAGCAAGACCAACATCCCGAGACCTCGAAAGGTCAAAGAGACATCCAAAATCAGAAATCAGAGGGTCCCTACTCCAAGTGGGGTGTGTCTGCAAAATTGCACAACAAATGGCAACTCTGCGGGGAATGCTCCAGAGCATTTTGATGACAAACTGGAATCAATAACCCATAACTTATGATTTCAACTCATCCATCTGGTCACTACCTATGGTTAAACCATAGAACCCATAAGTCATCAAAACTTTTCCTACACTAGGGTCGAAGTGTGTGCATATGCATTCATTACCCCCCTTAGCTGCAAAAAAAATCGAACTTGGTCTGAACAGGCTACATAAAGATTCATACTCTAAAAGCAACCTAGATAGAGCCTCACTACCAGTTAGGCGTGCTCTACTGCCAACCAGGCATTCATAGCCCCGGTAGAGATATTCAGATCCCCCTGATGAGTTGAATTCAGTATTTTGATTTTCAATATTGTCTCTTTCTTTTTCTGATATTGCTTATTTTTTTCACTTCTTTCTCTTTTTTTTTTTACTTCAACTTGTGAACAATGAAGTTCACACTCAGGGATGAGGACCACAGTGGCACTAAAGCAGAAAATGATTTTTCACCAGTGCAAACTTCATAAGGACCTTCTGTAACTTCAAGTATCTTTAATATTCAAAATGTGAGACCCTAATGTATTCCTGTTTAATCTGACTAAAGGACTCTTCACCTTAAACACAAGGATATGTGACATTGGGTAGAGAATTCATACCATAATATTTTGAAAAGATGCTTAAAGTTTGAAAAGGAAATACTGAGAGAACCACGCCTACTTTGTCACCACTATCATACAAATGCAATAGGAGATCCCAGAAAGAGTAGGAACTAAGAGCAAGAGCAACACAAACCAAAGCAAAACAAGCCAAAAAAAACCTACTCTAACCAAAGCAGAAACATGAAATGAAAGGTAATCTATTCTAACAAAGAAGACAACATAAAGGAAAACCAAACCTAACCAAAGCAAAACAACATAAAGCAACCTAAACTAACTATATACAAAAGCAGAGAGCTGAAAACAACTCGGGATTGGAAATAATGTTTCAAATACTGCCCATTAACAAGTAGCGGAATATCTTCCCCCGTGAGAATCTTCAGACATAAGGCATTATCTCCAAGTATTTCAGTAATCTGATATGGACCGAGCCATAGTTTATCAAACTTCCCATGGTCTCTTTTTCGATCATGAAGTTTATCCCAGTATAACACAAGGTCAGAAATCCTAAAAGCTTTGACTCTAGCCCTTCTGTCAAACCACCTCTTAACTACCCCCTGATGTTTGGCAAAGTTCTCAAGGGCATCATCTCTTTTCTCCTCAAGGTTTAGTAGCTCTGTCAACCTAGCCTCCCTTCTATCCCCCTCATCATAAAACTCATTAATAAATTGCAAGGTTGGGATCTTGAGTTGAATAGGGAATACTGGCTCCAGACCATATACTAAGTGATAGAAAAATGTTCCAATGGATGACTTAAGCCTTGTACGATCTTCCCAAAGGGAAAACCGAAGCTGGGTATGCCAGTCTTTTGGGTTCCTCTCCAATAGCTTATGAATAACCGTCAATAAGTTCTTATTGGAAGATTTTGCCATACCATTTCCCTAAGGGTAGTAATTAGATGCAAAATTTATAATAATGCCATAATCAAAAGCCCAGTTTGAAAATTTTAAAGATGCAAAAGCAGAACCATTATCACAGACAACGGAAATAGGACATCCAAATTAATTAATAATAGCATATTATAGAAAATCAATCACTACCTCAGATGTACATTGTCTACTAGCGAAAGCCTTAGTCCATCTTGTGAAATAATCAATAATGGTTAGAATATACCTGTGTCCCGCAGAGGACGGTGGGTTGATAGGACCTATGAAGTCCATACCCCACTGAGCAAAATGCCTTACCTCAGCAACTGGTTGAAGTGGGAGTGTTGCATACCTTTCCCTCGTTGCTGCAATCTGGCAAGTGTGACAGGTCCTGACATGATGGTGAATGTCTTTGAACAACATGGGTCAATAATACCCAGCCCTCAAGATCTGATTTGCTGTGGCAATAGCAGAACCATGGCCAGTGCCATACTTTTCATGAAATTCGTTCATCACCCTTTCGGCTTCCTGTTTCCCAAGACACCTCAAATAAATGCCTTCATAATTTTTCTTGTACAAAATAACTCCCTTTAGCATGAAACTGTCGCTCTTTAGCCATAGAGCTCTCCTCTGAACAACATTAAGATGACCTGGAGATCGCTGGTTCAACAAGTAATAAACTATGTCATCATACCAACCACCTGGGGAAACCTCTTCAAGATTATAATTCTGAACAGTCAGTTCAGGCCCCATTTCGGCCATAGTCTAAGTAAGTCCCTGCCCTCTCACCAACTTCATGGGTTGGATCTCAATGTCATATTCTTGTAGCATTGTCAC
Organism: Sequoia sempervirens; assembly: GCA_007258455.2. Taxonomy (NCBI): domain Eukaryota; kingdom Viridiplantae; phylum Streptophyta; class Pinopsida; order Cupressales; family Cupressaceae; genus Sequoia; species Sequoia sempervirens. The sequence goes on along the minus strand of VDFB02000003.1, from coordinate 368,689,693 downwards.
CCACTTAGCTCTACGCTCACCCAACTCATTCTGCATCAACAGTAACTTAACTGCAGGATCTGGGACAATTGCATAAACCTTATTCCTAAGGATATAATGTCTGAATTTCTTCATTGCTCTAACCAGGGCGTATGCCTACTTTTCTACACTCAGATATTTTAACTCAGCATCTTTTAATGGTGCACTCATAAAAGCAATAGGATGCTCATTTCCCTCATTAGACTTCTGAGTCAACATTCCTGCACATGAATGGTCTGAGGTAAATGAATAAATATAAAAGGGCTTATTGTAATTGAGACTTACCAATACTGAAGCATCAGCAATGGCCCTTTTGATTTCTACAAATGCCTCCTTTGCTTTGGTAGTCCATTCAACTTTAGCATCCTGCTTCAACATTGCATTCAACGGTTTAACAATTTCAGCAAATCCAATAATGAATTTCCTGACGAAGTTAATCTTGCCAAAGAAAGACTTCATCTCTTTTTTGCTAGCAGGTGGCTGAATCTTTAGTATGGCTTCCACTCTTTCTGGATCAATAGGAATTCCCTTTTCAGATATGACATGTCCTAGTAATTTCCCTTTTGTTACTCCAAAAATGCACTTTTTAGGATTCAGGGATATGCCGAATTCCTTGCACCTTTGAAACACTTTGCGCAAGTCAGAGATGTGGTCACCTCTATTTTTAGAGAAGACAGTTAGATCATCCATATAAATAATAATGCACTTGCCTATGATATCTTTGAAGGAAATATCCATGGCCCTTTGAAATGTAGCCCCTGCATTAATGAGACCAAAATGCATCCTCCTGTAAGCAAAGGTACCCCATTTAGTTGTGAAAGCAGTCTTGTGTCTGTCCTCATACTGAACCATTACCTGGTTGTACCCTGAATAGCCGTCCAGAAAGGACATCATCTAAGAACCATTAACCACTTGAAGTACTTCATCCAGTGAAGGGATCGGATAATTGTCCTTTTCTGATGATCTATTTAGATTTCTAAAATCAACGCAAAGCCTAATTTCCCCATTCTTTTTCCTTACTGGGACTAGGTTCGCCACCCATGTTGAATGCCTGATAGGAAATATAATTCTGGCAGACAGTAATTTTTGAACTTTTTTTTGTATAACCGGTTCCAGTAATGCGTTAATTAGTCTATGTCTCTTCCTGAAAGGCTTGGCACTCGGCTTCAGAAGTATAGTATGAGTTATGATTGATGTATCGTAAGTTTTCAGGTCCTCATAACTCCAGGCTACTATATTCGAAAAGCTATGCAATGCTTCAATTATTCCTTGTCTTTCCTCTGGAGTGCATACTTGGCCAATAAAAATGTTCTTGGCATTATCTTCAGTTCCCATATTATAAGTATCACACTGTCCACTGATAGATTTCTTCTTAGAATTTTTCTCTTGATCTCTGATCTTGTCCAGATCAAAAATCCACTCCACTGTACCATTCCCCTTGGAATAGTATTAGACTTCAAATTTATCACTCCCTCCAAGTCCAGTTCTACTTCCTGGAGTTCTGTTTCTCCATGATTTGGGAAGCGAAAACATCTATGTTTGTGATGAAGTCTAGGATATGCTTGTCATCCTTAAATACTTGAAAGTTAGTAACATTGTCCAAAACTGATGGCACAAGCGTCAATTCTACAGTAAATTTTTTAAAACTTGACAAAGATAGGGGCTGTAGAGTGCTTGTTGCCTGGGCTAGAGAATCTGTAGTTTGATTCTTCTGTCGTGGTATCAGTTGAATATTGAAGGCATCAAATCCCTCAATGAGGTCCCATACTTTATGCCTATAATTAGTCATCCTCCTATCATGGCATGAATATTGTTTCCTTACTTGTTTAACTACCAGCTCAGAATCACCAAAAACTTGTAGAACCTTAACCTTTTTCTTAAGTGCCATAAGAAGTCCATGAATTAATGCCTCATATTTTTCTACATTATTAGTACAGTGGAATTGAAGTCTATGGGCTGCAAAGAAATTTTTACCTTTTGGGCTAATCAATTCGAACCCTGCTCCAGCTCCATGCTTGGATTTAGATCCATCAAATATGAGAGTCCAGCATTCAGCAGTTGTAGTCTTCTTCATCATATCCTTTGGGTTATTACTGTTGGAGGGTTCTTCAGAAAACATCACTTTCTTTTCTTTATAATCTTCTGGAGGGCTTTGCATGTCTACCTTGACTGCTAGGGTTGGATTTATGCATTTTTGTACTCGTTCTACTGTAGTTTGGAATAAACAGCATTCTGGCTCTGAATGGGAAGCATTGTGAACTCTACACCAGTTAGGTAAGAGCAACTCTTCAAAGTTTGTCCTCCTGCCCAGGTGAACCTAATTTTCAATACACTGTCTAATGAATTCCTGGAAGCTGTCTAGTAGGCTAATATGATTGTCCTCGAATTCATCCTCTTCCTTAATTAATTATGTTAGAACAGTAGCATTGCTGGATTCTATCTCTATATCCATTGACATCGTATGCAGCATCAATACCTCCTCTGAATCTGATTCCTCATAAAGAGTCGACAGTATATAATTTTCCATGCCTAGTTCTAATATCAGAACTTCATGTGAAGTATTCTGGTACTCCGTAATCATGTATTTCATTCTTGGTTCTCTCTCAATTCTGATCTGATTTGGCACCCCTTTCTAGGGAAGTCATATGTGGGAGTGATCAGTAGATACATATCTATTTAAAGCTTTAGTAAAGTCTCTTCCTAGAATTAGGCCATACGCATCATGGATATCAGCAACTTGAATATTGATAATCTGTTGGATTCTTGGGTCAGAAGCCACTTGCATGTGAATCATGTTTAATTCTCCCACCATATTTACTTCAGTTCTATCCAACTGAGTTACCTTCTTTTGGGAGTCAGCAGGTGTAATACCTAAAGCTCTACATACTCCAAATGGCATCACATTAGTAGAAGCACCAGAATCCAGTAAGCAGTTATATAAATTCTTACTGAATATGCACACAGAGATCAAGAATGGTGGGGTCTCCGTCTTCCCCTGAAATAGAGTTGGCTGAGTATCTACCTGAGCCACTTGATTCTTGTCCTTTTCCTTTCCTTTATCTCCAAGGGGCAAGTTAGTCTGACTATAGGCCTGGTTTTGTGTCTTCACAGCCTGAGAACTATAGGCCTTGTTGACACTCTCACTGGAAGGTTTATCCAAAGACACTGGATGTGCACCATAGGTACCTAAAACTACATTCCTAATTGTTGGGAATCTCAGTAACTCAAATGCTGAAAGATTTATCTTTAATTTATTGAACTCCTCAATGACATATAGAGCCATTTTCTCTTCACTTAGATTAGTAGGGACCTCTCTAGAAAATTCCTCCTCATGATCTTTACTTGCTTGAACAATTTTTCTTTCTGTGGGCCAGTTTGAGCTTGTCTTTCTTTTGAAAAGTATTGCCCGGAAACATGTGGAAAGGGTGGATTATTACTAGCATTAGGATATGGAGGGATATTAAAATTATTAGGAGAAATGGAGGTGGTGAAAGGACCCCCAGCCTGTGGGCGTCTATGGGGCAGATCTCTTAAATCATATCCTTTACCCTGCCTCTGGAACATCTGCACTTCTTCAACATAAGCCTCTTCCTTATCCAGGGGACCGTTATCATTTTTTGCCTCCTCATTGAATAACTGAGAAACCTCATCTCCATTGCAGATTTGCTTTGCCTTCCCCTCCTGGGAATCAAATTCCTCTTCTGGAGCATTTTCTTCTCCTGCTAGAAAAGGTGCATGATTTAGTACTAGTACAGGAGAGTCATAGGGGATGGAGGGAACCATCTCCTGACCATTTGCATTATTCTCCACTTCATACTAAAAAATAGAGGCTGCAACTTGGAATTCTAGACATTCTAACTCAAAATGTTGGCTTGTCTTATGGAGCCTGCACCATCCTGACAGGGCAGCCTCAGCCAGATATACCACTGGGAGGTTTGTCTTGACTGACTAGTTGATTAGTGGATTGGTTGACAGGTTGATTGACTGGTTGATCCAACAGAGTGGGGACTCCTCCATTATTAGGTCCTGTATTCCATGTCCTATTCTGTTCCTGTGACTGCCTTATCAAATCCTAGCCCACTACCTTGTCCTCTATCAAAATTTTGTTTTCTATCATTATTGTACCCTCTGTCATTATTGAATCCTCTATCATTATTGTAACCTCTATCCTGATTATATCATCTGTCATTGTTGTATCCCTTCTCATTACACTGTCCTCTATCAAAATTCTGCCCCTGTGGATGTTCTCTATTATGATTGGATTGTATGTTTCTCTGAGCAACTTGTAATTGGCTATTTTGATTCCTTAGATAAGTCACCTCTAGGTTTAACTTCTTTATCTACTCATCCATTTCATCAATCCTATTCTTATTCGGATCTCCATAAGGGATCTGGCTTGGACTACTCTGAGGAGGAACAAACATTATAGTAGATCCCATAGATTGATGCAACACTTCAGAATTCTGCAAGTAGGTAGGGGAACTAGTTGGCTGCTGATATAGGGGCTAGTTAACTCGCTGCTGTGGGAAGTTCATCATAGGAGAGACCTGGCTCATGGGGGAACCAGGGTGTGGCACCAAAGGCAATTGAGGTACTGGATTCATGATTGGAGTATGATTGGTGAGTGTCTGATTTACTGCCTGAACCTGGTTTGGATGTGCAACTAGTCCTAAAGAAGGCAACGGTCCAGCCAATTGTTGCCTTAAATCTGTGCTAAGCTTGACAGCTTCTGTATAAGCATCAATTAGGCGAGTTGGAGGGTTGGGTCTCTATTTCAGAAAGGTTGTTGTAAGGTTGTCCAATGCTTCATAATAAACTCCTAGGGCTGTAGCATTTTCTAAGACATAAGGGTCTTGAAGTCTGGTATACGCACGGTGGAACCTATTATTGAAACTGGATATGGATTCATTAACCTCTCTCTTGACTCTAGTGAATTGCAGATACAATTCATTGGCACTAATGGGTATTCTGAACTTCTATAAAAATGTATTTTCAAGATCATTCCAGTTATGAATTGAACCTGATGGGAGGTGATTGTACCAGTAAAAAGCCTCCTCTCTCAATGAATAAGGAAATAACCTACAAGAAACATCTTCATGAGCAATTCCTCTATCTTTGAGATAGGTTTGGAAGATCCTAATATGCTCCTCTGCAGTCCTGTTTGGGTCATTAACATGAAATTTTGAACAGAAATGCTCAGGGTTCTTGGGCATAATATTGTAGGCATTAAAAAGTAAGGGAGACAGATTATTAGCAAGGAAAGCCATTGGTAAAAGCGGTGGTGGTGGTTGCGGTTGATTAATGATAGGCTGGGGTTGCTGAATGAGAACTGCCTCAGGGATAGGTATGGCTTCAACTTCTGGAAGTGAAGATGCAGATGATACTGGTGAAGGGATGGGTGATGATGATTCTTCCCTTCCTTGAGTCCTTGACCTAGTGGGGAACTGTAATTCCTGTAAATCTTCTTCTCCTGGGGTAGATCTGGTTCTTATTCCATATCTCTCAGGAGAGATGACGTTTAAGAAATAATCCAGTGAGCTCATTCGGGCCGTCCTTCTAGTGCCAATCTATTGATGGTTTTTTCTGCATAGCAACAACTCAGATAGAAAATAATATTCTACCTCTCTTGAAAGGTGAATTCTCAACAACAAGTGCTAAAATCACTCCAAGGTCTCTTGGGTGTCAGGTCATGACAATGCATAAAACCACTTAGATAATATGTGAAAATGTTGGTAATCACAATCAGACCTTACTACAAGCAGAATGTATCTTTCCAATTTATCAAATTTTGCAATATGATGATCTTAAATCCTAAATCTAACCAAATAATAAAGAAGCAACAAAAGATGAGGGTGTAAGAGATATAATGAAATCTAAACTATTTCTAAGATGAACAATGCAAATGATAAATACCTGGAACGGACCAATCTCAAATAACAAATTCCTGCTTAACCCACAATGCAATATCACAAGAAAGGTGCAATCTTCTAAGGCATACATATTTTCAAATCATAGTCATTCATCCACAATCGAACTAAGCACAAATAGATATATGGTCCAGGTTGACTTCACCAACCTACTACAATCAGATAGTTACTGGGAGTATAGACCATAGATTGCTACAAACATTCCAAGCATGAAACCATGAACCTTATTCACCACACTAATCTAATTCTAAATTTAACATCAAATCTTATATCTTCAAGCAATTTCAAAGGATGAAACAACAGGAACCATGCAAGCTAAACCAACACAAAATAATTTACCAGAGAAACCACAATGCCTTCAATTGTATTAGGTCACCAAAATGTAGCAACAATTCCACTGTTCTGTGTTACAGCACTTGCTCAAAAGAACTAACTTCTACCTCTACTACAGAATGCTCTAGCTCTTTTCTCAATCTAGCTTGTCTAATTTTCTATTATTTGTCTAACCCTTACAAATGAGGTAGGAATGCCAATTTAAAGAAAACCCTCAAAACATGTTGGCCCGACCAGACATTTACAAAAATAAAATAGCCAAAACAAGTCGGCCTCAGGAAATTCAAAATAAGGCACACATTAAATGTCGATACATCATCAAGGTCTGCCAAAACACATTCCTCAATGCAACTTGGATTAATACATGCCCTATAATAATAAGGAATCACAAATCACGAAGTGGCATGGTATTAACTACCGCCTCCCTTATCCTTGTTCTGATCTAGCGATTCATGAACTTTCAAAAACACCTTATCCAACTCAGCAACAGGTGGCAAGGGTAGGATTTTGAGCTGACATTCAATTGATTCAATCTCTTCTCTTGACTGCTTAACTGTTGTATCCCAATCACCCTTGTATGCCAAGTACTTATCCATCATAGCCAGATAAGTAGCCGCATCATCTAATTGGTGCCCTGTCACAAAATTTTCAACATCAGGGGCATAGACATCATGCCACCATTCCCTCAATTGTTCCAAAATCAAGTACCTAGGGGTGATCTTCCTCCTACCAGTAATTATCTCAAAAAAGGTGATGCATCCATCATAAACATTAGTTAAATTACCATCAATCTGCTTCCTTTGTAGATCTTCTTGATGTTTTTCTACCGGATTTGCAAGGCTTCAAACCACTCCCAAGGCTCATTAACCCTAGATGAGGAGAGAATTCCATCAACGACCAGTTGATCTTTATTATACTCCATGATTGTTTTGGTTTTCTACAATAAGAGATCAGTGTCCTTATCCTGAGATAAAACATAATCTAACTAATCCTTAGCTCTCATTGCATGCTTTCCAGTTGAAAGGATCTCCTTTATTGCATCATCTCCCTTAGCTTGTACCTCCTGCAACCAATTCATTGTAGCCAGGGTAGAAGCTTTCATTTTGTCTAGCTCAGAGATGGTCTCCTTCAGCAAGGAACCAGCGGCAGCAGATGAGGATGGGTGAAAAGATTGTAAGGGCTTCATCAAATCTTCCAAACATTTCCTAAGCCTTTCATTCTCTTACTTTAGTTCATGTTTAGACTGTGTCTCCTTCCTCAATCTCCCAATGATCACTGCATTAGACCCCTCATACTCTTCAATATCTTGCTCCATAGAAGTGGGCCCAAGATTAATGGTTTGTACATCATAATCCTCCCCAGTAATCTCATCTCTACTTTTACCTATAGCAGGGGTAGCAATGTGAATAACCCTATTACTAGCTTCATCCCTTTCAATCCTATAAACCACCTTGGCTACCTTCTTTCTTTTACCCTTTCCAATCTTGGCCAACATTTCATCCCAGTTGAGAGGAGTGTCCTCAACAATGACCTGCTTCCTTCTGATCTCCTTATCTAGCAAATTCGGAACAACAGGATCCACCCAGGTTTCATCTTTCTTGACCTCTTCATGTTGATCTACTGTCTCAACCTTTTCCTTTTCAGGAGATTAATCACCTTTGTTTCCCAATTTTGGCTCCTCTTCATGCAGGGGTGATGGAGTCTTAACAGGAACATCCTCCTTCTCAGGAGATCTATTATCTTTACTACTTGTAAAATAATCCTCATACTGTACCAACGGAGAATGATGCATTTCCACATCTCCTACCTCAAACTCAGTAGTTGTACTGTAAAGTTCCCTATCCTTAAATGGTTCCACTTCCTCACTGGTCTCATGCTCTTCATGAATCATCTACTCAGGTATACCCAATGAAGGAGAAGTATTTTTCTGTTGCTCCATAGTGGATGCCATTGGAAGGGGATCTGCCTTTTGCATAGTCTCCTTGGGAGATGGAGTTCTTGACCTTCTTGAATAAACCTGGGTTTTCTCTCCTAAGCTCTCTAAATTAACCACAGGAGAGTCTGCTTTATCCTTAGAAATTTCTTGATCTTTCTTCTTAGAGGCCCTGGTTGTCCTTGTCCTTTTTGGCTCTGGAGGAGTGTCTTCCTTCTCTGCTTTCTCAAGTTCCTCCTCTTTGGTAGACTTACCTATTTTCAAAGCATGACTCCTCTTCTTTCCCCTGGTTTTTCTTTTCTTTTTAGGTTCACCCTCCTTAGGGCCTCTGATTTTAATCTTAAAAGGTGAGCCTACCTTGGTTTTACCTGTAGAATCATCCTCTCCTGATTCCTCTGAGGTAGAGTGAGCATTCAGATTTCCCATCAAATTAAAAGTACAAGGTACCTTTTCACTCTCTAATTCCCATACTTTATGTTTTGGCCATCACTTGGTGGATTTCACAATAGGACCCATCAGCTCCTCCAACTCAGTTATCTCCCTTTCTGACCAGTTTATCTCTCCAATGGGTCTGTCCTTGACTGACTCGTATGCATGATCCTGGACTAAATTTTCGTCATCCTCTAATTGATCAGGAATCAACTTGACATTGTACATCCTAATTACATCAACTAGAAGCCTAGAATACCTTTTCTTTCTCACCTCAAATTCATCCTTGTTGTTCACCCAGTAGTCTTCTAGATCATCTTTGTGGTGATATTCTTTAGTAGCCTTCTTCTGTGCTTCACCAGTGATGTCAAAACTTGCCCTCTTAGAATGGAAAGAGAAACCAAAAGTACTCAATTATTCCCCTGATGCATGAGTTGAGTTGATTGAAGGGCAGATTTCACTTGTTCCAATTTTCAAGGGAAAATCTCCACCAAACCTTGTCTTATGTTTCACATTTTTAACAACGACATCAAAATCACATATCTATCGGGTAACCTCCAAGAGTATGATGTGGTCAGTGGGATATCTTGGCAATCTTTATGGAGCAGTGGGGCATCCATCAATTCTGATATAGGAGAAGGTGGGGAATTGTATAAACCAAGCTCCATATTTTTTAATTAGTTCCTTGGCTCCATCAGAAATTCTCACATGCTTTGCATTATGAAGCAACCTAGTAACATGCATAGTGAATGCATCATTCACTCTTCTGTAATTCAGATTCCCTAGCTGCAGCTCAGGGTACACCTCATAGATGACATCTTGCCCAAATGTTCCTCTTGGATTCAATCCCCTGTATGGATAAAATCTGGCAAGTATATATACCACATAAGATGTCATGGTGAATTTCTTTGTCTCTAGCACATCTCTCATCTACCTGTCAATCATTGCACTAATAATCCCTGCCCAGTGGTAATTGATACCTTGCTCAATCTTGTTAATGACATGTACCATCCAATTCTCCAATTTCCCAACACTCTTCAAGCCCGCCACCCTACTCAATAGTGTGATTATATCATATATATCTTGTCGAAACTTGACCCTGTGTAGCTGTTTAGGCAGCTTAGAGAAATGAGATTTTGGCTTTTCTAGTGAGCAATTGATCATCTGCTGGGCTTTAGTAGGTTCATCCTCATAATAAGTCCTAGCCAAGTCCATGTCCAAGGCACACACACATGGTAAGTCTGGCATATCAAATGCCTAGGCAATGGAGACTGGATTAAGATTTGCCAATACTCTCCCATCAGGACTAATGATCCTCTACATACCAAGGTCATAATGTCGAGCACACTCCAATATTAATTCATAGCATTGAACTACAGGAGGAAATCCTGCCACATGAGCTAGTTCAGATTTCACCATCCCCTTTGTCAGAACCGATAGATCCGTCTGAGCCATCCTTCCTTTGAACTCCTCATATTTCCAAGCACCTACGTTTGTACCAGAGACCTCTGACCAAACTAAAACCAACTTACTATCTGGCAACTGGTTCTTCACATCCAGCTTTATCCTTTCCGCATCTGTAACTGAAGATCCTTTTGTATCTCGTTTGGACTTTCCTATTGCTGCCTTGCTTGATTCTGCCTGCATTCATAAAAGAGCCTCATGAAAATCCGATTATCATCCATATTTCAAGCAAAAGGTTAGCCTTGAAACCACATGAAATCATTAAGATAAATCATTAAGCATCAAACTTGAAAATCCAGGAAAATGGGGTAATCCGAAAAAATCCAGTTAGGGCAGAATTTTGGAGAAATCTGACCCAGACGGACTCCCACAACCAAGACATCATTTCATCAAATAAATCATCAATACGGACAAAAGAGATGCATGATTATCATAAGATTCATCGATTAAGCAACAATAAATCATCATCCCACATTTGATTCACTACTTCAATCTCAAAAATCAAAATCAAGTGACACCAGGCAGAAAACCAGAAAAAATTCGGGTAGGCCGGATTTCCGCGGGCAGTTTGAAATTCTGGGAATTCTTCACACTCCGGGGAAATGGAAAAATTTGGGAAAATCTGGGTGTGCAGAAATTCCTTGGACCCCCCAGAAACCCAACGACCGTTCTACGCGCAGACAATTCATGGAGTGATCATACAAACCCCCTATCTGGATCTAATGAACATGAACTCAACCTCAATAAGCCAAATTTTGATCGTACTTGAATTTAAACTCCCAAAGTTCTCGAATGGTTGATCCCCACAATGAAATAATGATGCCCTAAATTTGACAGCTAGACCTCTGCCATGAAAGCTAGGGTAAGCTCGAAATTCTTAGACATTATCCCTCAAAATGATTAAACTAGGGCACGCCAGGGTCTTAAGCATTGTGAAAAAGGTCGAGCTAGACACAAGACATGAGGGTCACAATAACCAAACTTAACAACCCTGGGTAGACATATCGAAACCCTACCTTCACAAATTATACTAGATTACGCACAAACAAGGTAAGACCAAAAAGGAACGCCCAAGCACACAGGTACACCCGAAATTCAATCGACAAATGAAGGGATGCGCAATGCAGGCATTGAAAACCTGTTGAGAGATGAATCAAACCCTAACTCGATAAATATGTAATCACAAACAACGAGCAAGGGCCGACCCGAATAATCATATAACTTGAAAGATTCAACCACAAAGCGTAAAACAAAGGGGAGAAGTCAACGATGACTTACCATGAATCAAATATGATTGAACCTCGAGCACAAGGAAATCACTGCAAACTAGGGTGCCCTAGTGGCTATAAATCAACATGAAAGCCCAAGGAATCCACACGCGAGTAGACCAAATCCAACGACCAAAGCTCATAAATGAACAAACTCAAGCACAAGAGAAAATAGAAAATGAACAATGAAATCAGGAAGAGCGCCAAAAGACCTTAAATTCACCCACACTCGTGCCAGAGAAGATATACCCCAAGCATTAATGGCTGACAAGACTCATCGAGAAAATCTGGAAACCCGAGGTCGAAATGGAATTCCGGGAAAATTTGAGCCATTCGGATGATCCCGGTGGGCATGAATTCCACGGACGACGCACCCCTCTGGGACTCTGATGGAATCCGGGAAAATCCATGTGATCTGAACAATCCCAGATTTGTCTATGTCAGATTTGTCTAGTGTTTGTCTATGTCAAATTTGACCAGAAACCTAGATTCTGGCAAATTCGACATAGACAAACACTAGACCAGGACCCGAGAAAATCCAGGTGAGCCAAAAAATCCCAGACCCAGGTCAAAACCTGGACCCCATTAAAAACACAAGTTTGATCGATTCAATGCTCAGGGTAAGACCAAGATAAGCAAGACCAACATCCCGAGACCTCGAAAGGACAAATCCAATAAAAACCAAAGGTCAAAGAGACATCCGAAATCAGAAATCAGAGGGTCGCTACTCCAAGTGGGGCATGTGTGAAAAATTGCACAACATCTAGCATTATTCAATTATTAGTCTTTTAATGATTTTTATGAGTCCATGTCTGAAATTGTTAGGCTTTTGCAGGATTGTTGTGGACCAAATTCCAGTGACAGTACACAACCATGGAGAGGATACTACCCATGTGTTTCCAAGGGAGTAGGGGAAGTACATGTTTTGAAGAATTTTGGAATGCAAATAGTTGGGCCACCTGAGGTGGATTGGAGAAAAGAAACTAGGCAGCAACTCCTTTTGTTTCTTCTTGTACAATATATTTCATGATGTGGGCTGCAAATGGGAGGATTATTTCCTTGCATATATTGCTACAAATATTAAGAAATGGGAGGATTTTCAAGATGTTATTTCATCACTATTGTAATATTTGATATTGACTTAGTGTATTTTTTTTATATACAAAAATTATGAGAAATTAATACATGTAAATGTGTATATTCCTTAATGTATACCTCAATTAAATGTGTATATAGTACATTTAAAGTTAGTTGTAATCGTTTATGGTTTACATTTAAAGTTTTCATTGGAAGTTTAAATGTTAGTTGGATTGGTTTGATGGTTAGTTTTGGTTATGAGAGGTTAAATACAACCTCTTGGGTTGATGAGAAAGGTTGTTGATCATTTTCGAGGAAGAAATCAATAAAAACTCTCACTTTTTTGTGTTTTCTAAAAAATTATTGCTCTCTTGCTATGTATAGTTTCGTACAGCTTGTATTCAATCCAAATTTCATATGATATGTGTTAGCTTCATTTTGGATTTGGAGTGAATTAATTTCATTGTGTTTTAAGAATTTTATTACAATTTTACTCAAAGCAGGTCTATACAGTCAAGATCAAGGTTTTGAAGGCATAAAATGAAATAATGACTCAGTCCACCTATTTTAAACTACTATGGCTCGATGGAATGGGTACCAAATGGTAGGATTAGATGTAGGAATAAGATTTAGGTGCAGGGAGTGAAGTTTAAGAGGTTGCCCTAGTTGAATTTCTTGAAATTTTACTTGAAAGGTGATGGCTACAAGTGGAGTTTTGCATAAAATGTAGTGGTAAAATCTTGGAAAAGGCTTAGTGATGTAGAGTAGGGAGGAAAATGGATTCTCAATCATAAAATAAAGAGATTTCAAACACCTTTTGTTTCTTCAAACCCTATTTTCACAATCTCACCTAGTGTTCCCTTGTAGGTTCGCAACTCAATTTCTTGATCATCACTTGCAAATTTTTTGTCAAAACCAATAACCATCCATCATTTCAAATACCCTTTAATCCATCAAAAAATGTATCTCAAGAAACCATATGGTTACTTTGGACCAACTCCTCAATTCATGGCTACTACGCTGTCCAAAATTGGCCAATTAGGCCATATTTACAAAATAGTTGTACTCTAAACTATCAACCAACCACAAACACCTATGGACAGACATTTTTTTGTTTATAAATCCTCAAAATCCACCATTTTTAATTAGAGAAGTGCCCTCTAACACCATTAACCATAAAACCCTCAATTTTGCTTATTTTAGGGAGGGTTTATTGAAAGTCCTACTCCCAGAACTTATCTCACCTTGCCAAAGCATCAAACATGCCTCAAAGGACCTACACAAACTTAAAATACCCTCAAAATCTTCTGGCCCAAGGGTTTACTACAATTACCCACCTTAAATCAACAAATTTCACCAAAAACTCACAAATTTGACAACTAGGGCATCATGCCCACACTCACAAATGATCTCCCCTGCTCCAAACCTCAACACCTACAACTAGTTTCATCCTAATTGACTGATTCCACAAAGCCACAGTGACCGTTTTCCTTCCTAGTTTGCATTTTTGCAACTTTTCAACATTGTACTTTTGCAATTTCACATCATTTTGACAAATGTGCAACATGAACTCCTAAATGACCCCAAAACCAACAAAAATGACTTATTACATTATAAATTGGTCTAATATGACCTTATTGAATGAAAAACAAGACTCTAACACCTAAACACCAACTTTAGACTCAACTTAACCAAATTTGCACAATAACCTTGGTGCCTCTGCACCACTTAGCTTATAAAAGGAAGCTCATCACTTCCATTTTTAACATGCACAAAATCTATCATACTTACATGCTGCTTAAATATCATATCAATTATCCAAAATTGTGCCCTTTTCTTTGCATCATCATCATCATAGCATTATCATTATCATTATCATTGCATTCTCATTAGCATAGCATAGCAATCTCCTTAGCATTGTAGTTGCAGCTATTTCATTGTAGAGTCATATCCTCATCTCCATCTTACCATCATGAATAGCTTCATCAATATCATATCCATAGCTTGCATTATAGAAACAATTCACATTGTGGTGCAAGGCATTATAGGTTTCGTGATGTAAAAGAAGGTTAGGTGTTAAGCTTTGTTTGGTTTTGTGTTAATTTGATGTAGTAAGGTATTTTAAGACCACTTGTCATGTTTTGTCATGTTTTTGAGTCACTTGATAATAAGTTGTGAAAATTTGTTTCAATGCATCTGAGTGGGTGCATTTAGGCTAGGCATGGTCTTCTTTCGCACCCAAACACGTCGAATCGCTCGTAGCTACATTCAACTGGCTAAATCCCTTAAGAGTCTGAAGTGCAAAATGGCTGCAAACTTTAGCATGCCATTACTTGGACACGGTGATGCTTAGAAACTTGTCATCTGAGCCTATGGGATTGTGTTGGGCCCATCTATAATAACCTCTTTCTATTTTCGCTATCTCGAAGGAATTTTCTCGTGGTGGCGAGACTTCGCTTAGGAAAAAGTTGTCAAATGCAAGTAGTGCAAAGTTGCAAAGTCGTGCAACTTTTGTTCAGCAACTTGTGTGACCAAACTAATTGTTCCAACGCATTCGAGTGGGTACATTTACACTAGGCATAGTCCTCTTTCGCACCCAAACATGTTGAATCGCTCTGAACTATGTTCAACCAACTGAATCCCTTAAGAGTCTGAAGTGCAAAATGGTTGCAAACTTCAGCATGTCGTTACTTAGACATCGTCATTCTTAGAAAATTCTTGTCTAAGCCTATGGGATCATGTTATGCCCCTCTACAATAACCTCTCTCAATTTTCTCTATCTCAGAGGCATTTTCTCATGGTGGCATTTTTTCGATTGGGTAAAAAGTTGTCAAATGCAAGTAGTGCAAAGTTGCAAAGTGGTGCAACTTTCGTTCTGCAGCTTGTGTGACCAAACTAATTGTTCCAACATGTCTGGTTGGGTATGTTTACACTAGATATGGTCCTTTTTCACACCTGTAGGTACGTTTACGCTAGGAATGGTACTCTTTCACACCCAAATATGTTGAATCACTATGAGCTACGTTCAATCAGTTGAATTCCTTAAGAGTCTGAAGTGCAAAATGGCTGCAAACTTCAACATGACATTACTCGAACACCGTGATGCTTAGAAACTTATCGTCTAAGTCTATGGGATTGTGTTGGGTCCCTCTACAATAACCTTTCTCAAATTTTTCTATCTTGGAGGCGTTTCCCATGGTGGCAAGATTTCGCTTGGGGAAAAAGTTGTCAAATGCAAGCAGTGCAAAGTGGTGTAACTTTCATTCTGCAACTTATGTGACCAAACTAACTATTCCAATGCATCTGAGTGGGTATTTTTATGCTAGACATAGTCTTCTTTTTCACCCAAACATGTTGAATCGTTCTGAGCTACGTTCAACCAGCTAAATCCCTTAAGAGTCTGAAGTGCAAAATGGTTGCAAACTTCAGCATGTCGTTACTTGGACACTATGATACTTAGAAACTTCTCGTCTAAGCCTATGGGATCATGTTGTTGCCCTCTATAATAAAGTATCTTAGTTTTTTATCTTAGAGGCATTTTCCTGCGGTGGTGAGTTTTTGCTTGGGGAAAAAGTTGCAAATGCAAGTAGTGCAAAGTTGCAAAGTGGTGCAACTTTCATTTTACAACTCGTGTGACCAAACTAACTATTCCAATGCATCCAATTGGGTACGTTTGCACTAGGAATGGTCCTTTTTCACACCTAAATGCACTGAATCACTCTGAGCTACGTTCAACTGGCTAAATCCCTTAAGAGTATGAAGTGCAAAATGGCTGCAAACTTTAGCATATCATTACTCAGACATCATGATGCTTAGAAACTTCTTGGCTGAGCCTATGGGATTGCATTGGGCCCCTCTACAACAACCTCTCTCATTTTTCACTATCTCAAAGGCGTTTTCCTGTGGTGGCGAGATTTTGCTTGGGAAAAAAGTTGTCAAATGCAAGTAGTGCAAAGTTGCAAAATGGTGCAACTTTCATTTTACAACTTGTGTGACCAAACTAACTATTCCAACTCATCTGAGTAGGTACATTTATGCTAGTCATGGTCCTCTTTCATACCCAAATGTGTCGAATTGCTCTGAACTATGTTCAACCAACTAAATCCCTTAAGAGTATGAAGTGCAAAATGGTTGCAAACTTCAACATGCCATTTCTCAGACACTGTGACGCTTAAAAACTTATGGTTAGATCCTATGGGATCACGTTGGGCCCCTCTACAATAAACCTATCTTGGATTTTGCTCTCTCGAAGGCGTTTTCTCGTGGTGGCGAGTTTTCACTTGGGGAAAAAGTTATCAAATGCAAGTAGTGCAAAGTTGCAAAGTCCCTATTCTACCAAAAAAATGGAGTTTATGGCCTGATGATGTTGTATTGATAGTACAAACTAGTAAATAACAAAAAACAACATTGTAATTGTAGAACGAAGTACTTTTATTCAAAACTTCTTCAAAAATACAAACTCTCTGATCTTTTGCACGCCTTCACAAGGCTCTTAAAAAGGTGTTTACAAAATCTTTCTTGACTGCCCCCTCAGTTACTAAGACTTTACAACTTCATGACTCTTCAACTTCCTGATTTTTTACAACTTCTTGCAATTTTGCATCTTTTTCAACAAACACAACTTTTTGCAATTTGTCCTCCTAGAAACCTAAAGATGACTTAAATACATTTAAAATGACCTTATCGTGAACTTTTTACATGTATTCCATGGTAAAGATTCAAACTTTACATAATTGCTTATTGGAGGCATAAAATGCTCAAGGTACTCCTACACCACATTTTTTTAACTAGTTCACTACCTTGTCTATGCTTTTGCTTACTATTATTCTTTGATAGATTTTTTCCAAGCATCCATCGCTTGTTCGAAAGCACTTGTTGTAGGCTCTTAGCCATAGTAGCAAGACAGTGATCTGTTTAATAAAATGCTTTGGTAGACATGTGTGAAAAATGTGGTAGCATAAACAAGGTAGTAAACTATTTGAAAAAATGCCTCAAAGAAATGTGGTCTCATGGTGATGGAATGCCATGATAATCCAGGGAATTTTCTTGTCATGGAATTCTATCACCATGAGACCACATTTCTTTGAGGCATTTTTTCAAATAGTTCACTACTTGTCTATGCTATTGCTTATTATTACACTTTGATGGATTTTTTCCAAGCATCCATATAGCTTGTTCAAAAGCACACTGTTTTACACTTTTAGCCATAGCAGCAAGGCAGTGAATTGATTGATAAAATGATTTGGTATACATGTATGAAAAATTTGGTAGCATAGACAAGGTAGTGAACTATTTGAAAAAAAAATCCTCAAAGAAATGTGGTCTCTAGTGATGGAATGCCATAACAAGCACATTGAGACCACATTTCTTTGAGGCATTTTTTTAAACAGTTCACTACTTGTCTATGCTATTGCTTCTTATTATGCTTTGATAAATTTTTTCCTAGCATCCATAGCTTGTTTGGAAGCACCTATTTTAGGCTTTTAGCCATAGCAGCAAGGTAGTGAATTGTTTGATAAAATGCTTTGGTAAACATGTACGAAAAATGTGGTAGCATAGACAAGGGAGTGAATTGTTTGAAAAAATGCCTCAAAGAAACGTGGTCTCACGGTGATGGAATGGCATGACAATCCATAGCAATTTGCATGTCATGGCATTCCATCACCATGAAACCACATTTCTTTTAGGCATTTTTTCAAGTAGTTCATTGCCTTGTCTATAGTATTGCTTGTTATTATGCTTTTGATAGATTTTTTCCAAGCATCCATAGCTTGTTCAAAAGCACTTGTTTTGGGCTTGTAGCCATAGCAACAAGGTAGTGAACTATTTGAAAAAATGCTTTGGTAGAAATGTATGAAAAATGTGGTAACATAGACAAGGCAGTGAACTATTTGAAAAAATACGTCAAAGAAATCTGGTCTCATAGAATGCCATGATAAGAAAATGCAATTGGCAGCTACTCCTACTTATTAGTTATGCAATGTGAAGTAATTGCATAACTACTTAGGTTGACTTTGTAAAAACTATATTGCAATTGAAATTTTGTCATCTATCAGCATCTAGTTATTAGTTATGCAGTGTGAAGTAATGCTTTGACTTTGAAAGATGTGTAATAAAATGTAATCAACGATATGAATATAAACTACAAAAAAATAAAAATTACAATTCATTAGATAAAATATTTATTTTATTTTCTCTCTATATCTCTATATGCTATGGAAATACCTTTCAATTTCAAAATAAATAGTTTTTATCTCTTGTTCTACAATTTTTTACTTTTTTTTTTAAATATGATTTTTTCCCGATTTTTTCAAAAACTCTTATACTTTTGGTTTGTTGATTTTTTCCCCAAAATATATTTGCTACTATGCATTGGAAGCATGAAGCATACATGTGAATACATGCAATATATGTGAAGTATACATGTGAATAAGTGAAGCATACATTTGAATAAGTGAGGCACAAGTAATTGAAGCATTCCAAAGGATACAAACCACTAGGAATGGAGCTTATTTACACAATACACTTTGGATGGAGCTTATTGAGAAATCAATAATAATTAATTAAGCATTATATGTAAGCAAAATCCATGCCTACAACATTCAAGCATACAATTTATACAATACGCATGATAACATCATTAAAAAATGGCAATAGCAAAATAAGATTTTTTTTTAATCAAAAAGTCGTAAGGCTATACAATGATATATATTGATAAAAGTACATATAATATATCCAAAAAATCCATACAGGCTTAGTACAAAGGAGCCATATGGAAATAAAATGTCACTTATATATCAATAGTACAAAACATATGTTCCAAAATGCCACATAGGCATACAACAAACGACCCTAATACAGTCATTTCCCTCTAGGGGAAGGAAACAGATCCTGTGTTGCCTTCAAAATTTGGCTGGATGGAGTGACTGTTGGTTCTTTTATCTTTCCAACACGCTCGCTATTCCTCCTCTCTTCACTCTGGACCTTCAATTGATACAATAAAATGTAAAGATGTTAATACATAAAAATTGAATTGTGGAATGACATATAACAAAATATAATCACTTACCGCATACATATCATCATCATTCACATCTACATCATTACCATGTCCACGATCTGGAGTGACAACCACCTATGGAAACCATCAAGATAGAAATTAAAATACACAAAAGTATCGTGAAAATTTTCTATAATAGACCATAAAAAAGAAAATATAATGTCAAAATATAATGTCAAATCGACTAATTTGTTGCATACCTCTCTCAATGGATCATAACTGGCTATTGTTGCAACAACTCCTTGGTCCATCATGCCACCATCACCAAGGTTGTCTGATGTCAACATCTGTAAATGGTAAATGAAAGAGTAAATGGTAGTGTGAACTATTAAATTTTAATGAGATGGGATTAGGAAGGAATAAAGGAACAAAAAGTGAATTAGAGGAAGATAATGTGACACGATCAAGGAATACAAATGCAATGTTTGTGTTTCTCATCAATTTTTAAGATTTGTATATGCAAAATTACAAAAACTAGCTAACATAGTTTTACAACACCATTAATGAATAAAGGCTACTTGAGTGTAAGTTTTTTGAGGAAATGAATTGTGAGGTGTAGAGGTCAAAGGTCCACTAGGAAACTATTTGAAATCCAAAGCATGTTATGAGACAAACATTCAAATATAACATTCAACTATTCAAATGCAATAATAATATCCTTAATACTAGTTGCATACTTGTGGACTCAATGTCAAGAATGAATAAGGGTTTGTAGGAATGGGGAACCTCTCATGAACACTCTGACCCTGAAACTTCAACATATCAAAATTCTACTAATTTACTTATTCTTAAATTTCAAAATATAATTTAATAAACAACATTAAATGAACTTGTTGAATTTTACCTGAGTGTCAATGTCGAATGTATCATTCAACAAATCATTTGTGAAAGCCATCACCTCTGCAACTAATGTAGGTTGTGTAGCTGCATCCCGAGCACTCTAATAATTATGCATGCAAACTACACCACAAGCACCACAATGGTGGGTGGAGCTCGGGGCCTACATGTCTCCTCCACACCAGGCTCTACTAGAGACCTCACACACTGTAAAATGGTCTAGGTGAGTGAGCCAATCAACTCTAGTGTGTCCACCTCTACACTGTCATTAACAATGGAAGGAATGGAGACATAATCCACCATGGGTCTAACCAAGGGTCTTGATGCCAACTGTGGATTACGTTGTGCAACAGTTCTATCATGTGTGGAGCCCCCACCTCTACCTTGAAAGTCTAAGATGTCAAAATAATTTGGCATCTTATTGAGGACAAACTCACAATAGAGTTTCCTCAAAAAGTATTGTGGTACCTCATGGTTATTGCATGGAGGTTGGTCAGATACCATCCACCACCACTCCCAAAATTTATTTTTAATTAACTCATGGTGGCACTAATGGATGGGGAACCTCCTGCATGCATGAGATAAAGGTGTGTTGGTTTTCGGTTCTATAAATAGGGCATACAAGTCGACTTTGCTATTTTTTTTGTTTTTTAACATCTGCATATGACAAACCACTGGCATAATATTGTCTCATCTCATGCCTCTTATTTGACCAAAAAATTATTTTCTCACTCATTTCTCCTACATGAGATACAATTAACTTCAATGATTCAGCATTCCCTCTCCTATAAGGGTGGGTTTCAACATGTCGGTTAATTTTCCAATTAATTATTCAATGTCTCTTTTACTATTTTCAATTTGATTTAGAATATTTATTATGTTCCTTGAGGATGCCTATGAACTGATGGAGGGGTTTTAGGTTGTTCTTGTATAGGAGGCTCTTCCTGAGGGGGTGACTGTGAATTTTCAATGTTTCGAGGTGGAGATTCATTCAC
The DNA here is from genome assembly GCA_007258455.2 of Sequoia sempervirens. Lineage (NCBI taxonomy): Eukaryota > Viridiplantae > Streptophyta > Pinopsida > Cupressales > Cupressaceae > Sequoia > Sequoia sempervirens. The sequence goes on along the minus strand of VDFB02000003.1, from coordinate 368,668,352 downwards.
TGGGAATTAGAACAAAATTTTATTATAAAAACCTATTTCAATCTTCATTCTAAATCAAATTCTAAATAAATAGAATAAAAATACACACATCTTTGCAATCTTTGATGTCTTTGATGTGTTGGCAGCATCCTCATGAAAAATAGCAAGCTAAGGATGTAAATAATGGATGATATTTTGTGAGTGCAAGTTGTAGACCTCAAATCCTCCAATCCAAGCTGTGGGTTGAAGTGAAATGAGGGCTTGAAATGCATTTTTTGGTTTTATTTGACTTTTATATTTGGCGTGCGCCAAATGGCCAATTTTAGCCTTTTTTATGATTTTTTCCAATTTAGTACCAAAATTGTGTCACAGATTGGTGCACTTACCCCTAGGTACTTTGTCACTATAATGTTGCCACATCCAGAGCTATACTCTATCAAATCTAACTTTGACAGTGGAGGCCATAAAGATATGAAACCTTGGATGTAGGTTCCAACAAGCACTAAAATCACCTTAAAGCCACATAACTTGATTCTTCACGGTAGAGCAATGTAGACCACAAAATAGGTTCTTTGTTCAACATTGAAACTTGCATTCTTGACTTAGGAAAATATCTAACACATCTGGTATGCACTAGACCAACACATTTGTATCTATAATGGATTGACATCACTACATTTAATTATGCTCATTAGATATCAGCTATACATCAATGTTGACATCAATGAAAAAACCATAGTAGCATCATCTACCATACATCCACCAAACTTTTTAATGAAAAACCAATCTTCCAACAATCTCCCCTTTTTTCATTGATAGAAACATTTCCAAACTATTCTCCCCCTTTGATATCAAGGGCAAATGGCTCTCAATGTGAAACTTGGTAAACTACTTCAACTATTCTCCCCCTTTTGAGGTATATACATATATGAATGAGAATAGCTCCCCCTTACAAAGTTATCCATCAAAAATGATAAAAAAATGTATTACAACATTATCTACTTCTTCTTCATATGTATAAAGAAATATAAAACTACATAACTAAAATAGAAATGCGCATAATCAACTAGAAGAAGGCATAATACTTTTGTAAGACACCTTCAATTTTGTAAGGTGTGCCTCTCAATCCTTATTCCAAACATCCCAATTCTTTTGTGTGAAGGCAAGCATGCAACACTAGTTCTCAAATTGCATAAGGAGGTCTTCTCCTTCATTGGGTGAATTGGGTATCAAATTATTTTATGCCAAATTTTGTGCACTTGCTAATACGCCAATCAAGGGGGTAAGCCTTGCACTTACTAGATTTCTAAGATGATTGTATTGTACTATTATCTTCTCCTTTTGCTCTTGCAACTAGAAAAATTGTCCATTCAAATTTTCTATTTCCAACCTTCTAATACCATCTACATCATTTTATGTATCGTATGCTCCAGAGGCCTGATCAATTTGTGACTCAATGGAGCCCATTTCATCCTTTATGATTTTTATAGAACTGAGCCATTTCAAAGAAAATTGAAGCAAAATCCTTGCTTAATCTAAACACTCTTGCACATTTTTCATATTTTCTTGTAGTTTTCTATGTGCAATACTACACTTGTAAGATATTTTGGTCAATCTCCTATCATTGAACTTCTTTGTTATATCCTTTTCAAGCCTCTCTTCCAAACTTGTAGAATAGTCTTTGAAAAAAATTAGTAGTAACTTTAGTTTCTCCACACTAGACAAAGACTCATCAATTGTATCTCTAGGGAAACTTTCTTGAAACACTTTGACTGCTTCTTCAATCAAATATGCACTCTTTTGGTGAGTGGACAAGATCTCTTTCCTTGTGGAGGCATGAAAGACATCAACAAGTTGCAGTTCTGCAAAGGATAAATCTTACTCATTTCCACTTGTCCATGGTGCATAGATAGCTACAAGAGTTGTGCAGATACCACTGGTTGGAATTGTAGTTGCATATCTAATAAATCTTTCAAGTAATCTCTAAAAGCTCTAGAAGATTCACTAATGCTATCTTCAGTTTTTATGTCACTTTGATCCCTATCAGCACTACCGAATTCTTCCTCAATATTCTTCTCTTCTTCAACTAATTTCACTTCATATTCTAGAGGAGGCATGTCTTCAGTGTTTTGTGCCTCTAAATTGTCTAGGTTGTCTTGTGTAACTTCTTCCTTCTATTCTACATTTTTCTCTATATTTGGAGGGGGTGAATTTTTCTTTGTTTGTACATCCTCCTTCATTTCATCATCACTTTTTTCTCCTATATTCTCCACCACTAGAGTGGCATTATTTGTAACCACATTTTGCACATTTTCTCTTTTAGGCACATGCTAATGTTTCTTACTATTTTTTGTACAAGTGTAAACCACCTATACTCACTGATATAGGTCATGTAGAGTCCATGAATGCACATACAATGCCAGCATCATCAAAAGCTTAAGAAGCCCTAGTTGATAATTATGAAACCTTTGTGAGGGTTTAGTGAACTCTTCAATTAGGAACATGTCCTCTGAATTGTGTCCACTCATAAACACCAAGTTGATTGAACATTAGAAAGGCCTTATATTTTTGGTGTCATTATTGGGTATGGTGCTACATTCAGGATGCTCTTGTGTAATTTCAAGCTTTCAAAGTTTAGTGTTTTGAATTTATCAGTAGGGAAATTAGGTTTTAGTCATCAACACAAAAACACTTTACTAATAATGTGCAAGAACCATTGATCCAGAGTCATAATCATTATATGTGGAGGAAACAAGATGCTTTGGGAATTGTTGATGGGTTTTTTTGCACCTTCTCAACATAGGCAATGCATAGGTGCATCACCTCTCTTGAAAAGCAATCTCCAACAAGAAGTTGCTGAAAATTACCCCAAGATCTCTCGGGTGTCAAGTCATGACTTAATTGGAATATCTTAGTTGTTTTAATGTGATCTTGCTGGTAATCATAGGGGACACTTACGTGAGTTAAGTTGGAGAAGAATTGGTTCTTCCAATGGAGTTCTTAAGATGGAAAAGTGATTGCAAAATTTTTGTAGGTTCAAACAACATTCTAAAACTACTATTTTAACTTCATATTTGGCTTTACAATGTGCAATGAACCTTGTTCAAAGTCACTATTAAAAAAAGGAAAAAAGGAAAGGGAAGGGAGAAGTTCCTAGACCTTAAACTAGCAATGAATAGTGACAATGGAGGAACCTACTGTGAACAAACTTCCCAAAACTAAGTTCCACTTAACTAGATTGCTTCACAGTCTCATGAAACTAGTGCAAGCTTCTAAGGAATGCAAATTTTCAACCATTCATTCACCATTAGCATGAGTAAAAGAAAGAAATTTAGTGTAGCTTTCAATTTATGCCGAGACTAACTTTACACATCTATTTACCATCAATAAACAACAAAAATTATGGACAAGGAAGTTTGCAGACACACAACAAAATTCTTCAATATCAATGCACACCATTAACTAATCTACTAAAGCAAGCTAAAACATATAGAACAACAAAGTTAATCTACTCAAATTGACTAATTAAGAGAAGAAGAATCATGAAACATGCAAAGGAACTCAAGAATCCACCAAAGTCAATGATTTTTTATTAAAATTTCAGTAGCATGTCATTACAACAACTCAACTCTCTCTTGAAAATGAGAGGAGATCCCCTATTTATAGTGGCCAAAAAGCAAAATGAATGGCCAGGATTCAATCTCATTGTGTGGCCAAGATTCACTACAAACTAGGGTTTCACCAACCCCCAAATATATTACAATTTAAAATTACATCCTTGTCATTTAGTCTATTTTGTCCTCTAGTGAGTAGCACTATAGCTCTTTTGTCTTCTAGCTAATTTCCTTTTGTTGCAGCTATTTGGTAAAGAACTCATCATCAATTATAGGATTTCCTTCACTTTTCTTGATGGTGGAATATTCCATGAACTTTACGATCATTTCCTGGAGCTTATTCCATTCCAATATATCCGACTGGATCACTTGGAAATTTAATTTCCTTAATTTGCTTGTAATCTCATCCTAGTCTTTGTCACATTTCTTGTTTTCTTTACTACTTGCTTGGATTGAGCAAAAGCCCGTGCAGCAAAACCCATGAAATCCAGTGTCAGTGCATTTTTGGTCTTGTTCTCCATTTTATTGTCGAAATATGGCTTTATCTTCTCTAAATCCAGCTCGATGGCGAGTGCATCAAAATCTGTCATCAATCTCAAATATTCTTCACAATTTGTCCTGATTTCTTTCACCCAATTGATATCTAGCTCCACCTCATGGAGCACCCATTCCAATACTTCTTTTTTGTGATCTAGGCTCAGCTTCCATGTCTCTACGAGCCAATGGTAAACCTCTACCAGAGCAAACTCCTTCTCTTAGGATTTATTAGGTATCTTAAGAATAGCCTCAAGCTTGGGATACATGACTCTGTATAGCTCTGGGAAATCGGTGCAAAACTTCCTTATTACTTCGAGTATCTTTTTCACCTCCAAGAACTTGTTTGTTGTCCTGATAGCATGGCCTATGCCCATGTTTCCATTATAGAGGACCTGTCGGAACCAATCCTCTGTGGCTTTTGTCCAATTCTTTATTTTCTCTAACTTATCAATGTGATCCTTGGACAACAATTGTGGTGGTGCTAAGGACGTGGTGGGGAGATCTTTAACTGATTACCATTGTTGAACGTAAGTTGTCAAATCTACCACTTATGCTTTTAACTCCTCCTTGGAAGCCTTATCCTTATGCATTTGGTGTACAATAGTGGAAACAGACCCTTGGATGTGATCGATTTTCTACTCTCTCATGGTTGTTCCTAGATTCAAGGTAGAAATATTAGAGCTTACCCCCTCTTCTCCCACAACTGGAGTGGCTATTTGTAGAGTTTTGGATCTCAATGAATCCATCGCCAAATGGGATCTAACCTTTGTCTTCTTCTCCTTCTTTGTGCTAATTTGGGCTTGAGCCAAGATAGCCTCTAGCCTTGCTTTCAGGTCCTTTAGAGCTAAGATTTTCTTCCTAAATTTTTTCTCAAGCCACTCAGGCATTTGAGATTCTCCTTTTGGTGATTTACGATTACCTTCTTCACGGGTGTGTTGGATTTCAATTTCTTTGTTTCCTGGAGCCTCTTGTTTCGCTCTTTCTCCTTCTTCTTCATCAAAATCCTAGATGAATATTGTTTCCTTTCCTGGGGATTTAGCAACTACATGTTCTTTGGGGTTGTCCTCCCATTCAATTATTTTCTCTTCTTCTTCTTGGTCATGCCCGTGTTCTTCATGATGTTCCATTTTTGGGCTCTTTTGGGCTTTAGTCTCTTCCTCAATTTTATCTTCTTCTTTCTTTTTCTCTTCTTCATGTTGAGGTGACACCTCTTCATCGTGCTTGAGGCCTTCTTCTTTCTCTTTTGACAAAGGCATCTCCTTATCATACTCAAGACTTTTATTTTGTTCCCCAATTGGTGGTTCGGTTTCTTCCTCCATTTCCTCTTTTGCGCTCTTCTCTTCTTCAAGAGGCTGCTTCTCTTCCTCTTCTCCAACATTCTTGAGTTGTTGAGCCAACTCCTCTTCGATGTCCAGGTCAAAAGTTTCAATAATATATTTGGTACCCGGCTCTTCAGTGTCTTCATCAAATGAATGTGTTTCTTCCTCTTCCTATACCACTTCATCAATTGTCAGATATTAATACTTAGGGTGCTCATGGTAGTCATTTGCTTCTTCCTCTATCCCTTTTTTTGCTTCTCTTTCTTGCCTCTCCAACTCTTCTGATATTTTCATTATTGCTTTCATTTCTAGTGGTTCAGTTGGAGGAGTAGGGATAGGAAGGCCGCAACAACCTGTGCTAGGACAACTTACACAACGGGATTCATAAATACCCCAGAGAGCTTTATTGGCACATTTTTCATGTTCCTAGCAAAGGCTTCCATAAGCGATAGGGTCGTCATAGGCATTGTTGTAGTAGCTAGTGGAAGAGATGATGATGGAGACATGGACAAGGAAGACAATGGGGAAGTGGTGGCGAAAGAAGAATCTATTACCATCACTTGCGTAGTGGGTGGGGTGGAAGCAAGGTGGACTGAGATATCCACTGCGGGAAGAGAAGTGGCAACCATCACCTGAGAAGCAGGTAGAGGGGCAGCAGTGGTGGTGATGGCAATGTTAGCAGTAGTAGTGACTGCAAGAGTATAGGCAGCAAGTAGGGACTTTGGTTGTTTGGCATCTAGTTCTTCTCCTTCATGGAACGGGTCCTCCTGGATGGTGGGATTTTTGTGAAATTTCCTGATGTTTCTGGCTTCTTGGAGGGTTCACCCTCTGAGGATTTCCTTGAATACACTTTGGGTTTAGGCTATCTTTCAACCATCTCTTTTCTCATTCTCAACCTAGTGGCGAGAGGATACTTTGAAGTTTCTCCAAATGGGGTAGCAACTTCCCCACTGTTGGTCTCACTTCCTAGCTTGTCCTCAAGCTCACCGTATGTCAGGGTGACTCCTTGTTGCTTTAACTGGGCAATCTACCCATTGATCCATTCTTTTTTTTCCTTGATTGACTTTGTTATAATATTGAGGTCATTGACCTCTTCTTCGTTCTAGTCAATTAACAATAGTGGAAGATTGGGAAGTGCACCATGTCGAGGATCAATTACTGTATTTTCATCCTCCACTATTTGATATGGCTTAGGGAACAAGTTGACCCTCTTGACAAAGTACGTCGTCATGCACATTTAGTGTCTCATTCGCACTTCTTTTTCATCCTTGTAGTTGGCCCAAAAGTCCTCAACATAATGTATATGGGCGTGTTCCAGCCTAACCATCTTCTTGAGTTTGTCGTAGGGGTCCATCCACGACCAAGCAATATAGAGCTCCAGGTTATACTCCACAAGTTCTTCATCTTAATGGTCTGTACACTGGGATGTGTGGAGTTTATACATCCCTTGGCTAAAGGAGAGGGGATAGGGAATCCCCATCTTATGCTTGCTTCTTAGGAAGGTGTGTGCATGCTGCAATTGCCAAGAGAGCTCCAACAATATTATCCAGTCATTCAGCTACCAAGGCAGCTTGTATGGTTTCTTTGAGAAAACTTCAGCCTGAATATAAGTAAACTTTGAAAATTGTATGAACAAGAAGCTAAACTGGTGGAGGAAAGCATTAGCGCTATGTGAGACCCTTTTTTTGAAGTCACCCCCAAGCAATCTAATAACATGGGCTATGAAGGTGTCATTGACTCTGCAGTGGTCCTTGAAATTCTTGTATTGGAGCTGAGGGTACCTATCATAGACCTTTAATTCCCTGCCTGGAGCCTCATATGAAGCTCTAAACAAGGCTTTGTATTGCATCCAGTCAGCCAATAAATATACCAAGTAAGATGTCACGTAAAATTGAGAGGTCTTTTTCACAACCACAAATTGCTCGTGCAAGAAATTACTAATTATTCTTGCCCAATAGAACTTGGTTTTTCCTAGGAGGATCTCTTCCATGAAGTATAACATCCACTCTTGGAAGTAGGCTATGGTCAAAATGCCCATAACACTGATCAATAGGGTTACCAATTCATGATAATCCTCGTAGAAGTCATTGTGGAAGTCGCTGCTCTTGGCGTACTTTAGCTACACTACCCCTCTTTTCTTTTAACTAGTACTGATTGATGATATTTTTGCACTTGAGGGGATCTACATCCCACATCTCCTTGGCATCTTCTTTGGATGCTTCCTCCATCTCACCAAATGTAGGGATATGAAAATCCTTCCCTATTGATTTGGTAGATAGGTCAGCTAATACACTCCCGTCTCGATCTACAATCCTTCTAGAATCTTCTTAATACACCTCTCTACAGGTCATCATGAGCTCAAGAGCAATGAGGGTAGGCATGAACCTGGCAGCCTTGGCCAACCCATTGCTTCTAATTTTCCTAGCATTTTCTATCATGGGGCTAATCTGGAACCTTTGCTTGAATTCATCAATATCTATGTGTCTGATATTTGTGTCTAAGATCTCCCTCCAATCTGTGGTGACTTTGGAGTTAAGAGGCTCCCCTTTGAATTTGTACTTCATTTGGTTTTTTTCTTCTTTTCCTTAGGGTGCTTTAGTTGGCTTCTTTCCCTTTTCTTTCTCCATAGCCGCCTTTGAAGGTTTTGCACCTGGTTCCATATATCTTGCGAGCGAGAGAGAGTAGTAAACATATTAAAGTATAAAACAATGAGAAAGTTAGCCAAAATCTTACAAAACAATGTTAGATTAGATAATTTATTGTTTGAACATTCTAACATCTTTTTTAGATCAACATTAGCCTATCATTGGAGGAAGTTATTGCAAGGCGGGCCCAAGGGTGCGGACTTCCCTGGGCTGATGGATGTCCTGGAGGAAGCTGCAGGAGGGACGACAATCAGGGCACGGCTACCTGCATGTCCCAACCCACATCAAGATTTTGGCATGAAGTGGGGTCCACTAAGGAGGTCAACCCATTTTAGCACGTGGGTTAAGTTTAGTTTGAAGTTTTGGAGGTGTTAAGGTCATCTTTTGGTCATGCGGATCCTAGGCAGGGAAAAGTAGGAAGCAACTTGGTCGTTTGAGACTCTGCCATTAAAAATGGCACTAGCAAGACAGAATTCCATAGCTAGCATTCCACGATGTGGGATCAGCAACTCTAACGGATAATGTCATAGTGCATTTAGAGTTTAAGTCATCGTGGGTCGGAAGGTGTAGGTAGGCATTAGGTGTCAATCGTTTAGGAATTGCAAGGACAAGATAGAGTCCAATAGAGGGTCGCCTGCAAGAGATGGTCCACCCAACACTCATCAGTTAGTGATCCATGCAATTTGGGTTAAGGCGGCGGTAATAAGTTTGGGTCCCACAAGGCGGATTCGCGAGGATAGCCAATGGTTTCAAGACAACAGGAGCAGGGCAGAAGTCCGCAAACAGCCAGTTGCATGAGACAGTCTGCATAGGGTTCATTAGCTAATTACTTTCATTCTTTCATTCAAATAGACATAGACAGCTCAGGCCCTGAAGGGCAGAAGGTCGGTCATCAGGGGCCATTTAGGATGGTGAAGTCACCACAGCGGCCCATAGATGGAAGCCCACTAGTAAAGGTCCATGAAGGGGCTAACACTTGGCCACTTCGAACGCCTAAGGGAATAGACGACAGTGGAGGGGTCAAGACCCGCCCATCGAGGAAATGATAGAGCATCATCGTTTGGATAGTCATGGTCATGATGGTAGAAGGGAAGCAGAAATGGGCATGGCCAGGCCCACACAAGGTTTTTTTAGCCTCGTTGAAAGCTTGGGCAGCGATGAAGGTTACGAAGTCCAATGAGTGGACCTAGGTTCCTCGGTGCAAGGTTTGACCAGAATTTAACTGAGTGGGGCCTGCAAGGAATGCAGGAGTTATCATTTAGCCATTTGGAATGTTTGATTGAGCAGTGGCGAAGGCAAGATGGAGATCCACATAGTCGGACCCGATAGGGCAAGAGGTCATTGATTCGAAGTTTATCATTTTAACGAATGGGATGGTGGTAGACGCCTTGCGGGCCCGCGTGGAGCGAAATCCACGGCTGAAGAACTATGGGAGGGTTGAGTTCTACAAGCTCCCTACTAAGGATTTTGAAGGTTTCTCGTCATTCAAAGACATGGGTTTTGACCATCGAGGGTCACTCTAACCGGATTTCAAGTTTTCCTTCTAAAATTTGATGACTTTTCTAAAAAAATTAAAGAAAACTTGAGGTAAAATGGTGACGGAATACCAACCTGTTAATCCTGATGAAGAAGGATGAGCAATCCTTGGGAAAAGCTTTGAATTGATAATTGGGCTTGACAGGCACAATAGCAACGTTGGCGGGGACTCTAAATAGCTCCTGGACTTCTGACAAATGAAAATGATAGCTTGAAAGGAGATATTGTAGAAAATAGTGCATTTGATACACCTCATTAATCCTTGTATGGTGGCGTTGGAGGTTGGTGGGTAGTCAATTTGAAAAGGCCTCGAGAAGGGTAGAGTTTGCTAGGCGGACGACAGCCAGCAATTAGCCACTCAGGGTTCGGCAATGGAAACAATGCTGAAGGATGGCCATTTGGAATGGCCAAGAGGTTAGGGAAACCTAAATGGAGCAGCTCGCAAGGGCGGACCCGCCCAACTCCAAAGACACCAGCTTCAAAGAATGAAGGAAAATAGCTAAGGGAACTCTGCAAAGGCCTAAAGCCTTGAGAATTTGTGGGTAGAGAAACATGGTCACTTCAAAATGATTCCTCTAAGATTATCTAACTACTTAAAACATGAAAATAAGGGGATGCAAAATGAGACAGTGACAAAACATGACCTAGCAAGGTGAAAAGAGAGAGGGTCCTCGTTTTGAACGGGGCGTGTGTACTAGAGATACAATAAATGGTGACTCTGTTGGAAAACGTTCCTGAGCGTTTTCAGGATAAATGTTCATTCATAACCCAGAATCTCTAGTTTCGTAGACCAGGGGCCGATTTCCAAAGGTGAACTAAGAGACTCGAAGGAGAACAAAATCCTTGACTAAATCAAATCATGAAAGCGTCTCAGAAGTGTGTGTAAATGGTGAATTCATTTCCTCTCCTTAGAGACTATGACCAACAACTGCTAATTAGGCTAAGCAAGCTAAGTTAATTATCTAACTCCAAAAGTAACCTGGACATTGTCTCGTTGCCAATCAAGCATCCATAGCCCCAATGGAGTTGTCATTGTGATCCCACGAACATTGCTCTACTGCCAGCTGGGCATCCATAGCCCCGATAGAGTTTTCCGCACACCCACACAGTTGCTTGATTTTCATCATTTTTCTTTCTTTTAATATTCTTTTGATACTACTTCTTTTTCTCAACCATGTAAGTGTTGAAGCTTATAGTGGGCTTGGAACCACAGTGGTCACTGTGAGCATCCTTTTAAAATTTGCATACACTAAACTTCAAACATGGGTTAGTACCTACAAATTCCTCAAGAATACTCCTATGAAATACCTTGTAAATGCTTCAAAATGCAACAAATGACAAGAGAAAACTAAAAGCATCATGAAAACTATTAAAAATTACCTATTCCATAGTGGATTGGTGTCAAATGTGCAAATGACCCTTTCCCAATCCTTGCTCAAAAGCTAAAATGATAAGATGCAATGGAGATGAAGAGCAAAATTAGTTCTCAAACCAAGAGAGTAACTTTGCATGTAGATGTGGATGATTTGATGGAGATTAAGGCCTTTATTTATAAATTTTCTTGATGAGAGATTGGCCAAATGGGTGAATGTGGAACTAAAGATCCACCAATGAGAAGAGGCCACTTGTCAAGTTGTGATAAGTTGAAGGATGTGCAAGATTTGGGAAATGTGCCCAAGAGAGGGAGTTTCAAATTCAAATTTGTGCAATAAATTTTGAGAGGGGGACATGAAAATGGGAAATAAATGCAATGTTGGAGGGGACAAGTCAACTTGTCATCATTTTCAAATTTTGAAGGAATATTCTGTTTTATGCCAAGTTGATGGAAAATAAGGGTTTTAATAAATTAATAAATTGATTTATTTGGGAAAGTGGACATATCTAGAGGATGTGATGGGTGATTAGGTTAGGCTAATTAGATTTAGATTAGGTTAATGATGATTAGGATGATTTGACCTTTATGACTAAAATATTTGATTTATTTAAATCAAAAAAGGATGGAAAATGCATTATGATTTAATTAAATGAATGTTTGATTTATTTGATAAAAGGTTAATGATAAAGTTTATTTAATTTTAAATTAATGACCTTAGGAGATGGAAATTAATGAGATTACCTGATGAATGGATGAAGGTGAACTTGATTAATTGATGAATGGACCTAATGCATGATGCTAATTTTGCATGTCTACAGTCACTAGAGCAGATTTAATGTTTTTCACTTGCCTCACCTTCGTAACTGCCATTGTATAGCTCCTTGGAAATAATTAGTGTATTTCATGTAGGATTCGAGAGGAATGTGGAAGGATTCAATAAAGGGTTGAGTTCTAAGTCAAGTGTGAGTTGAAGTGAGGAAACTTCTCATGGTAGCAATCAAAGGCCAAGAGTTAAGAGTGAATAATTATCCAAAGAACATTAAGAGCAAGCAACAAAATTGGACCATTCGTCGAATGAGCACAGTCACTACATCAAGAACATAGAGACACCTTCATCAAAGCAAAATGGTCAGGAAATGAGCAAAGAAAAAAGTGACGTGAAGCGAGGAAACAAAGAAAACCAAAAGCAACCTAAACTAACCCATACACAAGTATTTACACGAGTAGCTTGAAGGAGCTCAAGCTTGGAAGTAATGCTTTAGGTGTTGCTCATTTACTAGCAATGAGAAATCTTCATCGGTTAAGGTCTTGAGGTGAAAAGGATTATCTCCTAGGATTTCAACAATCTGAAAGGGGCCAAGCTAGAGCTTGTCGAATTTTTCATTGCCCCCTTCTTCTCATGGGCCTTGTCCCAACATAGGACTAGATCAATAATTCTAAAGGCCTTGACTTTGGCTCATCGATTGAACCATCTTTTGACCATGCCCTAGTGTTTAGCAAAATTTTCAATGGCACGGTCACGTACTTCTTCTAGGTGGAGTAGCTCAGCCAAGCGAGCTTCTCTACGATCCCCTTCTTCGTAAAAGGCATTGATGAACTAGAGGGTGGGGATTTTTAGATGAATTGGGAACATAAGCTCTAGGCCATAGACAAGGTGGAATGGGGAATCATTCAAAGTAGCCTTGTGGAGTGTGCGATCTGCCCAAAGGGAAAAGTGAAGTTGTGTATGCCAGTCCTTACGATTTCTATCAAGAAGTTTTTTTTATCATCGTAATGAGATTCTTGTTAGTAGATTCTACCAGGCCATTGCCCTATGGGTAGTAATTGGATGAAAACTTAAGGGAAATCCCATAGTCAAAGTCCCAACTAGTGAATTTAAGCGAGGCAAAGGCCAAGCCATTATCACATACTAAAGCATAGGGGCAGCCGAAACGATTTAAAATAAAACTTTCAAGAAAATTCGCAACTACCTATGTTGTACATTGCCTACATGCAATAGCTTATGTCCATCTGGTGCAATAATCAGAGGTAGTCAGAATGTACCTGTGACCCGCAGATGATGGTGGGCTTACCAGACCAATGAAGGCAAGATGCCATTGCACGAAGGGTCTCACCTCCAAGATTGGTTACAACAGGATAGTTGCATTCCTTTCTTTGGTTGTAGCGGTTTGGCAGACATGGCATGTGCAAACATGACTATGGGTGTCCTTAAAGACTTCTGACCAATAGTAACCTACTCGTAGGATTTGATGGGTGGTTGAAAGACCAGATCCATGACTGGTGCCGAATTTGTGATGAAATTCTTTCAAGACCCGCTCTGCTTCTTTTCTAAGGCACCAAAGGTACACTCCCTCATGATTTTTTTTGTAAAGGATGGATCCTTGTAGCATATACCTACTACTTTTCAGTCTGAGGGCACATTTTTGAACTCCCTGTAAGTGAGGCAGGCACTTGTTCAGCAAGTAGTAGACAATGTCATTGTACCATTCTCCTAGGGAAACATCTTCAAGCTAGTATTGTTGAACCATAAGCTCGGGTCCTGCTTCAATTGTTGTTTTAGCTATCATCCAAGTGAGGGATTTTCCTCTTACCAATTTCATCGGTTGAATCTCCATGTCATATTCTTGCAGCAAGGTGACCCATTTTTCTCTTCATTCTCCTAGCTCATTTTGCATCAATAACGTTTTTATTGTCGGATCAGGGACAATGGAAAACAACTTATTTCATAGGATATAATGCCTGAACTTCTTGACTCCTCTGATGAGAGCATACGCCTACTTCTCCATGCTATGGTATCTTAATTGAGCACTCATGAAAGTAATTGGGTGCTCATTTCCTTCGTTATCCTTCTAGGTTAAAATTCTAGCACATGAATAATTTGAAGCAAATAAGTAAATGTAGAATGGTTTCAAATAATTTGGGTTGTCCAGCACGGGTGCCTTAGCAATGGATTTCTTGTTTTCTTCAAAGGCCTACTTTTCTTCTGGAGTCCATTCAATCTTGGCATCTTGCTTCAACATGGCATTAAGTGGCTTGACAATCTTAGCAAAGCCCGTAATAAATTTCCTGACAAAATTTATCTTTTTGAAGAAAAATTTTAGCTCCTTTTTGCTACCTGGCAGTTGAATCTTCAGAAAGGATTGAATGCACTTGGGGTCTATGGAAATTCCTTATTCTAAAATAACATGCCCAAGGAGCTTGCCTTTTGTGACTCCAAAGATGCATTTCTTTAGGTTAAGAGAGACCCCAAACTCTCTACACCTTTGGAAGACTTTGCACAAATCAAAAACATGATCATCTTGATTTTTTGAAAATACTGTCAGATCATCCATGTAAATGATGATACATTTTCCAATCAGATCTTTGAAGGCTATGTCCATTGCACGTTGGAAAGTGGCACCAACATTGATGAGTTTGAATGGAATTCTCCTATATACAAAGGTTCCCCACTTGGTGGTGAATGTTGTCTTGTGCCGATCTTCATATTGCACCATGACTTGGTTGTATCCAGAGTACCTATCGAGGAATGACATCATCTTTGATCCATTAAAAATTTGCAATACCTCATCCAATGAAGGCACTGGATAGTTATCCTTCTTTGAAGCTAAGCTCGCAATCCTCCACACACAATCTAATTTCTTGGTGTTCGTTTTCTTCCAGAGATGTAGAAGCACCATAGGTAATACCATTGCAGTTGGCCACCACAGAATCCCATGAAGTGAGATTGAAAAGGAAGTTTTTCATAATGGTTGGGAATATTCAATGGCCCAACTTAAGTGGCTGAACAGCCCATAGTAGATGGATGCATCCAAATCTATCCCGCTGCCAGGGGGTTTTTCATAGTGGTGTTTGAATCTGTGGCTGATAGGAACAAAATTTTGTGTGATTTCTTTTGGAGCTGGGAGGAGAAATTTTCTCTTTCTTTGAAGCCCTGGCATCAAGCTTTTAACCCTACAACAAAGACCTTTGATAAAGTCCCAATATGGGTAAGACTTCCAAACTTACCTCTCCATTTTTGGTTTGAATCTTGTTTGGAAGCCATTGGAAACTCTTTAGGAGAGTTTTTGATGATCAATGAGGGCTCTTCAAATCTTTTGCATTCCATGTATGCCCGGATTTTGGTGGAGATGGAAATTTCAAAGTCTCTTCCTGAAGAGATTTCAATTAAAACTTCCAAAGGATGTTGGGCACAACCTTTGGAATATGAAGGAGTACCTTTCCGTTGCAGGAGGTGTTTCCAAACTGGCCATATAGCTGCAAAGTGTGCAAAACCCAGATGGGTCAAACCAGCTACTTGGTGGCAGGGGGCCTCACGAAAGCACTATGCTGTTGAAAAGCAAGACAGCAGTTTGAAACAACAAGACAAGATGAATCCAGAGGTTGTGGGAAAATCTTATCAGCCACAGTCAAATAGAGGTTTAGGAATGGGGGGGGAATCAGGTTTGGTTGAGAAGCCTAGCTCGAAAGATGCTAATGAAGAAAAATCTTGTGAAGGAAAATCAGCGGGAACTCATCATGGAGCTAAAACCTCAGAATGTAGGGAGAAATCAGGCTTTTTGAAGAAGAAGGAAAAAGGGGTAAGTTGTGAGGAGGGAGAAGGGCAGAATGTGCAACCAGTGAAAGTTGATGCATGGCTGTGACATGAAGCTTCGGAAGGTAGGCAGTTTGAGGATGCTGAAATCTGACGTGCAAACTTTACCAATAAATACATTTTTAACCTCCTCGGTTGTCCTGAGGTTGTGAGCGTGGCACTGATTGTTGATGGAGTCATTTTCCTGCTAATCTTGGTCTCGGATATAATCTAGGTCAAATATACGCTCCAGTTGGACCATACCTCTTGGAATGGTGTTTGTCTTGAGATTGATGACCCCTTCTATATCTAATTCAACTTCTTCGGGCTCAGTTTCATCAATTATTTGGGTAGCAAATACATTAGAACTAGTGATGAATTCCAAGATGTGCTTGTCATCATTAAACACCTGAAAATGGTGACATTATCGAGCACGGATGGAGTGAAGGTCAACTCAAAAGTAAATCATTTGAGGCCGGACAAAGAAAGTGGTTGAAGTGTGTTGGCTGCTTGAGCCAAGGCATCAGCAGTATGGTTTTGGGAGTGAGGAATCAACTGGATATTTAAGGCATCCAGGCTCTTAACAGATCCCAAACTCTATGCCTACAGTTTGCTAGCCTTCTATCATGGTAGGAGTATAATTTTCTAACTTGTTTCACTACCAACTCCAAATCACCGAAGACTTACAGCATTTTGACCGTCTTCCTTAGAGCCATTAGGAGACCATGAACTATTGCTTCATACTCTACTACATTGTTGGTACAATAAAATTGGAGTCTATGGGCAGCAAAGTAGGTCTTACCCATAGGGCTGATGAGTTTGAATTTGGCTCCCGCTCCTTGCTTGGACTTAGACCCATCGAAGCGCAGCATCCAAAATTTAGAAGGTTCATTAACTTTAAGGCCAATGATGATGTGTTCACTCCCCTTTGGCTGCATGCTTACATTTGCAATTTCTAGCATGGATGGTGACTTAGCATGATTGGTGACAGATGGCTCAGTTGGCAGCTCCCTTTGAGGTATATCTTGTCCTTTGACATGTTCTACTGTTGTTTGACATAAGAAACACTCAAATTCTGAGTGGGCGATGTTGTCAACTCTACACCAACTAGGCAGCAAGAGCCCTTGGAAATTCATCCTATCCCCTAAGCTGGGATGATCTTGTATACATTTTTCTATGAAATCCTAGAATCTATCCAGCAATCCCAAATTCTCATTATCATATGTTTCATCACCATCGTATTCAACCAACATTTCAGTGCTTTGGGGCATATAAGCGAAGTTGGTCAGGGGCTGCATAGTACCAAGAAGACTTCTTCAGCCATCTCTTCTTCTTGATGCTCTGATTCTTCCTAATATGGCATGAGAGAATAATTCCCCAACTCAGTTTTAGTAAACAACACCTCATTGACGTTGTTGTACTCCGTAATCATGAGCTTCATGCGGGGTTCCTGGTCAATGTGAATTTGGTTTGGCAGCCCCTTCCATGGCAACCACATGTGAGATAAATTAGTCACAGCATACCCATTCAATGCTCAGGTGAAGTCACATACAAGGATTATTCCATATGTTTCAAGAATATATGTAACTTGGATATCAATAACCTGTCATACCCTTGGATCTACAGCAATTTGCATAGGGATACAATTAATCTCTCCAACAATATTCACCTCAGTTTTATCTAGCTAAGTTACTTTTCTTCTGGAGGGTGTGGGGACAATCCCAAGAGCTTTGCATACAGCCAAAGGCATGACATTGGGTGATGCTCTTGAGTCAATCAGGAAATTATGCAGGTTCTTCCCAAATACTCGGATAGTAGTAAGGAAAGGGGGCATTTCCAACCTCCCCTGGAAGAGTCCCATAGGTGTGTCAGCTTGGGCCACTTGAAATTTATCCTTTTCATTTGTATTTTCCTTGGATTGTCCCTAACTTTGCTCCTTAGGGGGTTGTTTTCCCATTTGCTGATTTGGAGGGACATCCTTTTTCTTTCCTATAATTTCCTGAATTATTGGCTCATGTGGTGGATCTTTGAAAGAGACTCTTTTAGTTGGAATTTCTTGTGTGGCCTTGGAGGAATTAGTCCCATTAATAACTCTAAATAAGGTGTGCCTAATTGCAAGGACCTTGAGTAACTCAAAGGCAGACAAGCTAATTTTTACCTTCTTGAATTCTTCAGCAACATATCCACCCATTTGCTCAATTTCATCCTCAAAGGCTCTACCTATGGAAGAGCTAGTTGGTTGTTTTTGCATTTTACCTAACTGTTTGTTCTTATCGAAGTATTTCATTGGTACATGGGGAAAACCCAAATTGTTGTTGGCATTAGGGTCAGACAGGGTGCTAAAGTTATTGGGTGGAGTGGAAGTAGTGAAAGGTCCTCTTGCTTGTTGATTTCTCAAGAAATATGGAGATGTTCTTTGGTGAAAAATTTGGACCTCATCCTCATGGAACTCCTCCTCATCTACCGAACCATTATCTACAAAATTAAACAGTTGAGATAGATTTTCTTCATTGCTTACCTCTTTCACTTCTTCATTCTTTGGGGAGGTAGTCTCAATTTTTGGCACGTTGTTGTCACTCCGTGGAAAGGGAGCTTGATTGACCACAAGACAGGAGGAGTTATATGGCTTAGATTAGACTAAATCTTAGTAGTCAACATTTTCAATAGCATTCTGAACTTCAACTTGGAAGATCTTCACAGTTGTGAGGAACTCGGGGCTATCTAGCTCAGAGTGTCTATTTTTCTTCTAAATCTGGCACCATCTGAATAAGGCAACCTCAGCAAGATATACCTCGCTAGTTGTCTTCTCATTACTAGTAGGTTGATCAAGAGGAGTGGGAATACCTCCATTGTTTGGCCTTGTATTCCATGTATGATTCTACCTCCATGAGGGCCTCCTTTCATAATTCTTATTAGAACTCTACCCTCATTAATAATTTTTCCCAGATGAGGTACCCACATCATGGTTATCCCTGTTATCCTGGTTGAGGTTAGCCTGAATGTTGCATTGAGAAGCTTGTAGCTGATTGTTTTGATTTCTCAAGTGTGTCATCTTTGTGGACATCTTTTAGATCATCTTTGTTAGCTCATCCAACTGATCCTTCTCTATATTACTCGGCTGCGACATTTGATTGTGGAGAAAGATAGGTTGTGTTGTCTATTGGTTTTGTTGAGTAGGTGGAAATTCGAGCCCTTGTAAGTATAGGGGAACTTGAGGCTATTGTGAATATGCTTAATGTTGTTGGGGCTACAAATAATGAGGCATAGGAGGTGCTTGATTCATGGGTTGTCCCAGGTGAGGAAGTATGGGAAACTGTGGCACCTAGTTCATAAGGGGCATATGGTGTTGGAGAGCTTGATTGAACCCTTGAATTTGCATAGGATGTGTGACCTGCCCCAAGGAAGGCAGCGGAACAGAAATATTTTGTCCCAAGTCTGTGTTGGCTTTGACTGCCTCAACATAAGCATCCACTAGTCTGGTGGGTGGTGGGTTCATTCTTTTCACAAATGTTGTAGCAGATTGTCTAGGGCAATGTAGTAGACAGGTAGGATAGTGGAATCATTGAGCACATATAGAGCTTGTAACCTTGAGTATGCTTGATGAAACTGATCATTGAAGGAACCTATTAGCTCGTTAACCTCTCTGCGAATAGACATGAACTATTGATACAGATTTGAAGGGTTGACTGGGATCTTGTATTTCCTCAAGAAGGCATTCCTCAAAAGGTCTGAAGTGGTAATGGTCCCCATTGGTATATTGATGTACCAGTAGAAAGCCTCTTCCCCCAAGGAATAAGGAAAGAGTCTACATGCCACATCCTCATGATTGATCTGCATATCCTACAGTGTTGTTTCAAATATTTTGATGTGCTCTTTCATTGTCCTCTGTGGATCCTGAGGATTGAACTTCATGCAAAAGCTCTCTGGGTTCTTGGGCATGTCATGGTAGGCATTGAATAGCAATGCAGAAGGATTATTCACCAGCCAAGCCATGAGGGGAGGCGGAGGTGGTATTTTCTATTGAACAAAAACTTGGGGTTGCACAGGAGCAGTGGTAGTTAGGACTGTGCCTTAGACTTGGAAGGCAGGGACTAAGGCAGCACCCTGGTTGTGGGAAGCAAGTGATTGGAAAGTATTTTGAGATGGTTGAATGGAGGAAGTGGAAGTGGAAGAAGAAGGATGAGTGTGGGGGGAATGGAAGGAGGAGGGAGGTGGAGATTAAGGTGAAGTGGATGGAATGGAGGAGGAAGAAGAGGCTACGTCCCCTCTCTTAGTCCTTCTAGCCCTTGTAGAGGGTTGTAGTTCTTGAAATTTTCCTTTATTTGGTGTTGACCTTAAAACTCTTTGGAATCTTTCAGGGGAGAATGAACCGATTTGATCTAGCTTAGCTCAAAGTGCCCTCCTTCTAGCGCCAGTTATGTTGATGGGTGTTTTTGCACCTTCTCAACATAGGCAATGCATAGGTGCATCGCATCTCTTGAAAGGAAATCTACAACAACAAGTTGCTAAAAATTACCCCAAGGCCTCTCAAGTGTCAGGTCATGAATTACTTGGAATATCTCAATTGTTTTAATGTGATCTTGCTGGTAATCACAAGACAGACTTACATGAGTTAAGTTGGAGTAGAATTGGTTCTTCCAATGGAGTTCTTAAGATGGAAAAGTGATTGCAAAATTGTTGTAGGTTCAATTAGTAGTCTAAAACTCCTATTTTAACTTTAGATTTGGCTTTACAATGTGCAATGAACCTTGTTCAAAGTCACTATTAAAAAAAGGAAAAATAGTAGAGGAATGGAGAAGTTCTTAGACCTAAAATTAGCAATGAACAGTGACAATGGAGGACCCTACTCCGGACAAACTTCCCAAAACTAAGTTCCACTTAACCAGATTGCTTCACAGTCTCATGAAACTAGTGCAAGCTTCTAAGGACTACAAATTTTAAACCATTCATTCACCATTAGCATGAATAAAAGATAGAAATTTAGTGCAGCTTTCAATTTATGCCCAGACTAACTTTACACAACTATTTACCATCAATAAATAGCAAAAAGTATGGACAAGGAAGGTTTCCAACACACAACAAAAAATTTCAATATCAATGCACAACATTAACTAATCTACTAAAGCAAACTAAAACATATAGAATAGCAAAGTTAATCTACTCAAATTCACTAACTAAGAGAAGAAGAATCATGAAACATGCAAAGGAACTCAAGAATCCACCAAATTCAATGAATTTCTATTAAAATTCCAGATGCAGGTCATTACAACAACTCAACTCTCTCTTGAAAATGAGAGGAGACCCCCTATTTATAGTGTCCCAAAAGCAAAATGAATGGCCAAGATTCACTACAAACTAGGGTTTCACCAGCCCCCAAATATATTACAATTTAAAATTACATCCTTGTCATTTAGTCTATTTTGTCCTCTAGTGAGAAGCATTGTAGCTCTTTTGTCTTCTAGCTAATTTCCTTTTGCTGGAGCTATTTGGTGAGGAACTCATCATCAATTATGGGATTTCCTTCACTTTTCTTGATGGTGGCATATTCCATGAACTTTACGATCAACACCTAGAGCTTATTCCATTCCAATATATCCAGCTGGATCACTTGGAAATTTATTTTCCTTGATTTGCTTGTAATCTCATCCTAGTCTTTGTCACATTTATGTGTGTTCTTTACTACTTGCTTAGATTGAGTGAAAGTTCGTACAACAAAACCCATGAAATCTGACGTCAGTGCATCCGTGGTCCTGTTCTCCATTTTCTTGTGGAAATATGGCTTTCTCTTCTCCGGATCTAGCTTGATGGCAAGTGCATCAAAATCTATCATCAATCTCAGATATTCTCCGCAGTCTTTCCTAATTTCATTGACCCAATCGATATCTAGCTCCACCTCATGGAGCACCCCTTCCAATACTTCTTTTATGTGATCTAGGCTCAGCTTCCATGTCTTTACAAGCCAATGCTCACCCTCTACTAGAGAAAACTCCTTCTCCCATGATTTATTAGCTATCTTGAGAATAGCCTCAAGCTTGGGATATGTGATTCTATATAGCTCTGGGAAGTCAATGCAGAACTTCCTTATTCCTTCAAGTATCTTTTGTACCACTAGGAACCTTTTTTTCCATCCTGACAGAACGGCTTATTCCCATGTTTCCATTATAGAGGACCTGTCGAAACTAATCTATGGTCTTTGTCCAATTCTTTCTTTTTTCTAACTAATTAATGTGATCCTTGGACAACAATTGTGGTGGTTCCGAGAACGTGGTGGGGAGCTCTTCAATTGATGACCACTACTAAATGTAAGTTTTCAGATCTGCCACTTGTGCTTTTAACTCCTCCTTGGAAGTCTTATCCTTATGCATCTAATGCACAATAGTGGCAATGGACCCTTGGAGGTGATCAATTTTCTGCTATCTCGTCCCATTCCTAGATCCAGGGTAGAAATATTATAGCTTACCCCCTCTTCTCCCACAACTGGAGTGGCTATTTATAGAGTTTTGGATCTTGATGCATCCATCACCAGATGGGATCTTACCTTTGGCTTCTTCTTCTTCTTTATGCTAATTTGGGCTTGAGCAAAGATAGCCTTCAGCCTTGCTTTTGGGTCCCTCAAAGCTGGGGTTTTCTTCTCCAATTGTTTCTCAAGCCACTCACGCATCTTAGATTCTCCTTTTGGTGATTCATGATCACCTTCTTCCTCACAAGCATGTTGGATTTCAATTTCTTTGTTTCCTGGAGCCTCTTGTTTTGTCCTTTCTCCTTCTTCTTCATCATAATCCTGGATGAATATTGTTTCCTTTCCCGTGGATTCAACAGCTGCATATTCTTTGGGGTTGTCCTCCCCTTCAATGATTTTTTCTTCTTTTTCTTGGTCATGCCTGTGTTCTTCATGATGTTCCATTTCTGGGCTCTTTTGGGCTTCAGTCTCATCCCCAGGTTTATCTTCTTCTTTCTTTTCCTACTCTTCATGCTAAGGTGATACCTCTTCATTCTTCTTGAGTCCTTCTTCTTGCTCTTTTGACAGAGGCATATCCTTATCATACTCAGGACTTTTATTTTTTTCCCCAATTGGTGGTTCAATGTCTTCCTCCATTTCCTCTTCTATGCTATTCTCTTCTCTAAGAGGTTGCTTCTCTTCTTCTTCTCTGGAATTCTTGAGTTGTTGATCCAACTCCTCTTTGAGGTCTAGGTCAAAAAATTTCATAATATATTTGGTACATGGCTCTTCAATGTCTTCCTCAAATGACTATGTTTCTTCCTCTTCCTGTACCACTTCATCAATTATTAGATGTTGATACTCAGGGTGCTCATGGTAGTCATCTGCTTCTTCCTCTATCCATTTTGTTTCTTTTCTTTCTTTCCTCTCCAACTCTTCTGATATTTGCATTGTTGCTTTTATTTCTGGTGGTTCGGTTGGAGTAGGGACAGGAAGGCTCCCAAAAACTTGTGCTAGGACAGCTTGCACAATAGGATTCATAAATACCCCAGAGAGCTTTATTGGCACGTTTTGCATGTGCCTAGAAAAGGATTCCAGAAGCAATAGGGTGGGCATAGGAATTGTTGCAATAGCTAGTGGAAGAGATGACGATGGAGACATGGACGAGGAAGAGAGTGGGGTGGTGGTGGAAGAAGAATCTATTACCATTACTTGTGCAGTGAGTGGGGTGGAAGCAAGGTGGACCGAGATATCCAATGTGGGCAAAGAAGTGGCAACCATCACCTGAGAAGCAAGTAGAGGGGCAGCAGTGGCTATGATGGAAATTTCAACAGCAGCAGTAACTGCAAGAGTAGAGGCAACAAGTAGGGACTTTGGTTGTTCGGCCTCTGGTTCTCCTTCATGGAGCGGGTCCTCCTAGATGGTGGGATTTTTTGTGAAACTACTCAATGTTTTTAGATTCTTGGAAGGTTCACCCTCTGAGGCTTTCCTTGAATACACTTTGGGTTTAGTTTTCCTTTCAACCATCTCTTTTCTCTTTCTCAACCTAGTTGTGGGAAGATACTTTGAAGTTTCTCAAGATGGGGCAGCAGTTGTCCCACTATCAGTCTCGCTTCCTGGCTCATGCTCAAGCTCACCGTATGTCAAGGAGACTCCTTGTTGCTTTAACTGGGAAATCTTCCTATCAATCCATTCTTTTTTTCTTTCCTCAATTGGCTTTGTCAGAATATCAAGGTCATTGACCTCTTCTTTGTTCTAGTCAATTAACGAGCAGTGGGAGATTGGAAACTACACCGTATCGAGGATCAATTACTATATTTTCATCCTCCACTATTTGATCTAGTACAGGGAACAAGTTGAACCTCTTGAAAAAGTATGTCATCATATGCATGTAGTGTCTCATTCTCACTTCTTTTTCATCCTTGCAGTTGGCCCAAAAGTACTCAACATCATGTATATGGTCGTGTTCCATCTCGACCACCTTCTTGAATTTTTCGTAGGGGTCCATCCACGGTTGGGCAATATAGAACTCCAAGTTATACTCCACAAGTTCTTTATCTGAATGGTCTACACACTAGGATGTGTGGAGTTCATACATCCTTTGGCTAAAGGAGAGGGGATAGGGAATCCCCACCTTATGCTTGTTGCTTAGGAGGGTGTGTGCGCGCTGCAGATGCTGAGAGAGCTCCAACAATATTATCGGGTCATTCGAGTACTGGGGCAGCTTGTATGGTTTCTCCGAGAAACCTTCGGCCCAAATATAGGTAAACTTTAGAAATTGTATGAACAAGAAGCCGAACTAGTGGAGGAAAGCATTATTGCTATGTTAGACCCTTCTTTCAAAGTCACCCCCAAGTAATTTGATAACATGGCCAATGAAGGCGTCATTAACTGTGCAGTAGTCCTTGAAATTCTTGTATTGGAGTTGAGGGTACCTATCATAGACCTTTAATTCCCTGCCTGGAGCCTCATCTAGAGCTCTAAAAAAGCCTCTGCATTGCATCTGGTTAGCCATTAAATAGACCAAGTAATATGTCATGTAAAATCGTGAGGTCTTTCTCACAACCACAAATTGATCATGCAAGAAAATACTAATTATTCCTGCCCAGTAGAACTTGGTTTTGCCTCGAAGGATCTCTTCCACAAAGTATAGCATCCACTCCTTGAAGTAGGTTGCAGTCAGAAGGCCCATAACCCTATTCAATAAGGTTACAAAATCATGGTAATCCTCGTAGAAGTCGCTGAAGAAGAGCTCTTGGGGTACTTTAGCTGCACTGCCCCTCTTTTCTTTTAACCAGTACTGATTGATGATCTTTTTGCACCTAAGGGGATCTACATCCCACATCTCCTTGGCATCTTCTTTGGATGCTTCCTCCATCTCGCCGAATGTAGGGATATGAAAAACCTTCCCTATTGATTTGGTAGATAGGTCAAGTAATACACTCCCATCTCAGTCTACAATCCTTCTAGAATCTTCTTGATATGCCTCTGTGTAGGCCATCATGAGCTTGAGAGCAATCAGGGCAGCTGCAAAACTAGTAGCCTTGGCCAACCCACTGCTTCTAATCTTCCTAGTATTATCTATCATGGGGCTAATCCAAACCCTTTGCTTGAATTCATCAATATCTATGTGTGATATTTGTATTTGAGATCTCCCTCCAATCTGTGGTGACTTTGAAGTTAAGAGGGTCCCCTTGGAATTTGTACTTCATCTAGTCTTTGTCTTCTTTTCCTTCGGGTGATTTAGTTGGCTTTTTTCCCTTTTCTTTCTCCACAGCCGCCTCTGAAGGTCCCGCACCTGGTTCCATATATCCTGCGGGCATGAGAGAGTAGTAAAGATATTCAAGTATACAACAATGGGAAAGTTAGCCAAAATCCAGCAAAATGATGTTATATTAGATAATTTACCATTTGGAAATCCTAACATCTTTTTTAAATCAACATTATCCTATCATTGGAGGAAGTTACTACAAGGTGGGCCTAGGGGTGCGAACTTGCCTGGGCTGATTGACGTCCTAGAGGCAGCTACAAGAGGGACGACAATCAAGGCATGATAGCCTGCATGTCCCAACCCACATTGAGATTTTGGCATGAAGTGAGGTCCACTGAGGAGGTCAACCCATTTTAGCATGTGGGTCAAGTTTACTTTGAAGGTTTGGAGGTGTTAAGCTCATCTTTTGGTCATGCAGATCTTAGGCAAGCAGAAGCAAGAAGTGGCTTGGTCATTTGAGACTTTGTCATTGAAAATGGCACTGGAAAAATGGAATCCCACAAGTGGCATTCCACCATGCGGGATCCATGGCTCTAACGGATGGTGTCATAGTGCATTCAAAGTTAAAGTCATCGAGGGTCAAAAGGTGCAGGTAGGCATTAGGTGTTGACCATTTGGGAACAACGGGGACAAGACAGAGTCCCACAAAGGGCTGTTCGCAAGAGATGGTCCACCCAGTACTCATCAGTTAGTCATCCTCGCAATTCAGGTTAAGGCGGTGGTAGTAAGTTCGAGTCCTGCAAGGCAGGATGGTGAGGGTAGCTAGCGGTTTCAAGATAGTTGGAGCAGGGTGAAAGTCTGTAGATGACCACCTGCACAAGACAGTCTGCATAGGTTTCATCATTTAATTACTTTCGTTCTTTTGTTCAAATGGACACAAAAAACTCGGGCCCTTAAGGGCGAATGGTCATTCATCAAGGGCCATTTGGGATGGCGAAGTCACCACGGCGGTCCACGAATGGAAGCCTGCTATTAGAGGTCTGCGAAGGGGCTAACACTTGGCCACTTAGAACACCTAAGGGAATGGACAGCAACGGAGGGGTTGGGACCCACTTTTCAAGGAGATGTTAGAGCCTTGTCATTTGCATAGTCATGCTCATGATGGTGGAAGGGAAGTAGAAACTGGCATGGTTGAGCCCGCACAAGGTTGGGTTAGCCCCGCTGAAAGCTTAAGCAACGGTGAAGGTTGCAGAGTTTGATGAGTAGACCTCCAAGCTATAAAAGTCGTTGCAAAATGGCAAACACCGAATGGAAATCCACGGATGGAGGTCTACAAGGAGGAGTCTGCGGGGTTTAGACCTAGGTTCCTCGTGTGGGGTTCGACCAGAATTTAACTGAGTGGGGCCCACAGTGTGTATAGGAGTTATTTTTTAGCCATTTGGAATGTTTGTTTGAGTGACAGTGAAGGAAAGACAAAAGTCTACATAATTGAACATGATAGGGTAAGAGGTCGTTGATTCAAAATTTATCATTTTAAGGAATGGGACAGCAACAGATACCTTGCAGGCTTGTATGGAGTGAAAGACCTATCTAAAGAATGGTTGTAGGAGGGTTGAGTTTCGCAAGCTCCCTACTGAGGATTTCGAAGGTTTCTCATCATTCAAAGACATGGGTTTTGACCGTTGAGGGTCACTCTAACCGGATTTCAAGTTTTCATTCTAAAATTTGATGACTTTTCTACATAAATTAAAGAAATATCGAGGGAAAATGGTGACAAAAGACCAACCTATTTATCTAAATGAAGAAGGATGAGCAATCCTTGGGAAAAGATTTGAATCGGCAACTGGGCTTGGCGGGTGTGATGGCAGCATTGGCGAGGACTCTAAATAGCTCCTAGACTTCTAACAAATAAAAATGACAACTCAAAAGGAGCTATTTATAGAAAATAGTGCATTTAATGCACCTCATTAATGCTCATAAGGTGGCACTGGAGGTTGGTGGGTAGTTAGTTTGAAAACGGCCATAGGAAGGGTGGAGTCCGCTAGGTGGACAGTAGCTAGCAATTAGCCACTTGGGGTTCAGCAATGGAAACGACGCCAGAGGATGGCTGTTTGGAATGGCTAGGAGGTCAAGGAAACCTGCATGGAGTGTCCTGCAAGGGAGGACCCACCCGGCTCAGAAGATGCCAGCTTCAAAGAATGAAGGCAAATAGCTAAGGGAACACCGCAATGGCCTAAAGCCTTGAGAGTTTGAGGGTAGAGAAATATGGTCACTTCAAAATGATTCCTCTAAGATTCTCTGACCACTTAAAACATGAAAAAAGGGGGAACTTAAAATGAGACAACGACAAAATGTGACCTAGCGAGGCGAAAAGAGAGAGGGTCCCCATTCCAAATGGGGCGTGTGTGCTACAGGAACAACAAGAATATTTATGCCCACATCACATGAAGCATTAGAGAATTTTGGTGGACAAAGTGAATAGAGAGAGGGTATTCCTAAAGAAGAATCATCCATAACACTATTACCCACACCAGATACAGAGGAGACTTCCAACATACACATCAACATCATGGATGATGCAACAGTTGAAGACCCACTAGAGCATGTCACCTTTGAGTTCCCCATTTCCAACCAAGAGAGATAAATTGCTTTGAAGAACATACCTCCTTCAGCATTACCTATCTTCTAAGGGTTGGTCACAAAGGATTCAAATACCTTCCTTTTTGAGTTTGATGTGCTATGTAGAAGTTATGATTATACCACAAATGCACATAGGCTTAAATTATTTCTAGCAACATTGAAGGATGTTGCTCTAAGATGGTTTATGGGTTTGGGAAGAGATGTTCCAATTTGGAATTCCATGAAGACAAAGTTTCTAGAAAAGTACCAGGATTATTGTAGAGGAATAGACAAAAAGAGGGATGACATCTTTAGGATGTCATAAAGGTAATATGAATCCTTGAAAGACTATATGGAGAGGTTCCAGTTCTTCCTTAAGAAATCCCACCAAAATAGACTCTCTAATGAGTCCTTAAAGTTGTTATTCTTGAGAGGGATAAATGAGGATTTCATGGATGCACTTAATCTCATTGGATCGGGGGATATCTCATAGGCACCATTTGAGGAAATCTGCAAATCATGCAGGGACTATTCAAGGTCTTTTACCAAGAAGGTTAGAGGATACAGGACATCTTCCATCAACAAGTTACTTAATAATGTCTCTAGAATAGAGTTGAGCAATCTTCTGTCAAATATGAAGGAGGATATTGTCACCCACTTGGCTACACAATTAGACACACTCCATGTGAAAAAGAATCAAGAAGAGGCAGAAGTAGCCCTTACAAAATATTTCCCACATTGTGGACAGAGAAAGATTAATCACAAGTACAAGAAGGGGGAAAGTATCCCTGAAGATAAGCAATGGACATTAGACTTTCGTGCATTGGAAGCTGAAGATGGACAAGTATTCTACATAGCTCAAAAGAAACCCTAGCAGCCAAGACAAGGTATGCCCTAAGACCCTTTGAATATAACATGTCATTTCTTGGTAACAATGTAAATTTTCCTATTTGGAACCCTCAATCTTGGGCCAATATACAAAACCAACAATAGTCAATTCCTCAATCCAATTGGAAATGTTATCCTTGAATTTAGCTACACTCAATTCATGGGATAACCCCTACATAACTTGTATGTTTCATAACTCATGTACTCTAAGCATGCAAAATGAGGAAAATCATACTTGTCCTCATGTGTTGTCCCAATCCTTGAAAAGTCATTTTGAGCATTTACCTCTTTCTGCCTTTTGAAATTTGCAAAAAGGAAAAATTTGCAAAAAGTCATTTTTAGAGTTAGTCATTTTTCTACATATGCAAGATTGCTAAAATTCATAGCCCTTGCATACTTGGTGCAAAAAATAAACATTCAGGAGTGTTGAATTTTAACACCCCTTCATATTTTTGGTTAATTTTCTTGTGCCATAATCATTTTCTTTAACATGCAAGAGCACTGAATTTTAACACACCTGCATATTTTTGGTCACCTGTTTGGTGCCTTAGCCATTTTCTTGCACATGCAATGTTGGGGTTTTTCTCCACCTTTGCATATTTTCATGCAATGTCAGGGTTTCTCTCTACCTTTGTATATTTTCTTTCAATGTCGGGGTTTTTCTCCACCTTTGCATATTTTCATACAATGTCGGGGTTTCTCTCCACCTTTGCATATTTTCATGCAATGTCGGGGTTTTTCTCCACGTTTGCATATTTTCATGCAGTAGCTTAGAAATTCAATTCCCTTGCATCCATATTCCTTCCCTCATGTAGTAGCTCAAAAATTTAGCACCTTTGCATCTAAAGTGAAATACCCCATGTAATAGCTCAAAATTTCTCCAACATTACATCTAACATGCAATATATTAGAATTTTTGAGCCATTACATCTGAAGTGTAATACCCCATGCAAGAGCTTAGTTTTTCACCACCTTTGCATCTAAATTTCCAAAGCATCTGCAGTCGCTCAGAATTTTTCCATCAGTGCATAAAACCTTGTTTTTTCTCTAACACTAAAAAATATGAAATTTTTGCAGCTGCTCTTGCATGCCATTATGATCTTTTGTGTTCAGATTCCTAAGTGATTTTGATTGATTTCTTGTTGTTCCAAAAATGTTTAATCCATCATCGAGCAAGAAAGTCATGAAATACAACTAGAAAGTTCTTCCCACCAATTTAGTTGTCCAGGAATATGTACATCCATGGTTCAAAAGGAATATGAAGATGAAGCTTTCTCAGTAGCTTCAATGGAAAAAATGATGGATATCCTACTTACTCTATATCATTTGAAAGTTGTTCTTGAAAAGCATCGAAAAGTGTGTAGTACTGTCAAGGATTTGATCATAAGAGTCCTTGCTATCTCCAATCATACTTCAGGTCCTGATAATGAAGAAGTTCAAGCAGTCATGAAGAAATATGAGGATTTCTTGGAGAAGGATGGTGAAGAAAGTTGAACGTGCCTTGTTTTTCCCTTAGTTTATTTTTTAGTATTTTTCATGCTTTATGTAATTAGTTTTCAAAATTTACATGTCTTTTTATGAAATGTAATTACATGTAAAAATAGAAAATTCCTAAATCAAATCAGACTCTCCTGCTGAATAAGTCAAATTAGTTATTGCTTTCCTAGATTAGCTCTCAACTTTCCTCTATAAATATGAGGGAGTTTCTTTTGTAAAGGACCTTTTGATATTTTGAAGCAAAATGCTGCTATTTTGAAGAGCATACTTGCAATCTTTGTGTTGAATGTGCAAATTGAAATTTGATCAATAAAAGAAGCAGATTTCCTCCAACCTTTGCTTTGGAGCATGTTTATTGTATGTAAGTGTGTTCTTATGTCTCTCTTGTAATATTATCTTTTTATAAGTGGCTTATTATTTCATTATTGAAGGGGAATTCAAATTTGGTACTGATAGACTTTGTGCTATCATATTGTATTTGGATCTATGTGTTTGTGTATGAATTTGGTTGAGAACTCATAGTCTTTGTGTTGTGATTGTTAGCTATATTCTTATGGATTTTGGTGTTGTTCATTGATAGTCTTTGAACTAAAACATGCTACATGGGTTACTCTTTGAAATAATCTTTGGGAATAACTTGGAGTCTTGGAGTTGTAAGTTGTTGTTGTTACTGTAGACATCCAAATTTGGACACTTAATTTATCCAAATTTATCTCTTTTCATGTAAACATCCTCTTATCCGAGTTAATTAAGTAATATTACTATTATTTAATTAATATCTTTAATTCTGCCAAATCCCTAAGGTATTTAATTAATAATTAAATACCTTACCCTCCTTAGTCCCCTTTTCATCAAATGAATTAAATAAATATTACAGTTATTTAATTCCTCACATGTCATTTTCATCTAATCCTAATCCATCTCCTAATTTATTCATTAGGGATGTGCACATGCCTAATCCTTGATTAGGATGTGTCACATCCTCCAAATTTTGCAAGTTGGCTTCTAATCCTCATCTATCTTCTAATTATTGATTAATTAATCTTAATCAGTACCTTGGTCAACTCTCTCCATCCTCCAAGGAATTTTTAATTCCTTTTTATTCCTCCAAGAATCCCCTTTTTCCATGCATCTTCTAGAACCTTTGACTTGTCACATCAAGTCACATGTGACAAACTCCCACCTTTTGGGAACATTGTCTTATCCACTAGATTCTTCCAATCATTGTGAATTTAAAATTCACTTTTATTCACCCAAGATCTTCCCATCTCCCAATGTACTTGCAAGGTACTTGTACTTCCTCCACATCATGTACTTCTCTTCCACCTCACTTACACCTCATCTCCCCTTAGCCACTTCACCATTCCACAAGTCAATGTGAGGGCTTGTGAGTTCTCAACTCACCATAGCCCTTCATCTTGACCTTGTTGATGAATCTCAACTGTTGAATTCTCTAGAGAATTCAAATTCTTCTATAAATACCCTCCTCAAGGGCATTTTCAACACTTTTTCATTTGAGCAACCTTATGCTATCAATTATTCTCAAGCATTCACTATCATTTAGCCATCCACTTTGATCATCTTGCATATTCAATCTTACATCTAGCTACACCAAAAAGCCATCCAAGGAGCACACAAATTCATCTAAATCAAGGGCCAACCAAGGAGTCTTCAACAACAAGGAAGGTATAATCGATTTGCATTTTTACTTCATCTATTTTCCTCGTTTTATCACTCTTTAGGCTAATCATTGAAGTGTTCTTAGTGTTTTATCATTTGCATTTTAAGATATTTTGCACATTGAAATAGGGTAAAATTCTAAGGTACACAATTACGTTTGAACCATCATGGAAAGTGATGAAATACTTTGGGTTTCCATGGATTTTCTAAGTTACTATCATTTGTTGGTAATCGTTCTTGTTATTCTTACATCTAATAGAATTGGGTATCAGTTATTATTGCTCCAACTAGGGTTATTTAGTTTATTACTTACTATGAACATCAAGGTCATTATTGTAACTTGTTTCCCTTATTCTGAAAAAAAAAAAAGAGAATATACTGATGGAGACATACCCATGGATAATTTTAGTGTACATAATCTTAGTTTAATTTCCAGTTGATTTAGTGAGCAATAAGAAGGGAGCCTCCCCTTTATGAGAGGAGAGATTAATTTCTCATCACAATTATGGTTGAAACTACCATTTTTTAATTGTTAAAGGAATTACAAAATATTCACCCAACAGTTTTTTGGCGACTCTGTCGGGAAATACGAGCACGCAATTAAAGCCTCACGCTTTTTCGTTGAAGTAGACGAGTATACCAATGTCTTATTGTAATTTGTATATATCTTTTTACTCCTGATTTTCTTTTTTTTTCAAAGACTGCACTCTAGCAGACAGAAGCTATACACGCGGTCTAAGGACGCAAGGTCTGTTTGATCCTATTTTTGAATTATTGTGTAAACATAATTTTAATCATTTTTTTCCAAGGATAAGGTTACCATTAGAATGCACAAGGAGTTTTCCTCCTCGAAGAGTAATATCACCTCTCCCAAGTGAAGCTTCTAGGATTCAAAGAGTTGTGCCTATAACACCAATTCAAAAAAAATCCATTCCCCCTTTCAATCAAGGTTTTATGGTAGCTCAACCACCTCCCAGTCCTTGGGGTAATTTCTTTGGTCCTTTGAGTTTGGAGGCACCTTTGCATGAACTTCCTCAGGTTTCACATAAGAACATCCCCAAATTCTATGGAGATGGAAAGTAGCATCTTGATGAACATATTGTTGCTTTTTATATTATGTGTTGTTCTTGGCATGGAACATGAAGATGTTTCAATAAGTTTGTTCATGGAAACTTTACAAGGAGTAGAAATTGATTGGTTCTACAATCTTGTTGTCGATACTATTACTAGTTGGGCCACTCTTCGAACCAAGTTTGAGGAAATATTCAAGCCTGTTGAGGATGCTCATGCCTTATTAGCTCAACTTACAACAATGAGAAAAGAGTCACAAGAACCCATGTGTGAGTTTGTGGTAAAATTTAACAAGTTGACAACCAGGATTCCATTTGATGCATAGCCAACTCCTCACAATCTAAAGTGCTTTTTCATTAACACTCGGTTGTCAGAGATAAGTTTCTTAATCCAGAGAGCAACCTCAACTAATTTTGTAGTAGCTCAACAGTTGGCTACTAGTTTTGAAGATGATTTGATTTTTTTCTAGAAAGGTAAGGAAATAAATAAATAGAAACAAAGGACAAACATCTTTAATTCAATATTCTTCAACCTCCACAGATCCTATGGTGCAAAATTTAGCAAATGAATTGCTAGCTTTAAACAAACAAATATCTCAAGGTTTGTCCGCTCCAGCCTATAAGGACGTTCCAAGGAGAACCTATCCTAATTCTTATAATTATTTTGGTAATGCTCAAAGGAACTAGAATAGACTTCCTACACCACAAGTAAGGCTTGCTCTTGAGGAACCTCCCACTAATGCAGTGGTGGGGTACTATGATACTAAGAAAGAAGATTTTGCACAACCAGAATATCAATCAGAAGAAAATTCCAATCTCTTCTAGGAGGAGGAAGAAGATTTGGCTGGGAAATCTAATATTGGTTATCTAAACTATGAAGAATAATTTTATCAAGAGGATTAACTTATTATTGATGCTTATGATTTTTTCACTCATTCACAAAATCAGCTCAATCAATAGAAAGGTGATGCATCAAAAGCAAAGGATAGCCCATGTCCACTTGTTACTATTGCTAAAAGGGGGGCTCCTTTGTCGATTCAATCAAAAGATATAGTAGGGAGCAAGAAAGTAAGTACTTCTCATCCTCCTACTTCATCTTATATGCCTAAGATCAATTCTTCAGTTCTTAAGACCAGTATTCTAGTTCCTAATCCTACCAATGAAATTACCCAATCTTCTTTGATAAGTTTGTTTCAACCATTTGATATAGTAGATCATGCAAAGAAGACCAAGATACAAATCTTAGAAGCAAAATATTCCAAGGCTAATCTTGACCAGTTTGTTGAAGTCAAGGGAACCCATCCAAGTCAAGATTCTTCTCAAGACATACCAGTTGTTCCCAAGCCTAGGCTTCTACAAAGTAATCTGGTTTCAATTCCCTCATCTATTCTTGAGAAAATAGATCCACTCTACATCTCTTTGTTAGTAAATGGTTATAATATAATCAATTGTGTTATTGATTCTAGTGCCTCTAACAACGTGATGCCCACCAAAGTGGCTAACACTTTGGGTTTTAATCTTACAAAAAATTGGTCATTGCTTTTCAATGGAGAATAGACAAGTGCCTTTGATTGGGAAAATTAAGGATGCATAGTTTGCATTTGTTGCATTCCCAGACAAAAAGATCAAAATGATTGTCTTAGTAGCTAAACTCCTAGCTTCATATGGGATATTGTTGGGAAATAACTTTTGCAAGAATGTTGGGGGAAAAATCAATATGGATTGGTCTGAGGCTAGAATACCTGTCAAGGGTGTTATGCAAAATTTGTTTCTAGAAAGGGAAGCAAAGTTTTCTATAACAAAATCTAATGACCCAAAAGCTAAGATTCTCTTTGAGTCTTCTAGGATGAGCTTTTATTTTTTGAAAATTGATGAAGTGTCTGAGCCTTTGAATAAAGATTCAAATAAAGAGAAAATAATTGATGGCTCTTCTTCTTCAAATAGGGAATCTTCTTCAAATGGAGAAATCTCTTCGAATGAAGAGACCTCAAATTTTGGAACTGTTAGTTTAAGGAATCCAAACGATGTTTGTACTATTGAATTTGATGGCAGTTGTTCATGCACTAGATTAGGAGCAGGAATTGTTCTCATATCTCCTAAAGGAAAATTCTTCCCTTTCTCTTTCAAACTATAATTTGATAATACTAATAACGTTGGAGGATTTGAGGCATTGTTATTAGGGATTAAGGTTGCACATAAGAAAGGGATCAAAAACCTTCATACTCAAGGTGATGTTGAGTTAGTGGTTTTTTAGGTGAGGAATTTCTATCAAACCAAGAATGAAATATTGAGGCATTATCACAATCATGTTTGGGATCCTAGAATGAGACATTGTATGATGCATTGTGGGACAAAAGGAGAGGACCTTTCAAAATTCATCAACTTTCTAGTGAAAACATTTTTCTTGCTGGCATACCAAGACGGGACTCCTTTTTGTTGCCTTAGAGTGGACAACATCTAAAGCTCTTCACTCGTTGAGGCATTTAGATAAGTTTGTAAATACTTGTATAGTTTTTGTGTCTTTTTCTTTTTGTTATTTTTGTTGTGTCGCCTGAATCTATAGCCCAATGGATGAATAAAGGAACTTAGAGAATGGAATTCTTCTCCCTTCAATCATTTCAAATAATAATTGAAGGAAGCTCCCTAGTTAGAGCTAGTTGTTACCCTTGAATTCAGTTGCACTCAATTCATGTGATAACCCCTACAAAACTTGTTTGTTTCATAACTCACATACTCTAAGCATGAAAAGTGAGGAAAATCATGATTGTCCTCATGTGTGGTCCCAAGCCTCAAAAATTCATTTTGAGCGTTTACCTCTTTTTTCCTTTTGAAATTTACAAAAAGGAAAAAGTTGCAAAAGTTCATTTTTAGAGTTAGTCATTTTTCTACATATGCAGGAGTGTTGAAATTCAATGCCTTTTTTTCATATGCAGAGTGTTGAAATTCAATGCCCTTGCATACTTGGTGCAAAAAATAAACATGCGGGAGTGTTGAATTTTAACACCCTTGTATATTTTTGGTTAATTGTCTTGTGTCTTATTTATTTTCTTTAACATGGAGTGTTGAATTTTAACACACCTACATATTTTTGGTCACATGTCTTGTGCCTTAGCCATTTTCTTGCACATGCAATGTCAGGGTTTTTCTCCACCTTTGCATAATTTCATGCAATGTTAGGGTTTTTCTCCACCTTTGCATTTTTTCATGCAATGTCAGGGTTTTTTGCCACCTTTGCATATTTCCATACAGTAACTCACAAATTCAATACCCTTGCATCCAAGTTCCTCCCCTCATGTAGTAGCTTAGAAATTCAGCGCCTATGCATCTAAAGTAAAATACCCCATGTAATAGCTCAAAATTTCTCCACCTTTACATCTAACATGCAGTATCTCAAAAATTTTGAGCCATTACATATGAAGTGTAATACCACATGTAAGAGCTTAGTTTTTCTCCACCTTTGCATCTAAATTTCCAAAGCATATGTAGTCACTCAGAATTTCCCACGAGTGCATAAAACCCTTTTTTTATCTTACACTGAAAAATATGAAATTTTTGCAACTACTCTTGCATGCCACTCTGATCTTTTCTGTCCAAATTTTTGAGTGATTTTTATTGATTTCCTTTTGTTTCACAAATTTCTTATCCATCAATGAGCAATAAAGTCATGAAATACAACCAGAAATTTCTTCCCGCCAATTCATTTTTCTAGGAATATACATCCATGATTCAAAAGGAATTTGAAGATGAAGCTTTCTCAATAGCTTCAATGGAAAAAATCATGGATATTTTGCTTACTCTAGATTATTTTAAAGTTGTTCTTGAAATGCACCGAAGAGCATGCAACACTATCAAGGATTCGATCACAAGAGTCCTTTGTATCTCTAAGCATACTTCAGGTCTTGATAATGAAGAATTTCAAGTAGTCATGAAGAAGTATGAGGATTTCTTGGGGAAGAAAGGCGAAGAAATTTTAATGTGCCTTATTTTTCCCTTAGTTTGTTTTTTAGTATTTTTCATGTTTTATGTAATTATTTTTCAACATTTTACATGTCTTTTTCCGAAATGTAATTACATGTAAAAACAAAGAAGTTTTAAATCAAATCGTACTCTCTTGTTGAATAAGTCAAATTAGTTATTGCTTTCCTAGATTAGCTCTCAACTCTCTGCTATAAATATGGGGGATTTTCTTTTGTAAAGGACATTTTGATCTTTTGAAGCAAAATGATGCCATTTTGAAGAGCATACTTGAAATCTTTGTGTTGAATGTGCAAATTGAAATTTGGTCAATAAAAGAAGCATATTACCTCCAACCTTTGCTTTGGAGCATGTTTGTTGTATGTAAGAGTGTTCTTATGTCTCTCTTGTCATATTATCTTGAAATTGGTTTATAAGTGGCTTATTATTTCATTATTGAAGGGGAATTCATATTTGGTACTGATAGACTTTGTGCTACCATATTGTATTTGGAGCTATATGTTTTGTGTATGAATTTGGTTGAGAACTCATAATCTTTTGAATGCGATTGTTAGCTATATTCTTGTATATTTTGGTGTTGTTCATTGACAATCTTTGAGCTACAACTTGCTACATGGGTTACTCTTTGAAATCATCTTTGAGAATAACTTGGAGTCTTTGAGCTATAATTTTTTGTTGTTGTTACTGTGATCCTAAATGTTTATCCTATCCTAAACGTGCAAAACAACTATTATGCAATAAAGAAAAACACAAGGGACACCTCAAAGATTAGCCTAAGGAATGATAACACAAGGAAATAAGATAAGAAAAGACAGCAAATGATTATACCTTTGTGTTGTTGAAATCCCTTGGTTGGCCCTTGATGTTGTATGATTGTATTCTCCTTGGATGGCTAGATGCAAGATGAACAATATGATGTTTTGATGAAGCTACAATGGAAAAATGAAATACTAATGTTAATGGATAAATGACTTGGCTAAATGGCTAAGATAATGCTTGCAAATTGAGTGAGCAATTTGGTAGCATAAGGGTGCAAATGGATAAGTGTTGTCAAATGCATTAGAAGAGGGGGTATTTATAGAGGGAATTGAATTCTCTGGAGAATTCAATGGTCAAGATTAAGCTACCATGGCCAAGATGAAGGGATATGGTGAGTTGAGGAATCACAAGCCCTCACATCTTGACATGTGGAAGGTGAAGTGGCCTAGGATGTGATGATGTGTAGGTGAGGTGGAAGAAGGGCATGTGAGGTGGAAGAAGTACATGTACCTTGATGTGACCTCTCAATGATCACATGGGGAAGAGAAGATTCCTTGGAGGAATAAAAGTGAATTTTAAATTCATAATGATTGGAAGAATCTAGTGGATAAGACAAGGTTCCCAAAAAGGTGGGATTTTGACACATGTGGGTGATGTGACAAGTCAAAGGGTTCTAGAACTTGCATATGGAAGAGAAGATTCCTTGGAGGAATAAATGTGAATTAAAAATTCACATGGGGAGGAGAGGAATCTTGGACATGAATAAATGTGAATTAAAAATTCACATGGGGAAGACAATAAGGAATTAAAAATTCCTTGGGGGATGGGGAGAGTTGACCAAGATGTTGATTGGATTAGCTAATCAATGATTTAGAAGATAATTAGTGGTTAAGGAATATTAGAGGCCAACTTGCAAAAGTTGGAGGATGTGACACATCCTAATCAAGGATTAGACATGTGCACATCCCTAATGAAGAGATTAGGAGGTGGGTTAGGATTAAGTGAAAGTTATGTGACATTGGAGGAATTAAATAAATGTCATATTTATTTAATTTATTTGATGAAAGGAGGATTAAAGAGATAAGGTATTTAATTATTAACTAAATACCTTAGGGATTTGGCAGAATTAAGGGTATTAATTAGATAATAGTGACATTACCTAATTAACACAATCAAGAGGATGTTAAGACAAAAAGGGATAAATTTGGACCAATGTAAGTGTCCAAATTTAGGTGTCTACAGTTACGTTTGAACCATCGTGGAAAGTGATGGAATAATTTGGGTTTTCTTGAATTTTCTAAGTTACTATCATTTGTTGGTAATCGTTCTTGTTATTCTTACATCTAACAGAATTGGGTATTAGCTATTATTGCTCCAACTAGGGTTATTTAATTTATTACTTACTATGAACATCAAGGTCATTATTGTAACTCGTTTCCCTTATTTTGAAAAAGAGAATATGTTGATGGAGACATCCCATGGATAGTTATACTGTACATAATCTTAGTTTAATTTCTAGTTGATTTAGTGAGCTCAATAACAAGGGAGCATCCCCTTTATGATAGGAGAGATTAATTTCACATCATAGTTGTGGCTAAAACTGCCCTTTTTTTGTAAATATTAAAGGAATTACAAAATATTCACCCAACAGGTATCAACAACAACAAAACATGTGGCCACCACAAAATTACCAAGGATCTAACTTTAATTCTCAATGGCCACCTCAACAAAACCAATGGAAACCTTAGTGGCAAAAAGTTTAGTAGTGGAAAAATCAAAACATGAATTATTAGTAGCCACAACAGCTCTTGTAGCCACAATAGTAAGTCATTATGCCAAACCTGACAAATCTAGCACCACAACCACCTAGAGCACCTTAGTTGCCAGCGCAACCTACACCTAACCCCAATAACAAGCCTATTCAACAGGCTTATACTAATGAATCTATTCAATGTACCCTACTTATGGGGTTGAGGTGAGTAATATCCACTTGAAATCAAGGAAAATTTTGGTTGGGCCTTCATCTCCTCAAATCACTGAATTGGTTGATGAGAAACTCCGAGTAGAGACCTTGGAAAAATGACCTAAGGAACCTTAGTCAAATCAAGTTATCCCAACCAATTTAAGTCCAAATCCTCCATTCCCTAATAGATTAGTTGTTCAAATACATCAAACACAAGTTGAAACTGATCTATTGGGATAACTCAATGATTTTTGCATCAAAATACTCCTTATCTAGGTCATTAAGGAAGTTCCTACTTATGCTAAAATAGTGAGAGAGCTATACCTAAAAAATATAGGTAGGAAGTGAAAATACCCTTAGACTATACATGTCTCG
This sequence comes from Sequoia sempervirens, assembly GCA_007258455.2. Lineage (NCBI taxonomy): Eukaryota > Viridiplantae > Streptophyta > Pinopsida > Cupressales > Cupressaceae > Sequoia > Sequoia sempervirens. Next base: position 368,628,301 of record VDFB02000003.1, on the reverse strand, counting down.
ACACAACTTGTAGACATTATGTTGGAAACATAACTATCCCCAAGTATGCAAATCTTGGAAGCCCTATAGTTGATGTCAAAATAAATGACACTCTCATTAAGAACACCCCGATTGACTTAGGAGAAGCTATTAATGTAATGAGCAAAGGGACCATGAAGTTATTACAATTAATAGAACTTAGACCTACACCTACTATTCTATAGTTGGCAGATAGGTCCACAGTTAAACCTTAAGGTATCATTGAAGACTTGGTGATAACATTGGATTCATGGGAGTACCCTGCAAACTTTATGGTATTGCAACCTAAAGCTAATCTTGCATGTTATCCCCTCATATTAGGAAGACCTTGGTTGGCAATAATAGATGCCTTCATAGGTTGTAGGTCTAGGAATATAATCATTTCCAGTGGATATGTGACTAAGAAATTAGTCCTTTATCAACCAACCCATCCATATGTAGACTTAGAACAAACCATCTAGCCTACCTTAGATGAGGAAGATCAGTACTCCTTACAAGCCCTGATGACCATTGAACACAACCCCTTGTTAGAAAACCAAGATGAAGATGACCTAATAGAAAACATCATGCAGAACAACTATGGTAGGGACTCATGGCATCATGACTGTTTAAACTGTCTTCAAGATCCTCTACAAAATATGATCCCTGCCACTTCATCTAAGTTAGTTTCCTAAATTTTCCATTTTTTTTACCACACCAATGTTTTCCAAACATATCGAGACTTTACATTTCCTTTGTTCAAACAATATCCTTGACTTTAGAGATAATTTGGGTAAAAAATGTTAACAATCAATTGACTAATATACACCAGACCTCACTGATGAATGTGTTGCAAGCACATGTAGTAGCATTTGCATGGGATTACCATGAAATTAAGAGATAGACCCAACATTATGCATGCATAGGATTTACATCAATGATGGTTTTAAACAGGTTAGACAACCCTAAAGGAGGATGCACTTTGCAGTCCAAGATATAGTCAAATTATAATTACAAAAATTGTTTGATGCAGACTTTATCTATCCTATCTTTAATAGTCAATGGGTTTCACCCCTATTAATTGTCCCTAAAAAAGGATGAAAGTGGATAGTGTGTGTAAATTACCAATAATTTAATGTTGCAACTAGGAAGGACCACTTTCCACTCCCATTCATTGACCAAGTACTTGATTCATTAGAAGGAAAGAAGTATTTTTCCTTTTTAGATGGATTCAGTGGCTACAATCAAATTAAGATAGCCCTAGAAGACCAAGACACGACAACTTTCACATGTCCTTCGGTTACATATGCTTATTGTGTCTTATCATTTGGGCCATTTAACACACCAACCACCTTCCAAAGGGTAGTATTGAGCATATTCTTAGAATTTGCACATGATTCCATGGAGGTTTACATGGATTATTTCACAACCTATGGGAATACCTATGATGAAGCACTTGGAAATTTGGAGAAGGTACTAAAGAGGTTTCAATAAAATAACCTATCTCTGAGTCACGAGAAATGCTACATGATGATGATTGGGGGATTGTATTAGGACATTTTGTGTCAAATGAAGGAATTCAAGTAGACCCCCAAAAAAATTGAGGTGATATCAACACTCCTTGTTCCTCAAAGACAAAAATATGTTAGAAGTTTCCTAGGACATGCTAGGTATTACAAGATATTCATCCAAGACTTTAGAAAACTTACAACCCCACTATTTTTCTTACTGTCAAAAGATGTTGAATTTGAATGGACAGTTGCTTGTCAACATTCCTTTGAAGAACTCAAGGAAGCATTAACCAAAACCACTATATTGAGAGGGCCAAATTGTAGCCTACCTTTCCATATCCATAGAGATTCTTTTGATTTTGGCATAAGAGTTGTGCTTGGATAGAATGAAGGAAACAAAGAGTATGCCATATATTACATCAGAAAAAATCTAAAAGGGGTAGAACTCAACTATATAATGACAGAGAAGGAGATCTTGGTAATAGTTTATGCAATAAACAAATTTAGACATATACTATAGGGTATTAAGTGTTCATACACACTGACCATACAACAATAAGGTATCTCATGAACAAACCAGTGGTTGGTGGCAAGCTTTTCAGGTGGTTATTGTTGCTTCAAGAATTTGACATTATCATTATAGATAAACCAGGCAAAGCAAATGTAGTAGCATATTTTCTATCCAGACTACCAACCAAATCAAAAGAATATGTTGATGATTCATTCCTAGATGAGAATTTATTTTCTCTATCTCTATATATACCTTGTGTGTACCTTAATGTTTTACCCTACTCTAACGTGCAAAATAACTTTAAAATGCAAGTGATAAAAGACCAAGGACACCTCAAGATTAGCCAAAAGAGTGATAAAACAAGAAGGAAAATGGATAAAACAAGATGCAAATGATTTCACCTTCCTTGTTGTTGAAGACTCCTTGGTTGGCCCTTGCTTGGGATGATTTTGTGTGCTCCTTAGATGATTTCTTGAGTGACTAAATGCAAGATCAACTTATGAAAAATGATTAGAATGAATGGCTAAATGAGAGTAAATTGCTTGAGAATGCAAATTGGCAGCATGTAGTTATGAAATGGCTAAGTGTTGAAAATTTCCTTGAGGAGGGGGTATTTATAGGAGAATTTGAATTCTCTAGAGAATTCAACGGTCAAGATTGATCCAACAAGGTCAAGATGAAGGGCTATGGTGGGTTGAGAACCCACAAGCCCTCACATTTTGACATGTGGATGGTGAGGTGGCTAAGGGGATATGAAGTGGAGATGAGGTGGCCAAAAGGTACATGAGGTGGAGGAAGGACAAGTACCTTCCAAGTACTTTGGGAGATGGGAAGAATCTTGGGTGAATAAAAGTGAATTTTAAATTCACAATGATTGAAAGAATCTGGTGGATAAGACAATGTTCCCAAAAGGTGGGAGTTTGTCACATGTGACTTGATGTAACAAGTCAAATGTTCTAGAAGATGCATAGAAAAAGGGGATTCTTGGAGGAATAAAAAGGAATTAAAAATTCCTTGGGGGATGGAGAGAGTTGACCAAGGTACTGATTAAGATTAATTAATCAGTAATTAGAAGATAAATGAGGATTAGAAGCCAACTTGCAAAAGTTGGAGGATGTGACACAAGGATTAGGCATGTGCACATCCCTAATGAAGAAATTAGGAGATGGATTAGGATTAGATGAAAATGAGTGAGGAATTAAATAAATGTAATATTTATTTAATTCATTTGATGAAAAGGGATTAAGAGGGTAAGGTATTTAATTAATAAATACCTTAGAGATTTGGTAGAATTAAATATATTAATTAAATAATAGTAATATTACTTAATTAACTCGGATAAGAGGATGTTTAGATGAAAAGTGATAAATTTGGATAAATTAAGTGTCCAATTTGGATGTCTATTTTTGCCCCTCTTTGAGATGGTGCTATGAAATAGCATCATTTCAAAGAATATTAAAATATAGAACCTAGAAGAAGATGGTTAGATTGGAAAAGATGCCCCAGTCATCAAAGGGATGACTAGGAAGAAAGATGATGGGGGTGAAGATGAAGAGTAGGGATTGAGGATGCCCCCTCGAGAGGACATGCGGGTTGAAGAGAACACGTGTGTGCTCTTGAAATGGATGATGTGATGCAAGGGGAGATGAGGAAGATGAGGAAAGGTGATGGGTAAGAGAGAAGGAGAAGCGATAGGAGATGGATGAAGCACAAATGGATTTTAGGACAAAAGGTGATGTTGCCCCAGTCAAGATACAAGCCAAAATGGGTTGATGATGATGGAGTGTTGTCAATGAGGGAATTAAGGATCCCAAAACAACACGAGGATAGGGAAGGATACATCCCACTGAGTGGTATTGATGAGGGAAGGATACATCCCAAAACACCACTAAAGGATAGGGAAGAATACCTCCCGATGATGATGATGAAAGTGTTGTTGATGAGGGAAGGATACATCCCAAAACAACACCAAAGGGATAGAGAATGATACTAATGGATGATGATGATGGGTCAAGGCTAGTAACAAGACTGGGGACAAGACCAAGGATTTGATTAGGTGATTTGTACGAGATTGAACAGATGAAGGGGGCAAGAAAAGAAGAATACAAAAGGGGGAAGAGAAAGGGCGAAGAGATAGGAAAAAAAGATGGAGGGATGGGGGATACATGCAAGATGATAGAATGGAGAATGAAATGCAATCCTAATGCAATTTTCCATCTTCAGAGCACTGATTTTTGTTATAGCATAAGACACAAGATGCCAGGGTATGAAGAACCAAGGCGAATTAGTGTCTAATGCATAAAACAAACACAATAGACAAGAAGGATATCCTAACACCCCAAACTCGTGAAGACCTTGGTCGGGCCAAGAATTGGGATAACCATAGGCACAAAAGGATGCCCCAGCATAACACAAGACCTCGGGGATCTTGGTGGGTACTACGTGAGACAACCAGGAAGACACAGTCAAGTAGAAGAGCAAGATATGCCCCTATGTTGACCAATCAAAACACACCATAATATGATGGATCATGGCGGCCTTGACAAGTGATGATAGGGAGCTCAAATGATAAACAAAACCCAAAAGTATCAAAATATCACAATCAATTTCAAACGTCCTTTGCCATAGGATCAAGGGGATGGATGGGATTGATGAGGTTTGTTAGGAAGGATGCATCCTATTGAGACCAAAGATGATGGATACTAAACTAAAAGATCGTTATGACGCGGGATGTTCAAAATCGATTGGATCTCATGATACAAGTGGATCTCATTTGTTAAGAACCAGCTAGATAAGGGCATAGCTTGATGACACGACACAAGGGAGACAAGACATGGGATTGACACACCCAAAAGACCTAGGGGCTCAGGGGCCGATCAAAGATTAGCCTTGCCTACATGAAAGCGCAAAGCCCTCATAGTTCAGTGAAAGGTGGACGACTGACCAAGATGGAGACCTTGATGGATGGTAAAGATAGGATGGACAAAAGGAGAAAGACCGATGATAGACGATAGAAGAGAAAAGTAGACAATGAAGATCGATGATGGAACCCCGGGGGCGGATCAAATGATCGACCTTGCCTACGTGAAAGCACAAGGGTAACGTAGTTCAACAAGACCAAAGGAAAACAATGGATAAAAGATGATAAGATGATAGGATAAGTAGATAAAAAGATGGGACCGATAGGACAAGATAGGATAGACCTGTTGGAGTGGATAGGATGATGACGATCACATAAAGCTCAGGGATGGGATAGTTATCCAAAGCATTAAAATGACTTGGGATGATGATATGATAGATAGATGAGTGATGAAAAGTGATAGGGGATTGGAAAGATGTGCAAGAGAAGCAGGGGTGATGATGATGAGATAAATGGCATTGGGTTGCATGGGGGGAGGCCTATAGCCAAATACCAATGACAAGGGATTGTGAGATGGTATGAGGATAAAGATGAAAGAAGGGATAGAGATATAGGGATGGGGGATGGGAAGGATTGTTTAGATGGATGGGAATATAAGGATTGGGAGATGAAAGGGATGCTAGGATAGATGGATACGAAGATAAGGATGGGGAGATGGAAGGGATGTTGTGATAGATGGATAGGGACAGAAGGATTGGGAGATGAAAGGGATGCTAGGATAGATGATGTCTCCAAGGATTATGTCACAAAGGAAGCAGATGCCCCCACTCTAGATATGTCATATATGAGGAGGCATGAGGGATAAAATACAAGTGGATGGGAAGATAAAAGAGATAACTAGATGAGGATAGGATGGGTGACTAAGGAATGTGATAAAGCATGGATGAAGGGAATGTATACCAATAGATGTCCAAAGCATGCACAGATAAGTGCCCCTATTTTGATCAAGATCACAAGAAGGATGAAGGGAATAGGAGATAAATGGGATATGATAGTAGGATGTAGAAGATGGGTAGGGTGGGGGGATTTATGAAGAGGACGGATAACAGGAAGACGGGTGCATAGCTAGAAGCATTGCGGATGGAGGGAATGCATATCAGAAAGTTGCCCCCAAGTGCAGATGGGGATTTACGCATGACGCTTGTTTGCCAGGTTTTCATTATGGTACTTATCCAAGGCGCTTGTTTGCCAAGTTTTCACCATTGGACGAATTATTTCTCTTTACTATTTTGTTTTTTTTTTTTTTGGATTTTTGGACTTTTTGACTTTTTTTTTGGATTTTTGGACTTTTTGACTTTTTTTTGGATTTTTGTGTTTTGGATATCATGTAAAAGGAGATGGATAAGGATAGGGAGGCAAATAAGTGGATTTAGAAGACATGTGATAAGGATATGGATGAAGGACTTAAGCATCAAGTTCTATATGAGGTATTAAGAGCCCATGTTCGAACCAACTATTGGATGTTGGTACAACCTTATGAGGATAAATGGATTATGCAAGAGGATGAATTAGAGGGATTTGATAGGGGAGATACATGGGATAATGGATGGGACGCTGCAAAGGGTATGGATGGAATGATGGGGTGGATATGTGATGGGGAGATGTGTTCAAGACCAACATTGGCACATGTGGTGGTGGATGTGAAAAGATAATAGGATTAAGGGATGGAGAATGTGGGGATAATGGAGGAGATGGAATGGTGAATTTCGGGAAATAAGGACCCAAAATAGACTTAGGAGATGAAAGGGGTGTATGATGGGCTTTTGGATTAGCGACTTTGGATGTTCTTACTGATTTTTCATGTGATGGCATTGCATCTTTCTTCTTTGGGATCCACATGGTTTTGATCTTTGCTTTGGTGGGCCTTTGTGCCCTATGGATTTGGTGTATATTGAGATTTTTCTTCTCTTCACCATGTCTTTTGGAGGGGACATGAGGAGCCTTAGATTCATGTGGATGTTTGGATTTATGCATTTTTTCTTTAACAATCAAAGTGCTTTTAGTAGCAATGGGATGGGTGTGAGGAGATGGATGACATGGAGTGATGGAGGTAGGATTATGAGGATTACGTGTAGATGGAGGATGTTTAGGTATGTGCCTTTTTTGATCCTGATTAGGATGTTTATGATGGATGAGATGGATAGGTGATGAATGGATAAAAGGATGAGATGGAGGAGGTGATTTTGGGATATATGGACCCAAAGTAAATGGAGTGGGTGGAGGGACATAAGAACCCAAGATGGATGGAGTAGATGAAGGATGGGATATGGTGGATGGAGGGATGTAAGGACCCAAGATGGATGGAGCAGAGGAAGGAGGAATATGGATGGTTGTTTTGAGGTGATACGATAGAGGAGGAGGGATAGAAGCATATGGTCTGGTGGAGCGATGAGAAGAGCTATCATTTCTTTTGGAAAAGGCTTGTTGAGGATGTCTAGAGGTTGTACCAACATCTTTAGATTGTGAGTCATGGGAAATAAGTCCAATACCTTGCATACAAATTTGTTCTTTGACTTGGATGGGCTCCAAAATACCTTGCTCATGAAGGCCTAGACCTTTTCCTTGATAGTTAATTTTCTTGAGCATGCAATCCATTATAGGATTTGTGTTATTCTGGAAGAATGATGCAAGTTCATTATTAGGTGGAAGAGGAGGGTTGGTGTATATGCTTTATTTCTCTTCTGCGAGGAGACCAAGGGGATATGCAAGTGGTGTGGGGATAGAATTTTTAGGCAATGATGGGGGATCATGAGAAGGAGATGATGGGGTAGCAACATCAGGAGAGGGAGTAGGGGCCATGATTGGATCTGGATTTGTGGTAGTAGGCTCATGTGATGGAGATGGAGATGGAGCAGTGGAAGCTTGAATGACAAGGGGATCATGGGATGGAATGGATTGGGGACTGTGATCTTGAGGTGGACTAGATGGGATGGTAGGATCTTGATCTGGAGAAGGGGATATGCTGGCATGCTTTGGATTAGACTCTTGGCGTGACTCATTGTGTGCGGGAGGCATGGTAACGGAGTCTTTTTCGGACTTTTCGAGTGGGGAAGATGGAGGGATGAAAGATTCATGAGGTTCATTGGAATGGGTTTTGGTGCTACTAGGAGGGGGAGGAGTGGATTGGATTTGGGTGGATCTAGGAGTAGAGGGAAGTGGATTGGAATTGGGTGTCTTTGATGGATTCGATGGTTCTTGGAGTAGGAGGTGGGGGTTCAATGGATTTAGTGGGTTCAATGGTTTCAATGGTTTGAGCAGTACTAGGGGTGGTAACATCAATAATAGGTGTGGTATGGAGAAGGGTCTCATCACTAGTGACCATGGATGATGGATCTAGATGGCATGGTTCCATGACTTCAAGATGTGGAGTTGGGGATGGCTTCTTTGTAATGAGTCCTTGGAGAACTTCTGAAATGAGAGACTTGCATATGGTTGGCTTGGCTAGGGTGGTAGAAATGGATGAGGGATTATGGATTGGTGGACTAGGGTTAGATGGAGGAATGGGATTGAATGTAGGACCATGAGTAGATGGGGGATTAGGATTGGATGGAGGACTAGGAGCGTATGGATGAATGGGATTGGATGGAGGACTAGGAGTAGATGGATGAATGGGATTGGATGGAGGGCTAGAGTAGATGGAGGACTAGATTGGATGGAGGTTAAAGTAGGATATGGGAGTGGTGGAATGGGGGGACGGATGGATTAGGACAAGAGGATATAGGTGGTGTAGTGGGACAAGAGGATGTGGGGGATGGATTATAATAAAGGTATTGGAATGGTGGATTAGGATGATGATATGTGGATGTAGGATTAAGGTAAAAGGGTGTGGATGTAAGATAAGTATGGACAGACTGGGAAAGAGGATTAGGATAGGGGAACATGGATGGGGAATTGTAATAGGAGTAGTGGGATGGAAAAATGGGATAAGAGGGGATGTAGATGTTGTATAAGAGGATGATGTAGATGGAAGGACAAGGATGAAATATGGGGATGAAGAAGATAATGGATATCCATTGTCAGTGTGGTATAAGGAGTGGATTAGGGGTATGGAGGAAGACATAACGGAATGGAAGGGGATGGACAGTGGTGGAGAAAGAAGGACGACAAAGGGACGGAAGGACATCCACGTAATTAGGGTTTCCCTTGACTACTATTGATGGAGGATGAGGATTCATGATGATGAAAGGATAAATAGAATGGATCAAATATTTTGGACAGAGATGGACTAAATCTCAAATCAGGATTTAAGTTAAGCTCAGATTAGGATTGGATTAAAGCTCAGATTAGGATGATTGGATGATGTGATGGGATTGATTTTGATTTTGATGGGATTTGGATTTTGATCAATTTTTTTTGGATATATTGGATGGGATCGGATTTTGATGGGATCGGATTTGGATTGGAAAGATTGGATTGGATTGGATCGGATTGGATTGGATTGGATTTGGATTATTTGGTTGATTGGACAATTTGATCGAATGATTGGTTTTGATAGATTTGGACTATTGGATGGGTATGGTTGGATGATGAAAGATGTGAGAGAGAGGCCTTAAGCTTGATCAAAGGAAGTTACCCTTAGTCACCTAGAGCTTTGATTGATTAAGAGGATGATTATGGCACCAAATCCACCTTAAGATAGGAATGGATTGATTAGGTCAAGGATGATAACTTACAACACCGAATTCACCTCAAGATGGAAGCGAATTGATTGGGGTCAAAGTTAAAGACTAATAATCAAATTCAAGTGCTATGGTCAATTTGGGTAACCACTTTGTAGAGCAAGTTTAAGGAGGTTTGGTTATGAGTGGTGTTTGGCAGTAAAATTATGATGTTCGCTAGGTGATGGTATGGACCTTTGAATGGAATATGAGGAAATTAGAATGAATGGGTGGATTGGAGATGATTGTGGAGAATGAGTGGGGATTTATAATGGTTAAACAAAGGTTTGGAATGATAAGATGGAGGTTTAAACAGATCAAATGGAGGTTTCGGGAGGCTTAGAGTGACAAAATGAAAGCTTAGGACGATGAGGTAATGGTTGGGAATGATTAAATGATGGTTTAGAGGCTAAACGAATCCAAATGGGATGATTTCAGGTGTTCAGGAGGGCAAATCCACCCCTCTGCAGCAAAAATCAAGAGCGTTGACAGCTTTCTGCAGTAAAACAGGGGTGCTTCCACCTTTCTGCAGCAAAACAAGGGCGCTGCCACCTTTCTGCAGCAAGATCAGGGGCACTGCCACCTTTCTGCGGTAAAGCAGAGGGCGCTGCCGCCTTTCTACGGTAAAGCAGAGAGCGCTACCGCCTTTCTGTAGTAAGACAAAGTTTGGTTTTGATGGAAATGGCTATGGCAAGGATGGAAAATGATAAAATAAGGCCAAAGTATCAAAGATTTCACAGGTTTTTTCACAAGAAGACACTTCAAACAAGCACAATCCTATGATTAATATTAAGGGTATGGCCAGGCAAGGTCTTAATCTAGGATGCACAAGGCTTCTAGGGAGTCCTCGATATACTCTCAGTACATGAGGCACAACCGTGAACACCAGTCCGTCACAAGCGTGAGTCGGGAACCCCAACGAGATACTGAAACGCTCGGACCAACTCTTCACGTCTATCTAGGTATCACCCTAGTTTCGACGCTCCACAAATTATGATGTGACTGGATTGGGGTACAACTTTCATTCTCCCCCCTTTATATACCCTGCTAGTACGCATGGTTGGAATCGTCCCTTGGGGTGATGAAATCCCCAAGCAGGTCCCACTAAAAAGAAGATACTAACTGCTTCTAACTACTCTCCAGGCTCACACGAAGTGCAAGGGGAAAGTGAAAAAAAATTAATGCCCCCTTGGGTAACACAAGAATAAACAATTATAGCAAGCAGTGAAGTTTACTCCCCCTAATTAGACTATGTTCCAAAACAACAAGGATAATTTTTGAAAATCTGATCAAATAGATGGCCTTGCAAACAAGTGTTAGGTGTCTTTTTCTTCGTTCTTGGTCAATTACGCCCTAATACACTGTAAAAAGTTAGCAAAAAACACCAATATCCTTGCCAAAACAATGTTAGAGGGTTATTACTTGACAATAGCAAAAAATGAGAGCAAAAACGAAGCCAAAATGACTGTTTTACCTTCCAAACTGTGCTGTTTTGGGGCGCTGCCGCCTTTCTGCAGTGGACAAGAGGGCGCTGCCACCTTTCTGCGGTAAAGCAGAGGGCGTTGCCACCTTTCTGCAGCAAGAGGTTAGAGGAAAAGAGCCTTTCAAAATAAAAGGGTGTATCCACCCCTCTGCAGGAAATTTTTTTTTAAAAGGGAAAGTTGTACGCCCCACTACAAGAAAGTGTTAGAAAAACCTTCTAAGCACACACTTAACTACAACAAACTATTAGAAGAACATGAAATTGACAGACATAGGGCACTGCCGCCTTTCTGTAGTGGACAAGAGGGTGCTGCCACCTTTCTGCGGTACAGCAGAGGGTGCTGCCGCCTTTCTGCGATACAGCAGAGGGTGCTTCCACCTTTCTGTAGCCTTTTCCTACAAAATTCTTGGCAAAAAGGAAGGTTAAATACAAGAACCTGTTTGTGGGTCCCACTGGGCGTGCCAGAAATGTGATCCTCAATGTTTTACCCTACTCTAACGTGCAAAATAACTTAAAAATGCAAGTGATAAAAGATAAAGGACGCCTCAAGATTATCCAAAAGAGTGATAAAACAAGAAGAAAAATGGATAAAACAAGATGCAAATGATTTCACCTTCCTTATTGTTGAAGACTCCTTGGTTGGCCCTTGCTTGGGATGATTTTGTGTGCTCCTTAGATGATTTCTTGAGTGACTAAATGCAAGATCAACTTATGAAAAATGATTAGAATGAATGGCTAGATGAGAGTAAATTGCTTGAGAATGCAAATTGGCAGCATGTAGTTATGAAATGGCTAAGTGTTGAAAATGCCTTTGAGGAGGTGGTATTTATAGGAGAATTTGAATTCTCTAGAGAATTCAACAGTCAAGATTGATCCAACAAGGTCAAGATGAAGGGCTATGGTGGGTTGAGAACCCACAAGCCCTCACATTTTGACATGTGTATGGTGAGATGGCTAAGGGGATATGAAGTGGAGATGAGGTGGCCAAAAGGTACATGAGGTGGAGGAAGGACAAGTACCTTCCAAGTACTTTGGGAGATGGAAAGAATCTCGGGTGAATAAAAGTGAATTTTAAATTCACAATGATTGAAAGAATCTGGTGGATAAGACAATGTTCCCAAAAGGTGGGAGTTTGTCACATGTGACTTGATGTGACAAGTCAAAGGTTCTAGAAGATGCATGGAAAAAGGGGATTCTTGGAGGAATAAAAAGGAATTAAAAATTCCTTGGGGGATGGAGAGAGTTGACCAAGGTACTGATTAAGATTAATTAATCAATAATTAGAAGATAAATGAGGATTAGAAGCCAACTTGCAAAAGTTGAGGATATGACACATCCTAATCAAGTATTAGGCATGTACACATCCCTAATGAAGAAATTAGGAGATGGATTAGGATTAGATGAAAATGACATGTGAGGAATTAAATAAATGTAATATTTATTTAATTCATTTGATGAAAAGGGGATTAAAGAGGGTAAGGTATTTAATTAATAAATACTTTAGGGATTTGGCAGAATTAAAGATATTAATTAAATAATAGTAATATTACTTAATTAACTCGGATAAGAGGATGTTTAGACAAAAAGTGATAAATTTGGATAAATTAAGTGTCCAAATTTGGATGTCTACACCTTGGTATACAAATATTGCCAACTATCTTGTATCAAGAAAGATACCACCCCATTTCTCACCAAGAGAAAAGAGGTAATTGGTTCGCAAGAGTTTTCCCTACTCGTGGATAGATAGATACTTATTCTACACATTCCAAGACAACATAATGAGAAGATGAAGTATATGATATCCTCATACAATTTCATGATGAACCCTATGGGGGACACTTTGCAACAAAGAGGAGAGCTCTTAAGATTCTCAACACTAGCTATTATTAGCAAACTCTTCATAAAGATGCAGTAAAGTACACTAGGAGCTGTAATAGATGTCAGAGAATGGGAAGGCCAATAAAAATAGATGAAATGCCATTGCAGCCACAGTTAGAAATAGTACCATTTGAAAAATCGTGACTAGAATTTATTGGCCCAATTTCACCAACATCAAACAACAAAGAGTACATATTGGTCTACACAAATTACCTTACAAATTGGGTGGAGGTTAAGTCTTTACAGTTTGCAAGAGATGGGAATGTGGCAAAGTTTCTCTATGAAGATATATTCACAAGCTATGGAGTTCCAAGAGAAATTGTCACAGACCAAGGACCTTAGTTTACATCAGAGTTGATCACAAAATTGGTTCAAGAATAAGAGATCAGACACAGAAATTCCACACATTACCACCCTCAAGCCAATGGGAAAGTGGAATTCACTAACAAGGAAATTAAAAACATTCTCACAAAGATAGTGCAAATTCATAGGAAAGACTAGGCATCCAGCTTTCCTGAAGTAGTTTGGGCTTATAGAACAACTTGGAAGACCACAATAGGTTTTACACCATACGAACTAGTATATGATAAAAAAGCAATACTTCATATAGAATTTGAGTATGAAACATTAAGGATGGCAGTCAAATTAGGCATGGATTTGTCAAGAACACAATAGGAGAGATTGCATAACTTGAATGCCCTAGATGAAATTAGAATGGAAACCATTCACTACACTGAAATTTTCCAAATCAAAGAATCCATTGCAATGATCAATTTATTAAGACAAAAGAATTTCATATACGCGATTGGGCTCTGCTTTATGACTCCAAATATAAAGATTACAAAGGGAAATTACAAACTAGATGGCTTGGGCCATATGAGATAAAATAAGTATTTCCAAATGGAGCTTGATGCAACTATAGAAAATTGATAACGGATAGAGATTGAAGCTTTATAAGAAACCATTATAGAAGGATGACTTCCTTCTTACATTACAATAGTAATTTGAACCTACAATTGAAAATTCAACAATACAGACAACCAGTTCTATAAATGAATTAGTAGACGAGCTACATAACTCACCCATTGATGATCCATAGGTATAATTTTCTCATATATTTCACTTGCACACATTGCACAAGTAACAAATGACAACATTCATTTTTTGAGACAATTGCACAAGCAGCATGGACCTATAACATCACGCCTCTAGGTGAAAAACTTATAGAAGGTACATGTTACTACATGCACCCGTTGCACTTGTATGTTAGTCATTTCATATTACCATCCACATTAATTGCATATATATCACTTCATAATCTATCCTTTCATACATGAAACCATACATATTCCATTTCCATTGCATACAACTTCTTACATCCATTCACACATAGCAATCCTACCACCTTTATTGATTATACCATCCAATGCAATTAATCTCACATCACCTATTCCATACACTCCACAGTCTTTTCATTCCATCATTTTCCATGTGTTATGTATATGTTATCATTCATTTGAAATTACCACCACATAAAATTCATTGCAATCAAGACAAGCCACTTCAAATCACATTGCAGGCAGTCATCAGTTACTTCATACAAATTGAATTTCATTTCAACCAATCCTTATAGGTACACTACACATTAACTTATCATAATTAACATATTTGATTATGATTTTATACATGTTTATACATTCATTCATTCATGCTACATATAATTGATTTTCCACTACTTCAAATATAACCCTCCATCAAAACCATACCCATTAAGTGAGGACACTTAATATCTTTAGTTGGGGGGAGGGGTATTCCTTAGTTTTCTTAGTTTTCAAAAACTCTCTACAAAACCTTTCTATTATTTTCATGTATTTTCAAAAGACACAAGCGTAGAGGAGAGAAAAGGGTTTGAGGAAGCTGAATTAAGAGGTTATAGCATATAAACATAGTGGAAGTGTTGTAGTGTGGGTGGCGGATAGAAAATTAAACAAGAACAAAGAAGAATTAAGGAATTGAAGAGACTGCATAACATTAGAGTATTACCATGTGAGGTGACATAATCTACAGAGAACCAGTGGCACACAACCAGTTGTTAGATGATAGGCTGGTTTTGCACATTTTTCAACAAGTTGGTTGGTTGGAATATGTTTTAAAGCTCACAAAGTTTAATGAGGTTATGACCCAACAGTTTGCAACCACATTATAGAATGATGAAGCGGTTGTTAGGGGCTTAAGGGTAGACGCTTTGAAATCTACCATAGTTGAAGTATCCAGATTTCCAAGGATAAGAGAAGAGTTTCCAGTTAGGAAAAATTCTATTGTTGCAAGGGATGAATTCAGATAGTCAGGAGAAAACCTAGATTCCTCTTCTCAAGGTACTAAATGATTATCTTTACCTTGGATTTGGGCTTCATTTATTTCCTATGTAGTTAAGTATTTGACATGTGTATACACTTAAAAATTGTCTGGATAATCTAATTAATTAAATATGATTTATTTGATTAATTAACCCTTCTATTTTCATCTGCTTATAAATAAATAGAAATATTTATAATTCATATAGTTCACATTTAATTCTTCTATCTTTATCATATCATTTCATCTTAATTAAATAAACAAATCACATACTTTGTTTTATTTAATCATTATTATCAAATTCTTCTATAATTATATATTTATTTTATCTTTATCACATCATCCAATCTTAAATTAAATAAACAAATTCAAATACCTTGTTTTATTTAATTGTCTATCTTCTTTCATCTAAATTAAATAAACAAGATCACATCCTTTGTTTTATTTAATTACCACATTTCTTCCATGTTTATTTAATAAACAGATTTCTATAGTTTGTTTTATTAAATTAAATATCCTCCTTTAGTAATTTGAATAAATCCAAATATTCAAATAAAAGCATATTTCTACAGTTATTTCCTCTTTTCACTAATCAATTCAACTCAGCCTTCACGAATAAATTTGGAAACAAATTACAGGAAAACTTCTTCATCTTCTTCCATTGATCATTCCTATCCTTTGGCTGAATTTTTTTGTGGGGAGGAACAATCTTCATAATCTTCTCAGGCTTCTTCATCCTTCACCATTGAATCTTTCAAATCAAATCTAGACCTTTGTTTTGCTGCCACATCACAAATATGTTGTCAGGAATTTATAAATATAGCTTCTTTCTACAGGAAATAGATCCCAACTTTGTGCAATCTTACTCTGCAAAAATAGCATTTGAGCATTGAGCAAATAACAAATAGTAATTAGGAATCATATAGCAATCATAATCATGGCTTTTCATTTAGTTGCATCTTAGTTTACAATAGTTTGTTTTATCATTTTCATGTCATTTTAGGCTACAGTATCATCATCATATCATTTAGCAATCATTACATAGGATTAGATTCCTACATTTTACAATATCTCATTCTCTAGATTATCATTTTAACAGTCACAATGCTTACACAATCTAATAGCCACAGTGGTTTAATAAATCTTTGGAGATAGAGAGCAATAGGATGCTTTTAAGAGATTTCCTATTTTAAATAGATTAATTGTTGTTTAAATCTCTTGATATAATGTCTTATTAGGTGTTTTTCTCATTCATTACGCATATTTTACTCACACATAAATTGGCACCCACCATGGGGCCAAAAACACCAATTTTAACAATTTTCTGGAAAAGTGTGTTCGCAGGTTTTGACATGTTTTGTTTTAGCACGATCAAAAGTTCTTATAGTGCATACGACTTCCAGATCAGCGCATCCGATCACTATTCTAGCGCATCTAGAGAATATTCCAACACATCCAATCACTGTTCTGGTGCATCCAAAGAATATTCCAGTGCATCCAATCACTATTCAAGCACATCAAAGAATATTCCAGTGCATCTAAAGACTGTCCTATCGCATCTAGTACTAGTTTTATCACAGTTAGGGGGTTTTTTTGCAGCGCATTTATCTTTTCTTTTAGTGCATTTACTAAATTTTGTAGTGCATAGAACTCTTAGTTTAGCGCATCTAAATACTATTTTAGTGCATCTAATGACTGTTATGGTGCATCTAACTGTTTTTTCATAATTTTAAAAATTCCCAGAATTAAGCCATGTTTTTTGTCCTACAAGCAAAATACGTTGGTTAAAGACAATTGTTGGATAACACTTACGATGGTCAAAGATAAAATATCACAAATTACTAATGGTTTTTACAGGGTTTCAAGTTTATTTCATTGCTTTTCCTTTGGTTAAGATAGTGAATCTAGATTAATTAAATATTTAGTTTGAACCCCCATGTCCACTATGATTTGAAAGTAATAGGCTTATGCTCTCCCTTAACTGGATGATCAGAATGTTATACTTGCTATCCTACTTTATTAACACCTTTAGAAGGCCTGCTATAGTGGGAAAAAGTACTCACCCTACGAGAATGACCTAAGTGGGAACAACCAAAGCTAGGTTTTCTAACCCACTCTAAACAAAAGTGAATATGGGGAAACCCACATTCAACAATAGTGTGCAAGATAACCATCCCCAAATCTTTTGTTCTAAAGGTTGGGAGGTCTCCTGAGGGATTTTATCTATGTTGTGCCGAACAGAAAGCCTTTTTACGAACTTTAGTGTAGAATCCAACTGTGTCAGTTTTCGAACACTTGTTATATCACAGTGCAAGGGGAGGGAAGAATCTGCCCCCAAGACACCATATAACTATCAGATACCTTGGCCAAAAGTGGAGAATTTTACTTTGGTTAAGACTCGGGAAAGGAAAAAACACGGATGTCCTCTAGGAGGTGACAAGGTTGTGTGAGCTGACATAGTTTCAAGCTATAGGGGGTGATATTCTTAGTGACACTTGAGATTAGAAGAGTGTTTGAACTGTATTTTCTTGTGTTAAACTTGTGGAAATTGAATGAATCAGACTTGATTCTAGAATACACACTATTTTTTAATATGTAGGTTGAAACTAATGTTTACAAACTTGTTGTTGTGTGTGTAAAGTCATTTCTAAAGGTATCATCCAATTAGATAATCAAATTCCAAGATTTACAAGCAAAGTACCCCTCCAAAATCTTCATTGGTTAGAAAATTATACCCCAGAATCAATCTTTTTACTAAGAAAAAGCAAAACAAACAGACAGAACTGTGAAAATACTAGCCACTTCTAGATTAGCACAACCAACCTCTATTTCAGTGCATATACTTATTCTATTAGCGCATTTTTCTTATTTAAACAATGCATTAAAAACTTTGTTTTAGCACATCTGTCTTGTTTTGCAGTGCATCTATATAGTCTATTAGTGCATTTACCCAATATTTTAGCCCAAGCAACCTCTGTTACAACGCATATACCCAGTCTATTAGCGCATGTACCCAGTCTTCCAATGCATACACCCTGTTTTACAATGCATGTACCCAATCTTTCAATGCATACACCCTATTTTACAATGCATGTACCCAATTTGTCAGCATATTCAGTCAGTTTACCAGTGCGTTCACACTTTTTTTTAGTGCATCTACGGTCTATTATAGCACATCCACATAATTAAAAACCAGAGAGTTATTTTTACCTCATATCAGATAGTTGACATCATAATTCGGGTCTTTATCAAAACAAAAATATTTTCTCAATCAAACCAGTGTCTTAAACTTGGGGAAAATAGGACCTTACAAGCCAAACTCTTCCAAATTAAACCAAGATCTTACACTTTTAAAGTTTCTTATCATCAAACACAACTCTTGATTATTAAGTTAAGTTTCATTATTAGGATCAGTCATCTTACAATCATGAAATGAAACAATATAAAGAAAAAGAGAAAAATATAACTTAGTCTCATCAATAGAATTTATCATTCTATTTGACTTAGTTATTATCTTTGGCACTACTTCACAAAAAGATCAAAGTTTAGTGAAAACCCTAACACTTGTATGCCCATTTTAACAAGGTTACAAAGACATAAACTCATAGAAAAAGAGATTGAATCTCTAAATATCATGGCTGAAGAAAATCCATTTCATAGATTCAATTGATCTAAACCTAAGGAAATAACGGAAGAGGACATCCAAAAAACACAACAAGATCCTAACTTCCACCAATTCATGGAAAAAGTTTTGGAAAAGGATGGAGAAAAATACCTTTTAATGAGAGTTGAACTAGGTGCAAAACTTCCAAGGACTTTGACATTAATCAACTAAAAGAAGCGCATATAAGAGTTGAAGTTGAACCACAAAACATAAATCAAGTCATTTCCCTAACACATCAAATGCAAAACATGCAACAACTTCAAGATATGCAAAAAGGGACCACAAGAAGGTACTCGTTATAGGACATTTGTCCCTATCCTTTTGATCCAAGTGTGGACATGATACCATTTCATAAATAATGCAAATTCCCAAAATACAACAAATACAATGGTAAAACTGATCCAATAGATCATATGAGGGAATTTAGAACCCTGAGTTTAGAATTTTCACAAGAGGAAACTTATTTGATGAGGTTTTTTTCAAGAAGCTTAGGAGGTCAATGTATGGAATGGTTCTCTAAACTACAACTAGGAATTCGATCTTACGAGGAACTAGTCAACAAGTTTATCTCACAATACTCTTATAATATTCAACATGAGATAACAATAAAGGATCTTTACAATACAGAACAAAAGAAAGGTGAAAAATTCCTCTCATTTCTACAATGATGGCAAGGTTGTTTGCTAGGTATCCTCGTTCCATACCTGAAGAGGAAAAGATGGAACTATTCATTAACAACCTAACTGATGAGATGAGCTATAGGCTTGAACTACAATTCCCACCTACATTTGAGAAAGTGATTGAAAATGGGCTCAAGATCAAAGAATATTTGGTCAAGAGAGGGGTAATAAAAATCTACAATGAAGGATCAAATAATACAAACTCCTCGAATCACTATAATAATAATGATAAACCAAAGTTTTGGCAAAAGAATAGAAATACAGGTAACAATGATGTTGCAAATGAAACATAAAATTTTAAACCTGTATTTAATTTGACAACAAATACTATAAAGACCAATCAAAACAATGACCAAAACATCAATCAAAGTGTCAATCAAAACAACAATCTGAACAATGGTGAATCTAAACCACAATCATATCAAAAACCATCAAATCAAAGAAGATTCACACTATTGGGACAGACACTAGAATCGGCAATGAGAGAACTTCTTACACATAGACTTATCACATTACCTGAAGCAAGAAGTTGTGAACCAAGAGTAAATCCATCTTGGTGGAATGATATAGACTACTATGACTTTCATAAAAACAAAGGACACAAAACAAATGATTGTATGCAGTTGAAACATCTAGTACAAGATTTGATCGATAACAAGACAGTATTCGTAGGACATCAAACGAACAATGATCATAGTGCATTTAAAAATCCTTTACCAAATTATGAAAAGGGAGAATCTTCTTCTACAAATAGTAAAGGTAAAAATGTAAACTACATTTATGACAACACAATTCATTGTATTTCTGTAGTTGAGAATAATGGTGTCGCCGATAATCAAACTGATAACATTGGAATCAATGACATCATACCAATAAATCTGATCCCAAACATGGTCACATCCAACAATCAGATTAATGTCATAAAAATTAGGGAAAAGCAAGATTACCAACCAGTCAACGTGACAACAAGGGGGCAATCCAAAGTAATATTGAAAGGAGTTACATTTAAAACCACTGCTACCCCTTCAAATCAGTACAACATAGTTGATCAACTATAGAAAATACCAGCCCAAATATCAATATTAGAACTCCTTAAAATCTCACCATCTCATAAGGAGGTTTTAGAACAAGCTCTTGTGGCCACCACAGTACCTAATAATCTGGAAGTTTTCCAATTCCAGGCTATGGTGGGACACTTAACCATGCCTCACTACCTATAATTTTTTGAACAAGATGATGTATCACTTACTCATCCACACAATTCTTCCCTTCACATTGAAGTCTTAATCCACAAACACTGTGTTAAACATGTCCTAATAGATGGTGGAGTTGGTTTAAACATTTGTACTTTAAAATTGATCTGTGCACTAGGATTTTATGATAATGCTATTGATGCCAAAAGGAAAATCACAATAAAAGCTTTTGATGAAGAAGAGAGATCCTCCAAGGGATTGATCATGTTGCCTATTCAAGTAGGACCAATTGTGAAGAATATAGTTTTCCAAGTGTTAGACAAAGAGCTGACATATAATATACTCTTGGGACATCCTTGGATTCACGAAATACAAGCAATGCCTTCAACTTATCATCAGTGCATAGAGTTTCCTTTCAATGGACAAGAAGTCACTATTTCAACTGACTACAACAATCCCCAATACTATAACATGCTTAAAACAGCTCAAGATACTTTTGTACCCCATAATAGGGAAGCAAACACTTCTAGTTCATCCAACAGTGAAAGGCAACCAAACATTGTATCTAAATGGGTTGAGAAAAAGGACTAGTCAAAAAATACAAGTGTTCCTGACTCCACTCCATCAAACAATGAAGGTCAACTGGACTCTCTATCATAGAAATTCAAAGAAAAGATCCAGTTGAAAGACAAAGGCATGGGAGAGTATTCCATTGAGCAATCTTTATGTCTTTCACAGCTATTGCCATCTCCAAGATCATATGGGAAGCCATCAACATCAACACAACATTCATCACAACAACCTACTAGGGTTTTGGATGAAATATTTGCAAAGGTGGGTACTTTAGAAGATGAATCTGAAGATAATGCCATACTCAATTGGCTCTACAAAGATGAGGAAGCATCTACATCAGCAACTATCAGCATAAAGATAGATCAATATGGAAAGGGAAAAACAATATTAGAGAAAATGGGGTATGAAGGACAAGGACCTATTGGAAAAATAAAAGAGGTAATTGTAGAACCCATCCAACCTCTCACACTTCATTCAAAGGACAAAATAGGACTGGGTTATACAGAGGAAACAAAAGAAGAAATCACTCAACGAGATGTTGAAAGAATCCTTCAAATACAGGATAGTTTTGAAATAGATTCCAATGAGCATGAGTGGGATTCTTTATCTGAAGCATCATACAAGGACATACAAATTGATGTCATAAAAGAGTATGCACCCAAACGTGAGGAGGGACAAAGCTCGGGGACTAGACCCCTTTTATTTGGATCACGAAATATCGATGACTCAAGTGAGGATGGACAAATATCGAGTGAGATAGATCACTTGGAGGAGAGTAATATCATAGACCTTGACATCGCTATTGACAACCTTGACAACATGGCTATCAAAACCCTCACTGTTGTTGACCTTAGCCAATCTGATGACCTTTTATCCTTAATACATCCTGAACTTATCGACTAGGAACCAACTGAACCTATCAATGTACCTATATTTGTGAATGATGATGCTATCATAAATTTCCTTTGTTGTGACAAACTTGACACGAGTTCTAATCATAAATCTCATAACGACGCTTTGAGTTAGGAGGGTGTCAAATCTTCTAGTTGCAAAATTGAAAATAGGAATAATAGATCTAATGGTGAAAACCATTTACTAGTAGCATTAGATCTTGAAAAAGTAAAAATAAAGAATGCATCTAACGGTGAAAACCTCTCTGAGGCACCAAAATATGGGAGATTTGACACCCTTCCAAAACACTATCATGAAAGATCATTAGTATTGGTGGAGCCTACATAGTCTATCAATCTTGGCACAACAAAAAAAGCAAAAACTCTACATCTGGAAGCATCTATGACTGAACAAGAAAAGCCTGAATTCACCAAGTTCTTTGAGGACAGACACAAACTTTGCTTGGTCTTACTCTGATATGCCAGTTTTAGACCCAGATCTTCTAATGCATCATTTATCTCTACCATTTGGAATAAAACCTGTGAAGCAAAAACTAAGGAAAATGCATCTGCATATCGCCTTGTTGGTAAAAGCAGAATTGAAGTTGCTACATGCAGGATTCATTAGATCTATCGATTATGCTGAGTGGATTTCTAATATTGTACCTATTTCTAAACCAAATAGTAGTATCAGAATATGTACTGACTTTAGAGATCTCAACAAGGCATGCCCAAAGGAGGATTTTCCTTTGCTAAACATTGACATTATTGTAGACATAACAGCAGGACACGCCATGTTATCACTAACCGATAGCTTCTTAGGTTACAACCAAATCAAAATAGCACCAGAAGATTAGGAGAAAATAGCATTCACATGTCCATGGGGAACATTTTGTTGGAACAGCATGCCCTTTGGGTTGAAAACGTAGGGGCTACATATCAGCGTGCAATGACCACCATTTTCCATGACAGGATGCATACCTTTATGGAAGATTGCGTGGATGATATATTGGAAAAATCATATGCCAGAGAAGGACATCTAGAGATCTTGGACAAAATCTTTACCAAATTAGAGAAGTTCAATGTTAGATTAAATCCTAAGAAATGTGTGTTCGGTGTTACATCATCAAAGCTTCTAGGATGCATAGTTTCATAAAAGGGTATCGAAGTGGATCCCGCCAAGGTCAAGGCCATAATGGAAATGCCGCCACCGAAGAATATCAATCAACTACGGTCTCTACAAGGCGGGCTATAATCAATCAGGAGGTTTATCTCCCAGTTAGCAAACAAAATTCATCCCTTCAATCATTTGCTACATAAAAATGTCTCTTTCAAATGGGATCAAGGATGTGAAACAACTTTCAATCAAATAAAGCAATATCTGATGTCACCACCCATACTAATGCCACCTAAAAAAGAGAGACCATTATTACTATACATTGCAACAACTAAGATTTATTTGGGCACTCTATTAGCACAAGAAGATCCTATGGGAAAGGAACGGGTTATATATTATATCAGCAGGACTTTGAATGGTTATGAGATAAATTACACCTTCATCGAGAAAGCTTGTTTGGTAGTGGTATTTTCTACTTAGCAGTTGCGGCATTACATGTTAACCCACACAGTCAAACTCATAGCCAAGATTGATCCATTAAAGTATTTACTCAGCAAGGCTGCCCTAACAGGAAGACTAGCCAAGTAGGTCATGATCTTGAGTGAATTTGATATCTAGTACATATATCAAAGAGCCATCAAGGGTTAGGTGATATCTGAAGCTCCACTACCAGATGATTGTCCAATGAGCATTAAGTTTCTTAATGCAAACATTCTTACTATGACAACACAACAATGGATCCTTTATTTTGATGGGTCCTACACACAACATAGGTTAGGTGCGATAATTTTGTTTGTTACACCTCAAGGAAATACCATCCCAAAGTCCTACATACTCATGTTTCCATGTACAAATAATGTAGTTGAATACGAGGCATTAATCATTGGCATCAAAGTGGCAGTTGAATGGAAGATCACAGAGCTACAAGTATATGGAGATTCACAACTAGTCATTAATCAGGTAAACAATGAATATCAAACCAAAGATGATAATTTGATTCCATATAAGAAAATGGTGGATGATTAAAAAAATTACTTTGTGGATATCAAATTTGAACAAATTGCAAGGGCAGAAAACAAAGTTGTTGATGTTATGGTGACAATTGCTTCTCTCTTACAGATACCAGAAAAGCAAGGTCGTTATAAGTTTATGGTGGAACAAGTGTCTAATCCTGCTTATGATAATCCTGAATCTCAAACCATATTCCATTTAGTTGGCGTTGAATCCTCAATTTATGGAAATACCTATGTTTACCTAAAAGACAATATCCTTCCTCTCGATCTTTCCAAAAACCAGAAACGCAACTTCATCTGCCAAACCACATGACATACCTTAATTGTCAACATACCTTACCGTCGAGGTCTGGATGGTACTCTTATTTCGTGTCTAGAACATAATGAGTCTGAGACAGCTTTACATGAGGTTCATGAAGGTATTTGTGGAACTCATTCAAGCAGACTAACCCTAATGAAAAAACTCCTCTGTTTGGGGTATTACTGGCTGAATATGGAGGAGTATTTTCAGTTTGTTAAGAAGTGCCAAAAATTTCAAATCCATGGTAGCCTAATCCATGCACCAGCACAGGAACTGCAACCGTTCACTTCAACATGGCCTTTTTGTTAGTGGGGACTAGAACTGGTAGGAAAGATTAATCCATCTTCATCCAATGGACACAAATTTATAATCACAACCACGAAGTACTTTACAAAGTGGATAGAAGTTGTTCCCTTGACAACAATCACTGGAAAATAGATTTCTTCTTTCATACTGAATTACCTCATCTTTCAATATGGCATTCCTCAGTCCATTGTCACAGACAATGGTAGAATTTTTAAGAATCAAGATGTTTAGGAACTATGTGAGAGGTTTCGTATCCAACATCATTTTTCAACCCCATACTATCCTCAAGGAAATAGCCAAGTAGAGGCCTCAAACAAAACTATTTTGAAAATCCTAAAGAAAACAGTCAACGATGTTGGACGTGATTGGCACACTCAACTAAACCCTGCTTTGTGGGAATACCGAACCAACATCAGAACACCCATAGGAGCTACACCATATTCCTTGGTATATGGATCAGAGGCCATTCTACCTATTGAGTTTGAGATACCATCACTCTGTGTGTCACTAAAGGGAATTATTTCAAATGAGGATTATAGAGTGTCTAGATTTCAAGAGTTGGAATTGTTGGATGAACGTCATCAACAAGTTGTTGACCATTTGAAGGCATATCAATAGAGGATGTTTAGAAGCTACAATCACAAAGTAAAACCTAGAGCATTTTAGGTTGGTGACTTGGTCTTAAAGGAAAACCCTCGAAATCAATAGGACAGAGAAAAGAAAGGGAAGTTTGAACCTAACTGGCTAGGGCCCTTTGTTTTCATATTAGTCTATGGATCTAGAGCCTCTAAGTTGTCTACACCTGAAGGGGATTTATTCGATGAACCTATCAACAGTCTCCATCTCAGGAAATTATACACTTGAATCATCTAGTACATGGTTAAAGTCTTGGGAAAATGGTCGTCTTGATGAAAACCTGGAAAACAGGCATCTTGGTGACAGAAAATACAAAAAAAAAATCAAGAAAATAGAAAAATACGAGAAAATCATAAAATCTAAAAAAGTGCAATAAAAACACATAGTGAAAACCTGGAAATAGACTCTACTTATGATTTAAACTAGTTTTTCCATCTATTAGATGCATGTCTTGGTCATTCACTTTCAACATCATTTTCGCTTATCATTGAAAAGAAAACCTCATGTACATATCCTTGTAATGTGGTCGTGTCTCACTTTAGCTTGGGGGTAAAATCTTGAACTCAATGGGGGAAATAAACTTTGAGTTTAATCAAATGGATAAACAAGAGTATGAAAATGAATCCAACACAATGATCATAGGGAAACTCAACAATGAACATACATCAAACAGTGAAACATTTCAAAAAATTAACCATCCATATCAAACAACTGAAATCAAATCAATCCAAACAACTTTAGATGGATGATATTCTTTTGAATCATGATTTTATCGCTTTAGCTTGAATGTTCAAATGTTGTACTTTGATTTTTGTTATCATTTCTTTGGAGCAGCTCGATGATGTATTGAACTAGAGAAGCTAGGAAGGAGAATGGTATTTTCTTTGTCTGTTGTCTGTGAGTTGATCATTATTACTGTGTGAATTGTTGCGAGACGTGCTCTACAAAGTATCACTGATGACATTTTGAATTCACATGGAAAAATGAATGATTCTTGTTTGTTTACGCAAGAAATGCTCAAGACATCTCGATTTAATTATACATAGATGTTTGTGTTAACTTGCAATATCAAAAATCATGAAAGTAGTACTCAGGTCATCATTGGTCTAAATTCTCCCATTGATGCTTGTACTCACTTTCAACATTTTAAAGGCTAAATGATGATAAAAAAACACTATAAATGGACCATTAAGATGACAACTTTGGAATATGTAGATTTGCATGGTTAAATTAGATTTCATTTATGTTAGTTTGCATCTATAGAGTAGTTTATTCCAAAGACTAGTGGAGAATTCAAAAATGATGTTATCTTTTATCATTAATGGATTGAGTATACTTGACATTAACAAAAACATTATCATTATCATGTAGTTGCATAATCATTTGCATTGCATACATTGGAAAGCATTATTATATCATTCATTCATTTATTCATTACATCATATATTTGCATTTGAAATACCAAAAATAAAGCACATCATAAAACATTTGCATCATCATGTCATATATCATAGAAACATCATATCCAAAATCATACATATAGTTGCATTATCATATCATTCATGTATATACATAATTATACATCTATCAGTCCATGTAAATACTATGGGAACCATGCATCCATACATCATCATTATAAGCATAATCACATTTAGCATCATAAATAAAACATCATAAAATCCTAGCATGTTAAATCATGATCATAAATTGCATCCATAACATCATATAAAACATCACATGGCATGTAGAACAAGAAATTTAAATACATCCATCATAGGCATCCATCATAGAACCATATAGAATACATATAGATAGATAAATCCACTGCATATCATATAAATCTCAAAAATCATAATGTCAAGTATACAATGATGTTTGTAATATAAAGAGATACAACATCAAAATGGTCGTGAATCAAAAATCAAAGTATACATCATGTCTCAAAATACTTCAGAGAATCCAATCATGGAGCTATGTGATGCTAGCCCCAGACGATGTCGGCAACTCTGGACCAGTGCCTCCCCCACCAGACATACCAGGATCTCTTGGATCTCTCAGAAGAGGCTGTGTCACACCCCTGCTGGTGGTCTCGAAATGAGTCCTACCAAATCAAGACTAAGCATAACTAACTCTCTGCTCTGTAGGAATTGCATCATGGTATCAGCCTCTATAGTACTCAGCCTCTCAACCCACATGGATAACCTCTCTCATATAATCAGCTATGAAGGTACCCTCGGCTAATCTCTGCAGTCTATCAGCTAATCCATGTGCCTACTTTGTAGTTTGTCTAGTTGCATCTCTCTTTGCTGTTAGAGAGGCTATTTGTGCATGTGCAGCTGTCAACTATGTCTATACCTATGAGAGAGCCTATGTATGAGCCTATGCCTATGTCTATATCTGTGTCTAGACTAATAACCCCTGGGCTTGTGCCAATTGACCCTGAAGTGTCTACACCTGAACCTGTAGGCTAGCAATCTGGGTCTGTTGCTATTGGGAGGGTGCTCCAATCTGCACATGCTGCTCTGTTGAATCTACCAGTGATTGCCTCTTACGAGGCACTATGAATTCGCTAACCTCAAACTTTGAGCCTCCTCCACCCTCATCTCCTCCATCACCATCTTCGTCTCCATCTCCATCTCCCTCCTCATCATCACTACTCTCCACATCATCTGACTCCTCCTCCTCATCTCCCTCATCTCTCCTCCATCAGTGCCCATGTGCAACTACCATCTCCTCCTCACCTAGTAATCAGCACTAGCTCATATGGGATGGAGATTTGTGGGAATGGATGTAAAACGAGGTGTTGTGCATACTCCTCAATAATCAAAGCCTCGATGATCTCAAGATGAATCTCCCAAATAATGGCCTGTAGACCCTGGTACTCCTACACTGAACATCATATGATAAGAAGGGTCCCCACTTGATGGCATCTATCTGACGTCATGCATAATGTGCAACACCCTGAGGCATCCCCTGTACTATGCCATACTATCTAAGCACCCTCCTCAACAAAAATATCTCAATGACGAAACATGTCCTACCAATCAAGTACATGGACTAGAAAAAGTATGGCATCTCTGTATCATCCTCTGGCCAGCGCTTGCAATCAAGATAAGGCTGCCATGTAACTATCTCTGCATCATCAAGGACTCTCCTCCAATGATCCAGTTTTCCCAGTCTAGGTGAAGCAACTAGACCTGTATATGTATGAATGTATGGCCTCATGGCGGGTCGCTATCTATCTACAATAGGATGAGTGACTGCTATATGCTCCCACACCCACACCTGAAGTAATGTAACTCCTGAAGACAAACTAGCCCCTCGAAGGTAGACCACCTAATGCAAATCGTGGTATAGATGGAAAAGCATGCACATACCCCATGCATATCTAGTACCATGGACAATCATGCTCTCCAAAATCTGACCCCACCCAACTGAAAGCCCCTTTGACCTGCGATCAGGACAAACGAACCCTCCAATGAAACCAGCAAGTACCGATGGCAAGGTAGCATAGGCATCAACCATCTCTCGCCATGGGATCTCGTATCCACAAATTATATCATCCTAGAAAACACGGTGCAGTGCATCAGTCCCACCCTGCTCAGTAGAATCATAAACTACCAGCTCCCCAACAACAAGTATCTGCAAGATCTGCCATACATCCTCTAGAGTCACTGTCATCTCACCGGTAGGAAGGTGGAAGGTATTGTGCTCACTATGCCATCTCTCTGCTAAGGTTGTCAATAGTCCCCGATTCATCCTAATCTAAGGCATATCTAAAAGAGAATACAAACCACACTGTGTGATAATTGTTGTCTCAAGCTGCACTAGATGCGGTATCAAATCAAATGTCATAGGAAACCACTCTTGGATTTGTAAGTTTGTCAAATGTTACTATCATCACAGAATATTGAAAGTCAGTAATCTTTGTCAATTAATCAAACATCAATCAACCTATCAAATCTAATTAGCTATGTTGAGACTTTGATCAAATCTCGTGAGCAACTATCATTGAACCTCACCTATCATGAGATTTATCAATCAGTTTATCATTCAACCTCACCTATCATGAGGTTTATCATTGATCCTCACCTATCATGAGGTCAATTATCATCAATCAATTATTGCATATCACCTATCATGAGATCAATAAACATCTAACCTATCATGGATCATCAATCAACATCAACTCAAAGGCTGACATAATCAAAAATTATTAAAATCATGGAGTTTACTAACAATTTACATCTTTCTAACTTTAAAGTGCTAAAACAGTGATTCAATGAGCCAGAGAAGTCAATGCACTATTAAAACTCATCAATGCACCAAAATAGGTGGTCATTGTGCTAAATCAGCGTATGCGCCATTTTAGGACCTTTATGTGCTATTTTAGGATACCAACGCGCTAATTCGATGGATGTGCCATTTCAGGGTTCCTATGCGCTAATCTAGATCACCTATGCGCCATTTCTGTCTATGCGCTAATCTAGGAGGTCCATGTGCCACTTCATCTATCCTATGCATTGTTTCTAGCTATTCCCTAATTTAGCCTATCAATGCGCTTGGTCATCTAACCGAAGTGCTATTTCTATGGATGCACTATTACAGAGTTTATATGAGCTACATCGGTGTGTGCATGCGCTAAAATGGAAAAACTGATTTAAAATGACTAAAACAAGGGGGAAATTGAAATGAACAAATTACAAGGAGGTTTCTAGGGTACCTACCGTAGGTCCATATACGGTCGGGCGGTTGTGTCGTCACACGTGCTCGAAACAATGAGTGTGGTATGGAATAACCATTTTGCTCCAAATGCTAAGTTTGCTCTCACTCTCAAATTTTAAAAATCAATATGCACAAATGAATTTGAAAATCTAACTTTTTGACCTTTTATAGGTTAATTAAGAGGGATTTTGGTGGGATTTATTTATTTTATTTTCCAAGGAGCTTAATTCATCAATTTCACATCTGGCGGAGTAAACATCATTTCTTCAGGAGATAAAATGATTTTGCATCTTTGAAATTGAAAATATTTATCAAATTAGCATAAAAATCATAAAAATTTGAAAAATTCCAAAAAAATCAAAAAATTCGTCGATTTATCTCCCGAGGGGGCATATATCCATCATCACCTGAAAAATCAACATCTGGGGCATACTAAAAAAATTTTGTCAGTACTAGTGGTAGCAGAAAATTTTTCTTTGAAGCAATGCGTAAACACATCACTTCAAAAAGGGGAAAAATGTATACACCTAAAAATGGTCTGGATAATCTAATTAATTAAATACGATTTATTTGATTAATTAACCCTTCTATTTTCATCTACTTATAAATAAATAGAAATATTTATTTATATAGTTCACATTTAATTCTTCTATCTTTATCATATCATTTCATCTTAATTAAATAAACAAATCACATACTTTGTTTTATTTAATTATTATTATCAAATTCTTCTATAATTATATATTTATTTTATCTTTATCACATCATCCCATCTTAAATTAAATAAACAAATTCAAATACCTTGTTTTATTTAATTATCTATCTTCTTTCATCTAAATTAAATAAACAAGATCACATTTGTTTGTTTTATTTAATTACCACATTTCTTCCATGTTTATTTAGTAAACAGATTTTTATAGTTTGTTTTATTAAATTAAATATCCTCTTTTACTAATTTGATTAAATCCAAATATTCAAATAAAAGCATATTTCTACAGCTATTTCCTCTTTTCACTCATCATATCCACCCACAAATTTAGATATTTCATATCTAATCAATTCAACTTAGCCTTCACAGACAAATTTGGAGACAAATTTGGAGACAAATTTTAGACAAATTACAGGCAAAATTCTTCATCTTCTTCCATTGATCATTCCTATCCTCTAGATGAATATTTTTGTGGGGAGGAACAATCTTCATAATCTTCTCAGGCTTTTTCATCCTTCACCATTGAATCTTTCAAATCAAATCCAAACCTTTGTTTTGTTGCCACATCACAAATATGCTACCGGAAATCTATAAATACTTCTTTCTACATGAAATAGATCCCAACTTTGTGCAATCTTACTCTACAAAAATAGCATTAGAGCAATTAAGCATTTGAGAATTGAGCAAATAGCAAATAGTAATTAGCAATCATAATCGTGGCTTTCCATTTAGCTACATCTTAGTTTACATTAGTTTGTTTTATCATTTTCATGTCATTTTAGGCTATAGTATCATCATCATATCATTTAGCAATCATTACATAGGATTAGATTTTTGCATTTTACAATATCTCATTCTCTAGATTGTCATTTTAACAGTCACAGTGCTTACACAATTTGAGAGCCATAGTGATTTAATAAATCTTTGGAGATAGAGAGCAATAGGACGCTTTTAAGAGATTTCCTTTTTTAAATAGATTAATTGTTTTTTAAATCTCTTGATATAATGTCTTATTAGGTGTGTTTGTCATTCATTACGCATATTTTACTCACACATGTGATGGAAAATAATATGTGTTGTACATAGTTAATTTTTGAATCATCTTCACCATGGTAGGTATGTGAATGTCCCTAATTTCTTGTATAATATATTAAAGAGAATGTCATCTGACTAGTACAAGAGGAAAAGAAACAATACGGTATTGTCTCATTTTTGTTTGGTTACACTGTTGATAAAGAGGAGTCTTAGGACTCAATTTCCAAATATTTCTTGGGAAATTTTTCTTAATTGTAACAATATAAATAGTATCCTTGAAGAATCTATTGTTCCAGAAAGGGAAGTTCCCTCTAGATCCCCTATTGCATCACCTACCCACAGCACAGGAGAGCCAAAGGAGAAGAGCCTATAGGAAACACATGTTGTAGCCTCTGTTGAGCAACCCACAATAGGGGACAAAGAAGAAATCCATGTTTCCAGAAAAACACAAAAAGGAAAGAAAAGGAAAAGTGGAGCCTCTTCTACACCTATAAAAGGGAAAAAGAGACCTACACAACCCAAGAGGCGATCACATTGCCTAAAGAGAAAAGGGGCCATGAGAGGATCAATCAAAAATTGGGAAGAGGATGTTGTAATGGTGGAGACAAATAAAGAATCAAAGGGGAATTCCCTTGGAAATGTAAATACACCAATTGCACAGTCTTGGTACTATATAAGTACCTCTTAATCTAGTTTAGAGGATGTTTTGTAGAAAATAAAATGTTAGGAGATCCCCAAAAATCCCTGACTCAGAGAGTTGTAAATACACTAGTACAATGAGGGACAAATAGTTTTTGGCAAAGGATGAAGAATTTTTTATAGAAGAAAGGAATATTGGTAAAGAACTACAAGAAGAAATTGAAAGAATAAAACAATTGGAAGAATTATTGAAAGCACATTAGCAAAGGGACGATGAGAGGGATACAAAAATTAAAGAATTTGAGAGAAGCTTTATAAATTTGAGAATGTGTCTAAATTAGAGGTACTTGCACAACTGTCTATGGTTGAAGCAGGAAACAAGGAATCAATATCTCAAGGCCTAATTCCTTAGGTTAGAATCCCCACTAGGCCAACTGTGGTTTCATTGGGTGTTGAATTATGAAAAAGAACCCGAGTTCTCTCAAAGGAAGAAGGATTGGGAGAAAGAAAATTCTAAATTAATATCCAATCACACCATGGCACTTGAACAGCAGGAGATAGAACTGAAAAAGTTGAAAGTAAAAATTAAGATGATGGTAGATAAAACAACACAGTTGCTAAAATGCAAACCACCTACAAGGGTTTATGTTTTTTTTTTGCATGAAAAGTATTTTTGTTTTCAATTTAGTCAGTTGATTAGTGATTTACCGATTTCCATGAATAGAAAATTTGTGCTTTTAGATACTTTCTTTGATTCTACACTAGACATGCAGGACCAGTTATGTGAGTTATACTTGCATAACTTTTTTCTCTCAAATGAGACTAAATGGAATCCACTGATATTTGTGGGAGACCTACAAATTAGAGCTTTGGCCTCCTACATCATAAATGAATAGCAAAAGGGTGAAATTTTACAAGAATACAATGAAAAGAATAAAACTATTGCTTTGCAACTCTGAAAAGAATCAATGGATCCCAATGCGCTCATAGATCAATGATCAAAGCTTTTGGATTACAAAGGTGTGGGAAGAAAAATAATGAGTATCATAGAACATAATTATATGAGAATGAAGCAACTAGCTACAAGACCTATTAATCAAGCCTTCAAGTTTGTGCAGAAGAGATGGTAAGAGCTAACCCCTAAGTTGAAGAAAAAGGAGCCACACTCCCTATATAATTTTGTAGCCATTGTCTAAATATCTCATAATTATATAGACATTTCTAGGGATAATGGACTTAGATGGTTTCCACTCACCTTTCATCCACCTATTCTCCTCTTTCTAGTACCACATTGGACAAGGAATAAATGTGCGGAAGAGGAAGTAATAGAGAATATAAGATTGGTAAATCTTTTATGTTAGTGAGGCTATTATCTGAGATAGACAAAGGGAGTTGATATTGTAGAAAATTTTAGGGAAATAGCTCTGCAATATAACCTTCGGCCTAAAAAGTTGCTTGAGGACAAGAAAATACTTTAGTTGGGGGAATGATGGGTCTAGTTAATAGCTTTTTTTTCTATTTAGTTTATGTCTTTCAAAACATTTCAATCTTCTAAGTTCACAAACAATCCTGAACCTTATACATCTTTTATGTCTTTCATGCATCTTAAACCAAACTTTAGTATGTGGAAATATAATTATAATATGATGTTACTTGTGCATGGATGTGTGAATGTTCATGAAATTCAATATGATTCTATGCTTAATTGATGTTTTTTAATGATGTGTATACTTTAGATGAAGCTAACCTATTGCAGCTAGAACTGTAGCCCGCAACAACTAGGTTTCTAGCCCGCAGCAAAGGGATTGCATGCAATTGCAAGGGAGAGTCTAGAATGTTGAACACGCAATAGTTTCAGGAAGTAATGAAGACAACCATTGAAATGGTCAACCATGAGTCACCAAATCATTGAATAAGATGACAGGAGGAAGAAGAATCCTACTTTGATAAAGAAAGGCCATGACATGACAATTTTCACGGAGCACGTCTCTGTCAAACCGTTAAGGCAAAGTTTTAGTTTTACTAGTCCTCTCCCTATTCTTTAGGGAGAGTGGACATATACATTTAAATATTTTTTTAGTCCTTCTATGAATAAAACTCTTGCCACACCTATATATTAGGATCGGTGGTTGAGGAGCAAATCTAGTTCAGGATATAGTTGCTAAGTTCTAGTTTTTGTTTTACTAGACAATACTTCATTACTGTTAGTTTTTTGTTATTTAGTTGTAATGGATATGTACTTCTAAATGGGAAATATTTTGAAGATTCTTGTCAGACTATGAGAAGTAAATAGTTTTTATGCAATAAATAAGTTTTAGTTTATTGCCATGATTTGTTGATCAATAGTGTGTAGTTGATATTTCCTGTGGGCATAACAACTTGAGCAAGGACCACTCAAAGTACTACCAACCCATCTTATTTTCTATACTAGATTAGATGTCCATTGTTGTATCTATTTATTTAAATTCTCACTTGTATGTATGTGAATTCCTTAAATGATATTTTATAGCATGAATTGCATTTTGTAATAGCACATTGAGTTGATCTCTGGAGTAGTTAAGAAGTTATGAGTCAGAAGTCAATAGTATCAATTAGTTGTAAAGTTCAATCTTAGTAGTTAGCAGTTACAATATTAAGCCGAAGGTACTCGTAGCATAAGCAATAGATTATGTTATTTCCCCTATTTGCAATTTAAATGCTTTCATTTCCTTTTCCAGCCTTTACTATTTTTTGTACAAGTGTAAACCACCTCTACTCATTGATATAGGTCGTGTAGAGT
Source organism: Sequoia sempervirens (assembly GCA_007258455.2). Classification (NCBI taxonomy): domain Eukaryota; kingdom Viridiplantae; phylum Streptophyta; class Pinopsida; order Cupressales; family Cupressaceae; genus Sequoia; species Sequoia sempervirens. The sequence goes on along the minus strand of VDFB02000003.1, from coordinate 368,592,728 downwards.
CCATAAATGCACATACAGTGCCAACATCATCAAAAGATTATGAAGTCCTGTTGATAATTAAATGAATCCTTTGTGAGGGTTCAGTGAACTATTCAATTAGGAACCTGTCCTCTGAATTGTGTGTCCACTCATAAACACCAAGTTGATTGAACATTAGAAATTCCTTACACCTTTATCCCTTTTTTTCATGCCCCCTTCTCATCATAGCTCATGTGCTATGTATCTAGTGCTAATTCACTTTATTACAACCCATTTATTAACCCTTTCATGGTTCATATCTCTTGTCTTTCCAATAATTTTTATGTTGTCACTAATTTCTTTAATTCTCTTTTTTTTATCATGACACTCACTTAGCCAAGATAATATCAATCAATATTATAAAATTATTTCCCAACTATAAGATTTGAATTGTGATCTATCAATCCTATAAGTGGACTAGATCCTTAAATTCTCATTGATTCTTTAACTAGTAATTTGATTACACTTTGTTGGTTCATTTTTTATTCCAACTAATTTTGAGACTATCTAAAGAATAGCTAGTTCTTAAGCTCAAGGATCTCAAGTGGTTGGCTAACGAATAGGAGATTGATTTTACATTTCTCTCTGCTGCACTTTAGGTTTTGCAAGACCTAAGAGGGTAATTCTTAACAATATCAAATGAAATTATACTCAATTCATACTAGGATGTTGCTTCAACATAAATGTTCTCATGAGATATGCCAAGAATTTCTTAGAAATTTGTCTAAATTGGCTAAATTCTTGGAGACTTAAGCATTAGTGACTTTGAGAGCATAAACAAAGCTAAAAGAAAAAACTGTAAAAAAATAATTCAAATTTCCTTGGATGACCTTGGACTTAGAACCAAGTTTCCTACTTAGATTGGTGCCTTAAATTCTTGGCAACAAAGTTAAATGATTATACAAATATTTTCTGAACAAAAAATTGAGAACAATTTCAACAAAGCCTATACATTACTACCTTACATTAATTCTCTCTAAACTTAGATTCATAACCAATTCTTCTTAAAAATAACTGAACATATTAAAACTCTCAATATTTCAAATACAACAATTTAATCCATTACTTTAACAAAAGCTATATAAAAATCATTCATTTGCACAACAATGCAAAGATGAATATCAAAAGGTCATTGATCACTTTTATTCACAAGAGTAGTAAGATGTACATTGGAGACAACTGCTTTTGAATCCATCACAATGTGTTCATATCTTTAAAAATTTATACTATCATTTAGAAAATTTACAATTGGATTTTTCTTTTCCCTAAGAAACCTAGGCAAAACTAGAACAAGCTATGGCAAAAAAAATTGCTTAGAAAATCCCAAGATCTTTGAAAATGGCTTGGAATTTCGTTTTATAGAGACAAGGGAACAACAAGCTTAAAGCCATGGATAAATGACACATTTTCATTTGACAACTTGTCCAAAGGATCAAACCAAAAATCAGTACAACTGCTTTACAAAGACAAAAAAGTATAGCACTAGAGGACAAAACAATTGTGGAAACTGTTGTAGAAGATATTTCTTTAATTTTCATGATGAGACAAAAAGGAGAGGCACATGATCTGTCAGTTGTACTTTTTCACCCATGCTAAAAATGCATCTTCTCAAGGCCAAGGAGACGCTATAATTCTTCTGAAATGATTCAAATGAGAGGAATATTCCTCCTTTATCCACTTATTTGCATCATTAGAAAATTTTACAAGAATTGTCTCCAACTTAATCAAGTTGTGCAAGGTAACATTTAACTTGTGCATATCTATATTGTCTTCTACAAAAATAGAACCTCAGATGGGAGATAAAATATTACTGAATTCAACCCTCCACACCTTATAATCCTTTACCTTACCATCATCAGATAAAATTTGAGGCATAATTCCATGCTGAAGATCTTAAAAAAAACCCAAAGGACTGCTTCTAAATGGAGTCTACATTTTTTATAATGATACTTAATTCAACAATGGAATTAATGTCAAAGTTTTCCCTTTCAAACATCTTTTCAATTGACAACCTTCTTGGGCACCAAGTATCTTGGATGCTCTTGAGCCTAGATTGTAGTGGGAGATGGATGGCATGAGAAAAAAATTATATTATACCCATTCCATGTACTTTCTAGGTTGCATAAAATGTATGATAGTCTATGACAAAGTAGACTATTAGCAACCTCAAAAAACTTCTTTATCTCCACTTTTACCCTTTTCTCTGTATCTCTACTCTGTTCTAGCTCCTTTTTCAATTTTCTTATAGGTTTAAGATAAGGGCTACCTTCTCTCGATCTTACTTATCTCCTACCACAATTTTAGGAGCTAGAATCAACCCTATGACAACATTAACTTGTTCTTGCAACTTTAGGTTTAAAGCATTTACCTTGGCAAGGTTCTCTTTCAACTACTTTATTGTTGCTTTGGTGAACATAGGTATGTTCATAATTAATGTCGATGCCTGAATTGTACTAATGTCCCCCAATCTTCTAACAATCAAAATACTAGTCAATTCATTGGTTTCATTGATCACTTGGGTTTTATTGGTCTTAAGAAAAATCAACCAAATTACCAATGTTTCATACCTTGGATTAAAGCTTGATCCAAAATACAAGGCATCAACTTGCTCCTTTGATGATGGAACAAGGTCATCTTCCTCTTACCTCCTTATAGTATCAAATGTTGCTGATGGTATGTCCCATCTTAGCAATAGCAAATATCCACTTTTTCTTACAATCTCCCTCCCCTTATCTAGGTTCATGTTCTCCATGTCAACATTATCCTTTGTGATTTTTTTTGGCTTCCTCCATCTTCAACCTGAAAGCTTCAACCTTATTTTTTAGGATAAATTCCTTAAATTTTTGACTGGTGATGAATTTATCATCTGACATAAATTTAGTACATGCAAGGGCTCTGACATCATCCACCACTTTCCAACCATTCTCAAAATTTATTAACATCCTCTCCTTAAAGGGCCTTTCAACCATAACCCTAGATGGGGGCTACATCACTTGTATCATATCTGAATCTTTTGGAAACTCATCTAGATCCAAAGGGTAGTCTACCAGAGACTTTGTTGGAGTAATCTATTGCAAGGGTTTGACCTATTGGAGGCTTGATTGCTATATTACTTGTGAAGAAGGATCGGGTTTATCTTCCTAAGGTACTTTCAAAGAAACATTAATAAATTGGCTTCATCATCCAACACGGTCATGATTCTAAGGACTGGGTCCTGAATATTTGCATGTGCACCTTTGTAAGAAGGATCTACCTTCTTTCTTATTTCTTCTACAATTTTTATTTTAACCCACTGCTCCCTTATATTTGTGGCTTTTGAATATGAGGAGCAGCTCCTAATTAGATCCTTAATTGGATCATACTCGTGTACAAATACAAAAAGTTTGCACTTGATCATAGCATCATGGATAAAATGTTCAAGGTCACATCTCACCATATCTACTATAATTCTATAGGGTATCAATTTGTTTATAAGAAAACTAATGTGGATGGTAGGATTGCATGTTTCTTGTAATTTCTAAAATTAGTCTATTCAACTACCAGATAATCTCTAAAAATGCAATTCTATTTGGGATAGACTTGGGAAAAATGTGAGGTGCCACTAGGGAACCATAGACCCTTTTTATTGTGGCATTTGAATAAAAAAACCAATCACCCCAATTGTGATCAAAACTCAATTTTGGTTGGAGGTCTTTTGGTCTAAGTAATTTTCTAACATTCTTTGACAAATCCTAATCAAATTTTTGGCCCAAATTCCTCAAAATCTCTCTAACAAATAATTCTTCAAATAGGTTATAATCTGAGGTATCACAATTGCTATCCCAAATGAATGTCCATTCCTACACAAGGAGCAACATTTTATGAGCATCAAAAGCTCTTATTTATAGACAATGAAACCAAATATTCTTCCCACTATAAAAACTAATATGCTAAAGTAAAGGATACCATTTGAAATGGACAATGACCTTGTTTTCGTTAATGGCACACAAGGCCTTATGGATCCCATCTGAGATGAATATTGCATAGTCATAAAGCTTGTTTACATCTCTAATCTGAATATCTATTGCTAATACCATCATGTTGACTAGTATTTGTGTCTTGCAATCCAAGCCCAAGACTTGGCACAATACAAATTAGGTCTTCACAAAATAATCTTCAAAAATGTTGTAGTTGAAGGGCTCCAACTCTCCATTGGAAAATCTTTTCATTGTTTATCCCTCTTGGCCTAAAGCTAGGCAGCCACTTTACTCTGTAACTATCTCTTGGTCTGAATTATGCTAAGATAGACTTCAATTTTTGTTCTTGTTTTATTTCCTTCTCAAAAGCTTGATCCATCGTGGTTGGACCATGAACATCCACTTCACCTCTAATTTGGGCATTCAACCGCATAATGAATTTTCTTATCCAAAATATCACATAATTATGATATTAGAGTACATACTTTAGTAATTTGGTGAACTCAAATACTCCATTACTAGAATGTATCCTTGATGCAAGTTTTGTAAGTCAATTAGTTTATGATTGAAGTACAATTGAGGTAACCACCTTTGTTTGAAAATTACCATGAACTATTCCCAAGTCATACTTTGGGAGCTCAACCCCAATTCCATTTTCTTATTCACCCACCAAGTGGATTCTTCACTTGACATCTAATAGGCTCCCTAAATTTCCTTAGTTATCTATAAATAATTCTTAATTTTGAAATATTTTTCCATTTTAGTGAGTCATACTTCAACTCTGTCTCCTATCATTGTTCTATTGAACTTTAGTGGGGTGATATTTTTTAATATCCCTTGTTAACTCGTTGGTTAGATGTGCTCTCATTTCCCCTTGACTTCCTTGATCCTGGTTAGCTTTCCCTACCCTTCATGATAATTATGCTCCTAATTGTTGTTTTCGCCATTTCCTTGACTTTGATCATCTTCATTTTCGTGATCACTTGTTCCTCTTACTTCATTTTCTAAGGTTCCCAATATTTCTTTAATTTTTTTCAATATTGTTAGGATTTGATCCAACTTTGCTATAGGATTTTTCAAAGATTGATTGGAACCATCTTGACTACTTCCAAGGTTTATTCATTTACACCATGATTACACCTAGTAGATCATTATGGTCTTATTAGTTTCTTAGCTTAATGAGAAATGAGAATGATTCAAAATTTACTAAAATTGCAAACATCTACCTAAGATATCATTTTTTATTTTTATTTTTTTTACCTAAGATATCATTTTTAATCAAAAGGAATCATGATTTATATCAAAATTCAACTCTTTTAGAAAACATACAAAAATTTTATTCATGATATTAGATTGTACATCCATATTTACATAATATTCTCTCAATGTACATATCAATATCAGATAAAGGCATTTACTCAATTTCCTATTCTCTATTTAAATCTAACAACATAAACTTAGAAGGTGGATGTACATATATGTACTCCATTATCCCTTTTCCTAAAACTAGCACATTAAAGCCACACCCAAAAGGCATATCATGAATCATCAATGGTTTCCTAGGTTTAACAAAAGTAGAAGATTGTTCAATTTGCTTCTCTTTTTCCAACTTGATTCACTTGAGAGCATCAGCTAGAGTTTCATAATCAAAAAACCAATCTTCTCTTGTGTAGCTCACAATTTTCTCAATTTTGACTTCGTCAAGTTGAGTTTTTTCTTAGATTTCTTCAATTTCCTTTTTTTTCCCTAGCCTTTCAGCTATACCACTAAAAAATGCAACTAAAGTTTATATATATTCAAACTACTTTCATGTTCAAACAGTTAACATATTTGATTTGTTTCAAATCAATAACACAATTTTGATGGCAAAGTTTAGTTCATTTTCAATAAACTATTAAATTTCTAGTAATCATTGCACTGCCAAAGATGGTTTGATAAGACATCTACTGCCATAATAATTGTTGAGATTTGTTATATCTAAGACCAATCACACTAACATATCAATGATTAGCCTGAATTTGTACTTAATCTATTGTGAAAATAACATAATTTTGACTTATTATAGATACAAGGTCAAACTAAATGTATTTACTTATGTTGCAAGGAGGTTATGGGTCAAGAGAATGTTGTGAATGTATTTCGTGTGAATGTATTTACAATGTATCATGTCAAGTGGGAGAATGTTAGGATTAAGGTAGCATCAACATTGTAAATTCTATGTATTTAATTATTCTAAATCTTGTTTGTAAATGCACTCATGAGGGATGGGGAATTCATCATCATCTATAAAAAAAAAAATAGTATGATAATTAACTTTTTACTAGGGGTAGTAGCTAATTATTTATCAACAGGGAGTTACTTTTTACGAGGAAAACATCTGGGAGGTTATGGAACAATCTAGGCATCCAAATTCCCATTGGATTGTTAGTACACTTGTAATAATTTTTGCATGGCTATTATTATACCATAATACTTTGTACACGAAGACACAAACAACCTAAAGAGAAAGGTCAAACTAGCCACCTATTTTGAAAAGTTAGTAAGTTGGTTACAATTTGTCATGGGTTAAATTGGAATACTTCCAAGGTGGAGGATTTGGGATATGTAACCATTTTGGATGCCTCATTTAGGCATTTAAATGCTATATAATAGGTGCTTAGAGAGGTAGAAATCATATTCTATGAGAGTGAAAACTATGTACACAAATGATAAAGGATTTGATTGAGAGCTTACACATTTAAACAATAAAAATATCTATAAAATGGAGAAAATGGTCAGAAATGTGCACAAGGCACGGCACACTATTAAGTTTGTCAGACAAGGATTTGGTTCTGCTAATCGCAATGACACCTTTCTAGAAAATTTGTTTTGGGCACATTGGAGTTTGCACAAGACCCATGTATTCAAATTTTGAAAATCATGCTTACAGATTTTATAACTGTTTTTGGAACCAGAGATTGACAACAATTAGTACTATAATCAAATTTTTAAGATGACAGCTTACAAATCTTAGAACTGCTTTTGGAATCAAAGGTGTAAGTTTTTGCATTCAAAATTGACAATAATTAGCATTATAATCTAATTTTTAAAATCATAGCTTATAGATCTTATAACTGCTTTTGGAATCAAAGGTGCAAGCTTTTGCATTCAGAATCAATAACAATGAGTATTATGATCAAATTTTTAAAATAGCTTACAGATTTTATAACTGCTTTTGAAATCAAAGGCATGAGTTTTTGCATTCAGAATCAACAACAATTAGCAATATAATTAAATTTTTAAAATGATAGCTTACAAATCAAGGTGTGTGAATTTTTCCATTCAGAATCGACAACAATCAGCATTATAAACTGCTAAAATCTGATATCATTAATGTCTCATCTCACATTTCAAAAAAATTAAATTTGAATTCACACTAAGAACAAAATACTTAAATTGTTGAATCAAAGCAACAAAATAACAACACTCAAAACAGACATCTATACTGTTAATCTGTTCTTAGAAATCTTCATGATGATTTGCTCAGGTTACATGGTGATTTGATTAGTTTACCATTGGTAGCATTCGATTTCTTCTGTTCTATAAACCTGTCAAATTTATTCTTCATCTACTCTGTTAGAGTCTGCCATTGCATCCCCTCCTGTAATCAGACCTCTGGCATAACAACAACAACAAAACAGATTCAAACAAAAATCTTAAGCCAGACAAACACTTGGTAATTAGACCCTAATATCAAATTTTTAAAATGATAGCTTACAGATCTTATCTGCTTTTGGAATCAAAGGTGTGAGTTCTTGCATTCAGAATCGACAACAATCGACATTATAAATTGTTAAAATCTGATATCATAGAACAATTATATCTGAATTCACACTTAGAACGAAATACTTAAATTATCGAATCAAAGCAATCAAATAACACTCAAAACAAGCATCTATACTGCAAATCTGTTCTTAGAATTTTTTATTATGGCAATTTGCTCAGTATACATGGCGATTTGATTATCTTACCACTGGTAGCATTCGATTTCTTCTATTCTATTTTATAAACCTCTCAAATTTATTCCCCATCTACTCTGTTAGTTTCTGCCATTGCCTCCCCTCCTGTAATCAGGCATCTGGCATAACAACAATACCAATCAAATTCGAACAAAAAGCTTAAGCAAGACCAACACTTCGTAATGATATCCTAATATCAAGAACAAGAAAGACAGAGAAGAGCTCATAACCCAATTCCATAGACTATAAGTGGTGTCTAAAGACACCATTTGATTCAATTGACCCCAAACGACCAACACTAAGCGCTTGTAAACTTGGTGACGGCCTTAGTCCCCTCAGAAACCGCATGCTTTGCAAGTTCTCCAGGAAGAACAAGCCTCACAGCAGTCTGGATCTCCCGAGATGTGATGGTGGGTTTTTTGTTGTAGCGGGCCAATCTGGAAGATTCGCTGGCCAACTTCTCAAATATATCATTGATGAAACTGTTCATGATGCCCATGGCCTTGCTGGAGACTCCAATGTCAGGGTGCACCTGCTTCAGAACCTTGAAAATGTAGATCTTGTAGGTTTCAACGCTCTTCTTATGCTTCTTCTTGCCCTTCTTATCTCCTTCCTTAGGCAGCTTCTTCTCGGCCTTGGGAGCCTTTTTAGCAGGTGCAGGAGACTTCTCGGCAATGGGCTTCTTCTCAGCCACAGGCTTCTTCTCTCCCTTGGGTGCCATGGATGCAATCAACACAAAACCAGAACTCAAAATTTAATCTTTTCCAGATCAGGAGCAAACAAAGCTTGAAGACTTGATACATGTTTCAGAAGGATTCTGGTCTGTTAAATAGAGAAACATGTTTGTCCTTCTATTAGTGGATTTCTTTTGCCACGGATTAATAGCGTACGTGCAATCTTGGCCGTTGGTGTAAAGTGTGATTTTGGTGAACGTGAACCGTCCAAAATGGCGCTTCATTCAAATTTTGAAAGCGGTCTTACATCTCGGTTTCCCTTACACCTCAAAGCGGGATTTCAATGTAATTTTATGGCATTAGTTTAGTAATTAGGTAGCGGAGAATGAATTATATTTTTTAAGTTAAAATGCCCCCTCTCACAATATTCCTATAGAATTGAGTCTCGCCTCTAGGTGTCGCTGGGCGGGAGGTCGCAGGGATACCTTATATATATATATATATAAAAAAAAAAATTGAAAAAATTGCACCTATAGGCACTCTAATAATCTTTTTTTCTTACAAAATAAAGATTTAGCCCTTAAGGGGGTAGGTTGAGTATTCCATTTTGGCGTTAGACATATATGCAGAATCTAGGATTTGGTTTTGACTATCACGAGGCTCAGATTTCCATATTTGTGTTCAAGTTTAGTTTCGTATAGCAACAAAAGTTAGCATTTGGAAGGATTATTTAAGTTGGGATTAAGGACAGATGGTTAAAATCTTCTCTACCAATTTAAGTTATTGTTTTATGAACAAAAGTTACTTAGAAAGAATTAGCATGTGTTGTTGAAGAAATTTATGAGTTTTTAATAAGAGAAGTTAATGATTAATGTTATAAAAATTTGTTGAAAATATTTACGAAGTTAGTGATCTCATGATTTATTCAAAAACTATAATAATGTATCTCAACATCATAAACATAAAAGAAAAGGAAAAAAATCGTCCAAAAATCTACCTAAAATTAATTGGTGTGCCTTCAAATGATACCAAATGGCTAAAAATCCCCTATGTTGGTTGGTGTAATATCCAACCACATGCTATAGGCAACCACTAAAAAATAAGTGTCAAATAGTATGAGCCCATATTTTCAAATATAAGATTCTAATTTAACCTCTACAAGTTTTTCCTTATCTAATAGGACCTAACACTCCATAATTATAGATTTTGGAGTCTTGTGCATGGGATTGTTTCTTTGGGAACTTTTTATGTCTATTTGTGTGAAATTTTGAAGTCCTTATTTCTAAAAAAAATGATCATTTTATTTGCACGCAAATTCTACAATTTCCCACTTCCACTTAAATTTTAACTTTTTAAAAAGAAATTAAAATTTATAATACATACTCCTTGTATGATTGCTACAATACCATTGACTTCCCCCTCCTTCAAATACTACCCAATCCCCTCAAAGGCACGATGTGGAAAAAGTTGAGATACTTATGGAATTGATTATTCTTATGCTTCTCAACATAGAGCCCATGATCACAATGCTCACAATGGGTCTCATTCCTCTCGCCAACATTCACCTTCTCCCTGACACCACTCTATAGGAGCTACAAGATGGTCAAACAATGGTGAATTCCCTTGGCTCACCTTGGCCATTTCTCTAACCAACAGTAAGCTTCTCAATTTCCTAAGGAAGTGCAAACTAATTAGGATAAACTTAATGGTACTCCTAGTAGGTAGGAGCATATTCCTAATGGGCATGAAAATATAGATGTGTGGAAACTAATTGACCATTACGGTTCTAAAGCTCTTATTACTTAGCAACTTTATTCCTCTTTAGATATGTAGAAGGCTCTATCTTCCCTAGACTTTAGCATTTGACTATCTCCAACTGCCTCTTTTGGTGATAGTGTATTTTATTTAAGACCTTTACAACTAATATAAATGCCCATTCAACCAAATAAAATCAAGGTTCATCAATTGTTTTCAAAAGGTTGCAACATCTACAAATATTTAGCTAATGGTCCTTTATTGGACGATAACCTCATTTTTTTCCTTGTGTACTGACTTAGTGTTCCTTAAATAAAGTTACAAATTTATGTCATTCAATAAATTACCAATAAATGAATTCTAGAAAATTCTCAATACACATTGTATCAATTCAGGTGTACCTTTTAAATGGTCAATGTGGAAAGGTTTGGACCTTGGCACTCTCCTCACCATATACATTTACCAAGATTTTTTTACTATATACATTTATCCAAGGCCAAGATCTAAGTACAAGATGTTGGCATCATGCCCCTTCTACGTACTTCTCATGTGGGCTTTATCCTATGAGGCAAAAGCATCTAGGCACAAATATAGTCCTACAAAATAAATTTCTTTTGTGAAATATTTCACATACCATAATTTTGTGCATTGATAGCATGCATACAAAGGGAGACTTGTACATAAAAGTACCTTGCCCTTTGTGTACAATGGTGTTTCACGATGGCATGATCTATTAGTTGGTGAGATTTTGTTTGATCTTTATTGTTATGTACACTCACAAGAAGGTGTCTCATATCAAACAATGCATCAATATTGGATGAGTGGTTAGCGAAGTCAATTAATCATTCAATCATCATTAACTGCTTCTTCTCTCTTCATCAATGGGAATTGTTTGTATTGTACGGAGTCAACGAGGTAGATAAATTTGAATGTTTTTAGTGGAGGTTGGTATTACTTTGGTGCTAGATTAATTGTTTATAGAGCTAATCTTGTGATCAATGAATCATTTAGTTGGATTCATTCAAATTCTATATATGTAATACTTGTATTTTATTTGTTGTAGATATCCTTCTATGAATCATGTTACAATCTTTGTAAATCTTCTACTTGAGAAATTGTAATAAAATATATTATTTCACAGGGATGACCCCACAACGCAGCGGTTAGCTATGAGCCTCTCACATGGGAGGCCTTGGGTTCGAGCCTACTCGAGACTCATGTGTGCTCTATTTAGGCATGGCAGTGATGGGAGAAGACATCGATGGTAGGGTGAAAAGGTAGGCATAAGTGTTGGGAAGAAAGAAGCGATTGACAATGGAGGTTGTCAGAGGATGCTACGAATCTGGTTGTGGAGCCAAAGGTGGTAGGAAGGTGCATAGGAGAATGATGATCAATATTGCTAGTGTGTAGGTGCCCAATAGAGGAGGTTGGTGGCTACAGATGGTGAGGGCTTGAGGAGAAGCTCAAAGGTAGGAGGTGGGAGGGAGATGCAAAGGTTGTAGGTGGCAGCAGAATAGAGTGGAGGTAGATGAGAGGAGGTGAAAGGGAGAGAGGATTAAGGGGGGAGCAAGGAGGAAGGAGATGAAGAAGAGGTAGAGAAGAAAGGAGGTTGCGGGAGGATGGGAAGAAAAATAGTGGAATGGTGGAGAAAGAAGGAGGAAGGAGTTGAGAGGGAAAGGGAAGAAGAAGAGGTACGGGAGGAATGGTGGGGCAAGGAGGAAGGAGGAAGGTGGAAGCGAAAAAGTTGAGAAGGAGAGGAGCAAGGGAAATAGCAAGGAGGAGGATCAGAGGGGGAAGAGGAGAAGACTATCGAGGATGAGGTCCCCCGAATGTGGCCTCACTGGTTCAAAGCTCCAATCAAAAGTGATTACTGATCAAAAATATATATATTATTTCACGTTTATTCTGTTGTTTTATTTGTTATGTAATTTTAAGGGTTGCATGATTTAAGACATCCCTTGATTGAGACCTCTAACCATGAATGCATCATCTAATATCAAAATGAGGTTTTTTCCTTCTAGAGTGGTGTCGAGAGAAACATTATTTGGTATCAACGTAGGGTTTTCAATCCATGATTTAGTTTCATCTTCCATGTCTACAAATATGGTTATAGGCATCTTCCAACATAAAATATCATTGGTAGAAGATGTAGTGAGTGTGTAAAAAGTTATTTGAGGAAATAAAAGGGAATAGAGGGATTCTTCTCATTAGATGAGGAGGAAGAATTAGAGTTCTAAGAGTGGAAAATATAAAGAATGTGATGAGATACATCTACAAAATATTGGAATCTATGGATAATGCTTAACAAAGAGAAAAGTGTGCAAAATCAAGTGATGGTGAAGAACTTGAAGTGTGAATTTATATGAGATTTATCACTTAACCTAATTAAGGGTAGATTGTCAAGGTCCATCTCCAAGATAGGTGGCAAACTATACGTAGGCATCTTAAATCACTGGGGAATTTTATGTTTAAAATATCTCATTCATTGGATAGTTGAGTTGGATAAGAATATCTTGATTATAGATCCATACAATACCCTAAGAGGATGATACACCAAGTTGAAGGGGCATTAATCACTATAATAAAATCATACCTACAAGGATAAATATGACAAGGAAAGGAGAAAATTGGATCTTGGAACAAAATGGTCATCAAGTTGAGGGCAAAGTTTTTTGCTCGTAAATTAGAATATAAATATGCTAGAAATTCGTTGAACCTAATATAAAAGGAGATGACTATAAAAGACTATATCAAGGAGTTTTACTAATTGATAATTCATGCTAGTCACATGGACTATGATGAAAATAAATTATTGAGTTGTGTAAATAGATTGTGCATTTTCATTCAATACAAGTTAAAAATGATAAGTTTAAAGTTAGTAGAATAAGCCTATTAGTGTGCACCAAATATAAAAAAAACATTATAAAAAAAACAACAAAGCATCACATGAGAAAAGGGGAAGTTTGTGTTTAGAAGAGGAGGTGTGAGATTACATGACAAAGGAAACACAAGCATATGAAGGATAAGTGAGTACCTCACTTATTCAAGAGAACACACAAACGAGAGAAGAATCCATTCGAATAAGAGGATATAAATGAGGTGGTGGTTTATTTCAAATATATTTAAAAGGTGTAAAAATAATGGTGAGAAATCATGTTACCAAAAGGTAGTACATGGAATAGTTCATCAATCAATAGTATGGAAGATCTAGAGTGTTAAAAAGTGTTTATGATTAAGTGCACATGTAAAGCAGTGAAGGAGAAAAGTGTGCTAGTATACAAGAATAATTTGTTCAAGACCATCTAAAAGTCGAGAGTTAAGTGTTGCAAGATGATTGTATATAGTGGAAACATATAATTTTTTATTGCAACCAGTAGAGAAAATTATCCTCAAAAGGATTGAGTATATAAATTCATATAATGTATATTGGATGCTAAAGGGACAACATTGCTAGTGAATACGCAATGTAAGTTTAATTTCAAGATAGGTGTGTATGAAGATAAAGTATCAAGCAAGATCATAACAATAGACTATTATTGTGTGTTGTTGGGTTGCCCTCAGTAATATTATATAGCAAAGTGTTGCTCAATGGGTGTGATAAAACTTATATGTTAATTTTTAGTCCTAAGGGCATACATATTACAAACCTACAAAGGAAATGTTTAATGTATGACTATTTTTTATTTAATTTCTATAGGGATTCACTTGTGTAGATACCTAAAATCAGATCTTATCCAATCACACCTAATTTTAGCCTATCCTAAGCCTTTAATTAAATAAATATTGATTATTTATTTAATTATGTTAATCCTTTGCCATTTTTATCCTAATAATTTAATTAAATAAATATTTACTTTTTATTTAATTATTTTCCCTTCAACACAATCTCATTAATAAACTAAAAAATATATTTATTTAGTTAATTCCCCTTTATCCTCTATTCTTGTCCATCTAATCGTAGCCCTATATCTTGTTCACATGGATCATAATATAAATTTCTCATCACGTGACAAGTGTCCCCCCCACATGTCTAACTAACTCCTTGTCTATATTTATTGAATTTAAACACCTCCCCAAAAGTTGAAATAACTTTTCATCTTATCCACTCATCTCATCTAAACCTTTAATCTTATCCATTCCCATAAGGTTTTTGTCCTTATCCCAATCCTAAACCTATATCATATACATCATGTGCCACTTGTCACATGACTACATCATTGATCCAAACACTGACCCTCGTTCAATCTTAGCCATTCATCATCAATCATTTCTAGCCATTGATTTTACCTCTTCGAAAATTTATATCTAGAGGATCTAATCCTTCATTTACACATCTAGAATCTACTACCATACCCTCATGCCGCTATTTTTATCTCTTATCCTACAATCATATTGAGCTTATGCTAGAGTATTAAGCAATCCACATACTATTGACATCAAAGAGAAAACTAAATGGAATAAGGGTGCACTCCATTTCCTCTCATCAAGGAGTGAATTAAATATTCTAGATTAAGGTATTGTGCTTTGTATTTATTTATCTTCCATTTTACTACCCTCAATATTTTTCTCATCCTCATTTTGGCACCCCAATGGGACCCACATCCCTTTTTAACCTCTTTTTGTGAGTTTTTTGTGATGCAAAAAGCATTTTTAGGTCCCAAACTAAGCATTTGAACCTCCATTTCACATAAAGGCACCTTTGTAGCATAAAGTTGCACCTTTGTTTCATAGAAAGGCACCTCTATTCTTCGAAGCTACACTTTTGTCACCCAAAATCGTGTTTTTTCCTTAGCTTTGGATTGTATCATTTTGAGCTTTACATAGGGTTTTTTTGGCCTTTGATTCCTTTTTTTATAGGATATCATCATTCTAACACTTTATTTTGGTAGTTTGTTTCATTATTTTCTTACAAAAATTAGGGTTCCTAAGGTTTTGTCAAACTGGGGTTTCATTGAATTTTTCTAGGAAATTTAGGGTTTGTTTAATTTTTATACCTTCTTAGCATACAATCTAACATATTTTGGCAGGATCTATGTGCTTTCTAGTGTGTCATAGTCTTATCTTAGAGGTTTCTCAACTAGGTTGGTGAAAAACTTGATTTTTTAGATTCCAAAGCTTATTTTGAGGCCCTATCTCTTAAACCACGTCTTTGTTTTACAAAGTAAAATCTATGCATCATAAATTTGTACTTTTGTTGCATAAAATGACACCTTTATTTGGTAAAATTGTTCTTTTGTTTCAATTTTCAATTTATAGGGTTTTTTAGCTCTTTTGACATCTAACCTTCATTTTTTAGCAACTAACAAGTGGTGTAAAGCATGCCCAATATTATTATCATCAATATTAATACTTCTAATTCATTGGTTCAAGGCTTTATTTCTCACTAATATAGGCATCCAAAGTAGTTTACTGGGTTAATAAACATTGTTTGCCATGTTTAGAAGGGTGTGTAGATGTATTCTCTCTCCTTGCACTTAGTGTGATCTTGGACATTAGAAATATTACATATTTTAATTTATTTTATGTTCTAAGTGTCATTTCAAGGCTTATTAGTTTGTATGCTCTCTCCTTGCGCTTTATGTGATCATGGGTGATCAAAAGCACCTAGTATAGTCTTTCCCATTAGGAGATTTATTTTGGGATTTGATCACCTCAAGAATTACCTCAAACATGTTTTTAGTGGGGTATACAAAGGGGGGAGAGTTATTTTACCTCAAAGTGTGGCTAGTTTCATTCAAGACAAACCACAATACCCTTGATTCGTTGAGACTTGTTAGGTTCAATCAAAGAAGGAGAGAGCCTCATAATCTTGGGCACTATCAAACAAGCTCATTATTCATAAATCCACTAAAAAAATTGTATTTAGAAGCCTTTAAGACCTTTAGATGATTACTTAGTGTGGTGCATGGTATACTATCATGCCAAAAGTTACTCATCATGTCTCTACATGAGTAGAGGTAGAAGCTCTTTGGGTAAGGTCTTAGGATCTCCAAGGAAAGAGAAAAGATGAGCCCTTGTGCTACTGGATCTCTAGTTATTGACTCTTGAAAGAGACCTTTTTCACAACAATATTGAGATATTAGCCTTTAGCTAGTGGTCCCACATTGAGTTAACACACTTACTTGACTAATTCTAGGATTGCACTATCAGGCTTAACATGTTTTCATGTGTGAAACTAGTGAATCCAATTATCCTTATCACCTTGATAGTCAAGTATACCAATGTAAGTTTTTGTTTGGTAATATCTTGCTAAAAATATCCAAAAACCATTTTAGAATGTCAAATAATGTTTTTGTTTCATCCCTCGATGCTTGTGCATCATCTTGACGCACATCTACATAGTTTTATGTGAAACCACACCTTTATTTCATAGATTGGTACCTTTGTTCTATAAAGTTGTGTGTGTATCATTTCATCAACATTTGACCACTTTAGAGCCTCAAATTACAAGCTTGACCTTTAAGGACCTTCATCAAACCTGGGAGACCCATCCTCAACCATTATTTCACCCAAAATATCAACCATTTCCATCACATTCATACAAAAACCCTCATCTTTCTCTCATGCCATCATTTTCATCTTCATCCCTAGACCTTGTACCAATCAACAACCATCCAATCCTTGTCATAATTACATCACCATCTTCTATCACCGTTGCTTTCATCATTGATCTTTCTTATCTTCCCATTCAAACTTTATTCTATATTATCCTATCTAATCCATCATCTATCATCAAAAATCTATCTCATCCTTCATATCTCAAATCCTTTATTATGTGATTGTCAAAGCCTGATGTAATAAAAACCATCTCTATCAATCAAAGGATTTATATTTTACTTGAGACACCATTGGTCTTGTATCATTTCACACTTCTTGGTCCCCCTTGGTATGGCCAAGTTGTATCTTTCATCATCCTTTCAATTTATCATTATCCCCTTTTTCATCTCTCATATCCCCTTTCAATCCATCTATCCCATCACCATATGTCATTATCCCCTTTCTACCCATCATCATTATCCTTTCAATCCAATCATCCCAATCAATATCAAATTCAAGTTTCATCCTTTCATCTCCATATTCCATCATCATTAATCATTTTCATCCAACCCCATCGTTCCTAGTTCTCTTTCTTGGATTCCTTTCATCCAATCCCATCATTCCTAGTTATCTTTCTTGTATGCCTATTGATGGGCCTTATAATTGGCCAGTTTACTTTTTTTGTTTAATACTTTTCATCATCTCTTTTAGCCAAGTTTCAAGACATTACTAGAACCTTTTATATACTTTTAAGCAATTTTAAGTATGTGAAAATGGAAATATGTTATGTTGATATATGTATGCATGAATTCATGAATGTCTATGAAATTTAGTATGATTTTATGTTTAATTTATAATTGTTAATGATGAGGATGCCTTAGGAATAGGACTAACATTTACAAAAAGAAGGACTGTCAACCCACAACAAGAAGTTTCTCAACCCATAAAATAAGGATTGCAAATTGTTGTAGAGAATAATTCAAATGGCCAAGGCACAACACTTTTAGAAGGAAATGAAGGTGATAATTTATTGATCATCCATGAGTCACCAAATAACACTCTTACTTGCCAAATAAGACACCCAGGAGAAGAAAAATTCTAATTGTAGCGGGATTGATTTACAACAGGACTATTTTATGAACATGTTTCTATTATAATGGTTAAGCTATTGGACACAGAGTATGTATTTAGGTTTTCTACTCCTATTTCAGATAGTTATTGTTTTTTTGTTTTTAAATGGAGTCCTCTTCCTACCTTTGAGGGAGAGTTTATAGTCGTTTCATAAGTTTTTTTTCATTCCATGAATAACAAAACTCCTCATAGACCCTATCTAGTGCAATCTTTTATCGAGGATGAGATCTAGTTTGTTTACCATTATTACTCAATAGTTGAAACAATTGAACGTGTATTGCATTACAAAGATCTTTAACGAATTCCTATTATATTTCATGTAAAATTTCAGCATTAAGATGCAATAAAGAGAATTGGTTTGACATCATGATTTGTTGAGTAAGTGAGTGTTTGATAAATCATGTGGAAGTAGCAACTCAAGCAAGGGCCACTTGAGGCTACTGTTGAACCACTTTAGTTTATGTTGTTAGATTAGATAATGCATTGTTGAATTTAGTTAGTAGTTTTCAATTATATGCTTATAAATGCATGTGTTAAATTTATGAATTGGATTTTGTAGCGTAATGTTTGGTTTCATACTCTGGAAGATTAGCTAGGTTAGAACACTATAGTTTAAATGGTTAACAGTTACAATCTTGAGCATTAGGTACCCATAGCATAAGGTAACAATTTACATTCATTTTCCCTATTATGTGAATTAACAATTTATTCCTATTCCCAACTTTCACTATATTTATACACGTGTATTTTCATATACTCCATTGATGTAGGATGTGTCTAGAATCTGTGAATGCATATTTTTCCTATCACTATCTAAAGTTTTACGACTCCCTAGTTGATAATTTAATGCAACCCTCTTGTGGAAGATGAATTGTTCGGTTAGGGATTCTTAGGTCCCTTAATTTGTGTGT
Organism: Sequoia sempervirens; assembly: GCA_007258455.2. Classification (NCBI taxonomy): domain Eukaryota; kingdom Viridiplantae; phylum Streptophyta; class Pinopsida; order Cupressales; family Cupressaceae; genus Sequoia; species Sequoia sempervirens. The sequence goes on along the minus strand of VDFB02000003.1, from coordinate 368,573,748 downwards.
ATACCTAGTATCACCACATTAATTATACATTAGAGTGGCTCCACATCTATCACAAGGTCACTAAAAAGAAAACAAAGCATGGCATCCCAAGAGTTCCCATCATCATCCAATGACATGTTCTTTGAGGATGTATTCCATCAAGTTCCCCACAAGGAACCCATTTTTATCTCCATCCTACATCATACATGATCAATATTCAAGTGACTAAGATTCACCCACATAATTAGAGGAATTTTCTTGAGATACCTAGGCTATGGACCCAATACATCAATATATCATGAAGCATCCCAATAAATACATCCTTATGTTAGCAAAGAAAGGTGCGAAATTACCACTTTAATTTAACATATCTCGAATCACCCAACAACCTCATTCTACACCCCCACCTTCTATTTGTCATGATACCATGTATCTTCTACCTTCTTATAGTCATCATGATCCCAAACATTTCCTATTGTCTTCTAATATTCCCATTTCCTCTCAATCTATCAACCCCAGATCATACTTGCATTTTAAAATCCCATCCCATACCCAAAACATTTCATCACACATCTCGCAACCTCAAATTTCCATCCCTTCTCCTCACGTCTCAATATCCATACCATTAAACACACCATACCACCTCCAAACCTCTAGCTCCATCTCATCTACCCATTAAAACTTCCAATATTTTAATCTCGTCTCATATTCTCATCAATACTAACACATATTATATTCACAGCCTCCCACTTCCAACTATCCACCGCCACCCCTCAATTTCACAAGACATTCAATAAATAAAGGATACCCTTGAGGGAATTCAACTAGGACATCAAAATAAAAGCTAAAGTTCCAATAACTATTTTTGTATCCTTTTGATAGTTCCATCACAATGATCCCCTTCCCCAAAACTTAGAGACGCCTAAATTTGACAAATACAAAGTAAAGGGAGGTCCTAGGGAACACCTTATAGAATTCTACATTGATTTCCAAAACGTCTCTTGTCTTAATGCTTACCTCTTGAGATTGTTTTGTAGAAGCTTGGGTGGACAAGCCCTCGATTTGTTCACTTATCTCCCCCATGGGAGAATCACCACATTTTCCAAGTGACCCATAAATTTTTTCACTCATTTCTCTTACAACATAAAACATGATATCACCACGATGGACCTTTGTAATGCCAAACAAAAGAGTGGTGCTCAAAGCTTTACCTTGTTCTTACAAAGATGGAGACATCTTGCTAATCGCTTTGCATGGCCCATACTTGAAAAACAACCTATTGTAATCTTTGTCCAAAACTTGAAATCTGAAATGGGCTTCCATCTCCAAATATAGTGTGCTCAATCCTCTGAAGAAATCATATAAAAGGAGTTGCTATAGAAAAATTACTTATATCCAAAGGACTAGTCAATATTTATAAAGAAAGCAAAGACAATAATTAATTTTTTTTTTTGGAAAAAAAAAATCATAGTCAATGATGGTGTGACCAATTCCAAACATGTCGAAAACCAAAAATCTCCACCATCACCATATAAAAACAATATAGCTCTCCAACACAATGTGGTCATCCCTAAAGTTCAATAAAAAATATATTTTCAATGAGAATACACTCCCTTGGATGAATAAATAAAATATGTCCTCCAAAAGCTAGTCCAAACCAACACGATCCAATTACCACCTATCAAACCCCTTTATCTAGATGTGTTTAAGCCTTCTTGATATAAATAACACGAGTTTTGTGACTATCAAGGAACCATGGTCATAAAACATCCTCCTATATAAAATTTAAAACTCAATCCAAGATCTCATTAATCGAGCAGAAATCTCTATCGAAGGCCACAAGCCCCCTATTGAACACTTGGGTATATACAAGCAACCTTTCCCTCCACATAATGATGGTAAAGTCTTTGCATATTACAACACATTAGTATATAACTACAACAATAATATCTCATCTAATTTTGTTATTGGCCACATTGAACAATGTCCTTCCCAAGTAGCCACTATAACTATCAAAGCACCTAATTGTGTCGTTACTACCTGACGTGGTTGAATCACCATACAAGGAGCTTCATCCTCTTCCCAAACCACACATCAATATAACATCCTTGACCAATTAAACAAAATTACAACACAAAAATTCCTTGAGCTAATTAAAACATCACCTGTCCACAAGGACCTCCTTTTGCAAGCCCTCCATGAATATTGTATCCCTAATGACATTAATCTGGCTCAATTTCAATCCATGATAGGATACTTATCATCCTCACAATCCCTCAAATTTTATTCCAAATAAATACCTTCCATCAATCCATATCAAAACAACCCGCTTTACCTTCAAGTCAACATCCATAAAACCAAAATCAAATGTGTCCTAGTAGGTGGTGGATTGGGACTTAATCTTTGCAACTTGAGTCTAATAAAAAAATGAGATATTTTGATGTTTTTTATCCCCAAACAAATATTACTATCAAAGAATATGACAAAACTGAGTGTGAATCCAAATGCTCTATAAAGCTACTCGTCCAAGTCGAACCAACTATAGTTGAAACTACTTGTTACATCCTATACCTTGATCTCCCATGCAACATCCTTCTAAGTTGTTTCCCATGGATCCATTCCATAAAATTTGTTCCATCTATATTCCATCAATGCATCGAGTTCCCTCATAATGGAACCAAAGTGATTGTCATTTCCAACCAAAATCCATTCTAATATTAAAAATTTGTACAAAGAAGTCATGGCTTTTTGCAATATTGTCTTATTAATACCACATCATCTTCATCCTCATACATTTATCCTTATCGCTACCCACCTCTTGCACTATACTAGAGATAAAGACTAAAATTAAAGACCTTGGCAAATGTTACAAAATATGAGGCTTCCCTTTATGTTTCCTCATCGTCATCTCCTAAGTTGCTCTCTTTTCTTAGGTGGAGGCCAATAACAAGTATATTTTTCTAAAGCTTGCTCCTTATTGAGTTGCATTCATTTGGAATTTTGCCTTGATCCAATATATTTTGTTTGAAAACAAAGAGCTTCCACTCTATACTGCTCTTCTACATGATACACTTGTTATTTATAACATTTTGCAAGATTTGTTCAGTGACCAACATGTTCGGACCCAATTCCATCATCCATTTGAAGTTGGTGGGCTTGATAATTGGCTAGTTTCCCATTATTTTTTAATAATTTTTATCATTTCTTTTTGCTAATATTTAGGATCTTACCAAGACCCATTATGTTGATACGTTGGTGCAGGAGCACCTTATGTCTCCATTAAACATTTTTGTGAAATTTGAATTTCAAAATGAAAAAAATTCTAAAAGGTCTTGTAAGGGTAAATACCAATGTAAACGAGTCATTAATAAGTCTCTAGGAGGTTGAAATAATGGAAAATGAAAAAAATTGCTGAAGTTGTCAATAAAACAAAAATGCAAAAAAAGAGCAAAAAAATAGGAATATGATAAGACAAGGTGGAAAAAGAAAGGATTGGTCAAGAAAGCAGTTGAAAAGGTAGTTATTAGTTTGGAAACAACTTTAAAAATCTTGAGTGGGTGAGAAAAAGGATCAACTTTGAATTCTTGGAATCAAATTTTGAAGTAAAGACCCCTATTCTGCAATTTTTTGAGTTTACTCTTATTTACTAGTGCTTGTACGAACTGTACTGAGGTCTAGAAGTTATAAATCTATTTTATTTCTATAAGGTAGTGAAACAACCATCATCTAGAATTATTTTGAAGAGGCTTATTCAGTTTAGGGGGTTTTGAAAAACAAGAATTTAGTAAACCCTCAAAACCAAGGTTTGAGAGTCTTTTAAGGAATAAAGTCGCTATCCCATCGATGTAGGTATAGTTGGTCGATGGGATGGATTGAATAAAGTATATTTTTGTGTTTTTAGTGTATGTGTGTGATGGCAGGATAGTGGAAGGTAAAAGTGCAAGGATATGGTTGTTTCTCTACAACTTTTTAGAGTTTCCATGCATGCAATGATGCCTCCAAGTGGTGACATGAAGAATTGGTGATGGCAAGGGGTAAAAGGTAGTATATCAGTATATTAAGTTTGTGCAATCCAATCGTAATATGTTTGAAGCATTTCCAAAGAAGGTTGAGGTTTGCAAATGGTATTTCTAATAAACCCTCATGGTAGAGTTTGTTTTATGCATGTAACAAGGGTTTTATGGATCAACATTAAATCAAGCTTTTGAGCCCTAAAAATGGAAGAATCTAGAGTTTTGTGACTTGTTAAAGGACTGTCTAAATATTTTTGGTGTGTAGGAAGTGAATCAAGACTACTTCATTTGTAATTTAGGCCTAATTTGTAGCCTTTTATAGCATACAGTTTAATAATCTGGTAATTTCTTTAAAAAAAGCTATTGAAAGTTTTTGTTATGCTAATAGTGACAATAATGGGCCTTTGAAGGTGTATTTGGTTTTGAGAAAACAAATTGGGTTTGTGAATTTTCACCTGATTAGAGTATGGAGACCTAACTAATATTTAGTGATTTGATTGCATAGTAAGTGGAAGATTGTGAAAACAAAGACACATTTTGTGTAGAAATTGCTAAAAAAAAGTTGTTTAAAGGTGTTTCAATGTTTGAGAAAAGGTTAGAAGGAAATTTGATGATTTGATAAGTTTGAGTAATGTGCGCCCTATGAGCAAATTGGTGTTTGTCTACAAAAATCTAATGATCTGATGGTTGAATGTTATTTGTGTGCATCCTTGGTTTGTTTCAAACAATAATACGATGAATGTAGTGTATGGATGGTTTGGAAAGGATCCTAAAGTAAATATGTTGTCTTGGTAATCACGGTGTTGGTTGATGGTATGAATATGCATGGTGAACAATTGAGGATTTTTAGAGTCTATTCTCAAGGTATTTGTTTTGTAACAATTGTTTTGATGGTGAAAAAAGTGATTCAGTGTCAGAAAAAGGGTTAGAATCCAAATTGGGTCAAGGTTGTCCTTTTTTCCTTGTTTGGAAGTGAGTTACATTGAGGAATGTATTGGTAAAAGAATGAAAGTGAATGGTTTTGTTTTGTTTTCTGATCAAGATTTTGTGTATTTTTAGTCAATTAGATGAAGGCGAAACTATATATAAGTCTGATATAGATGTAGAGTCAAGTTGTGATGTTTTGTGGCTTTGCAGAATTGAAGAATCAAGGGAAATTGTTTGAGATTTTGATGAAAAGATTAGTGAATCAAATATGCTTGTTCAATTTGATCTTCTCCAAATGTGTTCGGAACTAAAGTTCCCCAGATGAATAGATGTTTTTGATAGATGCTCTTGCATCATATGTGTATGTATATGAATTCATGAATGCCAGTGAAGTTTAGTGAAGACATTCATTTGTTGGAAGTTTCATCACTAGCATGGTTGTAAGTATTTATTTTCTTCTCCTTATGCTTATCATTTCTACTTTACTTCATTTCTATCACTTTCTACTATATCGCATTTTGTCAGTTCTTAGTAATAAGATAGCTAGTAGTAATTTAGGCATTTTCTGTGACAATCTCGCTTCCTGATCTGTACGAGATGTCAGCACGCCTCAGGGATGCTAGTTCACCACGTTGTTGTCCTCATTATGCATTGACGTCCTTTGGCCCAAAGCTTGATAGTTTGTCTAGAGAACCTTTGTGACTTGCTTTTTTAGATTCTAGAACTCTCGCCACTATTCTTGAGGTAGTTTAGGGTAGTTCCCCCTATGAGACTCTCTAAATGAAGAGAACTCATGAGTAGCAAATCCCCCTCTTCTACATTTTGGTGAACCCAACGTGAATAGGGTATTTTTCAAAAAACTAGAAATTTAATTATCCCTACTTGGCGGGGTCATAACTTTTGACTTGGTGCTCAAAATTCAGAACCGTTTTCACCATTGAAAAGGTCTCCTAGAGAACTAGTTCAGTCCCTAAAATACTAGTGCCTTCAATAGTTGAATTTTAGAGATCGACGTGAGTTCCAACCTCAAATTTCGCTCCAATGACCTCTAAAAATGCAATTTACTAAAACATAGAAATACCAAAAAAATCACAATGAATTTAATATCTTCTTTTATTGGTTCAATATCTAAGTTTGTTCAAAATGTTAATGATATTCCATTTCATGCATGTGATGGCGACTTGGCTTTACCCATGTCACTTGGTATCTTTGATCCTTCTCATAAAATTCATCTTACTTCAAAGGATATTTTGTTGTAAGAAGAAATCATTGATACCTTTCTTAATGTTACTCTACCTTCTCTCCATTCCAATGCATTCTCTCCTATAGATGATGCATTGGTGAATGGTGAATCTCATCTTTGTCTTGATGCACTCTCTTCTAGAGATGATGCATTTGTGAATAGTGAACCTTCCATTCATTCCAATGCATTCTCTTTTGAAGATGATGCATTCATGAATAATGAATCTCTTATACCTTCCAATGCACTCTCTTTTAGAGACGTTGCATTTTTGATTGATGAATTTATTATCTATTCTAATGCACTCTCCTCCAGAGATGATGCATTAGCGAATGATGAACCTCCTTCCACATCTAATCCTCCCTGGATCAATGTTGAGAATGTTTCTTCAGATAATTATTCCACATTTGATCCTATTTGGATTGATGTTGAGAATATTTCTTCAAATAATAATCCTAGTGGTTGTGATGATTCAATAAATGTAATATATGTCTCTACTGCCCCTCAAAGGCCTAAGAGACATGTCGTTTATGTGACTCCAGCTAGTCCTCCTAAAAGGGTTTGTTCTATTGATGGTGTCTCATATAATAGTAATTCCCTTGATCTTTCTAAGGCTCCCTCTTATAGAGTGGTAGCCCATACTTATGAGAATAGAATGAATAAACAACCAAGTCTTCCTTCAACACCTAAACCTACAACTAAAGCACCCAGTGATTACAATCTTGTTGAGCAACTTCAAGTTACTCTAGCTAAGATCTCACTATGGGACTTGCTTCAGTCTGCTCCAGTTTACCAAGGTATGCTTCAGGAAGCCTTACAAAAGATCCTCTTGCCTTCTTTCGATAGGCTGACGGATGCTAATGTGTTGATGTTGTATATTCATGCGGATTCGTTAAATATTACATTATATTCGCAAGAGCTCCCGCCTCTGGAAGTACAAAAGCAAGCAGATCCTCTAATGATTATAGTTAATTTACTAATAAAATCAACACTAGATGTACTCTCATTGATTTGGTTCAACACTCAATGTATGTAGCATCGATCTATTACCTAAGATTCATATTGATTCGTCTTCTTTTAATGCTTCTTCTGTTGTTATTCGTGGGTTCGATAATGTTGGGTGACAAGCTATAGGTACAATAGTATTACCTTTGCAGGTTGGACTCATTATCATGCCTACCCTTGTGTATGTTATGTCAACAAAATTACCATATAACCTTCTCCTTGGTAGGTCATGGATTCATGCTATGGGTGCATTCTCATCTACCTTGCATAAGTCTATTAAGTTCATTTGTAATAATAAAGTAGTCACAGTCAAGGCTGACCTTTCAATGCTATGCGCTTATGCTAGATGGTAGTTGTCGATTAGGCTTCTGTTGTGCCTACTCTTATTCCTTCATTGTCTTCCAATGTGTCGATGTTTACTCTAGTAGTACCTACTATGAAGGATACTCTTGAGATAAATGTCCCTAAAGAAGATCCTTTTGAAGCAAGAAATATTAAGTTTGCTCTTTCTACCTCTTCTAAAGAAAATGCATGTCTTGGTTATGATTGGGGTTCTTTAGACTTACAAATTCATTCACTAGAGAACAAAAATTCGACTCAATCCACTTAGACCTTTCGATAACATCATCCACACCAACTATCAAGGATGATCATTCTTCTGCATCGTAGGGTAATATGGATGTAAATTGTAATGTTCTTGGTGTTGATCCTCCTTCTGAGGAATATGGTCACACTTATGTTAAGGAGGTTAATGTTGGTATTCCTATCAGGAAAGATGATGGTGATCTCATAGAGGAGTATGATCCCCATTTCCAAAATAATACTCTCCATGTAGATCCTCCTTTGTCTTCTACCTTCGTTCCTTCTTGTGAGCAATCAAGATTTTCTCCACAAGTGAAAGGGTTGCTTCTTGCTCCTCATGCTTTATCTTAGAAAGAGTGTATCTTGTTGCAACTCCTAAAATCCTGCTTAATTAATCTTCCTTCTCCTACATGCAAGAAATCTCATGAACATGATAAAGAAAAAAATTATTTTTGTGTATACCATTGAGTGCTTGGTCATTCCACAAGTGAATGTAAGGCCTTGAAAGACAAAATACAACAACTTCTTAATACATGTGTCATTGAAACTCCCATTTGATTGATGCGCCTACCTTTACTTTGCATGACAAGTGATATCGAGGTTCACCTCTATCCTATATGTTCTAGGAATCTTGCATGGTTCTCCTCCCTTATATGTTGGGGGAGTGATAACTCACTTTGGAGATGTGTGTCCTTCTTAAGGACCCTCTCTCTTTTCTATGTCTTTCAAATGAAGCATCCCTTGAGTGGACCCCCTCTCCTTTTGAAGGGCTCCCAAAGGACCTCTTTGGAAGCTTTTATCTCAAATGGATTCTTTCGCGTCTAGCTTGGTGGCAACCTGACTAGACCTATTCCATATCTTCCCATCCAGCTTGGGGGTAGCCTAACTAGACCTGTTTAATAGAGTCGCGTCTAGCTTGGGGGCAACCTAACTAGACCTATGTTTTTTGTGACTATATTGCAATGTAGCTTGTAGCAGCCACATGATTCTCTGATTTTCCTTGCTCTACAGGACTAAGAACCCGTAGAGCTCCTTTACATCCTTATTTTTTGATACAGGCTTTCCTCCTCGAGCGGGGATTGCTTTTATCACCTATATTTTGTGATACAGGGTTTCCTCCTTGAGCGGGGATTGATTTTATCACCTATCTTTTGTGATACGCGTTTTCCTCCTTGAGTGGGGATTGCTTTTATCACTCTTGCATTCATTTCATTTTTATCTCTCTTCTCAATTTGCGTATACTGAATCAAAGATCTACATCTTCTTCATGCTAAGTATATGCCCTTCCTCTCTTCATTTTATATTTATTCTATGTGTTATTATTTGGGGATGACACATAGTACTGAGACAACTTTCTACACTAAGGTCCCTTTTACTTTGCTAACTCAAATCCTTTAGCTTTTTATGTTCTAACACTTTGGTCTAGTGTAGGTTCTTGTCTAATGCATTTGTTTTGCATTTCTTCAGTTTGGGGGCATACTTTCATGGTTTGAAGAGTTGTTTGCTTCCTCTACATTATCCTTTTGGCATATGATGTTATTTATGTTTAGTAGATTTCCTTTAGTGTGCATATTAGTGTAGATTTGTATGCATGCTAAAGTGGGGGAAAAATGTATAAGCTTAAACAACACCCTTCACAATGTCACATGCATTCTTGCTTTTGATTTAGTGTCCACTCCCTTAGCATCTTGAGTAGGCTCATTTTAGGCCTTGCATAAACCTTTTCTCTTATCAAGATGCTCCAACACTTCTTTTCAACAACTACCCTCATGCATCAACTTTACATCGAAGTTTGGGCTTTTCCTATTCTCGTTGTTTTCTAGTGTGACATGTCTAGACACTAGCACACCACACAAATGTTTGTGTGCCACGCTAGCATCCTACAATGTTTTAACATTCAAATGACCATTTTTTAGCATGCTTTCCACTTGTCACCTCTTTTGGTCGGTGGTAACGGCTCGAGATGCTTTGTAACTGCCTGATAAGCTTCCTTTTGCTTCTTTTCTCTCTTTAAAAGATGTCCTTTCACTTCATTTGCAACTCTCCCTCAATTTATAGCTCCACTCTTTTGCTTCTAGCTTCTCTCTTACTTTGGCTCCAGCCTTCTACTCTCCAACCTTTTGCTTGCCTAGCTTCATATAGCTTGTTGTAGCATATTCAAGCTCTCTCAAGCTCCCTTTACAAAACTCTTTGCAACTCTATTTCCCTTGCTTCATGCTTGTGAGCATCTTGGGATTTGACATCTCCTCTTTCTATTGCATTTTACCTTTGTGATATGGGTTCTCCTCCTTGAGTGGGGATTTCGAGAAATAGGAATGGGGCAATGATCATTATCTTTTGTCTGCTGTGCTTGTAGGAGGTTCTTGTAAGATAACTTCGGCAAATACTTGCTTTGTTAGGTATGTATGGAAGAGGTCTAGGGAAACTTGTTGACTATTGCATGGATAGGTTTTCCTTTTCGTGTTTTGGTCTGAGGCATCTTAAATTTCTGAAGTGCATCCTAGCAAGGTTTTCGTATGTCAGGTGTGAACAAGAATGCTTCTATCTAATGGTCGAGTCAAAGTCCATCTCACTAGGTACAACGCCATCCTGGTTTTCTATACCCTGATGCATCGTATATGTGTGTGTTATCAAACATAAGAAAATTTGGCCCTTTGAAAATCCCAATTCCTTGGCAAGTCAGTATCATCATTATCATTTGCATTTGTGTCATCTCGCGTCTTGTTGAAATGACTCCTTTTCTTACTAATCACGCTAACAAGGTACTATGACAGTTGACCATCATCACCATCATCGCCATCGATCCTACATCCATAAATCATTAGCATATTGCATAAGCATATCATATAGGAAACATACGCATTGCATTTTAATCATCATAAATAGGTTATCATAAACATTCTTCATAGACAGTCGCATCCATGTTAGTGCATTTCACCCATTACATTGCATCTCATAACACCATATTAATCATTGAGGAAATTTTTATTTGCATTTCATAACCATTTCATATAAATTATCACATAAGCATCTACAAAAACATCTCATAATCATTTTCGCATAATAAATAGGTATATAAGTACTTAATTCATCAAGGTATACATACGTGCATAACATTATGACATCATATCACTACTTTTACATTCAAATCACATTACACATCAGCATATCATTTTGCATTAACGTACCATTGCATCACATACTTCATCATTTATTACGTTTAGGATAATAACATTTTTTATTCTAAGCATCTCATGAAACCATTTCATTATACATTTTATCACGACCATTGCATCATATCACATCCATCCATAAATCATCTCATATATAAGCATTTTTACACATTATTGCATATACCATAGATCACATCATTTTACATATTAAAATCCTTATCACATATCACATTGACATAAAATAAATCATCATATAGATAACATCATTGCACATCGTATCACAGGTTAGCATAATATAGATCCATTAATCATAACCACCATATATATATATCATCAGAAATAAAGTCATCCATAAGACATCATTGCAAAGCATATAGAAATAAAACCATCCATGCATGAAGGAGAACACAATACATCGCATCAAAATCAACTCATATATCATCAATCATGTCACTGTCATAGTACAAAAAAACAACAAATTGGATCACTATACACATATGTCAATCAGTACAAAAGGCCCATCAGGGCTATCAAAAATGAGCCCATAAGGCACAAAAAATTGTATCATTTGGATCAAGCCCGGTCCCTGTGGATGCTGCCCACACCCCTATCACCGTGACCCTCTACTGGTCTATGGTTGGTCCGCTTTGAATATTCTGGGACTCTCTCAGCCCTGGGTATGACCTCGTGATAATACCACCGATAGTACTCTGCCTCTCGAACGACATCCCTGTAGAACTGAACTGATATAGTACCTTGAGAGGAGGAGGCTGCCATACTCTCCAGCTATTGCTGTCGACCTAGCTTTGTAGCTACTTGCAGCTCTACGACTTGTCTCTATTGGATGGCCTAGTCTCTCTCAGCCCTCACCTAGTCCCTCTCAGCCGTCAAAGTCTACACCTGAGCCTGCAGCTATGCAATCAGTGCATCCCGACCATCTGCCTGTCCCTGTGGTTATACTCATGGCTGCACATGGACCTGACCCTCACCCTCGGCTCGTGGTGGTGGGACTGGCGGCTCCTGCTGCTGATCCTACATATGGACATCTCCTTGACCTGGCGAAACTAGGGGCGTACCTGGTGGATCTTGTCGAATCTCAACCCTCAGTCCTCGCCCTCGTTCTCTCCCCTTGCCTCTGACCCTGCGGGGATCTGGATCCTCACCTGGAATGGTCAACCGAAGAGGAGATCTAAACCAATCTTTGTAAGCCTGTGTGGTCCCTGGATCTGCTAGGCCCTGATCATAAGCCCACGACCGGGATACCAAGTGCCAAAAACTGTCAACTGCCACCGATGTGGGAATACCATGTCCCCATGATATTTGTGTCATACTACATGCAAACATGACTACGTAGTCGTCATCCAACAGATCCTGTGACTCTTTGAACTGACGTTGCACACGCCTAGTCAGGTATCTCTTGATCATCGTATGCTCCTGCCCCTACATGTACCGGTCCTGGCGGCAATAAAAAAGTTGATCGACATCACCAACCCATCCAGGCAGACCAAGGTACGGTCTCCAAGTGAAAACAAGCATCTCGTCTAGGACTCGCCTCCAGTAGGGGATCCCGTGCTCACCAGTGTGTGTAAAGGACACACCACCTCTATATCGTGCCACAAGGGGATCATCTACCCCCATCAGAACTGGAACGACACATGGACGCAGCATAGAAATGTGCTCCCACGCCTAGACATGAAGTAAGGTCACTCCAACCCCCAACGCTCTACCGTCCATGTACATGTACTTGTGCAAATCTCTGTAGAGTGAGGCAAGAAGTACAGGCCCCCATGGAAAGTGAACTGGCCTATCTTGGACCATCCTCTCCCAGTAATATCCCCATCCAGGACTGAAATATCTCCCTCGTCGGTCTGGGGCAATGAGACTCGAAAGATGGTTGTAACTGCCTAGCGGTAGGGAGGTGCTATAACCCTATAGCGCATAGCGCTCCAACTCAATTTGTCCCTCACAGTAAATAATGTCCCATGTGGCGAGGACTTTGATGCAGGACTCGCGTCCCTCGTCCATATCATAGATCGCCCGTCGGCCCTGAATAGGCAATTGTAAAATGCGCCAAACGTTCTCCAAGGTGACGATGGCCTAGCCAGTAGGGAGATGAAGCAATGATGTCTTGCTATGTTATCTCTTGGCCAGCGTTGATAACATCCCTAAGTGGGTGTGCACGGGCGCTGCATACGCAATGTGCCATAATCCTACAACTCTCAGTCGATCTTGGTCTATGTCGCTCAGGTCTTGTAGGACGCTAGTCAAATCTCGCGAGCGATGCTCCCGAGAGTAGAGCTCCCTCGGCCCGTCTTGCATCAAGGAAGGTCACTATGTTAAATTTTTTTGAAAAATTCATGGTCGAACGCTCCAAGCTTGACTCCAGCGGCGCAATTTCTGAAGGCGTCGCAGTTTTATTTTACTCAAACTTCGATGCTCAAGCCTAAAAAGAGACAAGTGGCGTCGCCGCGACACACTTTATCCCTCAGCGTCACAGTTTGCATGAAAAGGGTGCTGCTGCGGCACAAAACGGCCTAGCGCGGCACAATTTAAACACTGAGCGGCGCTTTATAGCGCCGCTAGAGGCGAGCTCTCATTTTAAAGCATTAAATGCGATATTAAATGAAAAGACAAAGCTTCAGTAAGGGTCACATACCGGTGCCTCGATGCCAAGTGGCCATTGGTATGTCAAACTTGGCCCGAAATGTGTAGGGGAAGCTGTCATTGCACCATATCGCCAAAGAGTTAGAGCTTGAATCTCAAGTTTACTAGGTGGAGGTGTGTGAAAATGACCCCTCGTGCCCCTTTTAAGCCTAAAAAATTAGGGTTTTTAAACCCTAAATGGCTGTCCTGCTAGGGTTTTGGACCCCCAAACCTGTTTTTGTCTGTTCGAGACTTTGTTTTCATCATTTTATTGTGTTTAGACATGTTTTTAGCCTCTCGGAGCCTTTCAGGTACTTTGGCTTTGATCGAGATCGGTTATTCTTTGAACCAACGCAACGAGTGCATTGCTTCAAAGAGGGGAAAAATGTAGACACGTAAAATATATTGATTGACATTGTGCATTTGATCATGACTCACTAACATCATTTCTTCCTAAATCATTCTTCAGTCTAACCATTTAATAAAATTTACCTATCTGATTAAATTCATCAATATTCATCTCTTAAATAAATCACTTTATCTAATTAAGCCACTTTCTCCTGTTAATTAAATCAATCCATCTAATCTAATTATCCCTATTTAATTAAATAATCAATGTATTTGATTAAATCCCTAAAGTCTATCTATTAAATTAAATAAATTAAAACCTTATTTGATTTAATCTAACACCATCCCTTTTAATTAAATAAATCAAAATCCTTATTTAATTAATCTCTTGTCATATTCCTCTCTTATCTGATTTAAATAAATCCATAAATCTAAATCAAATAAGTCACATAATCAAATCTCTTGTTAAATTAATTAACCCTTGATTAATTTAATCTAAACTCATGTCACATCCTCTAGATAATGCAAGTTGCACATGAAAATAGATTTAATTCATTTATTAAAACCTATTTTCCTCACAAGGCATCTTTTGGAATATTCTCTCAATTTGAATTCAAAAATTCCAAGTCAACATGTACATCCAACAAGACAATAAATTTATCTTACATGTCCTTTGCCTTGAGCCAAGTGACACTTATTGCATTTTCCCTTCCCTCTTGCATGTCATTTCAACAAATTTGAAATTCAAATTTATGCATTTAAACCTCAAATCTTGCACATCCATCATCCATTCATAGCTTGAAAAGTGGCACCATATCATTGGATGAATATTAGTCCCACATTGCTCAAATTTGGACATTCATCCATCTTGAAATCCTATAAATGAAGAGCTCATATCCTCATTTTATCATCCACAATCTAAACAAAGTTACCATGCTCAAATATCTCTCCATTATCATTAAGTCATAGCTAGGCTTTTGCATATTTTAGCTTGGAGTTCTCCTTCCTCATCAACAAGAGTGGATCAATCATCATCAACATCTCAATCTTGCATCTTAGGTCTTGGGAAAGGGCCAATTTTCACATCAAATTGGCACCAATTCCCCCATGGGATCAAGAGTTTTCTCTTCTAATTAGGATTTGATCTTTGTTTTATCCTTTGCATTGTGTTCTTTGCTATTTTCTTTCCTAGTTTGAGGTTGTAAATGGATTTCATGGGGAATTTTAGTTTATGCTTGCAAAATATAACTTGAGGTGTTTATTGTCTTCGTTTTGCAGGTATCTATATTGGGGTTCACACATATAGATATCATAATAACAATCTTATCTCCAATCTAGCCACATGCACAAGCTTTCTTAACAAACATGGTAATCAATTATAACTTGCTCAAGCACTTGCATTCATTCAATGAAAACAAATTTCATGATAGAAAGAATAATAGTAAGAAAGACTAGCATGCCTGGAATTATAGCTCCTAACAAAGAAACTGCCTTCTAAGCTTAATTTCCATGGTCATGCTTGTTGCTCCTTCTATAAGCAACCTATCTCCAATCCTATCTTCTATCCAATCTCTCAAACTCTCTACAAAATTACAAGTTCTCAAAGAAATATCTCTTTTCTCACAATTGCACTCAACAACGATTTTCACAAAAAAACTATAATGTAACAAACTCTAAAAGAATCGAATGAAAATAATGCATTCCAAAAGGATAAGAGGTTGCCTTTATACCAAAAATTAAGAAACTTATTGCTACAAACAAGCGAGCTATTATCTGCTACCTTTTCTCTTCCAATTGCCACCACTTAACAACAAAAACCAACTTCTCTAAAATGAGTTGACTAATCCAATTGAAGTGAAATGTGGCTGCTCAAACAATTGAAATATAAAAACATACATAGTCCTTACAACTTTCACTTCTTGAGTCGTCCCAAAAACTGCCAGCAATAGCTATTGTACTAAGTCAAAACACAACAGTAGTTTCCTACAGGTTTCTCATTTCTATTGTGGCTTTTATTGCCTACCACATCTTGCTTTGGCGCCTATTTTAGTGGTTGCTAAACCAGTACAAATCAAAGTCTCTTTAATTCTCACCACATCGTGGCTTTGACTAAGTCTATCGCCCTTTCACAGGTTGTGTGCAGCTTGCTAATACTTGGTTTCTTTGACATTTAAATGCTTCTCCTTACTATTGCATGGCGCAACAATATGCTCTCCTTTTAAGTTTATTTTAAAATGCCATTAATGATATTTCATGAGTTGTATACTATGCGCAACATTATAATGCAACATCATCTACTTTATTTAAATATATGTGTGGCTTTTATCTTATGCTTTGATTAAATTGTTCGCTATATATAAGTGATACATTATTCACCCGATTTGTATTACATATGTGTTGGTAACTATTTACTATATACCATCATATATATATTATAATGCCAATCATTATTTTAACATCTAATTACATCGAGATGCATCTATAGTGGCATCCAACAATCTGTGTAAAGTTTTTGAAGCTGCATTTAAAATGATCGGTAGGTGGAAGTCATGTGCAACTACAATAGATTTGATGAAACAAAAAAATCAAATCAAAGATATTTGATGAAACAAAAAAATAAAATCAAAAGAGATTTGATGAAGCAAAAAGAAAAAATAAATTAAAAAAAAATATAATAATTCAAATATTTGCATAAACTAAAAGAACAAATAAATAAATAAATAATATTTTTGATTGCAAAGAGAAATCAAAGATTTGATCACAAAGATAAATCAATTAAAAAATAATTTAGAGAATGATAACTCTTGGTGTATTTTTTATGTATTAATATCTAATATATGTATGCTAGTAATAAGCATACATATATATTCATTGACATGTATATATACGAAATATATGTGTGTGTGTGTGTGTCCAATCGATTTCCCCATATATATGATGTATCTGTGTATGAGTATGCATAAGTATTTTTACCTATGTATACACACACACATATATGTTCACATGCATGAGTCATTGCATAAACATACACATATACCTATATACATTCAAAGTATATACTTATCGATTAATATATAAATACATGAAAAAGGACTTAAATTCAATACAAAGAATTAGTCACTTAATTCAAACCAAAGAAACAATCATAGGAAATCTATTACATCCTACCCTAGTTCACTAAGAGCAACTTATTACCTTGAGTAATTAATGTTATGAGACTTGTGATCTTGAAAGTTATTATATCACGATGAAATAATGCAATGATGTGCTTCTGCATTCCATGTACTGATGAAGTTACTTGATGCTATGGAATGATGAAATGTTATGAAATGACTCTATTTTTTTATAAGCAAATGAAAATGTGAATGCAATGATGTGGTCATTGTATAATATTTCCATGCTAACTATCATCATTTGCTTGAGTATTAATGTAGGAGTGATTTGATCACCTCCAAAGTGAAATCTCGGGGGAGTATCACCTGGGAGAAGGGTGACGTTGTGGAATCTTTGGTTACACCATTTGAGCTAACATTGGTCTAGTATTGTTTTGGTAAACCTAATAAGTCTAGGGAAGTTTTTAGCAAGCTTAGAGGTGAGCCAATCTAAGTCAGCTTGTCGTGATATCCGTTTTGGTTATGAATGATTGTTTTATGGTTTATTTAAGTTCTCGTTTCTATTTGCATATATAAGAGAAAAAACATATGAATATGTATCTTTTTGAGAAAAAGAAAACATATGTATACACAAATTACATATATGCACACACATGGACATATATGCACGTACATAGATGAACTACGCATCGACATGCATGCATGTATGTTCACGTACATATAAACCAATAGGTGCATGTGTATGCATATTCATGTTTAAGTTCACATTATTATATAAACATTATTCTGTGATAAATTTAGTATGGAAAAGATGCCAAGTCTCAACGTATCAATTGACGTCGTAGTTCATGCAAATGTTGTTCTTTTTCTGAATAAAAATTATCCTTGCTTACTATGATACCTATGCTAACAAATATAGCCGTGAAGATGGTATTTGGATCGAATCCTTTTAAAAGGGAGAGCTAGTTCTGATATGTGTTGGCTTGACTCATGTGATGAGGAGAACTTTTATATTGTAAAGGGTGGCATATTTATATATAAATGCCATTGTCTAAATGTCGACTTGAATCATGCTTCAAGTCGTGGTTAGTTATTTCTTGTAGCTTCAATGATTTAATTAGCTTTTCAAATGTTAGAGTTGTGGCTATGTTATGAAATACAACATATTAATATATGTATATGAGTACATTATTGAATGGATTCTTACTCTTTGGGTTCAAACCTTTCTTGGGCGATATGGAAGGATTGTTGACAACCACTTAGTAACTAATTCAAATCAATTTGAAGCTACTTTCATCCTCAATATAAATATTCTATTTTGTGAAGGATATGGGGTGGTGGAGTAATTAATTGAAGCTCTTCTAGAGGGATAGGAAAATAGAAGAAAAGGTTGAGAATAGTGTTAAGTAAGAATACTTAAGAACAGGCAAAGTGGAGACAAATCCACCCTCAACGTGAAACTCAGGTGCCATAAACCAATGAATAGGGAGAGGTGTGCAAATAGCAAGGGAGTTCAATTTGTTGAAAACTTTGTAGCACAATACTAGCTATTTTGGATCTAGAAATTACTTGTTTTTACCTAAGTGTCATGTCATTGTGAGGCATATTCTTTATTATTTCCTTCCAATATTCTTACCTTAGTTATGAAAGACAGAGGAAATTATTGCTTAAAGAATTTAATGATTGATGTCACAATATGCTTATACCATGAGTGACTGCCTATTATTCTCAAAATACTTTTTGCTGTAGCAATACTTGTTGTAGTTGCCATAAGAATTCAAGGCATTAAAACCTAGAAGAAATATGCTTTCTTGATATTACCTTGTGCAACAGAGTAGCCTTTAGGTTGTAAGGAAAGCTAAGGTGCAGAAACAACTCTCCTAACGTCAAAACCTCAGGGAAGAATGTAGAGGTGCTTTAAAAATTTTAATTACAGTCAAATTAAGATACACTTCTAAGAAATAACAGAAACAAAGAATTTAACATACACAGATGAACACTAGATTTACATGGGAAAACCCTTACAAGAGAAAAACCCACCACACCAAGAAAAACCTCTTTGTATTACAGTAATGGAGATTACATGCAAAGATTAGACTTATCTTTCTGATGTCAAATTTACAAAAGCATAATCCTTGATCAACCTTGTATAGGAAACATTCCAATTACAATGCTCTCTGAATTGAATTCACACTGATTACTCAACTGTTCACCAAACTATTTGTTAGCTCTCAAAAACATAGGCGGAATGCCTCAAGAGGCTGCCAATCTCTTGATACGTTTTAGGGTAATAGACAAAGTCAAATGAATTAAACCTTCTACTCTTTAGGTGCTGCTAAACCTAGGCGGGTGTACCTATATGAATGAAGCAGACTTAATGTGCTTATCTTTCTTGAAATGCTTTGTCCACAATGGCAGATGGGAGTGAACAAATGAAATCAAATTTGGTATAAATTGTATACGAATTCTAAAACTAAAACCTAATATGTTCAGTTAATAGATATAAAGAAAATGAATGAATTTGAATGATGAAATGTAGAGACTAGTGCCTTATTGGGTATGCGGAGTCAAATGAAATAGAAGTGGGCAACTTATCTTGGCATAAACTCAAATTGTTGGCATGTGTTATGTTTATAACTTGTATAAACATGCAAGATTGTGACTACTAAGCTCTTCTTTAATAATCCAGATGAATTTAACTGATTACTGTGATCAACCAAAAGGATATATTCTTTTCTTGAAAGAACCAGTCAATTAACCACACAGATACAACAAATGTGCACTGATAAACTGAATATAAACTTGTTATATCAATTTAAACAACCAGAAAGCATCAATCTTGGAGACAACTTAGCAATACTTTTCAATAAACTCAACAGACAATTGACACCAGAAATAAACTACCACATCAACTAATTTTCATTGAAATCTCCATTTGAAAACATGCATCATAGTCTTTGTTCTGTGGAAATTCTATTCCTATCCTACTCTACCTCTAATCTAATATGATAATGATCTCCATTCACAGTTGAGAATGAATATTTATACACCAACATCTGAACAGGCACATCGTTTCACACTCACATGTTGGCCAACAACTGTATTCGGGCATTTACATGTCGGCCAATAGTACTCGAGCATCAATTAATCATCTCTGAGACATTCGCCGAGACATTTTGTAGTCATGCCGAAGTCCAGTGTTTCGCCAAGAAGTATCTCTTTGATCTTATTGTTTCGCTATGACCCATGGAGTCGAGGAGACATCTCATAGATCACCTTATGTTTTGTCGAGATACAACTTGAGTTTCAAGTGGGTCGCTGTAACATTCTGTTGTCGGGGAGACATCCCATAGATACTTTATGTCTTACCAAAAGTTACCTTAAGTTCACATTTTGTCGCCGGGACATAATCACTTTGTCACCGATGCAACAATATGTCGGCGTGACATGCATGTCGTCAAGATTGTATAGCTTCACACCGAAAACCCTTGATAGAATCCATTTTGTGTTTTGGTCGGCAAGACTGGACGGGTTCGCCAAGATATTATATCGATGCCCATTAGTCATACCGAGATGTATTTCCTTATCGGCGATTGGCAAGACATAATGAATTTGCTGAGACCTCAAACCGATAACATGACTCTGGCCGAAGTAAGTCCACATGAGCTAATCGGTAAGACACATTGAGTTCGCTATGACCTCATCCCGAAGAAAAATCTCTTGTCGATATGTGTATGTTAGTGTAATTAATATTTAATTACACTTTGCATAACTTTACTTAGGTATTATTTAATTCCTAAGTTAATTAATTCTCATCTTTATCTTTTGAGCTATCTTGTTGCTCAAGATAAAATTAGGGTTATGCATCTTTGCTTTTATAAAGCAAATCATTATCTTGTAACTATTAGAATTCCTGAATAATAGTATTTGCACATCTTGAAAATCTTTATTTTTTCTAATTTTCTCTTATGTGGAAGGTCTTTTCAGTTTGCAACTTTGATCTTGGTTTCTAACATGGTATCATAGCCTTGATTTGCAACCCCTTCTCAGATTTCTGGAGAGATTCATTGCAGAGTTCATTTGGGATTCCTCAAGGGTTTCATACCTTGAGTTTGTCTTTCTATTTGGGTGTTATTGCATGCTTACTTTCGGTGCATGTTGGAGGAACACTTCTAGTGCATTTTCAGGCAGATTGGACCTCGCCATCAGATCCAGAGCATCTGAGAGACAAAAAATGACATATAATACACCCTATTTTGACGTCGGGAGCTTCTAAGGAAAAAAAAAATTATTCTAGAAGCTGCACGGCCCCTGTGCACGCAGATCAAAAAAAATAAATTAAAATCTAACCCTGGTAAATTTTTTATTTTCTGGCTTTAATATTTTTTCCAGAAAATTTAAAAAAATTTGTAAACGGTTTTAAAGTTTTGAAAAAAAATCATAAAATATTTTGAGAAACAAAACCTTTTTAAAGTTTTGAAAAAGCCTTTATAAGGCTGACGCAGGGTACCTTGCGCAGTACTGCGCAAGACGTACCTGTGCAGCCTACACAGGTCGTACCTGCATAGGCCTGCACAAGTACCCTGCATTGGGAGCCGTGGGGGTGGGCCCACATGCCCACCCTCCATATATATATATTTTTAAAGTTTTTTTTATCAAAAAAAAAATGTATTTTTTAAAATTATTTTTTTTATATAAAAAAACAATTTTTTTGTAATAAGTCAAATTGTGAAAAAGTGCCAACGACCGTTTGATTGTCAATTTTAAGTTCACAGTTTTGCTGCGATGGCCGTATGACCATCAAATTTAATGGCGCACTGTGTTTTCCCCATTCTAGAGCAGTGTTCACGAAATCGGGTGTAATTTTTGCATATGATCTTCGTTTTTCGCAAACGAGATACTGTTGGAAAGCTAATTCTGATGCCAATCCAGTGGTGCTGATTTTTTTTACCAGATCTTGCTCCATATTTTTTTTTCAGGCCTTTGAACTCAGATGTTGTTGTTTTCACTCCAGAGGGCATATCTTTTGACTCGGTGATCCTTTTTTCGTCATTCTTACGGCATCGGAAAGCTGATTCAATCCTCTACACAGATTTGAGGTCTATTTTATTTTTCTATTTATGTATTTTTAGTATGATCTCCTTTTACAATCATCGGGTTATTGTAATAAATGAATTATGATAAAGTTCCATTCAGGGGGGTTTCTTGCATAATAAATCTGATCAGAGTGTAGTTTTCACTTTGATCTCCATATTTCATCTTGATTTGTTGGAAAATAATATGGCTTATCTAGTCTCTTAGTTTCTTTTGGCCATATCTTTTCTTAGCTAGACACATCGTTGATTCACATCGGTTCATACTTTAGATTGAGATGGTTAATGATCCGAATTGGATCCATCTCAGTTTGAAGGCCATGTTTTTATGGTTAATGTTCCAGAGTATTTATGGTACTCTTTCCCATGGAAGAGTTTTAGTCTTAGTTTGGCATCGACATTGAGTTACACAGCTTCCAGATTATGTCATCATCTCATCTCCTATTGCTTCACAGATTCCAGAGTTGTTCTAGTTTGTGAGTTTTCGAGTGTTCCGTGACATCGGGTCTGCTGTCACATTATCATGATTCTGGTTTTGGTTTCAGTTGTAGACAAAAGTATCTTTCCTTGCTTGTCAAATTGTGGTTCCAGTGTTACTCCATAATGTTCTTCTAGTGCTTCTTTGCAGCAGTCATCTCATTGTAGGGGGGTTTTGTCTCACTGGGTTTTCCTTCTCTACTTCATCTTTGCATTTGTAAATGAGTACCTGATTAGGCCTTGTTACTGGGACTCATATTTTCATAATAATTTGCTTCTCCCTAAGTTGCACTTATGGGGGGTGTTAGTGTAATTAATATTTAATTACACTTTGCATAACTTTACTTAGGTATTATTTAATTCCTAGGTTAATTAATTCTCATCTTTATCTTTTGAGCTATCTTGTTGCTCAAGATAAGATTAGGGTTATGCATCTTTTCTTTTATAAAGCAAAACATTATCTTGTAATTATTAGAATTCCTGAATAATATTATTTGCACATCTTCTTGCAAATCTTTATTTTTCTAATTTTCTCTTATGTGGAAGGTCTTTTTGGTTTGCAAATCTGATCTTGGTTTCTAACATCCTTCTGCCGCTGGTTAGTGAGACATAAAGATCTCACCAAGACCTCAATCTGACGCCATAACTCCTACCGATATGTTCCTTTTTTGTCACCGAAACAATGAAAATGTCATGCCAATAGTTGTCAGTAGATGAAATCCAATCACTGTGACATCTCAGAAGTCCTGTCGATATACCTATAGCAGACATATATTAGCACAAAAACACAATGGGTCAGGGAGACCTTGATACTCTCATGTCGATAGGAACTGTAATGTGAAATATTCAAGACTTGATGGATTATATGGGACAACATGGAAAAATATGGGTAGAATGTGCTCATGGTAGGGATTATTTGGAAATTTATGAGTATGAACAGCATGTAAAATCATCAGAATTTTACAGTTCCAACAGTGGCTTCGTCTGGGGATG
Organism: Sequoia sempervirens; assembly: GCA_007258455.2. Taxonomy (NCBI): domain Eukaryota; kingdom Viridiplantae; phylum Streptophyta; class Pinopsida; order Cupressales; family Cupressaceae; genus Sequoia; species Sequoia sempervirens. Next base: position 368,550,162 of record VDFB02000003.1, on the reverse strand, counting down.
AATGATTGTAAGATTATTGCAAGGATCCAAAACTTTGGCTAAGCAGACCAGACACAAGATGAAAGATCATGTAGCATGATGGAATGAATGGAAAACGAATGCAAAATGGAGATGAAAAAAACCCTAAACTACTGTGCATGGAAAATAATTTTAAAGAGGATTAGCAAGAGTTGTCCATGCACTGGCAACCCTTATCCCTCTGTGTTTCAATTTCATCAGTTTTGAACTGTTATGGTCTGAAACTCAAACCATACTTTCCCCTATCAAATACCTGGTTTTGCCTTGATTTCATTATATTCATCTTGAAGAGATTCATGTGATCTTCCTTGTCACTGTTATTGAAAGTTGTTAGAGAATCATCATGCTCAGCTTGGCACAAATTCCCTTCACCATTCAATTTATATTCTCCATCATCAGACAAATCTCTTTTATTTTCAAAATACAAAGTATAAGCATATTTAATGCAAAAATTCTCATTATCTCTCTCATTGTTATGAATTATGAAACATTCTCCCAGTTGTACTAAAAAATTACCATCAGAGTGCTTCTCTTGAGAAATAAAAAACTATGTCATATCCACGTTGTTTGAAACCCTTTGCACCTCTTCCATATCACCATTTGGATACAACACTGGATTATGACTCATATCTTCAATATCAAGCATATATGAACCAATCAAAGTTGGAATTTTATCATCCTTGGCATGCAAATAAACGTCTTCTCCATATGAGTTAGAAATTTCAAAATCACATACCTCATCTTGAATGGACATAGACTTTTGATCAACTTCAGAGGTTTCACCATCAATTCAAAAAATGCACTGGGAGTCATATGAATCTTTACACAGAGAAATTTCACTGTCAAAACAAATGTAAATTGGACATAGGACTTTGGAATCACCTTCATGTGTCCATCTCTAGTATTCAAGAGTTAGCAAATCTGAAATTTGCTCACTACTGAGTGAACAAGTCTCAACATTTTCATCACTACAGTTATATTCTTCACTTTTGTCATCATTAAAAAGAGGCCCAAGATCATCAGAGAATGAAAAATCAGAAACATTACCAACACAATCATTTATTCCATCATTTTGTTTGTCTGAAAATATATCCTCTTTACCATAAAGTAGATTTGAAAATACCTGATATTCATTCTTGGGCACACCTTGGAAAAATATCATTTGATCTTCTTTTAACTCTTCATCATACAATGGGTTTGAAAAAGTTCAGAAACCATTTTCAGATGTACAAACCTTTTCTTCATTGAATGTGTCTGCATGGCTTTCAACTGCGGTTGGAGGTATTATTTGTTCACTATCAAATGGATCCACATTCTCCATTGATTCTTCCTTTTGATTATCACAAAAACTACAAGAATCACCTTGTTGTAAATCAGAATCCACAAGTTCCTCAAGCTCTTCATCATCGTGACATAATACACAATCCCCTTCCATTTCATTTTCCGATTCATCAACATGGCAATTTTCAAGATCATTGTAGTTATTCTCTTCACATGTTGACGTACTCTCCTCTTCATCATCAAATTTATCATGGTTCTCATCTATAATAGGAAGTGTTACTTGTTCACTATCAAATGGAACATTCTCCATTGCTTCTTCTTCTTGATTGCCATAAGAACTGCAAGAATCACCTTGCTGTAAATCAAAATCAATAGGTTCATCTTCACAATTAGAATATTCATTAGATCCCTCATAACATACACTGCTTTCCTTGTCTGTTATGCAAGACAACTCTTTTGTATCTTCATATTCCTCATGCAGGCTATCACAAGAATCATATTGACTTGCATATATCTCATCTTCTATTGGATGCATTGTTTGATCAATTTCTCTATACTCATCAAAAATACAACTATTGGATTCAACATTGATAGTGTTCTCATACCTTATCCTCTCCATGGCATCAATGAATTCATTCACTCGATCAAAGGTATGTTGTTTTGATGATTCTGGCCAATAAACTGATTCAGGCTCCCCTACTCTTACAAACTGTTCAACAAACATGGCCCTTGTAGGCCTACAATGAGAAGGTATTTGCATACAAATTTTTGTCATTCTATTATACAGAGAAGTCAAATCTTCTCCTTCATACCTCCTTATGTCAAGAAATGCATCCAAGGGGGAAATTCTGCATCCTGATTCTATGATGGAGTCCTGACTTTGAGTAAGTACATTCTCATCTTCTTATTCTTCAAATTGTTGATTCTAGCATACATATTGCTGCAAGTTCTAATTATTTTGAATCTCTAATAATCCATGGGAAGCCCAAATTGGTGCAAACAAATTTCCATTTTTCTTAAGAAATTGATCCTGAAATCCTTGGAGAGAATCAATAGAAGCAAACAACAGGCTATAAAACCAATCCCTATCTTCATGAATGAGTGACATCAGAAATAACCTCATATGGCACATCCAAGTCTTTGATGAAAGCATTGAAGCTCCTTAAATGATCTTCAACAGTGATTGCACTACTCCCTGTAAACTTAGGAACAAGTCTTCTCCAACTGCCATCCATAGGGTAAGGGTGCAATTGAAACCCTGTTAGATCAAATTGCCTGATTATCATTGTTGTATACTAGTGAGGGGGAGGGTTAGGTGGGTACTGATACTGATATGGTGGACTATTGTATTTTGCATAATGTTGTGGGATATAATGCTGACCATGAGGTGGCTGCATATTTGTATGCTGTGTGGGAATATGAGGAGGATGAATTGGCTATTGGGCTTTATGCAATTCAGCTTTTAGTTCTTCCATCTCCATCTTTTGAGATTCAAACAGTGCTTTGAATTCCTCAGAAGTTAAAGATTCATAATCATCTTGAGGAGTTCCATAATCAATAGGTCCACTTTGATTACCCTCCATTTTTAGATCATTGTGCATCCACTTGCTGCTACCAGGAGGACCTCTAGCTTGACCTCCCCTGTATTGAGATCTTCTTCAATTCATGTTTGAACAAATGCAATGTTTCCTTCAGAGTCGCCACTCACTTTTTTCAAAAGTGAGAAAATATTTGACATTTCTTATTCCCAACGGAGTTTGTATAAAGTTCTTGAATCTATGATTAAGGCCCTGATTCTGAATTGTTCCCAAGCAGAGTCGCCAATTTGTTAGCTCTCAAAAATGTAGGCGGAATGCCTCAAGGGGCTACCAATCTCTTGATACATTTTAGGGTAACAGACAAGGTCAAATGAATTAAACCTTCTACTCTTTAGGTGCTGCTAAACCTAGGCGGGTGTACCTATATGAATGAAGCTGACTTAATGTGCTTATCTTTCTTGAAATGCTTTGTCCATGATGGCAGATGGAAGTGAACAAATGAAATCAAATTTGGTATAAATTGTATACGAATTCTAAAACTAAAACCTAATATGTTCAGTTAACAAATGTAAAGAAAATGAATGAATCTAAATGACGAAATGCAGAGACTAGTGCATTATTGGGTATGCAGAGTCAAATGAAATAGAAGTGGGCAACTTATCCTGGCAGAAACTCAAATTGTTGGCATATGTTCTGTTTATAACTTGTATAAACATGCAAGATTGTGACTACTAAGCTCTTCTTTAATAATCCAGATGAATTTCCCTGATTATTGTGATCAACCAAAAGGATTTAATCTTTTCTTGAAAGAACCAATCAATTAACCACACAGATACAACAAATGTGCACTGATAAACTGAATATAAACTTGTTATATCAATTTAAACAACTAGAAAGCATCAATCTTGGAGACAACTTAGCAATACTTTTCAATAAACTCAACAGACAATTGACACCAGAAATAAACTGCCACATCAACTGATTTTCATTGAAATCTCCATTCGAAAACATGCATCATAGTCTATGTTATGTGGAAATTCTATTCCTATCCTACTCTACCTCTAATCTAATATGATAATGATCTCCATTCACAGTTGAGAATGAATATTTATACACCAGCATCTGAACAAACACATCGTTCCTCAACCACATGTCGGCCAACAACTGTATTCAGGCATTCACATGTTGGCCAACAGTACTCAGGCATCAATTAATCATCTCTGAGACATTCACTGAGACATTTTGTAGTCATGTTGAAGTCTAATTTTTTGCCAAGAAGTATCCCTTTGATCCTTTTGTTTTGCTATGACCCATGGAGTTGGGGAGACATCTCATAGATCACCTTATGTTTCGCCTAGACACAACTTGAGTTTCAAGTGGGTTGCTGTAACATTCTATTGTCAGGGAGACATCCCATAGATACTTTATGTCTTACCAAAAGTTACCTTAAGTTCACATTTTGTTGCCGGGACATAATCACTTTCTCATCAATGCAACAATGTGTCGGCGTGACATGCATGTCGGCAAGACTATATAGCTTCACACCAAAAACCCTTGATAGAATCCATTTTGTGTTTTGGTCGGCAAGACTGGACAGGTTCGCCAAGATATTACATCGATGCCCATTAGTCATACCGAGATGTATTTCCTTATCGGCGGTCGACAAGACATAATGAATTCACTGAGACCTCAAACCGATAACATGACTCGGGTCGAAGTAAGTCCACATGAGCTAATCGGTAAGACACATTGAGTTCACCGTGACCTCACCCCAAAGAAAAATCTCTTGCCGATATGTGTATCCTTCTGCCGTCGGTCGGTGAGACATAAAGATCTTGCCAAGACCTCAATGCGACAGCATAACTCCTGCTGATATGTTCCTTTTTTGTCGCCAAAACAATAAAAATGTCATGCCGATAACTACCAGTAAATGAAATCCAATCGCTGTGACATCTCAGAAGTCCTGCCGATATACCTACAACAGACATATATTAGCACAAAAACACAATGGGTCGGGGAGACCTTGATACTTTTTGATACTCTCATACCGATAGGAACTATAATGTGAAATATTCAAGACTTGATGGATTATATGGGACAACATGGCAAAATATGGGAAAAATTTGCTCATGGTAGGGCTTATTTGGAAATTTATGAGTATGAACAACATGTAAAATCATCAGAATTTTATAGTTCCAACACTGTTTATCACACTAATCGTCCAACCAAACATCATCATCGATTTTTGAGTATATCCATGTCGTCCCTGGTCTATTGAACTTCCTCACAGGAATGGCCACAACGGTCTAACTTCCAATAGTTCCCATTCTGCTTCCCTTATTGGTCGAAGACACACCACGTAGGATAGTCTTTCAATTGGTCAAAGACATTCAAACTATGTCGCATGTCGGTGAGACACTAACCATGTCTCCCCGATGCCACAAAGCCCAACCATCGATATCGCCTAGAGTCATCACCTTCGGCAAGAGGTTACACTAAGTTCAAAAGCAGTCGGTGAGACAAACCATATTGCTTAGACGTCATACTGATGACCACCACATGTAGCGCTATTTGGCAAGACTATTGCTATTCGGTGAGAGATCATATCGATGTTCAAAAGTCATATAGACATTAGCATTCCCATCGGCAAGACTATTGCTATCGCCAAGAGATCATACCAAAGCAATATACCTATTAGCGAGACCACAAGACATCGAAACAAGATCTTGGCGAGCCTTCATGTCACACCGAAATGTCCTACCATTGGCGAGACTTCATCCATCGCTAAGAGTTCTTACCGAAGCCTCCATGTTACTCCGATGACTCCGAGTTTAACACTATCGGCGAGACATACCATATCGCTAAGACTTCATACCGACAACAAACCTTTCAGCCAAGAGTCTCCCTGATGACTTCAAGTGTATAACCATTAGGCGAGACAACTCTTGTCGGGATGAGTCATACTGAACATTCATATCTCTCCCCGATAACTGCTATCACCACAAGTCTCCCCGACAACCACTAAAAACCACAGTCGGCGAGAGTTCTTATCGGGCGGAGAGAGATCGCAATGAAAAGGAATGTCACAGTGATAGCTCCAGTTGGTAAGACATCAACAAAGTCTCGACAACCTAAGCATTCCACAAGGTTGCACAACCGCTAGTTGGCCAGACAGTAGGAATGTCACATTGACTTTGCTCTTTCAGAGGTTTCAGCCTATGAGATTGAGACACACAATTCCAACACAGGTGAGGTATTTAAAGAATGTGAACTTCTTTTCTTATTGTTCGTACTCATTTGTATCGAGAGCGCAAGAAGGGGCTTAAGTTAACATAAGGTCTTTTGTTGGTCTTAAGGGTCATGTGTGAACCTAGTAAGGTTTGGGAGTGTGAAGAAACTAAATCTTTACTATACGAGTCAAGCTCTTGATCGTAGATTATAAGTAAAGTTAGACTAAATGTGATAGTATAGTAGGTGTTAATGAGGCAAGTTTGCTGGGTTGAAAGGAAAAGTCTTTGTTTTCTTTGTTGAATGCTATGTGGATGGTTTAGTAAATCTTGAAATGTTATAGACCGATGATACCGATGTCCCATAACCTATTTAGTGTCTTCATGCTGAGTAAAACACCACTAGTGGAGGTGTAAGAAAAATAAGTTTCTTCATTATTTAATGTCTATCTAGGTCAAAATTAGTTGGTTATAATGACAAGAAATGCCAAGGGAACCACTACAGGGGAAAACCCTTCTACCTTGTGACCTTGAACCAATGGAAAGAGCCAAGACCCGAGAGTTACGCCAAGAAACATGGGGGTTTAGGTTCAAGGTCCATCCTTTTATCAACCCAATTGAATTATAATAGAAAAATAAGTCATGTTGTGCTATGAACCTCTTGAAATGGTTTGTTGGGTGGGACAACTAGTTCCAGTATACCCTAGATCAAAGGAAAGTTATATTCTTAATGGAAAACTCACCATTATTATATAGACTTTGTCTATGTATTATTTATACTTTAATATGACAAAGAAGGCCAAAACTTATTGTTTTGTGTCAAGATTCGTTTAATGTTTATATTTCAAGAGAAGATGCTCTCAAGGGTTAGGGTTAATATTGGAACAAATGGTTATAGCCAAGACCTAGGTAGTTACATGGAAGTAAATCAAGTGTTTGAGTTAGAAATAACCAACAATCCAGATGAGTTGTTTACGTAGTGCATCTTCACTTTTTGAGGAAGGACTCTGTAACAAAGCTAAAATACCAAACATTTGAGACTATAATAAGAAGAACGAATCTTCGGCTTTAAGGTAAATATTTTATCATATATTTGATTGAACATTTTGTCAGTACGTTCAGTTTTTGACTAAGAGAAAACAATCAATGAGAGTAAGTCATTAGTAATAATTGTGCAAGCATAGAGTGGGAGTCCAGATACTCTCTTGTATTTTAAATCTTGAACCAGTGGCAGTTCCCAAGACCCAATAGTTACACCAAGTAACACGGGGGTTCAAGAAGGTTTAAAATATTTTACCAACTTAGTTGAGTTATGCTTATAATGACAAGTTATGCCATGTTAAAAGTTCTTTGTGATTAACTAATGGGTGGAACAATTATTTCTAGAATACCCTAGGTTAGAAAAGGTATTCCTATTCGAGTAGGGTGTGTGAACAAATGACTTCGCTCTTAGTAGCAATTATTTTTATGATACAAATACTATGGCCATAGTGAGTGCAATTGTCTTTGCATGCACTTGTCGATTCACTATGACCCAAATACTTAGCTAATCAAAGATGTCGTACATAGTTGGAAAGTATCCATAGTTATGTGATGATATCAGTTAAGTAGGGCACAACACCATAGCTTAGATGAAAAAACTAAGAGGGTTCCCGACTAATCCCTTTGTTGTAGGGTAGGGCCACTTCTAGTTAGGCAGGTGTTTGGGGAACTACTTAAGTCCATGGTTGGAGGTAAAGCACCTGGGTGATGATATCCCTCTTGCAAATGACATGTCAAGTCTTGGAAGACAAAAATAATCCAGATAAGGATCTCTGACCTTTAAAATCTCTTTTAGTAATTGTTTATAGTTTACTAAATTGAAATCATTGAATTGTGAAGCAAAAATTAAATGTTAATATTTTTAGTTGGAAAGTATTTATAGATGCTTTGATATATCTAAATGAAAATAGTATGCAATAGGATGTTTCTTTTATTGAAAAAAAATCTCTTTTACCTTGAATGTCAGTTGTTAATTGTTTGGTTAAAAAAAAACCCATGGTAAATCTTTTGTAAGAAAGAGAAGGATGTTACAAAATCAAAGATGACCACACAATCATTTCAATCATCCCTAAAATAGGATTGAGAGTTTACTTATCAATTCCCAAACTAACTCGACTCAACATGACCAAATAGGATGTGAGAGTGTGATGGATCAAGTAGGTATATTAGGGGTTACCAAACCAAGCTCCTCTCCTAAGTGATACTTTCCCTCTCCTTACTGGAGGGCTCAATCCTTTCTGCATCCAACTTAGTGCATCATAAAGGTAGTTAACCGATCACATGAAACTTATTTGCATCATAAATCATTTACATCATCAAAGCATTAAAGTAATCATATTGCATTACATATTCATTCATCACATTTTTCATCAGAATATACAAAACATAATCATGCATTAAAAATTTTGGTAATCCCACAATGGAGCGTAACATATCAAAGTCATGATTTACATTTAATATCATATTTACTCATAAAGGTAAAAAAAATCTGGTAATTGAGAAATGGGGTGTAACATAAAATATCTTCTTTGTAATATAATATTTGTCATGTTGCTTTGCAAGAAAGAAAAAGAGTTGGAAATCACCTGTTGTTAGAGAAAAGTGACATTTCAATAAGCTAGTCAAAGATCAAAAAAGCTTTTGAAACTTAAGGAAATTTTTAAAACCACCACAACTCGGTTATAATCTGACTTCATCTTTCTCCTTTTTGACATTTGTTAAGGTTGTGAGAACTACTTCGGGCTTCAACGTAGTTTTGGGAACTCACAGATAGACCAATCACAAAGGTATATTTAGGCTTAACTTTAAAATGTTGGGTAAAATCAAAGTTGTGACAACCTAAGTGGGAACCAACATTGTTCTGGAAGCCAAAGGAAGAACCAACACTCCAAAAGAAGGAAAAAGTTTGCATGGGTGGACATGGTTTTTAGGGGATGAAAAAAACCACGATAACAATATTGTAGCCCATTATGTGTTCCTATTACAATGGGGACAAATTTATCTTTTGAGCAGTGTCTAATTTCTCCTAGCGATCTAAAGGATATGAGCAAAGTACTTTTTTCTAGTGTAGTTAGGAGTTTGATGGGTGTTATGGTTCATATAAGGTTAGATATTACCCAAGTACTAGGAATCCTTGCTTGATTTATGGCTAATCTTAGAGTACATTGAGATTTAGTGAAAAGGGCCTTGAAGTATTTGTAGGGTACATCTAAGTATTCCTTATGCTATCATGATTATATTATAAGGGACAAACATTCTATTTGTATTAGTGGATTTGTCAATTCATATTGGGTTGGAGATATTGATGACATAAGATCTGCTAATGGATATGTCTTCACTATGTTTGTTGGTGCAATTAGTTGAATGAGTAAGTGATAGGTTCTGGTTGTTTTTTCCATTACACATGCAAAGTAAATGGTAGCAACTCATGCTTGTAAGGAAGGCATCTAGCTTAAGAGATTATGTTCAAATGTTGGACTAGAGGTAGGATCCATTATGGTTCACTTTGACACTTAAAGTGCCAAATGTTTGACAAAGAGCCTAACCTTTAATGCAAGGAGGAAGAATATTAATGTCCAATAATATTTTTTTCAAGATATGATAGAGGATGAGAGGGTGATGAAAAAATTTGACACCTTGAAGAATGTTGTTGATGCATTTAAAAAGCCAATGAACACATAAAAATTTAGGTAGTGCTATGAGTCTATGGGACTCTTAGCCCCTAACAATTAGATAATGACATTGATATTTATTTCGCTCTATAAGGTGTTTTAAAAAAGTGAGAATGATGGGAAAGGTGTCTCAATCTTACGTCTAATGCTAAAATTATAAAAGTGTCTAGTGCCAAATATTGTCACCCTTGACAATTTCACACTACCTTGACACCTTATTTTACTTATAACATTAATTACAACAATAATTTTCCAATTTCAAGGTTAGATTAATAAAATATATTTAAATCCCATCATTTTGATAATTTTGGGCCAAAAAGTACTAGTCTAGGGCACAAGGTGCCCTAGACCAAAAAGCAAATTTTTAAATATTTAAAATTTGGATTGGCGGGCTTTTATGATTTGAAAATGACCCTAGGTCGACCCCTACCCAAAAGGATTAATTAAAATGCATATTTAAGCATGTTTTTCTCTCATTTTGAGCATTAGAAGGAGACAATTTATGAATGGAGATCAATTGGAAGGAAATTATGGAGAAGTATTGAGTCATCCTCTACATGATATGCTACAACAATCCCTTGTGTATGTGAGCTAACCTTTTGTAGGTTTATCAAGCAATCAAGGCACCTATCAATCAACTTGTGTGTGACATATATTCTCCAAGGGTTTTCACATCAAAGTAATACTATCGTTTATCATTTATTAATTTTAGTCAATCGTTGTTGTTTTAACCTCTACCTGACCCAGGGTATGCTCTCTTGATCATCATCAATCACTATAAGTGGAGGTAGAAATACCAAAGTTGGGGTTTGACTTAGGAAAACCCCCATATAACACAACCTTTCCCCTATTTTCACGTGTGCAAGTTAGATCTAGGAGTTTCAATAAAAGACAGTTTGGGAAAATATAGAGTAGACAATGATTGACATCTCAAAATTTTCATATCCAAAGAATGAGAAACTCAGTCTAGGGTGCCACACATCCTAGTCCAACAAATTCTAGCTCAGATTTCAGTCACAGGTTTCTTTGTATCATCATATTTTGGGCTTGGGTCTATACTGTTACTTTTGGCTGTCGTTCTTGCGATAAATTACACTTTTAGATCTAGGGTTACATGTCAAATAGGCTCATTAAATCACACATGAAATTTATCATCCACACAACACCTCACAAACATAAATCACTAGGGGATTGGCTCTCCATTGTGGCAACAAGCTAATCATAAAACCCTAGTTCACTTATGCTTAATGTTGAGTAGGTGAAAAGGAGATAATCTTAGTTGGATCTAGGGTTACTTTTCCTATGCAACTAAGTGTAATTTTTAGATATAAAATTAAAAAAAAATTAGTTTATAGGCTATCGGATTATTTGTTAGTCAAAATAAAAATTTGTGGTTGCTTGACATTACCTAGGATGCTGCATGTTGCATAGATCTCTTTGAGTATTTGATTTTTTTAAAATGAGCCTAATCACCCCATTGGATCAAAAGTTATGGCCTCAAGTTTACATATGAAATGTAAGAAGTTGTTAGACAAGTACAAGAGCTATAAAGAGGATTTACACTTGTTGACCAACTTATGGTGTGTTATGACACATCGTAAGACATCTTTGATCAGGGGATAATTTGGGTGCCACTTTTGGGTGGTTTTAGCCCATGGGTTTCTAATTACCATTCGATGGTTTTTTATTTTTGTATCTCCTATATATTAGGTAATTAAGATGGAGGTAGAATGTAGAGTTTTGTAGATATTGTTAAGCTATAAGAATCCTTCCAGATCTCTAGTTGGTGATACTACTATGAAGGCTTGCTCTACAAGTATATTGTAACCATGGTTTACTAAATCTAACACATTAAGTTTCTTTGGAGTGTGGTTTTTTTCTCCCAAAAGGGTTTTCCCCGCGTACACTTACGTTATGGTATATATATATTTTTGTTTACATGTGTTTCTACTTTATGTAATTATTAAAAGATTAAAAATTGCACAACACTTGCCTTAGAATATTAGTTCAGGAAGTGTTTTTGCGTGCCTTGTTTCCTTTCACACCTCCTCCATAGACTTATCCTCATCATAACATTTAGAGAATGTAGGAATGACTCCCCTTAGAAGAGAGACCTTGACACCCTTAGTGATAGCTTCCACAACCCTTTGCAAAAAGTTCTACCTTTGCTTTTGTCACATGCAAATGGTCCAAAACATAGTTGAAATACACCTCACCTTGGTGAACTAGATCTTCAATACCATTATGGAGGAGGAAGGAGCCAACAACATTTGACAATAGAAAAACATAAAACATTTGAGCCCCATCAAGCAAATTCCTTTATCCATGCATATGACTTGGATCCAACAAAAAATTGGCCATGGTGTATTAAACATTGATGTAAAGAGCCCCATCAATATCTTTTGCCAATTCCTAAATATGAACCACCTAATGCTTGAGATCGGGGTTTTTGAATTCCCACTCTAAAAATATTAGTCTATAATCATCTCTTCATTGGAGAACTAACACTTGCCTTAAACCACACTTCTCCCATCGAACACTCATATTCATTAATGTAGTCACCTCGAATGAGAAAGTCCCATCCTATCCAACACACTTAGGCTTTGACAGTCACTACATAAACCTTCTCTTCCTCACCTCTTATCTAATCAATTCTATCTAATTTTTAATGATCTATTTAAAATCTTCCTTTTCATATAATATAATCTTCCCAAAAAATTTATTGTATTTCATTATAAAAAATCTCTAAATACAACCATACAACCATCTAATATAAGACTTGAGTAAAGACATACACATTTTATAACAAATATCACATTCTCAAATTTAAAAAAAAAAAAATCTCAAAACAATATAAACAAAAATCAAATAAAACCCTAATATAAACATTTTATAATTTAAAATGTTTTATTTTATTATTATTTTATAAATATCCTAAGAAGAAACTAAATTCATATTGCCACAAAAAGTCATCCTATACTTTTTTTAACATCTTGCATCTTTTGGGTATTTTTCTTACCTGTCAATGTAATTGATTTATGGGGTTTAAATATGTGCCTGGCTGGAGGTTTGAGTTGGGTTTTTCAGTATATATTCAATTTTAGAATTAAAATGGCGTGGTTTCGAAACAAAGAAGATTGCCTCTGTGTTACTAGTGGAATTTGGTAAAAGCAGCACCCAATGTTGCCTATAAGCAGCTTTTCTGTAAATACTTTCGATATTTGAATAATCACATTGTCAGTGGCGGTTACTTTTAGAGGCTTGTGGCTATGGTCACAAGATCAGGAAAGGTTTGGAAGCTAATTTTGCAATGTCGAGGGTTTCAGGCAAGATCAGAGCACCCAGTCTTGTCAATGAGAAGGGATCCTATTCAACAGGTATTTAATTGTTTATCGACCTACATATACAAATCAGTGTTGAAGCCCGGTTCTGTTGAGCTCGATGCCTCCAACTTTCTCCGTTATTACACAACCAGTGTAAACAAAAAAAGTAGAAGAGCGAATGGGAGAAAAGTAAGCCAATCATTAATCCAGAATTCCGGGAACACACTCAAGCAAGGATTAGTGACCAATTCGAAAATGCAGTCTGTAGATGCAAAGCAAAAGGCAAACACAGTCACTGTAACTAAAGAAGGTAAAATAGCCAATTGTGAAAATGTTAGCCAATCGTCTGCCCAGACGTCCAGGAGCACAGTCAAAGAAGGATTAGTTGCCAAATCTAAAATACAGCCTGCAGACGCAAAGCAAAAGACAAACACAACCAGTGTAAATAGAAAAGGTAAAAGAGTCAATCTTAAAAAAGTTAGTCAATCATCAGTCCAGACTTCCAGAAGCACAGTTGAGCAAGAATTAGAGAACAAACCTAAAATACAGTCAGTAGATGCAGAGCAAAAGGCAAAAATGATTACACAATTTTTGGAAGGTCATTTAAGCTATAGAGAGTATATTGGCAAGCTGCAGAATAAATTGATAAATGCTTGGGCCAATGCTGAAGAAATCAGCCAGATTTTGAGTCAGGAAGCCTCAACACTGAATACACCAGGGATTCACATATTTCTTGGACTGCTGAATTCTTTGGAATCAAGGCCTCAGCTTGCTCTAGAGGTGCGGCTCTCTTCCTTTTTTTAAGAATAACACACATATATGCATATTATATATGTAAATATATATAGTAGATCAGATAGAAGCGATTCTGTAGGGGTCCCTGTTCTACAAGATACTTGAATACCATATATTAGTTATTACATTAAACTAGCAACATATAAGACTAAGCTAAAACATCACACCTGCCATGACCACAAAATGCTATAAGGACAATGCTCAAAAGGGAGATAACAGGCATACCAAGCCGCCAACTGTAAACAAAATCAAGAGGAGCTCCGACACACAGTCCACAGAACACTAGAAACCTACACCGATTACCTAACTAAACTATCCCCCAGCACTCCTGAGGAACAGGGGAGGCAGAGACACTATCAGGAATTTATTCAATCCAATTTGTTCCTGATTGCGCCTAACACCCACACCTATCAAGCATAGGGAATCTAACTCTGTAACAAGTCTCATGCCCCCTTGCTTGGTCCTATTGAATTCACCATTTCCTCCCATAGAATAGAGATGGTGAAGTTACACCCAACCTCCAATCCGTCATGGTGGTGGTGAATGTATAGCCCTGCAAACACTCTGTTGACATCCCTTCAGTAAGCCCACAAAACCAAAGCTTCGTTGCGTAAATCTGCCAATTCATTTGTGTAATCCACACCTTGCAATGGATATCCTGCAATGGCATAGCTCCAACAGACCCTCGCACCTCCACCTTCACCTCCTACCCTAAAATAGCCGCAACATCATCTAACGACAAGCCCTTAAACTGGTATGGCATGAAGAGCTTCATGAGCCATAAGCAAGTAGCAGCATCAGGTAAATAATAGGCCAAGTTAGAGATGAATCCTTGTGTATCACTGTCATGCCCTCGTTATAGCACTCAGCCTGGCGAATGAAATCAAATGCAGTGATAGGAGTAAAGTAAAAATAAATTAAGTTAAATTAACCTGGGCCAACCCCCTTCATTGTGGCACGCACTTTGAATTGTTTAAATAAAATTAATGAATTTCTTCTAAGATGGGCCGACCTTACATTGTTGGCCGACTCCCTATGAAAACAAACTAAAACCAATATATATATTAAAAGCAGCAACCAATAAATAAAAGGCAGCAAATGATTAAGGGAGTGGCGAAGGTTAATGATGTTGTAATGTCCCTAATAGGAATTATACTAATTTTAACCTAAATTATCAATTTTCCAAGCAAACAATAGATTTAGAGGGTACCTTGGCTTGATTTAATCCCTGCAAACAAATTAGAGATCAATTACAATGATAACTTAACAAGCAGAGTATCATGATTAAACATTAGTAAATCTATAGTAAATTTGTCAATCCAATTATTACCCCACTTTGGGGGTGGCTCGACCATGGGAGAACATGGAAGAGAGTGACTCGATGGGGTGTCTTAGCCTCTCTCGGCCCAAAGGCAATACCCTTTGGACTAAAAGGTAGTACCCCTTTGGCCTCATGTGGCCCATGCCATTCATATGAGGCAGCCTACCTAGTGAGGATTCTAATTTATCCGTTATCCCATCATCTTGCCATCCTTTTCCATTTCCTCATGATTGATCTCCTTATATTGTTACACCATGATAGGGAAGTGAGGTTACAAAAGGGTGTTCCGGTAGCCCAACTCTCCTAGGCCCAAAGGTAGTACCCTTTGGGCTAAAAGGCAGTGCCCCTTTGGCCCATGTGGGCTCATCTCATCCCCTCCCTGGGTGGCATACCTGGAAGAGGGCCCCGTCACCGTACCCCTTTTGAAATTCTCCCTTCTCCCATCATGGTGAAATGTGCATAATAAACTAGTTAAATTCATGTTTGCAATAATCACATGAGCAATACATTGTGAACTATGAATATGCTATCATAAGATATAAATGATAATATACATGAACTATTGATAATATTATGTGAACTCACAATCCTGCAATCAAAATATAATTTATGCAGACTGAATGTTTACTGGTTGATCTCCTCTTTTCCTCTTTCCAATTCGTCTGTCCTTAACACTCCATAGTATATTGTTAGTGTAGATTATTAGATAAGAATCTGTTCATATCTATATCAAAACATCATAATTAATTATAAGGCTCAATAATTGCTGCAAGCATCATTATTGCATGATTGTATATAATTCATATATAGATATCCTATGTGTGTGATATGTAATTATATTTAACTTGCTCCCCTTATTGATTTATCGTTTATCCCCATTTATCTTCCCTTGACTATCTTCTTCTTCCAATGTACCTTCTTCCCAGATCTGAGTATATTATATTAATGTGTTTGCTGCTATCTTCCTTCAGAGATTCTGTTTTGTTTTCTTGATGTGTCTTTGTTCCGCCACACAAGTTCTGCTCTATTCTTCTTCTCAGACTTTATGCTTCTTCAATGGATGACAAACTCTTATAATGCCTTCATAAAATCCGATTATACATATTCTTTCTTACAATCACTTTCAAGTCTGCATATACCTCTTTATCACTATTGGTGTATATGATTTGTCTCCATTACTCCACACCCCCTTCACCAACAATCATAAATTTATTTTATACCTTTCCAAGGAAGGCGGCTTTATGAATGAACACACCTATTGCAAGAGGAGGCAACACTTCATAATGGAGGTGTCTTTTGCTAACTAACTTTATGCTTGATTGCTGCCTTTTAATAGAATTGCTTCTTTTCAATTTTAATTGCTGCTCCTCTCAATTATAATCACTGCTTTTAAGTAATTTTGCTCCTCATAAATCAATGCCTTTATTCGTTGCCTTTCATAATGAATTATTAGCGATATATTTACTTGGACGATTACATTAATATATATGTTTCTTTGTGAGTGTCAGAGGGTGGTCGGCCATTTAATTTCTTTTAACTTTCTCACGGTGGCAACACCCCTAGAAGAGTTGGCTTAAGGAAGATGGTGAGTTTCTTAATTATTTATTTCTGCCTTGAATAAACTCAGTCGCTGCATTTATTTCTTTTCTATATACATTATCATATATTATGTGTTTCTTAAAATATATTTGTTATTATTATTATTATATATATATTTTTTTAGTATTTATATATTATGATAATAATATTTAAATTCTTAGTATTTATATTTTAATATTTACAATATTATATTTGATAATTATAATTATAATATTATCTTGTGATAATTATAATTATAATAATGTTAAATTACTAACATTTCTTTTTTATAATTTTTGTATTTTATTATTTATCTTATTTACTCATTCCAATGCTTTATATCTTAGTGTTACTGTTATCAACAATGTATGCGCCCGAAGCTAAGCTATCAACTCAGATACCTGATGATACATTGGAGCATTTCTAGGCCTGTGGGTTGCCTAAAACTTGGAATGAACCTCCAAAGAAGGCTGGTTCCTCTTGCTTGATCACCTAGAACTTGATCAATCCTACTTATTTTGAAGGAAAAGGGTAAGAAGAAGACTGGAAATAACTTAAAAATGCCTGAAAATGATCAACTACAGCTAACTAGGTGATACACCAAATTGTTTCTCAGACCTATAACTTGCTGTTTGACACACACAATTGCTCAATGATTCAGCTGTAGCATAACACAACTCAAAATTCCATCATACCTATGCATAAGTGTTTCATAGAAAGGTGGGACACTCACAACTCAAGAAGGAAAGAAGATTTCACAACTTGTTGCTGCTTCTATCCTTGACACAATCATATGACCTACATAGAAGATATGATCTATCTTGCCTAAAGGTGCTGAAAGAGACATACATAAGAGAAAGCACAAAAGATTTCACAAGTACATTCATCAATTTTCAATTTGCACACATTGAAACAAGCTTTGAGAAGGTAAAATCAACTAAATTTTATTGATAAAAGGCGTTTTTACAACTTGTACAAGTCTGAAAATGAGTTACAATACTGTTCATACTCGAAAGAACTCATAAAAGTTACAATATGCAGCTGGTAAACAGCAAGAACTAACTGAAAAAAAGGCATGAAAGATGAGCCTTATAGCTGTTCAACAGCTTACAAGATAATAGGAGCACGTGTGTTGAGAAAGAATACAAGTGTTCACTTGAGTTGGTTGAGTCAATCTCTTTTGGTTGTCCAAAACTGTAATGCCTACTTTGCAGCCCCTTAACAAGCTCCAAAAAGGTGTTTAAGTGTTGAAAAAGTCCTCCCTTGACCTCATGTACCATAAAGGCTCATAAAAATAGCTTTTAGATGCTGTCCACTGCTTCAAACTGCCCTTGATATGCTCCATTTGTTTGCATGACTAACCAAACTTCTTCCTAGATGCTTGGCACTGCCCATAATTACCCTTCAATTCATGTAAACTGCCCTTTTGACTGTAATTTATTGCTGCCCTTGACTTACAAGCCAAACTAACCTCAAATGAGTGGGTATCACCTTTGCAATGCTTTGATCATATTTCACTGTCATTGCTTCTTAATTCTGCCATTAGCATATCTCATTTTATGGGACTGTCATGATTTCTTGCTTTTGAAACTGTCACTAACTTCCTGACTTCTCACAGTAGACTACTCATACTCTGCCTTTCGTACAGTTTTTTATGATCTATGAAAATTCTAGGACTGTCTAATGCATTTGATAACCCCCCTCTTTTGATGGAAACCCTTGACAGTGCATTTTTAGTGTGATTTGGTTATGCATAGAGCAAATCATTCATAGACTGCCCTCTGTGATAATTATGGAATGTCATGTGAATACCAAGGCCACTGCCTTTCACATTTTGTCACAAACAAACCTCCAGTATGCTGTCATTAATGCTATGAATCTTGAATATGACAATGTCTTCTATGATGACTACAGTCACTATGAGGACCGTAGCCTATCTCTCTATGAAATTGCTCACAAAACCACTGGAGTGTAGGGAAACTTGAATAGCTACAACTTGGAGTTGCAGTTCAATCACTCCTTGAAGCAACTCTTTACTATCATTGTCATTTGAACTTCTATACAAGGTTCCTGTGTATTGACACCCCTTTTGTACCCTATGCATTCCTACCAAGGATAGGGATCTTATGCAAGATTTTATGAGATGTATTTTGAACTGCCTTATGCCTCAGATGTTATGACCTTGCTAAAGTGATGAAACCCTTAAAGCAAGCAAGGTGATGAAACCCTTAAAGCATGACCTCCTAATCCCTCATTGTCCAATGAACTAATGTATTGCTGGATAGAGATAGAGGACTGTCCTTTTGCTTGTATTTGACTTCATTGCCACTTTGTATAATGACTGTCCTAGTGTTAGGCTTGACCGTCCGATCTTTCACAGTGCTGCCCATTCATTTTCATGGTTCTCACCAATTTTAGGACTTGAAATTGCCATCTCCACCCATACCCTTAACTGCTACTGTGCATATTTTGACTGCCACTTCACATTTATGGTGGACTGAGCATTTGGAACTATAATTCTAACTGTTTTGCTCCACTTTGACTGCTGATCATCATGCACAATCTCATCTGGGATACAAGCTAAAGAAATTATTTGGACTGTCAATTCCTCTCTTTATCTCACCTGTCATCACCAAAGTCATGAGCAATATGACCGTCTTCAATATTTTTTGATTCTTTTAATGGTGGCTGTAGACTGTCATCTTTGAGTTGGTATTTTAAGACTGCAACCTGCTTTCCCTTAAGACTGTTAGGCTTTTGAGTTCATGTTCTTGGTTATGTTGGGCTTAGGCATTGATTCTCATATGTAAACCTTATAACTATGCTCTTCCCTAACAAAGCAAAGCACTGTTGTTCCTTTCTTTATCTCATGCCCCTTATAAACTTCTCTGCCTTGGCTCTTACCATTGAAGGGTTGTTCTTCACATGACAGTCATACTGTCATAAATGACGCCGACTGTCTTCTTTTAGATTCTGTCCACTACCATGCAAACTTACTCGCAGTGTTTAACTTCTGTATTTTAAACTTTTGTGCCCTTTTCCAATGAACTTTTTTATGAATACACTGTCACCTCTTATACTTCACAGGCTATCATCATCTCTGATTTTTCTTTTTTCTGCTCTCTTATGTCGTCAAAGCTCATACTTCTAACCTTAATTGGAAACTCTAATCATAACCACTCCTAGGACTCTGCCCAGGAATCATCACCATCCTTTATCATTCCTTAACAGTGCTGCCAATCTATGATCATCACTATATTTGGACTCTGCCGGTCTAGGGTGTAAAATGAAGTACGCTCTTAAGATTCTCCATGACTGTCTGCTGTTTGAATTTTAGGACTTTTCATGACTGTCCCTTACCTCACAAATTTTCCCTTCATGACACCACTGACTGTCATGAACCTTGACTGTCAAGCACAGTCCATTAAGACTTATTGCCAAGTTACTGTCATTTACCACTGTAATGTCCATGGCTATCTATCATTGTCTTCCTCTAAGACCACTTAGTTACAGGTATTTGTCAGCCTTTGAATGACTGTAGCAACTTTAGAAAAATCTGTTTTCTAGATGTTTTGTCTAATCTATGCAATGACTATAATAAAATTCATAAGACATATTGCTAGAAACATAATAATGGCAGCAAGACCTTAAGCTTTGTCAATAATGATGATGTCCCTGTTTGTGATAAGCCTAAATCACTAGCATAAGGATCCTTTTATTTCTAGTCCTCACAGTCCTAACTCTCCTTTTGTCTAAGCTTCCTCTTATGCACTTTATCCATCAAATCACTGTGCCTAGATAAATCTTTCACAGACCTGTGATATGCCTCTTTGTTGTGATTGCATCCCTTTAACAGTCATGGAGTTATGACTGTCTTTCATGAGTGACTTAGGGTTTGTCCAATGATTGTGACATGTCTTGACAATACCTTGAAACCTGCCCCTATGAATCACAGGGTTCACTGACTTTTATTGCTGTCAAAATCACTGTCATATGTAGATTGTACTTCTTTGAAAACTTTGTACATGAAACCTTTCTATGCTAGTGCCTTCTGGCTATCAAGACATGACTGTACTGTGATCTCATGAAGGCTTTAAATGTATGTATCAATGATATTTTTTTTGTGTTGTAATTTTCCCATGAATGAAAACACATAATGTTTCCAATGCACTTTCCATTCTTATCTCCACTCCTTGTATGAGATAGTTTATTGGTTGCATGGCTGATCATGCTTCACTGTTTCATCACCCATATTCATAAAACAAGTCTTTTCTGTCATCATTGTTAATGTGGCTCTGAGTATTCTTTCCTTGTCATTATCATGATGAACTTTCCATCTTCTCACAAGATAATAACAGGCTGAAAATGCAATCTCTCTAGCAATTCATCTCACCACTGGAACTTCTGATCATGACTGTTCTCTTATGGCTTCACACATGCTCTTTTATTTTTGGTTGATTTCAACATCATTCTTACCCTCCTTTGCAATGAAGAGCATAGCTGTTTCTAGAAACTCGTACCCTTGAGTCTGATAGTCTTGCTGAGTGTGAGGAACAACTTGAGAAATTATTTGCTGTTGTCTTGAGGTATTCTCATATTTTGAAATCCACCCCTCTTCACTCAAACTTTATATACATTTCCCTTGCTCACTGGGTAAGGATAGGGTAAAACTTGTGGGGATCCATGAAATGCACTGGCTTAACAGCTATCACCACAATACTTCTCCATAAAAATGCAAAGAACAAACTCAAAACAATGAAAATACTCGATGTATGCATGTTTTGAAAAACTGGAAGAAGATGATATTCATCAACTAGACATGCTCCCAAATGCTCCTTTACCCATGATGCATGAGTTTCCATGTGCAAGGTATATCATAACTATATCAATAAAAACTCAAAACTGAAAATAGACTAGGTACCACGTTGCATACCATGAAAACTGAATCTAAGTGTGAAAAAAGCTGAAAACTTCATGTTTCTGCTCTTGAAGAGGTCTTGGCCACCATATTAGTTTGAAGGTGTTGTGTAACCAATGCAAATGCAACCAAAACCCTAAAAGCTCGACTCAACCTCTTTTGCCTCAAAATGCTGAAAGTGTCAGTATAGATAAAACTAGGCGGTAACTGCACACTAAAAGCCTATCTTTATGAATGCAATCACCATGAATGCTCTGCACCATGCTCTATTTCTTCTCCTTCATTTTGGGACATGATCTTTAAAGATCAAAACCCTAACAGATTTTCTCTTAAAATAAAATAGACCTTTTCAAACAGCATTCCCTCCATTGCACGTAGTAAAACTCCTTCAAAAGTATTTTTGACCAAGTCATGTTTTCTTTAAGCTTTAACATATGTGATGATCCTTTCAAAATGCTGAAAGATAATGACTTATGCCTTAGAGTATAGACCCAAAACTATTAAATCATTTCCCTTGGGAATCTTGAATCTTTTGTGACTACAAAGAATAAAACCAATTCGACACTTTTTGGGAATATGCTATTTAAAGGCTATTTAAGCCACAAGGTGAAAATAGGCTAGCAGTTACAATTTCGGGATCATGACAGATGGAGCGATTAATATTGTGAAGAGGCAACAATTAACCAAGGGACATGATAATATTTAAAAAATACCTCCCTTTGAATAGATGCATCCCTTCATGGGGATATAAGTGAATGAAATGAGTTAGGTAAAAGAAAAAGGAGAGATATGTTCGAAGTGTTATAGCAGATTGAATGGATCAGATCTAAATTGGCCATTCAAGAAATCAGTAAATTGATGAAGAAGAAATAAGAAGTCTGATATGGGGTTACAGGACATAATAACCCGGCCAAAATAACCCTGGACAGAATAACCTGATCACAATAACCCAAGGACAAAATAACCCAGGGTCATAATAACCCAAGCCAAAATAACCCATGGTCAAAATAACCCATGGACAAAATATCCCTGTAAGAATATAGAGAAAGGAAAACAAAATTTATAAATTATATGGGTTATTTTGTCCATGGGTTATTTTGACCACGGGTTACTCTGTCCATGGGTTATTATGAACCTGGGTTATTTTGTCGTTGGGTTATTATGACGAGGTTATTGTGGTTGGGTTATTATGTCCTGATACCCTGATATGGAAGTATGTATGATGAAGAAGATAGTTCAATGGAAGATAGATGAAGATAAATGATAAATCAATAAGGGAAGTAAGTTAAAATATAAGTACATATACACCATATATATATAATCAAATATGTGTGTGTGTGAATTATATACGATTATGCAATAATGATGCTTGCAGCAATTATTGAGTCTTGTAAGTAATTATGGTTCTTTAATATGAATATGGGTAGTAGATTATATATATATTTATGTATGTCTTTATCCTATAATCAATCAAACGTAAGGTTGAAGGAAGCAAGTTAGGGAGATGCAGTTTACGGGCCTCCCATGCTAAGTAGGCCACTCTGAGGGTGTTATTGTGTTAGTTTAGATGTTCCCGTCGCTTGGGGCCAAGGGGTGGATTGTCTTAGTTTGAACACTTGTGCTCTTGGGCTTAGATGGGTTGAGTAGTTTACAAGCACCCCTTTCAAGGCTTTCCTATCAAGCCAAACTATGACTAGTTGTTAGGACGGATTCAAGGAGTTTCAATCATAAGAGGGGCAGATAAGGCAGCATGGATAGGGAAAGTAGATACAAGTTTATCCGCCAAGTACACCACCCCAAGGGTGGAATTGTCTTAGTTTGGACGTTCCTGCCACTTGGGCCAACAGGTGGGTTGTCTTAGTTTGGACACTCGTGCTCTTGGGCTTGGTATGGATAGCTCTGGGCGGACTTATCATATTCCTCATCCAAATCCAATCATGATTATAACTTCCACTATGCATTATGGATATTGTGTAGATAGTTTTGAAATAATTATGTATCTACATGATTTAAATAGATAAGTCATTAATGTTGATCATATGGAGTATATTCCAATGGCATCTAACCTAATTGTGGGATCTAAACCAAGATTTATCTAGCTTAAGGCATTTATTTTGTGAGTTAAAAACCCTAACTACATTATATTTGTGATTCTAGGGGGAGATTTAGGGTTATCCAAAAAGGGAACATTACAATCACTGCCTTGGAGCAATGGCTTGTACTCAACATTTGGTCTTTGAGAACATTCTTTATAAACCCTAGCATTGTTGGTTCACAGCAAGCAAAGACACATTGAAGGCAACGATCTGAAACTCTACCATCCTATATCTTAACAACATCTCACACCTCTTTAGTATGCTCCACCATCCTACTACTGCTGTATTACTGACACCCAACACATAACTAAAAAAATCTATGTTACTGGATCTTCCTGCAGATTGGCCAGATTCGGGTTCGTTTTGATTTGTCTGTGGATTTGGTTGGGATCTAGTAGAATGGGATTGGGTTTGTTTGGGAAGAACCTGGGTAGAATCTGGGGGAACCTTGGCAAATCTGTCCATAGTTCTTTTTTTAAAAAAAAAAATTGTTTCCACCTTTTGGTGAAGTTGTGGGATATGGAGCTAAAGAAAATTGACTTAGATGTTTCCACTTTCCAACATCTTACTTTTGTGTTTGAAAAGTGAGCAGACTTTTAGATGATTCTACAAATGTTCTTACATCATCTAATGTCAATGATGATGCTGGTGTTGATGATTTAGAAAATCCTTATGACATTGAAAATTGATTATTGAATTTGAAGTTTGAATAATGGATATTTTATAATATTTATCATTTATGTTTTAAATGACATTAGAGTTTATGGTAGTTTTGTTGATTATATATATATATATATATAATTTTTACATGGTTTTTGTACGAATGAATCCAAAACGAACCCAACCCCAAATTTTTTTGCCGAATCCATGAACCGGATCCATGAACCTGAACCAGGGTCCATACCAGAACCGGCAACTTAGAAAAAAATCAATGTACACTTCCCTCCACCACCTCTCCAGAAAACCAAGGGCCAACATTTTAATACCCTGTATTCTCACCAACAATACCATTGCTCATTAATTTATCATACCCAAAACAATCATGATCCATCCCTACATATTAAATGATTTTCTGCCATTCATCCCAATGACATTAATTGACACTCACTTCTCTGTACCTCTTGTATAAACTAACATGATCTGCTCATCGATTCAATGACAAATATGCTCTCCTACCATGTTGTCACATTATAACGATATCACTGAACACTACAGAGGCTAAAAGAGGGCCATTTTTCCATGGGTGCCAAAGATGTCATCTCATGACTATATATAGCATACTAACAGTTTCATGCTTAATACCTCATAAGCTAAGCAGTCTGCAGCCATATTAAGATGATGTTTGTAGTGCTCGAAACTAATATGAGCAAATTTGTCTTTCATTTGGTACACCTCCTCTACATATCTTTGGATTTCCAACTAAGTCTCCTACCCTTATTATGAGCATTTATGACAACCATTGAATCTCTCTCCATTTGCCGCTTAGAGAGATTAAGTGTAATTGCTGCACCCAGTCTGGATTTTAGAGCTTCCTCTTCAGCTTCATTGTTGGTGTGAATTCTCAAAAATATAGATCTGCCATATCTAAGCAAACCTTTATAAACTCTTATTACAAAACCTCCACTTGCAATGCCTGGATTACCCCTCACAGCACCATCAAAGTTCAGTTTCATCGTTCCTTCTGGTAGAGGAGCTTTATTCTCTTCATCCATTATGCCCATCTTATGATTAGGGTTTGCTTTCTTTTTCTTGTTCACTCCTAACCCTTGAATGGGAAGAGACAGATTGGCATGCCTGCAGTACTTTTGTTTCATATTTAGGAAACAAAAACTTCATGTTGCTCAAGATTGGATGAACATACTCTATAATTGCTGCAGAAATCGCCCCAAACAATGATCAGAAGATACTGGCTTGCCTCTAAAAATGCATGAATGCCTTTCTGGCCAGATACCCCAGAGAGTGCACATAATCACACAGTTCTGAAGACCTGTTAAATTATCTATACCTTGCAGCCAATTGCAAAGTAAAAGCTTAACCAATCCTAGCAATACCTAGGATTTGCCAATCTTTCTGATCAAACTATATCAAATTCCTATTGTGTAGGGGCTGCTCACTTCCAAGTGATCTATAGATTCTTCAGCTTTATTGCATAGGCTGCAACACAAAGGGCCCAAGGGTCCTCCTTTCTACAAACTGTCATAAGTTAAAACTTTGTTGAACACAGCTAACCAAACAAATACATTGCACTTAGGAGGAACTTCCTTACACCGGATAAGCATACTGGGCAATTCTGTCAGCAATGGGAATTGCTTATATTTTAAAAGCTTGTAACCAGAAGATACTTTATATATATCAGAACCATCTCCATTCCATATAGCTCTATCTGGGTATGCTAAGCTATTGATTATTAAAGGATGTAAAACCAAAGTTAAAATGACTTTTTGCTGCTCTACTATTAGAAAACTGTTGGCGTAAAAGCTAACACCTCTGGAGTGCAGGTTTGTACGGACAGCTATGTACACTACGCAATGAGTGCTCTTCAAATTAGGAGGGGAAGCTCCCTTGTTGTGCTGGAATGCATGGAAAAGAAAAGTAATCTAAGTCCTATCTTTTTGTTCTCAGCTGGAAGAGGCACAAGGTTAAGAAAACCAAGAACGTTGCAGCTAAGGATTTTCTGGTTTTGCAGATCATTAACTACAACTAAGCTAACTACTTTAAATCTATCCAGTTTCCTCAAGAAAACAGAGCATGAGGAAATGGAGCAGGGTTTGACTATCGGACGATAAACGAGTTTAGATTCTCTACTTGAAGGCAAGGTGGCGCATCTATCAGCTCAATCTAGACAAGTTTATTGGGCACAAAACAGATTTAAGAATTTACCATGACAATCTTATGAAACCCTATGTGGCATAACACTTGATCAAAATAGTAAAGACTTACAAAACAGATTTATCATCACAATCTCACGAAACCCTATGTGGCATAACACTTGATCATAATGATAAAAGATTCACAAAACAGATTTATCATCACAACCTCTTGAAACCCTATGTGGCATAACAATTGATCACAATGGTAAAGATACACAAAACATATTTATCATCACAATCTCTTGAAACCCTATGTGGCATAACAATTGATCATAATGGTAAAGTTGCACAAAACAGAAAGAATTCACTATTACAATTGCATGAAACCCTATGTGGCATAACAATTAATCGTAATAGCGAAGACACATGAACAAATACCAAAAGAGCAATATTGAGGGCAAGGTAGGCGCAGCATATATTTCTCTCTCAAGCAAAAGTTATTTACAAATGAGCAAAACTCTTATTTATATACATCAAGGTGTAGGGAACCCTAAAATCACCTTGAGTCATCTACAGTTCTTGCAATGCATGCATTTTCTTGCCAAACCCTAATGAAGTAAACTATACAGTTAACTGGAAAACTACCATCAGTTAACCAAACATCTAATCTAAAATGGACAATTGTGCGAGCATGCACGTCCTTATTGAAAGCATGTTAACTGGAAGACTACCATCAGTTAACGTAAAACCCTAAAATAAAACTCCAAGTGTGTAAAGCTGATCTCAGAATAGATATGCATGTGATGACAACATCGAGTTAACTTGAAAGGGTAACACCAAGTTCAACTCGTGTGTGTAATGTCTATCCTGAGAGGTGGAACTGAAGTTTACTAGGTCGTGATCTCGAACAAGCAATCCCTCAACGAGGCTGCCAACTGCATCAGCATCTGAATGTCAACAACTTGAGCAATCTTGGCAATCTTTGCACACTCAAACTAGCATTTAACTGACTTATAACTTTGGCGGCTCCGTGACTGAAGTGATGGCCATTATCTCTTTTGTGGCTTGATACAAATCGGTCTCAGCTTTTCTAACGAAATCATGAATTAAGACCGATTTGGTCTTGAATTCAGTCTATGTGTACTGTACTCTGAAAAACTCGCCTATTGATTGAACACGGCTATATTCTGACAATTTTTCTGGAAAACTAAAATACCTGAGGCTAAAAATAGCCTTTCGAAGAGTTATTTTCGGCGAAAATCTGAGATATGGGTTTTGTCGAGAAGAAGATTCTAAGACAACCCAAAATGTCAGTTCGCGAAAATTTGACTTCTACTTTCGACCATGCAAGGAATTTTCGAGTTGAAAAGTTAGAGCCTCGAGCGATGCTCTGGAGTAAATTTTCTGAAAAATTCTGGCACATGGGTTTTCTCGAGGAAGCTATTCTGAATCAACCCAGATGATTTGTTTTGCCAAAAGTCGCCAATTCTTCAAACATGCGAAAGAATTTAAGACGAGAAATAGAAGAATTTAAGACAGAAGAAAGAACTTTTTAGTGCTCTGCTTCTGCTAAAATCGCCATCTTGTCTGAAGTCTGCTGATAATTCTGACTTGTACCTGCAAATAAAATGTTTTGATGTCTTCGCCAATGATTGTTGATGAAGAATTTGCCTTTGGTTTGCTAAAATTCACCTTTTGGTTGAAGAAAAACGAATTTTGACTTTGAAGATATGAATTGCCTTGAAAAATACGAATCTCCCTTGAAAATACGCCTTTTGAATGAAGAAAAACGAATTTTGCTTGAAAATACGCCTTTGCCTTGAAGAAAAACGAATTTTGCTTGAAAAATATGAATTTCTCTTAAGAAAAACGAATCTCTTTAGCTTTGTGAATAATAAATGAAGATGGCCATGCTTAAAGAAGATGAAATTCGCATCAATCTGACAACTGCAAGATTTAAAACCTCAGCTGAAAATAGAAGCCTTCTGATTGGACCCCTTTCAGTTACACTGATACTGACTGGAAGTTCAAAAATAAATAATAATAAAATATTTATTATGCAATAGCAAAGGCGCCAAAAATAGAAAATCGCCACTTAATGCTAAAATATGCAAAATATTTGAAACTCCAGTTGACAATTGAATGAAGCTTTAGGCTTCACTGTTGGACTTTACCGATTCCGAAAAGTCATCATTCGAGCTTATAGGCGTCCATTTGCTCAAGTTATACCACTTTTTATTAACTTCCTATTTAATAGCTGACGACAAAGTCACGAATGGCCATCTTTGACACTGAATCCTGAGTGACTGGGAGATGCTGAGACTGAGCTGGAGAATTCATCAGAAAGCCTACTGAACAAGGAAGAAATGTCTGCTGGGAGACACTACTGCAAAATCCATCATTTAACACCCTAAAAAATTAGGCGCTCCTGATTAAATTCATTTACGGGTTCCAGACTTAAACCATTTTCCTAAACTGCCATCTGACACTTCAAACGGCTGCTGACGGCGAACGGTGAACCCTGCTAACAGGAAACGAAGCTCACTGTATGATTGGAGACATTCTGCATCCAACGACTGTATGCACGACATCTGAAAGCTGTGTTAAGAGCTTCAAAAGTAAAAGTGCCCCGGGCTCTTAGTTGCACTGATGTCATTTTGACGAAAATTGAACTTTCACCCAAGTACCCTACTTTGACATCTGATATCTGGAGCTGGGATGACCCGATTCAGGCACTATCTGTTTTAACGGACAGCCAGAAGGGCCCACAAGATAAGTCTCTGGAGGTGACGAAGCAAGAAAACTGCTTCTAAGACCTCAAACACTCCAGTGCGTATTTTATTTAAAATTACCGCTCCAGACTTGGCCATTTCTCGGACATCCTCACTTTGCAGTATTACACCAAAGACCTCGCACGTATGAGCGTTTGCCAAATCCCGAAGGCTGACGGCTAGGCTCGTTGGATAGATAAAGTGATTACGCTCAATAGCCGTGAAGACTTCGAACGCGAACGAACTCATTTGACAGGCCTAAAGGCTAGGCGCCTCTGGCCTGTGAAAATACACTGAAAATTTGTATGTTGGTCCGCCCGTGAAATTACGTGCTTGGTAGAACCTCCGCCACGATCACCTGGAACGTCGGATCGACAAGCTGGATGATGCATTGCGGAGCTAGGCTAGAGTAGTACTGATGTTAGGAAGACTTCGTCTGCAGATTTTGGCATCTGAAGGGTCCTTTAAACCAGCGCCCCTGGGCTGTACTTGCACTGGGAATCAACGGAGAAGCTCAGAAACGTGAAAACTCCATTTTAAGCTGATCTTTGGATGACTGCCACCGGAGTTTTGAAACTCAGATGACTACGTTTGATATTTCGTCGGATGAGCAGACTAGTCGAGAACAAATTGACTGTATCCGCCATAAAAAACGCCAAGATTTACCCTCTCCAAGATGGGCGTCCTTAGGCTAGAGGCGCGCTTTTCACTGAAAAGAGCAAATTTCTCACATTTGGAAATTTAGGAATTTCAACTTCTGTCGTTATTTGCCGGAGCTGTGAGTCTCGAAAAGCTTTGCTGGATAGCTCGACGGATAGCCAGACTGATTCTGAAGAGATTGACTGGATGCTTGAACATTTTAAACAAGATCTTGACCTTCAAAAAGTTGGGCGCCCCTGGGCTATAGTTGCGCTTTTCTGCTTTTCCTCTGAGAAATCTTCATAAATTAATCATTGAAAACTCTGTCTCGGTCATTGAAACGACCGTATGCACCATGAAATGCTGTCGTGAGATGTCCCTCCATCGTGAAACGCTCCATTCTGAGTCTTTGCTTCAGGTTCTGTTCAATATAACTGACTTTGACTGACAAACTATTGACAAAAACTCCATGCTTGATATTGCCCAAAAACTATATTCTACATCATTTTAGCAAGATTTAGACTTTTAAATGCAAAATGCCTTGATGAAGCAAAAAATTTGGTTTGGGTACAACAGAACAACAACCAAATTTTTCTAAAGCTGCAATCTTCATGCATTAATCACCCTTTCATGCCAGTAATTGCATATTTTTTTCCCCATAACCCATCAAGAATCCTGGAAGCTTCAATTAGTTTTGGATACATGGATAAGAGGGCATTTCCCATCCAAGAATCTCTCTAGAAGTCAGCCCTTTCTCCATTTGGTAGATCCCTTGTTACAAAGCTATGGATCAATAATTTTGATTTCTTAATGAGATGCCATATGGAGGAGCAAAAGGGAGAGAATCAGAGATAAGAAAATTGAAAATATTGTTTTGCAAATATTTGCAACTTGAAAGCTTACTGTAATGTCCCCTAATTGGGAATGTCCTAAATTTTCTCTAAATCCTTAATTTTTAAATAAACAAATGGGTTAGAGAATACCTTTCACTTGATTGAAGCCCTGCACAAATTAGCAACCATTTGCCACAATCACACTGATAAGCAGATTATTATCATTTACCACAATAATACTGAAAATGGTTAGATTTCTTTTATTAACATGAAAAAGAGTTACATTATATATAAGATGCATAAAGCTGTAGATATTAAATATATCTACCTACCTATTACTGTAGAAACAGTAAACCTAAGCTAAACTAACATTGACCATTAACAACAAGAGAATATAATAATATACTATTCTAACACCCTCCCTTAATGGTCAATCCATCAACAACACCAAGTTGCCCCCTGAATTTTACAAACTTATCTGAGCTCAGAGACTTGGTGAGAATATTTGCGGTCTGATCCATTGTCGGAACATATTGCAGCTGAATTGATCTGTCTTCTATCAGCTTGCAGATGTAGTGACAATGAAGCTCAACATGCTTGGTACGTTCATGGAAGACTGGGTTTTTGGCCAGTTTGAGCACCCCTTGATTATTAGTGTACAAGGGTGAAGGTCTTGCTTGTGACATGTGCATGTCAGAAAGCATCCTACGAAGCCAAACTACCTCACATGTTGCTTTAACAGTTCCTTGATACTTGGCTTCAGTCGAGGCAAGAGCCACTGCCTGTTGCTTCTTGTTGGTCCATGTTACAGCACCTGTACCCAAATTGAATACATACCTAGAGGTGGATTTTTTGTCATCCACTGAACCTGCCCAATCTGAGTCTGTGTAACCAATTAGCTTTGGATCCTTGCATTTGCCATACAGAATGCCATAGTCTGAAGTGCCCTTAACATATCGCAGCACCCGCTTCACTGCAATCCAATGATCAACTTTTGGAGTTGTCATGAAGCGAGAAATGTAGCTCACTGCAAAACTGATGTCAGGTCTAGTGGCAGTGAGGTAGATGAGACTGCCCACTAGTTGCCTGAATGTCGTTTCATCGATTGGAGGTGAATCAGAGTTTGCTGACAACTTTAGCCCCTTCTCCATAGGTGTGGAGGCAGGTTTGCAGTCCTGCATCTGAAATTTGTCAAGCAGACTACGGGCATACTTAGATTGAGAGATAAAAATACTATCAGTTGTCTGCCAAACCTCAATACCCAAGCAATAATGGAGAAGCCCCAAATCTGTCATGTCAAAAGCCTGATATGAATCTTGTTTGATTGCCGCAATCAAATGTGCTGAACTACCAGTAATGATCAAATCGTCAACATAGACAACAAGAAATAGAATATCATCACTAGAGTGTTTGACATACAGATTAGTGTAAGAAGGGTTGCGCTGAAAACAATGATCAACCAAGTACTGATCAATCTTGATATACCATGCACGAGGCGCTTGTTTTAGTCCATAGAGTGCTTTCACGAGCCTACATACCTGATGTTCTTTGTCGGCAACCTTGAAACCAAGAGGCTGCGTCATGTAGACTTCTTCCTGCAACTCATCGTTGAGTAAGGCACTCTTAACGTCCATCTGATGAATTCTCCAACCAAATTGGGTTGCAATAGCGAGAAGAAGATGAATTGTGCTCATCTTGGCAATAGGAGCAAAAGTCTCCTCATAGTCAATGCCCTCCCGTTGTGTGAATCCTCGAGCAACTAATCTAGCCTTGTATTTATCCAGAGTACCATCTGCATGATACTTGACCTTGTAAACCCATTTGCAGCTGATAGGTTTCTTCCCAGGAGGAAGATCAGAAAGAACCCAAGTGTGATTCTTCATAAGACTATGATATTCTGTCTGCATAGCCTGTTCCCACTCTGAAATTCCTTTAGCCTCTGAATATGTATGAGGCTTGTAGATGCTGTGGATGTTGGCCATAAGAGCGAAGTTGACTGTGTGTTGTTGCTTGCTCTTGCTACAAGTTGATCGGCCCGCAATGAGTTCATCATCATGAAGATCGCCAATTGTCTTGGCCCACCACTTAGGCCGACGAGTAGAAGTACCAACATCTGGAATAGGAGTAACATCATCGCCTTGGATTTTTGGAACAAAGTCATCTGGATGTGAGTTTGGCCAAAAATCAAGTGGTGCTATATCATGATCAATAGACTCCTCATCTTCAGAGTTAGAATGCTTTGAAGCCCTCCCATCATGGGAACCAAGAGGGAGACGAACACCCTCATCAGGAACCCTCATAGACTGATCCGTAGGACTAGTAGTAGGGACAAATGGACCAGTAGTCTCATCAATCACAACATCACGGCTGAATATGAGACGATCCGTCTCCACATAAATCAACTTGTAGGCTTTGTGATTGTCGCTGTAGCCAGTAAACATAAGTGTCTGGCTCTTGGAGTCCAACTTGGTACGCTTAGCATTTGGAATCCATACATGAGCTGTAGAACCGAAGACTTTCAGATGGCCCACCTTAGGCTTGCGTCCTGACCAGGCTTCTTCTGGAGTAATCTTCTTAATGGCCTGTGTAGGTGACTGATTTAGGAGGTAGACAGCAGTGTAGACTACTTTAGCCCAGTATTTCTTAGGTACATTTCTATACTCGAGCATAGAATGAGCCATTTCAGTAATGGTGCGATTCCTACGTTCAACGACACCATTCTGCTGAGGGGTGTATGGTGTGGTGAGTTGTTTAATGCTGTGTGTAGCACAAAAAGAAGAGAAGTCAGTTGAACAAAACTCCCCCCCATTATTCGACCTTAGAGTAACAATCTGAGAACCCGATTCTTTCTCAACTAAGGCTTTAAATTGTTGAAATGTGAGGAACACATCTGATTTATGTTTCAAAAAATACACCCACATTTTTGGACTGAAATCATCAACAAACAATAAAAAGTACTTGGACCCAATAACAAAAGGAGTATTCATTGGCCCACATACATCAACGTGAACCAGTTGAAGTACCTTGGAGGCTCGCCAAGAATCACCATTTGAGAACGGTGTCCAATGCTACTTGCCAGCTTGACACGCTCCACAAACTCCATGATTTTGAGTTTGGATCTCAGGTAGACCAGCAACCAAACCCTCTCGAGACAGTTGAGAGAGATAGTGCACATTCAAGTTCCCATAACATTGATGCCAAAGTTTGCTGATGGTTGTACTCTTGGCAGCCAAAGCATGCTCTTGAGAATCACCGGAATCAACAAGTCTATACAGACCATGATCCTCAAGTCCCATAGCGATTGTAGTATGAGTCTCTCGATCAATGATGCTGTAGGTGGACAAACTGAAAACAACATCTAATTGGGGAGAATGCCGCATGATTTGACTGACGGAGAGGAGATTATGTTCCATGCGAGGAACATAGTAAACATCAAGAAAGAGTAAATTTCTGCCTCTTGAGTGAATTTGGACAGTGCCCTTACCAGCAACTGTGTACTCTTCACCTCCTCCAAAAATGACAGAATCAAAGAATGGTTCGAATTTGGTGAACCAATCTCGACGATGAGTAAAATGCCGCAAAGCCCCTAAATCGATATACCAGGCAGAAGAATGTACCGGATTTGCAGTTCTCTTGGCCATAAACCCATAGAATGCAGACTCTTTCTGCTCAATGTGCTTGGCGACATTTGCCTTTTGTTGAGACCCTCCCTGCTTCTTTTGTTCAGAAGCCAACCGAATGCAACAGTCAGCCTTCATGTGACCATACTTATGGCAATAATTGCACTGAATGTTCTTCTTCTTCTTGCTGTCTTGAGAAGAACTAGACCTTTCAGCTGAGAAGGTTGCGCCTTCCGTTTGTTTTTAGCAGAAGATTTGGCAGAGAACGTTTACTCTGTGGAGGTGGAACTAGCATTGCTTCCAAATTGTTGTCGCCATCGATCCTGCTGCAAGAGCTTGTTGCAAAGATCTTCAAATTTGAGATCAACATTGGTGGAGGTGATATTTAGTGTCTCGATGAAATGCTCATACGAACGTGGGGGGCTCTTTAGAGTAATGACCACCATATCTTCTTCCTCCATTTTTTGACCAATTGCTTCCAGCTGATCACGAATGTCCTTAATCTTCGTCAGATGTTCTTGTAAGGACATTTTCTCATCCATCATGATGGAAAAAAGCATGTTCTTGAGAAAGAATGCTTTGCTCTTGTCGGAGGTTTCATGAAGGGCCTTCAAGTGATCCTAGATTTCCATAGCAGTTTTGCCAGACGACACCTGAGGTAGTTGCTCATATGTGACAGAGAGTTTGATGAGCATGACGGCTTCTCAGTTGCGTTCATCCCATTTGTCTTGGTCCTTTCTAGCTACAGTTGGACGAGTTGAGTTCCCCAAGATGATCTGATTGAGACAACGATATTCAAAGATCGTCAACATACGCTGCTTCCAGGTGTTGTAATTCTTCCCGTTGAACTTTTGGCTACTTTCGAGCATTATATTGATCAGAGATGCCATCACGTACCTTGCGGTCAAACTGATGATGACAAAACAATGCACAGAAAATAGAAAGACATAAACCCTAGCACGAATTTCGAGGTTTTACTGAGAACCTAGAAAAGATAAATAAAAACCCAAAAGGATTTAGGAATACCTAGAAAATTTTAATGGCACAAATTGTGAGGCACGAAAAATGAGGTACCCAAAAAAAATGAACGGCAACCCATATGAGATCTTGAAAAACCCAGAAGGAATCTACAATCAAAATAATTTTTTGACTTCAAATGGAGGGTCAAAACCCTAGTCGACTATCAAAAAAACCCTAGGCGGCCATTAAAACCAGAAAAAGGTAGAAAAATTTCTGAAAAACGCATTTCAGACAGCAAGAAGTAATGGCGCCCACAGAGATGAAGAAATGCAGACTTTATATCTATAACAGCCTAACTGATCTACGGTTACAAAAGTTAACTGTCAACTACCTTCAGCTGAATTGTAACTAATTATTTCCAAGTGATCTAGGGTTTTCCAACGTTTCCAACTGTTTCAAGAAGCAGTTTCAAAATAACCATAATAGAAATAACTGTCATTCTAGGGTTTACTTATATCATAACATTTATCTCGCATTTCTACGACTAACTTTCAAAAGAAATTCAACTTTGCAACATAAATTAACATTTAATTAAACTATAACGACAATTTCAGTTAAATCATTGTACATATAATTTAGATGAATAACTAATTCTACAGAAAAGGAAACATTCAAATCTTTTACTTGGAGGTAGTGAGAGAAGATAGATTTTACATTTGCCATCATCTTCATTTGTAATGCTATTTAGAGAAGAAAAGAAATTATCATTAGGGGCTTTACCGCCCAACCAAGACCTACTGGTCTCTCGAGTTTCTTTAACTGAAGAACCCGCCCTTCACGAGGTTAATTAACAAGGATCAATTGTAAACGAAACTCTGAGCCTAGTGTCCATGAGCCTATACTGCTGGTCGATCCCTCTTCTGTAGGTTCCTCCTAGCAGTTGGATCATCCTGACCAGAGCATATCTGGATCATGGAAGCTGACATTGCCGAACTGGTATCTACCTTGGCCAAGGATTTTTATGTTGTTTTTGGCACCACTGTGCCAGACTCTCTGGCACTACTGTGCCGATATTTTGGCACTATTGTGCCGTCAACACACACCCTTGCTCACCATGATTATTCAATAGTTTAATTCAAGTATGAGCTTCATTGGTTGACAATGGCTATTAGTACATGTCGTACAGTTGTTAATAATTTCGATTTGGTGCATTTAATATGGAGTTTGATGGATGACCCAAAAGAAAGAGATAAAGGTGTTCAGTTCTGTTGTACCCTAAATGAATCCATGACAGTCTAAGAACAGGCAAGCATGCCTTAAAAGATCATTCCAATAATTACAAAGAAGATTGTAAGTTCCAGCTAAGCTCTGGTTCAAATGTGCCATACTACCAAACAAGGTTTCTAGTGCAACAGAAATCAAAGTAAGGAAGATACGTACAGAGCATAAGGTCACTGCTCAGGGTGGAGACTATGGTATTACCAAAACATAAATATATAAAAAAATATATTCCCTTGACCGGGTGATTGCTTGGTGCAGGGCATTGCAAGAAAATCTAAGATTCAGAAAAGAAATGATAAGTTTCTAGAATCTTTCGAAACAAAACCAAGGTAAAGAATGTAGACGGCTATGCATTTAAGATAGGAGTTGCAGGGTCCTAACAGAGGTACATTTAGTCACAAGCATATAAGTTTCAACAGATAAGAATGAAGACAATGCCGATTTAAAGAAGGAAAACCTAGTTAAGACAAGATACTCATTCGCAGGAAACATTTACGCATTTGAATCTTTTACACAAAGAAAAATATATGCTATGTATTAAAAACTATGTGCCCGATAACAAATTCGGAAGTTAATGGTTCGCAGACTCCTTGCAAGATTGCTAGCTACTATTGACCATGTTTCTGGTTCAGCTTCCTTCTAGAAGAAATCAGAATCCACTGATGATTGTCTCCGTGAGATGAGAAAAAAGAATGGTGTTCAAGATAAATTTCGTTCTCAGGATCTCCCGCCTGCCTCTACAGGAAGAACAATCAAAACGAGGAAGAATAACAAACCCTAGCCATGGCGGAAAGATGGAACCCGTTTTTCCCAAAAGGAAGAAGAGACGATAGACCCCCCAATGCCCATTCTTGAGTGAGAGCAACGTTTTTAAAGGTCGTTGCTTCGAATTCCCCCATCGAGCTTCTTAAAAACCAGGTGTTAAACAAGAGCACGATGGTAATGGCGAAGAATCCAGCCTTCCAAACACGCCTGCCTTCTCCCGCACAAACAGCCATACATGATGCGTTCCCAAAAGGATTTTTATTATAATGCTTCCTTATAATAATCGAAACTTTAGAATTTGAATATTTGAAAGCTTATCATTATAATATGTAAAATGTCTTTAAAAGTATTTATATTTTAATTTAGACTTTATTATTCAATATTTATTTATTTTATTTACCGAGGCCAAGGTCATTTTTACGTTGTCATAATCTTTCCAGACTCCGATGACAATTAGATCCTTGTCAACTGCATCCTCTCCCTGATGATAGTCCCTTTTCCTTTCTTGCGATGTCGGTCCTGCAACCACTTGACACCAGAAGCTAGAGTTAGACTATACCTAATGCATTAATTCACTTTTAAATATAATATCATCATCATTAACAATAGATGTATTTACGCAATTAAATAACCATTCACCTTTTTCATTTTCAATTGCCACAAATAAAACAATTATTTAATCCATTGTTTCACATTCATATGAAAGATAATTTTCATTAACGATATTAACGACCATGTTTTCAATATCTTAACTTATTAAGTCCTAGGGGAATGTAATAATATCTCCAAATCGTGCAGATTTTGTAGGAACAAAATGCGTTCTTCTTCAAGGCAAAACGCGGGCCAAAGATAAGCGGAAAAACATGGCCAGATCTCTTGAACGAAACGTGTTTATAGAAGACGCAAGCTGCGAAGGCTTTAAAGAACAAAACGTGACTTGAATGCAGTGATAAATGCAATTAGGAGAAGACAATGCGTGGCCCAGGAAATGTGCGGACAGAGGAA
Source organism: Sequoia sempervirens (assembly GCA_007258455.2). NCBI lineage: Eukaryota > Viridiplantae > Streptophyta > Pinopsida > Cupressales > Cupressaceae > Sequoia > Sequoia sempervirens. The sequence goes on along the minus strand of VDFB02000003.1, from coordinate 368,511,670 downwards.
GAGAAAGCGCGCCCAGAAAGCTCGTCCCAAGACCATTAAAAAACCAAAAATTGCGCTAGAGAAAAATGTCAGTTGTGTGACCAGGATAAAATGCAAAAAACGCGATTTTTAAGAGAAAAAGAAAAAAAAGCGCCCAGATTCTGCAAAAAAATCGCAACTTCAAGAAATTTGAAAAACGTGTTTCTGAGAGGAAGAACGACGCACGCCAAGAGTAGAAAAACGGGGGCAAGAAGTGACAAAAATTGGCACCCAAAGAAAACCCTCGACACACAAAAAGAAAAGAAAAGAAAAGAAAAAAAAAAGGTGCTTTCAAAATTGTGCACCCAGAAATGACCAAATCGCTTGCAAAAGAGATGATTTTTCTGAGGGAAACAAAACACGATTTTTAGTAGAAAGAAAACAATTTTAGGGTTTTTTTTTTTTTTATGGCTCTGATACCATGAAAGTGGTAAAAGCTTTCTTTTATTAACATGAAAGAGTTACATTATATATAAGATACATAAAGCTATAGATATTAAATATATCTACCTACCTATTACTGTAGAAACAATAAACCTAAGCTAAACTAACATTGACCATTAACAACAAGAGAATATAATAATATATTATTCTAACAAATACTAATTAGTAGACTATCATAATAAATATTAGTAAATCCATGGCCAAATTACTAATCCAATCACAAAGCATTTAATATCCTTAGAGGGCTCGACCATAGGAGAGCATGGGAGAATGTGACTCGATGGGGTGCCTTGGACCCTTTCTACCATAGGCCCAAGAGTGGATGTCTTGGCCTCTACCTAGGTGGTGTCCCCTTTTTGTTATCCCTCATCTTGTCAATCATTTCCCTCTCTCTATGAATTGACCTCTTGTGCTGATTCACCATGATGAACGGGTGAGATTACAAAGGATGCCCTGAAAATGCCATCTCTCCTAGGCCCAAGGCACTATACCATTGGTACCCCAAATGGATACCCCCTTGGCCTCCTTGGGACTACTTGGTCCCCCACTATAGGATACATTGGTCCTCCATTATAGAACACATTGGTTCTCCATTATAGGACACTTGGTCCTCTATTATAGAACACATTGGTTCTCCATTATAGAGGTGGCGTACCTAGGAGAGGGCCCCTTCGTTGTATTCCTTTTGCAAATCTCTCCTTTCTATCATGGTGAAAATATGTACATGGTAATTTAATCAAATTCAGATTTGCAAATAATCATATCAGCAATACATTATGAACTATGAAGGTGCTATCATAGAATATGTGTAATGATATGCATGAAACCTTGATCCTATTTAACAATGCATTATATCCCATAATTATTCCATCATAAATACATTAACTTACAATGCAAACTGAATATTTTATTTTCTGGCAGATCTCTTTCGTCTTCTTCCCTAAGTCGATGCCTTCCTTTCTTCTATAAGTTCTAAATTTATATCCTTTCCTACTTTGGAGAAGAGGTGTGATCATTTAGAGGGAGTCATGCTTTATTATTTATTGAGAGTCATGCTCCTTCCTTAATCGCTGCTCATTATTATCGCTGCCTTGCATAATTTCTTTTATCGCTGCTTGTTTTCTTTTGATATTAATTTCTTGTTTATAATCGCTGCCTTATTGTATACAATGCTGCTGGTGGCACTATAGTCTATATTGAATGTTTCTTTAAAATATATTTATTATTATTGTTTTTATATTAATTTTTCTTCTTTCTTTTTTTTCTTTAATATCTTTTAGGATTTATGTATTATAATGATAATGATATTTAAATTGTCAATATTTATTTTGTATTATCAATATCTATATTTATAATTATAATATTATCTTATGATAATTATAATTATAATAATATTAAATTGCTAATGTTTCCTTTTTATAATTTTAATATTTATTTTACTCATTTATTTTCATTTTAATGTGTTAGAATTTTGGGGTCATGACACTTACACCATTGTGCTTTGCATTCCTCCAACATTAGCCACACAAATTTTGCCCCAAGAGCTAAGTTCTTTGAGGCTAAATCAATAATCTCCGCACCCCTTTGGTCTTTTCAGTGGCTAACTGTATCCTAGGGCCAACAAAGGGAATTTGTTAGCATTGTCTGTGCCTCACCATAGAAAGCTACTATTGATACTATCAGCATATCTTTTGGTAAAGGTATAACTGAAAGCTGATGTATTGGGATAGCTAGCAGCACCAATCTAATTTTTAAAATCCTTTCAGCCAAGCTTAACCATGCTACGCCCTTAATATTGGTGTACATCAAGTTATGAATAGTCGGTTTGTGGCTATCTTAACTCCTAATTAAGTCATGTTATCATTATTATATTATTATTTAGTTGGTTGGGTTGGCCTAGGTCTTGTTGATGCGTGTTTTATGACTCACCAAGCACTTTAGAATAAAGAATCCAAAGACCATCTATCCTCTCTTGAAAAACTGACTAGTATGCTAAGATTGCCAAAAGATCATACAACAATTCCAATGTTTCATAAGTTGGGTGCGGATAAGCTCTGTGGAAGATGTGATTTTGCTGATAACACAAAGGGATTTACTCTAGCAATTTTACTTAGAAGGCAAAGACTTAGATGCAGTGATATTTTTTTTTTTGGGGGTTTTGGATTTTGGATAAAGAAAAATGAAAAAAGAGTAAGGGTTGAGGAATCCTATACTGTTCCTATGAACTCAAGAGACAGTAAAGATTGAATGAAACCAAATAACAATACTTTGTTTCGCCACGAAATACGACAACTACACAAAGGAAGTGCAATCTTCCGGGAATTTGTGCTTAAGATTTTCTTACTACGAACAATACCATCAATAGAACAATGTCATTCGAAGTAATACAATGAGGCATCCACATTAAAGCTCAGTCTAACTTTACGCATTGAATAGAAAGCATTCATCCAAAGAAAGTATGAGCCAAGTTTCACTAATCTTTACGATCAATCTATCATTCCTTTAACATACATCTAAAATAAATCCTAACTTGAAACCATTCAATGAGGAAGAGAAGTATGTAACCATGCAACCATTTAACAATAAAAGAATTCAAAGTACCTCATGCACAATGAACTTCATTATCAAAATAGTCTTTTGCAACAATTTCATAAAACTCTTTCTCTCTTATTATGCTATCTATCTATCTTCTTATGCTTCTCTACTTTTATCTCTATGTATCTATCAATCTATGTATATCTATATCAAATGAGAGAATGACAGAGGGTTTATATAGAGTTGTTGTAGTACAATGAACAGCCGAGATTAATCAGGAATCAACGACAAAGATTAAAAATAAATAACCCTAATTAGGGTTTCCAAAAGCACAATCAGATAACAGGCAGTGAACTGGAGTGAGAAGCTATTCTCGAGGAGGTTCATCCTTATCCTCTTTGGTTGCAGTATACTAGATGAATTTAGAAACTATCGTGTCAATTTCCTTGATCGTGACAGGTGGCAGTGCATTGATCCTGAATTCTAATAGATCGAGATCACCTGAGCATTCGGCAAAAGTGTCTTCCCATTCTGATTCTTGTTGCTGGAAACTGCGAAAGATGAACAAGAAGTCAGCTGCCTTATTCAAATCTTGCTTGCAGACAGGTCCAGTGGTGAAGAAGATATCCTGAATTTTGCTCTTCAGGTTTTCGAATTGTAGGTTGTTTGCTTGCACAGTGTCCTTTTCCAGCGCATTTGCAGCCATAGCTAGGATCTTCTCTCGAACTTCTTTTGTCTTCTCCTCAATTTGGATTGTATCTGCCTTAACCTTTTCTACGATTTCACTTCGTATGATCAATAATGTCATGTACCACTGCCAAAATCATAAGCTGCCCCTAGTGCAATTCATTTCTATTTGGATCAGTTTCCTTGCTTAGACACTTTTAAGCACTTTAAGACATGGGAAGGATTCTACCAACACCTGTAGAGCATATCATCCCGTGGCCTTAATGCTGTACTCCTGAGAGCAGCATAGTCCGCCTATCTCACTACCGCTACCTTTTCAGAAATATGACCAATTCTCTTACCTCAAGGCTACTTAGCCACTTTTATTTTCCCAGCTATATTCTTCTCCTCTTCGAAAATCTCTTGAGAAGTATTCATCAGTGGAGGAGCTGCTGAGGTAGTCTGATCGAGAGGCTTAGTTAGGTGCTGAATATACTCCTTGAGTCGTTCAACCTCTCGTTTATACTCTTTTTTCTTTACTATCTCCTTCTCTAGCCTTGCTTTGATAGTGGCAACAAAATTGTCCAACTCTTCCATCTCCTGTCCTTTTGTGGTAGGGCCTAAATCAACAGTGGTAATGGCGTACTCCTGGGGAGTAATTTCTTCCCTCGACTTGTCAACTGTCGGTACAACAACTTGGATTGTACGATGCCCAGCTTCATCTCTTTGAATGGTAGAGAAGGTTTTGGTAGGCTTTCTTGCACTGACTGCTTCCAATGTGGCCAGGAAATCGGCCATGTCATCTTCTTTTTGAACTCTTCTTTTTCCGTTCCCTTATCTTCAATCTCTCTTTCAGCCAATCAGGAATAGTTGGCTGCGCGATATCTTCTTCTTCCTGAATGTCCTGCACGACCTGGATTTCTTGGATTCCTCTCAAGGCCAAAATCATCCCATCTTCAAATTCGTTGTCCAAAATGTCGACCTCATTGTCTGACTCCAAAACCTCGGTGTTCGTGGGTGATGGAGGTTCATCATCTTCGGGCTGGACAGGGATAGGAGAAGGAATCTGTATGTCTCCAAGAGACCCATCAATGTCCAAGATTTCATTTACATTCGCGGATATGGCAGAACGAAGAGGCTCCAGTCTCTACAGCTTCTTGGCAGGTCTTTCATTTACAATTTCTTTTCCCTTAGCTTCTTTCCTTTTCTTAGGATTTGAGCTTTCAATTGGCTCATCTCCTTGACTTGCTCCAGCATTTGAGGAGTAAGACTCTGATTCGCCCATCAGAGTGTAGGTCAAAGGCATACCTCTCAGCCGCAGGTCTTTGATCTGCTGGTCTGCCCACCATTATGAATACTTGGTGACAGGCCTCGTAAGGGTGTCCAAGTCAGCAGTTTCAGGTTCTGACCATTGCACGGGAGGAAGAGGTTGATTTTCATTGAAACCTGGCTGTGTGAATACGCCATCATCCTCAAGTTGGTCGGGCATGCGGAAGAGCTCCGTTGTTCTAATCAAACTAACAGGCAGTCTGGACCACAATCTTCTCCTGACATCAAATTCATTGGTGGCATTAGCCCAGTAATCTTCCAGGTCCACTTGGTGTTTATACTTCCTTTCGTTCACAATTCCGATATGATGGTGAGGATCGAAATTGGCTTGAGATCGGTATGATGTGAAAGGATCAGGGTACACTGTGACGCTGCCCCTCAGGTATTTGCCCCTCGGCCCCGCCCCTGCCGCTTTTTTGGGGAGCCAGAATGGGACTGGGCCGCCGGGCCCGCCCCCGTGGTTCTCGGAATTGGGACGCCCCCTCATTGCCGAACGCCCTCCCCGAGCGGGATCCCCTCGATCCGCTTACGCCCTCGACCGTCCCGGGGACAGCCAGCCGTCCCCTATCGCCCAGCAGCATATAAAACATAAAAATAAAAGTTTTTTTTTAATTTTTTCTTTTTTAAAACATTCCTTTGTGGCCCCACGCCTTCCCAACCCTAATATGGCCACTTAAAACATTTTTTTACCTTCATTTGATCTCATTTTAACTTGCCAAGATAAAATTGCAGCCAAGAGCAAAAGTGAGAAGAGAAAGAGGAGGGTTTGAAGGAGTTCAAGACAAGATTCACAATGGTGAAGTTGTTCCTCATGAATTAGGGGTTAGTAAAATATTTCAATGCAAAGAATGCAAAGAGTTTGAGAATATTGTTGGAGGAACTTGTGTTAAATCCTAGAGGTGAGCACTGAAAATGTGGTGAAAGTTGTAACCGATAATACAATAGCATATGTGATGGCAAGGAAATTGCATCAAAAGAGGCAACCAAAATTTTTTTGAACCCCCTACATTACTCTTTGCCTTGACCTTCTCTTGAAGGATGGGCAAAATTGATTGAGAGAGACTAGTGGTGGAAGAAATCATGAACATCACCAAATACATCTACAATCACATTTGGGTTCTCAACTGGATGAGAGATCACACTAGAGGCAAAGAGCTTGTGTGAGCAGATTTGATAGAGTTTGCAACTAACTTCCTCACTTTGCAAAGCATGTGTTCTTTGTTAACATCTTTGAAATAGATGTCCGTGTGCCAAGCATGGTTGGATTCACCCTATTCAAAAATGGCCCATTGGGTTGCAAAGACAATTTTTAAATTTTAGATTGTATTCTTCAATTTCATTTTTTTACTTTCTAATTGCAAGATATTGTGTCAGAGTTTGTGATCCATAGATGTTTGTAATTGTGTTTGTTTTTCTGTTAGAACATAGGTTACAATATAACTTATTGTTCTATATTGTTTGTGAGAGTTTCATATTTTGTTAGTTTGAATGGTCATGTTAATTTAAGATTAGTTTCTTAGTTTGGGTGGTGGTTTGTGTAGTTTTAACTTGGTGGTATCTCATGCGAATTTGAAGGGCTTTCAAAAGCATTGAAAGCGACGTAATCAAATCCCACATAATTCAGTTTATTGTTTCTAGTATTGTGCACTCATGATTTAATTTTGTGTTTATCTTGTGCATTCTAATCCTACTAGTGATATCAGAGGTGGTGGTATATCTATACAATATGATTGGTGATTGTCAAACCCATTGTGAGTCTTGTCTTCATCTATTAATTTGTTTGATAATTCGATTCTATGATGCATATGTCAATATGATTGGTGATTGTTATGATTATCATTACTCATATGAATATCTTAAATTTGAAATTTCTATATTAAAAAATATATATATACTATATGTCCCCTCTCTGTCCCCCAAAATCCTCAAAATTTGCCGCCCCAAACGCGTCTCCGCCGCCCCCCCCCCGTCCCGAAACTTGGTGGAACATAGGAAAGGATACCATTTTCAATCTAGCACCTTCAGCTGCCTTGTGGATGAAAATATTCTTCATGTTCTCGATAAAGAATGGGAAAGTGACGGCTGCTTTCTGCTTGGGCCTTTGGATATTTTGGAAATTCTCCAATTGCCTAAGTACCTCCAATAGGATCATCCTGTGGGTGGGGTAGATAGGAAGTTTGTATGGATTGCCAGTGAATCCCTGGATTTAGATGTAAGTAAATTTAGGAAACTGGATGTACCAGGATCCATATTTACTGATAAGGCTTTTCGCTTCATGTGTCAGCCTCTGATGGGTTCCCCCTTGTAGCATTCTTGTGATGGTCATCAGAAATGCGTCATGTGCTCTTCTAAAATGAGATTTGGTAGACAGTTGCAGTTGGGGATAACATTCATATGCCTTGAACTGATTTTCTCCATTGCCAACAACACCTTTGCATATCAATCCAGGGTATTTATAGGCTCTGGCCAACATGTAAACGATATAGGAACCCATATGAAATGCCTTAGTCCTTTCAAGGTTGATCAACTGTTCATGGATGTTATCACTGATCATTCTTGACCAGTCAAACATTCTGACCCCGGAGGTGATTTCCTCAATAAAAAAGTACATCCAAGTTTTGAAATAGGCACCTTGAGGATTTCCCATTATTCTGTTCAAGAGCAAGATGATGTCACCGTAGTCCTCCTTGAAGTCTATTCTGCGCGGCCTCTTAGACATTTTCTTGGCGGAAGCTCGTGGCTTTTCTAACCATGTTTTATTAATATGGGTCGCACATTGATCTGCTCGATCGTTGAAGATTCTTTTGGCTTCCCCTTTTGTTTTGTATGAAGCTCGGACATGGTCAGGGATGCCAAATGCCTCTTGGATAGCTGGTGCTCCAAGGTGCGCCAAAATTCTTCTGTCAGGAGCTACAATCTGTCTTTCTTGTGGATTGTAATGTCTTGCACATTCGACTATCAAGTCGACACACTGGGTTGCTGGAGGAAATCCGGCAACTCGAACAATTCCATTGCACATCATTCTACGGGCAATTGCTGTTGGCATAAGTCCGTTCAATCCATACATCCTTTTCTTGAACTCTTCGAAGTCCACATGTCCAAGGTCCGTATCTGCAATGTTTTTCCACTTGGAAGTGATCTTTGTCTCTCGCTAGGCTCCCTTGTTGGCGATTTTCATTGGTGCTTTCTTTGACGATCCTCCAGGATTGGTCATCAACCTGCGAGAAAGAGAATACAATAAACATTAAATTGTTTTCTCTAAAATTTCTGTACGAAAATTCTAACTTTCAGCTTGTCGAAAGTAAAATTCACTGAAAAAGCAAGCTGAGTATAACACTTAGTGAAATTTTCGAAGATAGAATGAAGATAAAGGTAGAACTAATTCATCAAACTTCGGAATTACTCTGTGGCTGGCAAATTTAATTGTGAACTTCGAAAATCTTGATCTTTATTGCCAAAAAAGCAAGCAAGCTTTTGAAAATTTCGACCTTCAACCTATAATTCCATCTCTTTCTTCGTTTCTCTCTCCTTGAAATTAATTATTCAACTCTCAAAAATTTCTATCTTTCAAGAAAATTTCTTTCTCTCGAGAAATTTCTAACTCTTAAAAAAAATTCTAACTCTCGTAAAAATACTAACTCTTGAAATGAAGAGAGAGCTAAGCTTCTTCTTGAATCGCAATTGTGAGTTGATAATGATTTGCGAATGCCTTATAAAGTTGAAAAATTCGTTGCATTCCCAAGTTCGCCGAATGTAGACTCCAGTTTGTCAAGGAAAGTTTCTAAATTTCTCACCTTTCATCTTTATCCTCATCGTAAATTCGAAGTTTATCCATAGAGTTCAATTTTTTTCTAAGTGTTTTGAAAAAATAATTAAAGGTTTTCATGTGATTTTTCAATTTTCTCAACCGTTAATTCTTTATTTTTTATATTTTACCCATGCTTTTATTTTAATTTTGCAATTTTTTCACGGGCCTTCTCTTTCTCTTCACCATGGCGGACTTCTTCATGTCTTAGCCATTTCCAAGTTTCCTTTGGATGTTCTATGCCTTAGACAAATTTTGCTAGGCAAACTTCATTTTCTTTCTAGCACATTCATACTTTGCCATTTTATTCTTGCTTTGCCCATCATCTCATGGCGGACTTGAAGAGTTTTCTTCCATTTTCCTAAGCAAGGTGAACTTTCCATTCATCAATTTTCTAAGTATGGCGGACTTGGAAGAGTCCTTTCCATCTTCACTTCAAAGTATAGGCGGACTTCCTTATGTCTTCTCCTCCTTTCAACCTATACTTAGCCAAACTTTTGATCATTTCTTCCAAGGGCGGACTTTCTTTCCACCTTTCCACTTGCCAACACTCAGCCAAAAATTCAACTTTCTCACTTGCTAGGCTGTGGCGGACTTTCTTGAAGGTTTTCCAAATGCTCAAGAGGGGTGGGCGGACTTTCCAACATGTCTTCCATTCATCCAACAGCAGGTCAGACTTTCCATCTTCCATGCCAAGTGAAGGGCGGACTTTCCATGAGGCTTGCCATTTGCTAGGGCGGACTTCCTTCACTGCTTTCCATTCAATCCTTTGACATGGGCGGACTTCAAGAAGGTTATGCCATCAGCTGGTCGGACTTTCCATAAGGCTTTCCATTCATCTTTTGGCCTAGGCGGACTTTGGAGAGGTCTGGCCATGATCAGGTCGGACTTTTTTACGTCCATTCCATTTCTCCATCAGCTGCTGGGTGAGTTCCTTGAACCTTGTGCCATTTTCTCTCCATTGCTGGGTGAGTTCCTTCAGAATTTTGTGCTTCTCAGTCCATAATGTCATGCTTTTCTCAAGCTTTTCATCTGATTTTTAAGCTTTTCACAAAATTTTGCATTGCTTTTGTCAGATTTTGTATTGCTTTTATCTGATTTTGTCTGATTTTTACCTAAAAGACCTGCGTTTTACTTGATTTTCCAATGGTCTTTGCATGCAGTTATGATTTTTGGGTTATTTTGGGTCCAAAAGGCATGCTTTTCAGTTGATTTTTTGATTTTTCGCTCAGATTTTACATGCTTTTTTCTTGCTTTTAGACTTTTTGGGTGATTTTTTGCATGCTTTTTTAGTCTAAAGATGGAAACTTTGACTCTGTGACAGGTGGGGAACATGGCACTTGCCAAAAATAGAAAGTTTCTAAAAATAGAAAAAGTGAAAAAACAACTTTCTAAAAATAGTAAATTCCCAAATGGCCTAAAAGTGCCAACAACGAAAAAAGCAAAAAGCAAAAAAGCAAAATCCCTAAAAAGTAGGAAGTGTCAAAATTGGGTGAAAGCATAGGCGATCCTTGTTTGCGGGGTCCTCTGAACACTTCGATGACGTTCACGCGTAGTTCAAGGCTTGAAATCTCAACTTGGCTCAAGTGATGACTCCTGATTTAGACATGAAACCCACAGAGCGAAAGGGTTCACGAAACTGCAACTCAAAACTAAACCCAAAAAAACAAACCAGCGAGGATCCCCATGTGCAATGGGGCGATGTGTGAAATAGGTCACAACAGGTCTTATATAGGGGTGTCTAAGTCAGCCTAGGTGATATCCTAGGAATAAATGGGTATATATAGGAGGATGTGAGTCTTATTTGATCATCATATTGTGAAGTGTGCTCTCATTAGAGATATTTGGAGGTTGCCCCCTCGAAGTGGCTTGTTATTCTCAATTATTATCAAGTATTTGAAGCATATTTCATATCATGTTCTTCTATTGTGCAAGTTATTTCATAACAAACCATCTCCCATTCCAATCATTGAAGTTTTTTTTTAAGGCACTACATGATCTCTTCCCATAAAGAAGAATGATTTTTGCCCCTAAAGAGAGGAAACCCCAGATATATGCAAGGAAGCTAAGCAATATTAAAATCCAGCAGGTGAGCTCTCTTACCCTACAAACTCAAAGCATGTTATAAAAGGACATTTTCAAAAAAAATTTATGGTATTTTGCCCTGAAGCCCTTTCATATAAATCCAGTAATCCCTTCCACACTTTTGCTTTGCCTACTCCTATCTTCCCAAACATGATCATATGATCAACTAATTGATGATGTGTGAATGCCTCAAGGTGAGGTAAAAACCTAATACCAAAGATTTTACCTTGCATCTTCAATTGCTTAATTGTCCTTCTCAAAGAATTTGCCATTAATATGAATAAATAGGAAGCTAGGGGATCGCCTTGTCTAAGATCTCATGTGCTTGGAAGAAGCTTGCTGAGATGCCATTTACCAGAATAGAAACCACAAATCCATAGCTATTTGAAATATCCAATCAATCCATTTGCAACTAAACCCATAAGCACTCAAAATTATTTTCAGAAAATTCCAAGACATTTGATTATATGCTTTCGTAACATCTAGTTTGCTAATCATATTTTCTCAAGCCTGTACTCTTAATAGAGTGCATGACTCCATAAGTAATAAGAATACCATCCAGAATTTGGCAACCACCAACAAGACCACCTTGCTTTCCTTCATTAAGAGTAGGAAGTAGACCCTTTTATCATTTCCACTATAACTTTGGAGAGTATCTTATTTATGGTATTACAAAGGGCTATGGGACGATAGTTATTAAAAGATTCCATAGAAAGTTTTTTTGGGATCAAAGCAAGATAGGTACATTTAAAGCTTTTTAGAACTTTACCTGCTCGTAGCAAGTCATTCTCTACTTTTACAACATCCTCCTCTATGATGCTAAAAGGAATGTAACCCGTTCAACCTTGTTGCACTTTTTCTTTAGGCCGAAGATTGCTACATTGACTTCTTTTTCTGTAAAAGGTTCCCTCAACTTAGCATTATCAACCTCATTTATTAATCTTGGAATGTTAGCCAATAATTTAGCTTCTGCCTCATTGTTTGATTCAACCTCTGAAGTGAACAGGGAATGGAAGAAACTACCAGCTTCTTTGGCTATCTCCTCTGCCTTTTCTATCCAATAACCTTGCTTTTCTAAAATCTTGTAAATCCTATTGGTTTGGCATTTGACCTTCATTACTGCATGAAAATAAGAAACATTTCCATCCCCTTCTTTAATCCATTTACCTTGCTTCCAAAATATTTCCTCTTTAGCAAGGCATTGTTCTTGTAGAGCCAATAGGTGTTTCTTTTCCTTTAGCAAAACATCTATTAACTCATATCTGTGTATTTTTGTAGCCACCTCTTCAAGTGAAGACTCAATACCTACTTTCCCTTCAAAAATGTTGCCAAATACCTATTCAATTGTGTATGTTTTTTGTTTGATGTTTTGGATCACACCCAGTGATTCATCATCAGGAAGAGGAATATGTGGAATTGGATTGCAAAAGTACCCTTAAAAGAGAGGTAGGGGGGATGGGATGAGAGAAAAGAGTTAAAAATCCAATAAAAAAATATCAATATGTTATGGAAAGAATAAAGAAAAAAAATATTAATACTTAAGAAATAAAACAATAGATATTTATAAAAATATAGAAATGGATATAAATAAAGATATAATATCAAAGAGTTTGAGTAAATAAAGGTGAAAGAATGATGGAAAATGTGATAGGAATAGGTTTATAATTGAATGAAAAAAGGAAGAACAAATTTTGGTTATATATATATATATATTCACACATATACACACATATATGTATATATACATATATATGCATCTATATTAATATATTAATATATATATGTATGTATATATAACCAAATTTTGTTCTTCCTTTTTTCATTCAATTACTATTCCTATCGCAGTTTCCATCATTCTTTCACTTTTATAGATTCAAACTCTTCAATATTATATCTTTATTTATATCCATTTTTATATTTATTTATATATCTATTGTTTTATGATTTTATCCATTACTTGTTTCTTAGGTTTTTATTTCTTTTTTCCTTATTCTTTCCATTTCATATTTATATTTTATAATTGGATTTTTAATTATTTTCTCTCATCCCATCCCTCCTTCCTCTCTTTTAAGGCTGCTTCTGCACTCCAATTCCACATATTCCTCTTCCTCATGATGGATTGAGTATGATCTGAAATGTCGAACAAAAAACATACACAGTTTAAGGCAAAAGCTTGCATACAATACTTACATAGACTGTGGAAAACTCATATCAACTGAATGCCTCTTTGTTCAAGACCTCAAAACATTGCTTTACATACTCAAGCTTAGCGGAAAATTTGTACATACTGGAACCCTCAACCCTTGTGCTATCGTACCACAAAGCTTTAAAAAGTTCCTTAATATTTGAAGCTAACAGCTACATCAATTCAAAACAGGAGGGGAGGTAGGAGGGGAATCGAGGAGCACCTTTAAAAAAAGATGGGAACTGATTAGAGCCTGAGACAGGAAGGACCTCAAATTCAATGACACAGTTGTGCATGAGCCATAAAGGTGTTACCATAAATCTGTCTAAGCACTCTGCAATATTGCAAAGCCCTAACCTTCTATTATTCCAAGTAAATACCCCTACTTTTGGGGTTATATCAAATAGATTGTTGCACCCTACAAAAGCCCCAAAGTCAAATAAAGATTGTAATTAACAAAGTGATCCACCTAACTTATCTTTCACATCTAAATTGCATTGAAGTCTCCTCCTATAAGAACACATTTGTCTTTCAACACCTCCAATTGGCAAGAAAGTTCCTCCCAAGGCCTTTTCTTCCTCACCTAACAATTATGGCCATACACATTAAACAAAATGCAAGAGATATTGTAGTGATGGCATTTGAACTCAAAACATAGCCAATTCAAAGAATGCACTAACAGGCCCAAAGAAGAGAGGCAAGATCTCATAAAATACCAATGCCACCCAAAGCTCTATTTGCTGCTACAACTACACCTTTCCATCTCTCAAAGAGGGTAAAGATTTCAGAGAGCTTTTACATTGATAACTTACTTAATTGGCTTTTCACCAGATTTCTCTTGTTAGGGGCATTGATTTCTATAACATTCAAAGATTATTATTCATTGCTGAGGTGGAGGGCACTTCCCTCCCTGCCCTGAAAAGCTACTTCATAAAAGCCATCTAATTTTTGCTGGTTCCTTCCTCTATTTCATTTCTTGTCTTTGTTTGTATAACCTCCAATTCATATTTTTGGCCTCTTTTTTTATTTTCTAGTGTAGATTCCAAAATACCTATTGTTAAACTCAATATTGCGCCCTTGCTAAGTTGCAAAACTTAGTTTTTTGGTGAAACATGGGGACTTTTCTAAGCTGTGGGTCACTTAAACGGAAAAGAACCTCTAGAGAGAGTTGGTTCTCTTGGTATCACCTAAACTAAGTAAACTAATGATGCTGAGGAAAAGAGTAAGAAGGAAACATGGAAATGAACCTACTTTTTCCTAAGGTGATGCACCAAAAGGATTCTTCAAACCTACACAATTCCCTCAATAGTTCAGTTGGTTCTCACACAACTCAAATGTTCACACATATTAATGCATTAGTATTTCATAGGAAGGTTTAAGTTTTACAGTTTAAGAGGAAAAGAAGTGTTTCACACTTAATGATTGTTTAAACGAGCAACACAACCTACAACCTGAACTAAACATGAGTTTTTCTGTTTAAAGGTGCTGTGATATGAGACATAGAATAAAGGATTTGCATATAAATCACAAGATAATACATCAATCATTTGGTGCACACAATAAAACAGAATATTGAGAAGGCAAAACTTGAGTTTATTGATATAAAAAGGTGCTTACACAGCTGTACAAGTTTGAAAATGAGTTACATCTGCTGTCTCAGCTTGAAAGAACTTGAAAAACCAGTTACATTACATGCCAAGAGAGAAAAAGAACTAACTGAAAATTGCCTCTAAAGCTTGTTTATATGTTGCTCAATAGCTTACAAAAGAATAGGAACATGTGCTTGAGAAAGAAGACAAATGCTTGTTTGAGATGGCTGAGTCCATCTTCCTTTGGTCGTCCAAAACAGATATGCCTATTTTTCAGCCCCTTAACAAACTCAAAAAGGTGTTTTTAGGCTGAAAAAGTCATCCCTTAACCCCATGTACCATTAAGGCTCATGAAAACAACTTCTAGATGCTCTCCACTGCCACCAAACTGTCTTGACTTCTTTATGAATGCCCAAACTCCCCCTTGAAAAGCTTAACTTGCTGTCCTCGTCATCTTTTCATGATTTTCTAGAAACTTTGGTCGTGCAAGGCAAAAAGGCCCTCATTTTTGGGTTCAAAACTGTTCATAACTGCAATCTTATGGGCTAAAAACTTCCCTTAACTCAAGTCATAACCTTGTGGCCTTTAATTAACTCTCAAACTGATGATAAGTGTCATCAAACTGACTGTTTTGTGCATTTGTCTTTCATGACTGTCATAATATCAAGGATGCCGTCATATTTAACTCATATGTTGCTCTTTTGACCTGCACTCGCTGATGTTTCTAAAGACTCTCCCTGTCACTGAGAAAGAACTTATCTGCTTCCTTCAACTTGTATACCTCCATGTGTTTTCAGACTGTACTTTGTTCAGCTGCCTTTGCATTAGACTGCCCTTTCCCTGGCAAGCACTGCCTATTAGCGATTTGATTGTCCATTATCTATTGCTGCCCCTTATGATCAGTATGCATTGTGATTGCCTCCTTATATTTCATACTCAGAGGAAGACTGTTTATCACTTGGTAGTTTGAAAATGCATTCCTCTTTTTCATATTAAGCACTTCATGACTGTCCTTAATCTCTGGAAACTCACAACCTCCTTGAATACTTATAATGTTTGAAATGTATTTTTGATCCTTGGAACCCAGAAAGCCTTGCAACAAGCTCTAATGCAGCCTGAGAAATTGAAATAATACCACCACTATTTTGATTCAGGCTGTCTTCTACATTAGCTTTCTGGCTTTTTAGTTGCAGCAACTGCTTGATTCTTTACTCAACCTGATGAATATACTTCTGCAATAAATTTGACAAGCCAAAAACAATAACATGACCTACTTTAAAAAAATAACACCCTCTTTCCAAGCATTCCATTCAGCTATCAAGTTTGCTCAAACTTGTAAAAGAGCTTCCACCTTGAGTTTCATGTGGAAAATGAATTGGCCACGAGAACACAGCTAGCTTCCAGTCCTCCAAAGATGGTTCCAGAAAGACCATTTTTACCAGCAATAGCATTTTCACCTCATCTTGAGATCGTGATGAACCAAACCATGTAGTTGGGGCCAACTGGCATCAATACAAAGTTTTATGTGGCTTATTAGAGGTCAAGCTATTTTCAGGAATATTTGGACTTGCTAGTAACACATTTCTTTGTCACTTTGATCTCTATGTTCACAAAACCATATCGCTTCTTCCTGAGGAAGTTTAAGGATCTCCTGTGCATCCAAATACTTTTTCCTAATTGACTGAATAATTATGCTCACAGTCCAAACTGATCACAGCTTCCACACAAACAACTTCCAATCATGATTTTCTTCCCATCAACATGAGTACAAACTGCAACTCTTTCAACTGATTTTGACCCTTTCTCAATTGCTACCTGAAATAAGTGCTCTTTACCTTTCTTGTATTTGAGGACAGTACTTTACCTGCATACCCCTACTCTAGCTTTTTACCTCCACAAATACACTCTCCAGCTGTTATGCTAAGCTCTCGTGGTGTGATACCCCATAGCAAATGATTTAATCACTGCCCTCTGTGCAGTCCTCTACATCTTTCATCAAGCTTTGGCAGTCCCTTTAATGGACTGCCACTCTGCCTTATTAATATCTTCTCATTGCTGTCAAAATCACTGTCATCAGTAGGTTGCATTTGACTGTCCATTGTCTCAATGAGATTACCATACCTCTGTGGTGCTCCATCATCCCTGACTTCTAGCTATGATTGCATGTTCATACTGTCCTTGTGATGACTGTAGTTGCTGTCCCTGCTAAAAAAAACTTGCCAATTGTATATATTCATAAGAAACAGAAAACTCCATGGAATGATTTGACATGCCTCTCCAATGGGCTCATGTAGTGTTTGAACAAGGTAAGAATCATCTGTTGGAACAGTAAGGCCATTTATCTTATCTGCCCAATCTGCATAGCAGCTTGTAACATTGCACATTTCAATGTATTAAGAGCCCTCCTCTCCCTAGGTCTTTTTCACATTCCTTTAACTGGACATACTCTCAAAGTTTCGTGGAAACCAACAATGGAAATGGAAAATCTCTTTATTGAACCACAAAATAATTATGCGTACTCAATGGTTTCCCATAAAATAGCTTTCCAGAATGCACATATTTGTAATGCTTTATCAACTGACCAAAAGTGCACAAATTGAATTCATGCACGGGGATCAGATCTGCTGATGCAGAGATCAATTTTGTGAGATGACAGATGATCTAAAGATTTGCACAGTCTAAATTTGAGTCTGTTATCAGTCATCTGGTGGGTCTGAGCATGAGTCACAATATCAAATTCAGGAATATCATAAATCCCCAATGGCATGTCCATTGCACTTTTGAGTGAGATTGCTGGTTGATATCCCATTTGCATTATTCCTTTGAATGGATATATGATATGCAAGTTACTCTGTTTTTGGTATGAATGTATGGACAAAAGAGCACCAGCAGCTCTCTTTTGAAACGGCTTTAATAAAGTTCTGTTCTGTTCTTAATATTTTTGCTGTAAGCTGGTTCTGTGTTTGTGTTTCATAATTTGTATTTTGTCCTCTTTGTATTCCAACAAATGGATTCTGAATTTTTGTTTCATTAAATGTAAAATGATTGTATACCTTTCATTGAATCAAATTGAAGCGTACAACACATTCCTTAGTTGTTAATTGGTTTGAGTTCAATGATCTTTTACATTCATTGAAAGGTATACAATCACTTTTCATTGACTTTTCTTGTTTCTCAAGATCTCATTACTGTCTCTGTCTTGTTGCTGCTGCTCTGATTGTGTTTTCTGTTGTTCTGAATTCTCTTCCCTTCCATTATCTGAGCCGTCATTCAACTCTTTTGACATCAACACTTGCTTGTCTATAAAATCGTGTTTCTCAAGAACTTCTTCTGTTTTGGAGTCAACGTCACAGAGTGAAGACCATCCTGGTTGCTTGGGCTATACTGAATCAGGAGACTTTGAACCATTCTGCTGCAGGTTCTTACTATACTCTTGCCGCAATATCTGGTTTGGGCTATTATAAACTCTTGATGCAATAGCTCTTTTCTTGATGAAGAAGCATAGAAATGAGAAAGTCTGCCTCTAAAGGCGAGCTCCTCTTGGAAAATTTGTGCATGATATTTTCTTGTAAGATCTCTTTCTATCCACCAAACGGGATCAGGAAGAATTGGACCAGAAGCCACTGGTGTATGAGTAGACAGTCCCATTGAATATGAATGTAATTGTGTAGGCATTGAGCAATTACATGAATTCCATGAGCTTTCGTAAATGTATTAAATGGTAGCTGGCCAAATAATAATGGTGGGTATATGAGACAGACATACAGCAACAGCATCAACCAGTGCTGTTAGACAGAGTCATATTTCACCCACAAAGTCCATATTCATATTGGAATGAACTCCCTCGCAAGATACAAAAAACAAGGGCCAGAACCTCCTTCCCTCGCTTCCCTTACTGTGAATAAAGGCAATACTTTTTTGGAAGGTTAAAGATGATAGGAATTTGGATGCTAAAAGAAACAAGGTTGATATGAAGGAAAATGCAGAGCTGAATGAGCAATGTCTGATGAAAGAAGGAAATTTAGAGCAGCAGAATTTTCAATCTGAGCAGAAGATGGAAGATGGAAAGTCAAAACAGCTGAAACAGCAAATGGAGCAGCAGATGAAAGAAAAAATTTCGAAGTCACAGAAATTGCTAATGAAGCAACAGATAATGGAAATTGGTTTACCTAACAAGCAACACGAAGGTTCAACTTCAGAACAAATAAAAGTTAATGGATATATGATATGCAAGTTACTCTGTTTTTGGTATGAATGTATGAACAAAAGAGCACCGGCAGCTCTCTTTTGAAACGGCATTAATAAAGTTCTGTTTTGTTCTGTTCTTAATATTTTTTGCTGTAAGCCGGTTCTGTGTTTTTGTTTCATAATTTGTGTTTTGTCCTCTCTGCATTTCAAAAGGCATTAATCAAATTTGTACTTTTGTTTTTGTGATAGCAGCATTTCAGCAGCCATGATTGACTTTATAGTTTATTGTATCTCCATTTCAGGTTTTCAATTGGAAAAGAACACGATCGGACATGACAGTAGATCTTCATGAGTATTCAAAATCAATTATTCTTGCAGGAAGAGCAAAGAATGTTGACTTGGCTGTTGAGTTGTTTTCTGAGATAGGATCGAGAGGAATTAAGAAGGAAACTTCAGTGTATAATGCTTTAATGACTGCATATGTTTGCAATAGTCTTACCACAAAAACTCTGACATTGTTTGATGACTTGAAGAGAGATCCAGACTGTAGTCCTACCATTGTGACTTATAATATACTCTTATCTACCTTTGGGCGTTCAATGCTTGTTGAGCATATGAAAATGGTCAATCAAGCAATTGAGGAGTCGAGCCTCCCTCCTACTATCTATACTTATAACACTCTTATTGCTGGTTACCTGACTGCCTGGATGTGGGATGAAATGGAGAAAGTTTTCAAAAAGATGGAAAGATGCTCTGTAGAGCCAAATTGTTCCACTTATTCTCTGCTGGTTAGAGGCTATGCATTCTCAGGACAATTGAAGAAAATGGAAGAAGCATTTGACCATATGAAGGGGAAGATATATGAGAAGGATGTGCCCATAATTCGGGCTATGATCCATGCATATTTTAAGAGTACTGATGCAGATAAAATGACAAAAATTGAAAATTTAGTGAAATTTATACCTGAGGAGGACTATAGGCCTTGGTTAGACGTGATATTGATTGTACTCTATGCACAAGCAGATGCTGTTGAAAAAATGGAAACTTCCATAATTGGAGCATTGAGACGTTGCACAACGATTACACCTTCAAGTGTAACTCGTTCAGTGACAACTACTTATTTCAAACATGATGCAATAGATAAACTAGAAGCTTTTGTGAAGCAAGCAAAAACAGCAGGGTGGAAGCTATGCCATTCTGTGTATCATGGCAGGATGGTCATGTATGGATTTCAAAATCGTTTAAGTGACATGGAAAATGTAATGGAGGAAATGAAGTCCTCTGATTTCTCTCCTGTAAAGAAGACATTTTGGATTTTGTACAAAGTATACATGAACTTCAGAAAGGAAGATGAGGTAAAATGGACTCTGAAAAGAATGAAAAATGCTTGTTTTGATTTACCGGAGGATTCCAAAATATTAGCAGCCGAATCTTTTGCTGAACTTATACAATAAAATATTAAAAACCAATCTAAAGGTGATCGATTGCAAATAATTTTATTTATCAAATGCTGAATTTTCTTTTTCCATTTTTTGATTTGACAAATCAATTCAACTTCAAAATTTGAATCCTACAAGTTGGGGTCAATCTATGGTAAAAACAACTGTAACTGATGTTTACTGATTCGTTTCAAATCAAACACTCCAAAAGCGCAATCTCCTTTCTTGAGTATGTTTCGTACTTGTGGATTATGATGCAGTTTCTCCAAGGATTTTTCCATGCTACAGAATTTAATAAAAAAATGGCAAACCCTACTTGCCATGGGGAATGGTCCTAAGAATATGTTCAGGATGTATGTGCTTAGCCAACTGTGCACATACTAATATTGCAGTGCAAAGATAATTAAACTGTATATGTGATTTCTTGTATGTATTATTCTTTTTACCGGTGCATCTCAAATATGAATATTGCTATGATGTCATCTGTTGAGATGAAAGGATTATCATTGAACAGAAAAAGGTGCATAAACTTAGGAAGAGAGTACATTTTAAGCATTATGGCGAACCAACTGTCAAATGTCATGGAATACAGTTATTTGATATATGCTGAAAGTTGTCAATTTCCCATACATCAAGTTAAAGTTACTATCATTTTAAAATTCTCTTGCTTTCTTGTCAATATTAGTTGCAATGGATAATTGCATATGAGATTTGAATGTATGCAATTGTCAGCTGGGGACCGGGGTTGACTCAACTTCACCATCTACTAACATATAAAATGGTTGTAATAGGTCACATAAGGATATTAGAGCAATAAATATTGGCTGCAAATGTGTGAGAATTTAATATGGTAGTTTGGATGACTACTTCAAAACCTCTCAAGTTGCTACTTTTTATGTACCAAATCCTCAACAATGAGTCTAGGGAAGAGGAGCCAGTACCTGCACGACCAAACTTCATGCATGTCAAGCTCCTAAATGGTACATCAGATTTTAACAAAATTTCACCATGCCCCAGCATTGTGAGTGAGGAGCATAAAGCAATTGTTTTGGCTTTTGGATGGTAATCATGACTGTGGGACAAGCTGTTATGTTCACAAAGGTCCTTTAGTGGTACTTTCAAAGTGGTAACTAAAACCCATGCATGGATGACCCCAATAGTCATGCATTATCCGTACCAATAAAAATTCAACTCATCCTCCAATTACCGCTTACAAATCCATTTCTCTACATTCAAACATAAAGAAACTTGTTTATGGCATGCCCAACAAAAATATTTAATAACCCTTGCACTTGTTTATAACACTTTTTAAAGTCATTTTTTAATTATATTTGAGGTCCATCTAATCTCACCACCACTCCAATACATACACCATTGTTAACTTTAAACCTAATCAACAAATATGATGACAGTGAAGCCCTTCCCAAACTGCGTATGCTCAGGAAGCAAAAGCTTGTAGCAGAGAAGGCATTCAAAGTTCTTCGAGTTGATGACAGAATTAATAAAGCTATGCCGCTGGCAATAAAGCAGCAATGGCAGCAAGAATTGCAGTAGTAAAGGCTGTCGGCAAAGAATGCATGTTGATATTTCTCCAGTGGATGTCTCAATTGTTAAAAAGGTTTTGAGTGGCATGTGTTATCAGAGTCCTCTAACTCAGTAATTCATGCTAGGTAAAAGGCGTGTCAGTCATCTTTAATGCTGTGTGTTTCCTCATGTAAACAAGAAAAATTAAAAGCATTTGATAACTTCTGGTATTTCCAAAAGGTTGGGGTATTACTAGTTTATTTTAACGTGATTCAAGTAGAAGAGTAATTTTTTTTCTGAAATTTGTCTTTTACTGATTCAACTTTTTCACACAAGTCATTTTCAGTAAATGACTATCATTTTTTGAGTAATCTGGATAGAATATGCGCCCCTGAAGAGTATTGTAAGCAATCTCTGTTTTGTCTCAGGAGGTGTGCTCAGAGTGCTTTTGTATGGTGAAGCTGATCTTTTAATTGGTGGCCATACCAAAGCTTACCATCTGCCAAATAGTAGTTTTTGTCCCGTGAAGAGGTTACTTCAAATATGTGTATACATAAGCAAGTAATCACTGGATGGATTTACAGTTTTACTTATCAAGAATGGTATCTCACTATATAAATTCATTATCTGCTATTATGTTTGTAGAGATTAATATCTTTGACCTGCTTACCAGCAACCATCCGTTTACTTGTTTTAAGAGCCACTGCCTGTGGAGATTTGATGAATGGTTTTATTGATAAGCTAAATACTACAGAAAATTTTGAATGCAAAAAAAATGATTAATTGCTGCATCTTAAGGTTGTCTATCAAATTAATTAATTTATTTATTCTGGTTTGTGTTGATTATCTCTACAATTGCCCTGTTACATATTTCTTCTTACAATTTTACCTTTAACAGGGGTTATATTATATAAGGGAGAGGGCCCGATGGTGGTGTGGGCTCCTATTGTGGGGATAGGAGTGGACAGCTTGGGCCCTACAAATATTCATTAATTTTCATTCTTTTTTTTCAAACTTAATTTATAACATGGAACAGAAGTACATGTTAAATCAACTATGGGTCTAATTTTGAGATATAGTAATTACTTTCCAACTTCCCAAATTTAGGTGAATGCGAATATAGATATTTTTATTTCAATTATATAACCGCTTATACCAAAAAAGTGATGACATGTAGAGAACTCATTTACATTTCATCCATCATAGATATGATAAATGCCCAACTTGCAAATACATTTCACCATATTACAAATAAAAGTGTTCCACTTTTCATCACTCGTTAACCAACTTCTTGTTCCACCATGTCCACCTATACCCCTCTTTTTGTAGATTTACCCTGCAATTGTTATGAATAATTTTACAAAATAAGGACTACTTATTTCATCCATGCTAACTATTTTACATTATAAATAAGACCTGAATAATTCACAATGTTGCGTGCTATTTATTTCATTCATGCCAAATTTTCAAACACATCACAAATTCAAATTTCTTAGAACAACTACCAATTCAAAGTGTAATTATTATTACCAATCCCATTTCTATCCTCTCAAATCACATTGGTACGTAGCATTAATTTGGTAGTGTGTTGTACCCAAATAAATTTTTTGCTTCATTAAGGCATTTTGTTTAAAATGGTCAAAATCTCAAGATTGTTCGAAGTTGGAAATTCAAAAAATTATAAATTTGCATGTCATGCATGTGGGTCAAAAACTCAAAATTTTCAAAATATGACAATCTGGGTTTGGTCAGAGCAACCTTGTCTACAAAACCCAGATCTCAGTTTTTCAGCCCTAATTTTTAAGAAATTTTCTAAAAATAGACTTTTTGCTAGGTTTTTTTGGGTTTGTTGTAAAACAAATGTTGACAAATTTTCTAAAAATAGCAAAACTCTAAAAAATAGGAACATAACACATGCAACCCAAACTGATTTTGATTAGCTGATTCTGCATCCTGATCGGCTAGTCCTATCAGAATCATCATATTGTCAATATTTCTATCATGGGTTTATTTTACTTTTTTGGATAATGAAGCATGAGCTCTAGGGTCATCAATGGAGGATGGCTAAACTACCAGCTCTCAAAATCAAGGTTTCAGATGCTACACACATCACTCAACGACAAAAGATGCTCGGGAAACAATGTGTGAGCGAGGGGAGATTTCACTAGTAGAATTTGGCAAATAAATGACTACGTGACTAAAACTTTTAGTCACGTGACTAAAAGTTTTAGTCACGTGACTAACACTAGTAGAATTTGACAAATAAATGACTAATTTGGTCATTTATAAGTGACTAATTTCGTCATTGGGTAAAACCACAACTAAATGACTAAATAAATGTGCTCATTAATTATTAAAATCTTGGCCATAATTTTCATTTTAATAAACATGCTCTAAAACCTTCGTCAAAACCTTATTTTCAATTGTAGCCTGCCATAATTAATAATAAAGTATTTCAAATAAAATTACTAATTAATATTTTTTGTGGAATAATTTTTTTGTTTTGTGGTGTCATCATTATATGAACGCCAATTAAAGTTTCTTCTAAATTGAATACCCAACTCTTCAAAGGGCCCAACTATGTAGTGTGGAAGAAAAATATGCATACAATTCTCAAATATATACTAAGAACTTATGAGTTTACATACTCTACATTTACTAGAGGAAAATAATGATATTACAAATAGTTTACAAGTATTATTATATAAATTAGTTAAATTATAATAGAAGAGATAAAGATGGAATCCATCAAAGATCGAGATTTCATCGTCGAGATCACGTCAGGTCGAATCGTCGTCAAGAGACATCTTTTCCAGAATCCGAAGTCATCACTCTTCGGTCTGTTCATGTGCCGGGGAGTTATGATCAAGGTAGCGTGATGTTTGATATAGACAAACAAACTTATTATAGATACAAATTGGATCTTCTAGTCCATTTATATTCTACCTAATTTAATACTTATTGGAAAAGGAATTATCCATAATTTGTAAATTTAAATTAATTTTTTTAAATATAAATTTGTAATATTTAATAGTCTATGTCATACAAATATGTTGTATAATTTGAATAAGTATGTTTAATTATGAATGCCAATTTTTTTAAATGATTTTTTACCCATATTACAATATATTTCTTACATAAAATCATTTTCAAGAATACACTTCCAAAAATAAAAATAATCTCCTTTAAAATATCTAATGTGAGTTGAATGACTAAAATGAATTAAATGCAAGTGACATTTTTAATATAAAATTTGAGTATGTAAATTAACTAAAATAAGATAGCAGAGACTAAAATTATACAGTGTTAATAGAAGTGAGTTAGTTTTGGTTGTGTACCTTTAAATAGGGGACAAGTGAATTTTATCTATTAATTTTACAAGTCTAGGTTTTGGCACTGGCCTCACTACTGACCTTGCTTCAAATTTGTTCACAAGTCTTGGTATTGTCTTTACAAACATTGAAAGCTTTCTTTGATCTAGCAAGGCTTTTACATTGGATTCTTTGAAGTAAGTGGTTTTTCCACACTTGTAGGACGTGGCATTATTCACTTTTGAAGCTCATCATTTCTAACTTTGCTAGAAATTATTAAAGGAGCCTTTTTCTTATTACTCTACACACCATTTTTCATTACTGCATTGTCCATATTGTGTTGCAAAGAACCAAATAACAGGCCTATCAAATCCAGATCATATCTTACTCATTTCCTTTCTTGGATTAGATAATTGTATTGACTTTGCACTTGGTGTTTTTGTTTATGTTCCCACCTTCAAAGGAAATTGTCTAGGTGGATTTACTGCACCTTTAACATCCATCATAGAGTGCATTTACTTTTTGAATATTGCGGGTTTCTTCAATGATCTAGAATGTTTCAAAATTTTCTACTATTGTTGGTCCTTATTTGTACCAAGAAAAGAAAATATCCTTTTGAACATTTATACAAACTTGTGAAAACAAAAATTAAATCTTCACAATACATTGAGACCTTTTTCACATATACAATATCATTTGATAAAGACCCTACCATTTGATGAATGCAGGTGTAGAGGTAAAATTGTCTATAAAAGTAATATAGTAGATATGCAACTTAAAAGAATATAGGATATTGACTCTACCGAGGGTTTGTTTGTATTTATTGTGCAGTCCAAAATAACAGAGCCTAAGTATTCTTATGAGTGGATGAGTCATGTTCAAAGGAATGGATGATATGTGCTATTGGATTCTTTGACTTTAGGCTCCAAGGACATGCATTCTCTTGGCCTCTCATTGGATATGGTAGGATTTATTATCTTCTTATATTATAGGGTTCATGGGGAAAACCCAATTGGATTTGGATGTCTTTTTATTTAAAAACCTACCATTCCTTGCCTTCATACATCTTCAACTGCAAGGGGCATTGGAATGGTGAAGATAGTGCCCATATGCAAAGGTATATCAACAACCTCTACAAATAATGAAATTCAAGAAGGCTTGTGTTCTGAAAGGCCAGATGCTAATGGGGGAGTACCAGAGGCTCGTACTTGGGGATTGAAGAACAAGTACATTCTCACTACATCATTTTGTGGGCCAATTTTTGAACTGCATACTGGAGATCAAGCTCATAATAGTGTGATTAACACCACACAAAGTGATCACTCTCACAAAAGTGATATAGAAACCTTCCTAGGAACCAAAGAACCCCAATGCTTACAATGTGAGAGAGTGAATAGCAATTTAGCAATAGTGAGACGTTCTAAATCTCAAATCTTGTTTAGGGGTTGGATCATGCCAATTCGCTAGGTCTCAAAAGATCCAATATTAGGCTTAGATGTTTGATAAATTGGCTTGTAAATGCTATGTCCAAAATTTTCCATCCCCCTTCTGAGAATCCTTGTCATTTGGTAACAATCTGTAGGCCGAAGATTAAGTTTAACAGGGCACCTTCTATAGCATTCAACCTATATGATTGGAAAGGTGAATTGGTCAAACCCTTACTTGTGCAGAAGCTTGTAGACAGAAGCGACATATCATTGGGTTATGGTGTTCTGCACAACATCTACTTTAGCAAAAGGGTCTTACCCATTAACAAGTAAGTTAAAATATTTCTCTTTAACACAACAATTCCCACATGTAGCTTTTCAACACCATCCATTTTGCACAGGTAGACTCACAAGCAAATAGGTGAGGAAGGCCAAATCAGTAGAGGATTGCTCTATATAGTGATAATGTGCTCAGATTCATAGGTACAACCTTGCACTAAAGTAGGGTAAAACCATTAAGCACATCTACTATATTCTATGCTAAAGGCCTAAATTTATGTTTTCCTTGATTATTAAAATTAGAAATTTAAATTAATTATATTGTATGAATATTTGTCTTTGCTAACGGAAAAAATAAGACATGAATATGTTTTTGATCATATGAGAATATTTTTTATTTGCAATTAGCAGTTCTTATTTATCTCATATCACCTCAATTAGAGTTTGCAAAATTCATTTGTTCATATTAATGCTCATGGATTCTATATTTACCAAAGCTAATTGGAACACAATTGTTGCTTCCAATATATATATTTTAAAAGTGGTCTATGATAGAAATTATAAAATCGTATAAGATGTCTCTTGAGTGAAAATATTTTTACATAACCTTAATAAAAACTATCATCTTTAGTATTATCCTTCCATTAATCTTTATAATTCTATCAAATAACAATTAATGATTTTTATTATAAAATTATATTTAATATTTTAAATAAAAATACTAATTTTTTAATCAATAATATCAAATAACAATTGCTTTACATAATCATGGGCTCACAAATTTGGAAGTTTATTCATGTTTGTCTGAATTATTTCTTTTGCTATGACTAAATTGTGTTCAAGGATAACAAAAATAGTTTAAAGAGTTATTCCATGTCTTTCTTACCATTGTAGAATGGTTTATAATGCAAACATTAAATCCTCAAAACTATGTATGTATGAAAGGTTTGAAAGCTATCATGAAAACTCCAATGAGTGGGTAGTAAATTTCATAAATATTGTGACAATCCAAGGGTGTGAATGTGGGTTAAATTACATAATGAATAAATATTGTGACATAATGTACTTATTCCTATAATATATTCTAATTATATAAAATGATACAAAATAAATATATTATTACAAACACACAACAATAAAATAATTAAATGTATCCAACAAATTGATATATCTCAGCGTTTACTATATAGATTATATAATAAAATAGATAAACTAGTTTTTAAACATATTTCAATTATTATTTTTAAACATATTTCAATTATTCTTATTTTTCTAATTAATTTTTCTACTTTTTTTCCATAAAATTAAGACTGATGTTTTTTCTCATCTTTTCAATGGCTCTGAGTTGGCTCTCCCATTTGCTGCTATAACCACGGTGTCACACTCAAGATGCAGTTGCTTATGGCGGGAAGGCTTGCAATGGGTGTGGCGGGAAGTGTTAATCGTATTGGCTTTTTAATGATCAAGATCTGTAGAAAATTGTATGCCCTAGCTGCCGTTTTCTTCAACCCGTGGGTCTGCAAGAAAACAGGTAATATTGTTAAAAACTCCAGGTCTTTATGCAAAACAAACTCTTTCTAAAACAGATTGTTGTAAATATAATAGTTTATTTTCATTGTTTATCTCAATAGAGTACTGAAAATGCCATTTCAAGTGAAATTTTACATAGTACTCTGATACAATCATCATTATTTCTTGTCATATTCAAGATGCTAATTAATTTTATCAAAAATATTAGGATCCAGCTGTGACAGACATTGCATGTGCTTCCCTAAATTGGGAGATAAAACTTTGACTATTAGCCGTGCTACAACCAGGTATAGATATGCACAAGGATATAATAGAGTTGAATCTATATTATTTGTTTTTAATCTGTACTTCTGAAAATCTAACTGAGGCCATCTTATTTCCTTCTCATAGCAGTGGTCAACCAAAACCAAACCAAGAGAATGTCTTAACTCAGGCTCAACAACACATAGCTTTACAAGTAAGACTGGGGAATCATCTTTATAGTGAGAAAATAGATTTGTATTCCTTTTCTATTGTGATTCTATGTTTCTTATTCATGTATGGTAAGAAAAGCATTATTTTGGTATATCTGTAGAAGCTTGTACTTCAAGTTGGGGCTTTTGGACCTCCAGAAATACCTACAAAAGTTGTATGCATGACACAGGTATGACTTGGGTTTCCTTTAGCTATGGTATGTGAAATGGCCACATTGGTATTCTATTGTTGTGTAACATCTTTTAACTTTGTAAACGACACTGCATGTTTCATTTGTGTAACATGGGACACAAGACAAGCATAGGACAAGCACCCTCAAAGTGTCCAACACATTTCTTAGTTTTGGGAAAATCATCTGGGTTTTGGTGATTTAGTTCTTCAATGTATGTGCCTTCATATTCAAGTGATTTTAAGTTAGGGCTATAAATATTAAGGCATTGTGGAATGAAGTTTGACTCGTTTCCTAAGCACACAGTCTGAAATAGAGTAGTTAAGGAAGTTGTGACCTAGGGTTTATTAAGATGGTTAGGGGAATGAACTTTCAATCATAAATAAAGCTTGTGCAGACCCAAAATATTGTGATTGAAATTTTGGCAAAGGGAATTCAAGGGCATTCCTTGTATATTAAAAAAAGCCTAATGTGTTGAAGCCTATTTAGGCCTGTTTAGCAACGAGTAGAGTCAAGTTTGAACCAAATACTCCAAAGAAACTCATACTATTTTGTAGTTATGTTTTAGAAACCTGCAAGGAAAAGATACTTGGGTAAAGGGATGGTTGAAATTGCAGCTCCAAAAGGTAACTTAGTGTAGGAATTAGGGAGTTGAGGCTCTAATGAAAAGCATGTTGGTAAGTGAAAGTGTGAAACTTTGATGAAGGCAACTAATGATCATAGTATAAAATGAAGCCTTGATTTAAGAGTTATTTCTGGTAGAATGTAACAGGTATGCTACAAGGAATTAGGGTGGTCTTTAATGAAGAATTGAAATATGAATGGACTGCATTGTGGGAGTTAGGACAGGGTTTGGTCTTGTTAATTGAACTCATATGGAGGTGTGTATCAAGCATAGATTGGATTAATTGTGCTCACAGGTCAAATTTTGTGTTTGTAGCAATGGAGCCATGATTGCATAAGTGAGGACAGTCATGATAGAATGATAAGGATTCAAAAGGAAGACATTGTGAGGTCTTTATTTGACTCAAATAATGGTGACATATGTTTGATTGATTGATTGTGCTTCTAAAGATAAAGTTTTCATTTGTAACCATCATGTGTCAAATTTTCAAAAGTGTAAAAGCTACATAAGTTAGGAGTTAATAGGTCATTAGAGTCTAATCAATAATAGGAAGTTGAAAATAGTTGGAAACTGATTCTATCCATTGTAATTTCCTTTAAAAAGTTTTGTGTATCATTTGAAACCTTCGAGGGTGATTGGAATGAGAAGATAAAATAAAGTAAATCTCTGATTTAAAGAAATTTCTACATAAAATCTACATTTCCAGGTACTATACAGATTTATACAGGCTCTAATGGAGGTTTAATAGTTTGTAAATGATGTTATAGCCTATCACCTTCCATTCCCATCTTGTTTCATGCATTTTAGTTCTAATTTGAGAGAGTTATTGAATTTTTTGTTAAATCTGCTAAAACCCTCTGTTAGGGTAATCCGAGACTATAGATAATTATCTTTCTCATTGATTTGTTGGAAAAATCATCTGGGTTTTGATGATTTAGTTCTTCAATGTATGTGCCTTCATATTCAAGTGATTTTAAGTTAGGGCTATAAATATTAAGGCATTGTGGAATGAAGTTTGACTGGTTTCCTTAGCACACATTTTGAAATAGAGTAGTTAAGGAAGTTGTGACCTAGGGTTTATTAAGATGGTCAAGGGGATGAACTTTCCATCATAAATAAAGCTTGTGCAGACCCAAAATATTGTGATTGAAATTTTGGCAAAGGGAATTCAAGGGCATTCCTTGTATATTCAAAAAAGCCTAATGTGTTGAAGCCTATTTAGGCCTATTTAGCAGTGAGTAGAGTCAAATTTGAACCAAATAGTCCAAAGAAACTCATACTGTTTTGTGATTATATTTTAGAAACCTGCTACAGTGATTCTTTCAACCTCTAACTGCTGAATACATCTCTGCACTTCAAATCAGGTTGGAATACATTGTCTTATGGCTTTTTATTACAATCTTCAGACTGAGAATTAGTTTCCTTTATTTCTGAACTGTTGTGCATACAAGAAGAGATCAAAAAAATTGTTTATTGCACTGGATATTGCATAATTTACATTGTATGAAGTAAAGGTTGAAGTGTTGTTCATATCAGCACCCATTCCCCACATTGTCATTGTAATTTTGAGCATGTCCATAATGGAAATTGAATAGTATGAAGTTACCAAGGGTCTGATTGTTATTACCAGTCTTAGAAATCTGTTAGTAAGGATTTGTTTATGAGTTCTAGGGAGTGCTTAGCTCATAATCAGTCATCCTATATACTCAGAAATATACTGTTACAATTGCGGTCCATTGTTGTATATGGTTTGAAAAGCACTTGCATTCTAGATTTTTGCTACTCAGTTGGTTTTGGCATCATTATTGTAAGTCATTTGACATGACTAGAGCAATCTAGACTATTATTAAGTGTGAAACAATCACTGCTGAAGCTAATCTCAGTGCAATATTGGTGCAGGAGCACCTTATTGCATTCAAGCCTCCATGAGGCCTATTGGTACATAATTGAGTTAGGAGTGTTAGAGGTCATGAAATAAGGTCTTTCAAGACCATCTTAATGTATTTGGGTTAGTTTAAGAGTATTTTGATAGGTAGTAGGGTTATTGATATCAATTTGTCAGTTCTTGTCATATTAGCCAAAAAATGCAAAAGATGTAAGAGTACTTGTAAAGGACTATGTAAGGTCATTTCATGTAATGATCACCTGTTTGAGTTTTTAAGGTCATGCAAGAACACACTCAATGTAATTTGGGGTATTAAAGGGGATAAAGTGAAAATCATGTAATATTGTCAAATTGTCAAAATGACAAAAAGGGCAAAATGGGAAGTTTAAGAGTTAGGTGTGGAAGTTTGATAGTTGTAGGAAGTTCATAAGACCTTAAATAGGTCATTTTCATCATTGTAAAGACAAAAGTGGTGATTTGAAGTTGAATGGACTACAATTTGAGACTTTTTCTGTGCATTTTCCAGCAATTGTCTCTGTTGCAGGTCTTTGTACGGACATGTACGACACAAAAATGAACTTCTCTTTGATTTTATGTGAAAGATATTTGAATCTACTTTCCAATACAGTTTGTTTTACTAAGTTTCATTAAAATATGAAAAAGTTATTGCAATTTTGGTAAAAACAGTTGAATTCTGATTTAGTAGGGGCAGCAAGCATAAAAAAATACATTTCTTCATTTATAACCAGTAAAAACTCATGATTTTTGGTTTGGAGGTCTGTTTTAATATTTTATTTGAGATTCCAAAGTTTCAAGGTTGTATTTTAATGTTTGATAAGGTTTCAAGGAGACCCTAGGCTGGAAAAGAATGATTTTGTGTGATTTTTGCAAGAAAATGGTGGTTTAAAGCTAGGGTTTGATAAAATACAGTTGTTAAAGGTTGGAAAATGGATTTATAAGCATGTTCAGACCCAACTCAAGATGTTTGAATAAAAAACCAGGTGCTTAGAGGTCTGGAATGAATATTTTCAATAAACCCCCATTGGTTGCAAGCCTTTTGGCACAAAAAAACTGAATTTTGAGCATTTGATGGCTTTGTACTTGATAACATTTGTTAATATTGTGTAATTTGTCAATTGGGAACATAACTAAACTATTTGTGTTGAGCTTTGTGTTAAGGAAGGTCATTTTTTGCGTGACCCTTTGTAAAATAGGCCTAATTGGCCTAAGTGCACAATCGGAGGAGTCCATTTTTGAAGGGTTCAATCCAAAGGAACCTACACTAATTTTTGGATATGTTATGAAACATGAAAATAGGTATCTAAAAATGTTATTATAGTACTGATATGAGTCTTGTATCAAAATTTATAACCACTAAATATACATTTGGCCAAGGCAAGTTGCAGGCCAAAATGGACAAATTTGGAGTAAGTGTATGGATTTTTGGTTCTATTTACATTATGTTATTTATTTCAATTTTTTCTTGAACTGACTATATGTTGACATTGACATTGTTTTTTAGGTGGAAAACAATAATAGAGAAGCAGGTGTAGAAGATATTGTCAATTATATGGCAACACTAGATCGTACTAAATCTAAGAGTAGTATGAATTGGAAATCTAGTTCGTCAATAGAGATTTCACAGCCATTTGTTGAACACCCAGTAAGAGCCTCTCCAAATCATGTCAACTCAAATGAAGAGTACCAACATATAATGAGTTGCTTCCATGGTCTGACCGAGAAAGTTTCGCAGTTGGCTGCCTCTGTTAAGCCTATAGTTTCTGCATGGAATGACCATAATTCCACAGATTCAGATCAGGTAAGAGGCTATCCCTCAATATTTTGATTCTCAACTATATCATTTTTTTGCATACTCTTTCTCTATTGTTGTTTTTTCTTTGCTGAGCTCTTCATAATTTGTCTTACTCTATATATTTTTATAGTTGCAGAACAATTATATGAAAGCAGAACAAAAAGGAAAATACCCTTTCAATAGAGCTCTCAGCAAAGCTACACATCTTCAGGACAATGTTGACAGTGATTATGCTGAATTCAAGGAGTGTGTGCATGATATTTATAGTGCTAGTGGTGCTGAACTTGAGGTGAGTGACATGAAACCTTTAGATTAATTTTTAATTTTGGCTGCTTTGGGTTTAGGCATAGGCCACAACCAAGATTGTATATCAGATTCATTTATGATTGCTTTTAAATATAAAATGTTTGCCATGTGAAATAAGTGCATTTTAATCATCGTTGTCAGCCATGTAATTTTTTGCATAAAATATTGAAAATAATTATGCCAAGAACTATACAAACCCAAGCTCCTCCAGTGCATCGTTGTCTTTTGCTTGGTTTTGGCTGAGTTTGTTTTGATAATTTCAATTTCTTTGGTTTATTGACATTGCTAAAATTCAATTCTCATAAACTCACGGGCAATACACTCAAAGTACAATGAGCCTTCCTTGTGAGAAAACAGAAAAGGAAGGACCTCATTTCCACTCGAAAGACCTCATTTGTAGAGTAGATTCTTTTGTCAAGTTCGAGTTGGCCATTTATTGTTAGACCTCACAAGTTGGTGTCTTGCTGCTAAGGCTGTTAATGGTAACCTCACAAGAATTTTCACGAAGATTCCTTTATAGATCTGACTTTCTTTAGGCTTTCCTGGTGACTTTTTACTCTTTTCAGATTTAAGATGGTTTCTCAGTTCTCTTTGTTCTCTTTTTCTTCCGACTTGAAGAGCATTAAAGGCAGCACCACAAGCATATGGAAAGCCTATAGAAGTAACTATAGCTGTTGTTTCTGCAGCAATGCCAACTGCAAGTGCTAAAAATAGAGCTTTATCAAGTCTTCCATCCATCAGATTTTGCAGTCAAAGATATGAATCAGCTATTAAATAAAATTGCTTGAGACATGCATACAGCTTCTGCTCCAAAAAATAAATAAAATTCCAGCAGCAAATAGAGAATTGATCAAGCAACTCTGAAGTTCTGAACAAATGAATCAACGGAAAAAGATAAATAGACAAAAAATATGTGGAATTTAATCTGCAAGCTCTTAAGAACCAGTTGTTATTTGATTTCTTTATTATTGTTCATCATACTACCAAATTTCAAATAATCCCAATTGTTATTCCTAAAGCATGAAGAAATACGATACAAAATATAACCACTTGCTAAGCAACAACAAACACCAATTTAGCCTATAAGGTATCCAAAGATAAAGACTTTTACTTTTGCATGTACCAATTAACACTAAGTAAAAGGTAGTTCTAGAAGTTCCCTTCTCAGACAACTTGAACTACCTATTTTTTGTGTGCCAATTAACACTAAGTAAAAGGTAGTTCTAGAAGTTCCCTTCTCAGACAACTTGAACTACCTATTTTTTATGTGTACAATATTTTCTATTAACCCTATTTTCATGTGAATGATGGAAATCTCAAATGGCACTCAGAAATACTTGCAGATCAACTTGTCAAAACCTCAAACTCCTGACAGATTGCATCCAATAACAGGAAGAGAATTAAATAGCTTCTATGTATAATAAACATAAATATCAAAGAACAACATACTTCTAAAATTAATAAGCGGTTCTTTTAATTTTCAATAAACCTGAATATAGCTTCTAGGAATTTCAGTTGTAGTAAATGAAATATTTTATGAATAGTATTCATGAACATTGATTAAGTATTTCATCAAGCACCAGATTCTCTCTTTTCAGAAATATTGTTGCAGAATTTCCCTAAATGTTGTGTGACACTACATTATATTTTGTTTCAACAATCCATAAAGTACAAAACAAGGCATAGCATTTCTACTCCAAATGTACTGGTTAATCATGAAGCTTATTGGTCAGTGTTCACAAATCATAGTTTGTAGATATACTGAAAAAACCTCTAGCAATAATTAGAAAAATCCATTGTAGTCTATTCTTGTCAAAACTTCACAGGTCTAGTTTCTAAATATATGGACAAAGTCGCAATTGATAATTAGATAACTTCATTGTGACTTATACTTGTCAAAGCCAAGTTATGATCATTAATCAGTTATAGTTTATTGTGATTTATGCTTGTCAAAGCCAAGTTATGGAAATGAATCAGCTCTTAACAGCTAAATGATGTAACCTGTATATTGTGTTTTTCTCTAGATTTTCAATACTAAACTAAACCAAGTTTTAATACAGTGGCCTATAGGAACTCTTTGTTTGACCATACGCAATTGCATTTAGTGAAGACTTTAGATGCCATTGGCAATCCGATCTGTTGGAATGCATATGATCTAAATTTTAGTGGGAATGTAGTATAGTATCTCTGGGGGTACGTTTAAGGACCAATGTGCTGGAATGGGTATGATCTAAAGTTGGCAGATTAATTATAGATGTGGTCTGCTAGCAAATTTGTATAGTACTAGAAAATAACAGAAACGTAAACCTTTTGTATACAAAACAACAATAAACAATAGTTCCAAACATAATAAATCTAGAAGAATTGGATTAACAATATAACATAGGCACAAGCTATCATATTACTCAACCAATTGAATTTGAAAATTTCATAGCAACCCATCACTTACTGGATGCCCTGTAAATTTCTGCAACTTCTTTTTATCTGGCAAACTAAAATGTTTTAATTCTGCCCTCGCTGTAGCCAAGCTTCTTCCATCTGAAAAAAATTAAATAATATGTTCCAAAATTATATTCCACTGATTATCTTATAGTCATAGCAGACAGACAAAAATTGAAATGCATCTTAAAGAAAGAAAAATACTAATCATAGGAGATATGATAAGATTGAGAGTCTGATTAAACATCTAATAATAGGAGATATGGCAATTATGATTCTATGATTGGAACTATTGTTTATTGTTGTTTTGTATATAGAAGGTTTACGTTTATGTTATTTTCCAGCACTATACAAATTTGTTAGCAGACCACATCTATAATTAATCTGCCAACTTTTTCAAGTAGCTTGTTTATGACTCTATCCCATCAGGGATTTGTGAAACTACTTAGCCTAGTATATGAAAATGCTCTTTGTTCTTAGGAAAGTACATTGGCAGCCTATACATTATACCATGTATAGCAACATAGGAGGAATTTGATCATAATTGTCATTGTCATGGGAAAATGAACATAAACAATATATTAATCAGACTCTATCATAATTGTCATATCTCCTATTATATGTTAAATGATCATAATTGTCATTGTCATGGGAAAATGACTGTTTATATTACAAAAGACTAGTAAATTCTGTTTACAATGAGATCTTGTGAGTTTTGACTAGGGTTTTTGAGCCCCTCTCGTATAATAAAGTTTTCAAAGGATGCATGGATGCCTTGGGAATACATTTCATGCCAGAGTTTGGTGATTGTATGAGGTTGGGGCCTTTGTTTGTTGACTATCATGTAGAAAACAGAGTTATAGCAATCTACCTTGGAATCAAACTTGAATGACTCACAGTAAGTGTTTGTTGATAAAATCATGTAAAGAGAATGGGAATTGGACTAACCATGTTGTGAAGGTTTGATTACATTGGTTTGGTGGATTTGAAGTTATTGAGCACATTTATCTTTCCATGGCAGTGTGAAGGCAGTCACCTACTTGGAGTCTAGATTGAATGGATTAATATGAGAATTTGATAAAATATCCTGTGTATAGTTTGGAGATTGGTTTAAATATCAAGCTACAAGAGATGACATGGTGATCTCGTACAATCAATAAAACTATGAGGGGTACTTGCTTCATAGAGATATGGCATAGGCCAATATAGGAGACATTCAACAATAGATAAAGACAATAGTGTATAGAAGATACAAAGATTAATGAAGTATTTATGAGTCTTTTAAAAATGGTCAGAGTTTGGAATCGATACCAAGAAAGGTTTATTGGATTTGATGGCCCATGTCCACTCATCAAATCCACCAAGGGTTTATTACATGGTTCCTTAGGATTGTCATGACGTGGACAGTTAGACACCCTAATTTTAAAATATCATCTAAGATGACTTCTCAATCCTTGAGGTTATATTTAGTCATAAGATCTATACCCTATGATTTCTGTGTTTGCAATATGATGCTTTAGTTGAAGCTTTGTAAATCATTGCCAAGGGTTATGGCCATTGTGTTGAGATGTGGAATCATAGAATTGACAAGCCATTTTTTTCCTTGGACTCAAATTTAGTGCGAAAATTTAGTGCAGACTTGGAAAACCAAAAAAATCATTAAAAAATAGTGAATTTAATAAAAAACTAACTATATTGCATCTCATATCAAAATAAATTCAGACACACACAAAATAATCAGTTGGATCTACCATACATGTGTAGAAAACAAAATAAATAAAAAATGACGTGAACAATATACTTGGATTCTAATACAAAAGAAAAATTGTTTTGATATCCTTAAAATTGTTTTTTTGGTACACATCACAAACAATGGATTTCAAAATCCATCCTAATGGTACTAGCAAAAAAATACATAAAAAATCAAACTAAGGTTGAGAGAAGCCACTCAGCCAACATTAGCTTCAAGTTATTGGACCATGCACCCCTTTGAGTATGTCAAAAAAGCAAGTGCAACCATTCTATCCTCAGAGATCTAATCAAATAGAGAATCATACTCCAACTTAATGGGGGATAAATCAACATTTGTTGCTAAAACTCTCTTGTGGTGGAGGCATATGTTGTAATGCATATATACAAGGTCATTGAACCTTTGCATTAACAACCTATTGCACTTTTGGAGTGTATGTTTTCAAACATAGTCCAATTGCACTCACAACTTGAAGTTCTACATGGCTGGCTCAAAACTTGGATGACACTTTTCTAAAGATTAGGCATTGAGTGCAAAAATTCTCCCACCATTCATATTAAGGATAACTATTTCCACATTTGGGTAGGTTTAGTAGGATTGAATCAACATAAATAAACTAATTTAAAAGTCCAAGAACTTAACTTCAATGATTTGATAAACAAACCTTCAATGACTATTAACATTCCTTGTAACCATGCTTATGGGAACTGTCAAAAACAACTTGAGTGGCAGACCTCTTTTTCTTACTGTGATCATTATTTTGGATGCCCCTTACAGGGTTCTAAAACATAACAAGAAATCAATATATGTTCATTTGGAAAAACAGATTCCAATATGACTGTCCACGTAGCAATTTAGGCTTAATAAGGCTTGAACTAAATAGGGTTTATTGAATCTTCTATGTCCAGGTTCAAGCTCACTTACTCAATGCTTCAAAAAACCTTTGTTTGACTTGCTAAAGCTTTAAAATACATTAAAAGTTCATTTCCATGTGTATTTTTGCAAACCCTAGGTCTTAGGCTTCTTAAAACTCTGTTTTAGCAGACTGAGACACAAATTTACATTCAAAGCTTCAACTCTTTGCACATATGCCTTCACCTTATGGTCTATAACCTTTGAAATATGAATCTATATGTAACAAGGAGTTTACACACCAAAAATTGAGAGCTTTCACCGGATTAAGTAGAAGAAACACAAATTCTAAAGCCATTGTTTACCCTAACAGGGGTTTTGACTTGTCTGCAATAAAATTACAATATCTTCCTTCATACTCGATAAAAATGAATGAAACAAACTGGAAAATGAAATAGAATCATGGATTTATCCATTCCCATGACTGCCCTTTAATAACATCACTGTACTTATCCGTATAGATGGTGTTGGATCCCAATTACTTAGTTTCTTGAATCTTGAAGCTTTTTCTGAATTTGGGTTTTAGAAGTTTTCATGTACACATGACACTGAACTCCCATTGGTGTCTCAAGTTCCCATATAGTGAATTCCTATGTTTCTCAAATTCTCAAATCCTGAATTGTACTTCATAATTATTCTTACTCATGGTGATGCAACCATGCTTCTTAGTTTCCTAGATTCTCAAATGTCATATAAGAGATTATACTTAAGTTTTGATATAGAGTTGGAACTTTCAAGTACACAATAACATTGCATTCCTATAACTTAGTTTTCCAAAGTTTGACATCCTATGTTTAGGTTTACTTTGAAATTTGACTTTTCTGTCACTTCTTTTTGAAACTTACAAATTTCCAATATGAACTTAATAGATCATCGCAGGCTTTCTTCTAAATTCATTCATCAAATTTTTTGTGCAAAATTCCTTCAGAAACTTGCATAATCTGCAATAAATTCATTTTAATGTTGCGACACTTTTCCATCTTATGCAAATTCTCTAAAG
This sequence comes from Sequoia sempervirens, assembly GCA_007258455.2. NCBI lineage: Eukaryota > Viridiplantae > Streptophyta > Pinopsida > Cupressales > Cupressaceae > Sequoia > Sequoia sempervirens. The sequence continues at coordinate 368,471,943 of VDFB02000003.1, read as the reverse complement.
ATATGGTTTAATTTTGCAACCTATTAACTTTATTGGTAACTTTTTTGGGGGATTTTGCAGCTCTTCGGTTTGATTTATCTTTAGAAGCTACTACCCTTCCACAACCTTTGCGGCTTGATGAAACCATTTTATGGATTTTTTTTCTCAGCCAAACCCCTCTTTTTTAACAGTCATGATATTTCCAAAGCCCATAGTGATTGTCAAAATGTAATTGTTTTTCCTCTTCCTGGTGATGGATCACAAAGTGTGGTCCAAAAAGTTGGTTTTAAAAATCTTGATGAATAAGTTTTATTAGTTTTGGACTTGGTATTGTGATCCCTTTATGTAATGTACTCAAGGCCTGAGGTGTGACAAAATCCCTTATATTAAAGTAATGCAAAGAAATTGAAAACACTTGTTCAAATAAATATAGTTTTCACTATATTTGTTGTAACTAAAAGAAAATCATTCAGCATGGATATAAAATTTCTTCAACGGAATGCAATATAGTTGTACACTTATTCATATACTTCCCTACCCTATTTCAAAATAATGTAACCAACCCCACCTCCATACTCATATCCCTCTTTTCCTGTACCAGGGTTATGATTTCACAAGGATAGAAGGATGCAATTGTGGCTGAGACAAACAATGCAAAGGGTGTCAGCTATGGTATACTATGTCACCTCACAACCATAAGAAAAAATCACCCCCTTTGCCCTAGTAGCAATCCCTTTGGCCTGATACTATAGGCGTTGTATTCAGAAAACTTATTTGCATGCCATTTCTTATGGACTATGGGAAAAATTTATGTTCAATATATTATGCAAGTAAAAATAGAGAATTCTTATTATAGAATTCACAATGATAAAGAAATTCCCAAAATTTATATAAGAAAATATCAATACCATAGTAATGGTAAATCTACAGAGTAGGCTACCATCTATTCCCTAAAATCTTTTCTTAAACATATTTCCCACTGCTACATTTTGGCTTCTAGGGTCTATTTTGTATGAGTTATGTATAATGTTGTACTTTGTAGTTAAGGTTGTTTTACTTGAATCCTAGTTGAATCATTTGTTTCTTAACATTGCATATTTCTTAACACCAATTCACTTTCTACATAGCCCAATAATGGTAGCAATAAAAATACTTATAAAATGTATTTCAGACTTGTACATGTGGATAATGAGACAATGTAATGAACAAATATGAAGTGTTTGAACTCAAAAAATGATACAGTGACCAAGTAAACACAATATATGTTTCCAAAATCTGCTACAACAACACTAACCTACATTTGCATTCATTGTTTGTTCATTTATTACATAGACAACAAGAATCCCAACCTGGTTTAGATGTTGGAGTTGAGACAGTGTTGTCAGGGACCTAGTAATAGATTTTACCCTTGAATAAGGGCAGCAACCAACCTTCTAAACCTTCCTGAAGCCACATGCTTGGCTGGTGATGGTCATCAACTCTGCTTTGTCTTTGCCACTAAAGCAAGTCCACAGAATGAAATTTCTCTATCTTAAAATGTAAAAGCATTTTTGCAAATAGTTTGTAAGTTTGCATTTCCAATACCTTGTATACCTGTCAAACGTGGTTTTCTAAATGTTGAAATAGTTTCATTCCCAGTTAAAAAATTCCCATAAGAGCAACAAAACAAAGGTATTTATATTGATGTTTAATAAAAAAAATATGAAAGTATTGCTTTGGAATTTTCTTAAATGATTTTCTTTCTTGCAAAGCAGTAGATTTTGAGGTAGGAATGGAATTATAGAGTGTTTGTTGTTTCCTCTCTTTAATGTGATAATTTTGTATCTTTCCAATGGTCATGTATCTGGATTTCCTTTGTCAGGTTTTTGAGAGTGGGAATCCCAATGCAAAAGAAATAGTCCTTTCAAACATGGCAACAACTTTTGATCGGATTCTATTATAGTTTGAGGTTTGCTGCTTCAAATCCTCTTTATGTAATTTTTTATTCTTTAGTTCCTAAATGATGTAAAGAAAAAACAATTAACACATTACACTATATTTACTCATTTAAACAAATGCATAATTTCTTCTATTTCTTCCTTTATTTCAGGATCCTTTCACATTTTCTAATTATCATAGAGCAATACAGGAGCCTTTTGATTACTACATGTTTGGACAAAATTACATTCGACCATTGATTGATTTCAGGTATTGTTGTTGTGATTCCCAAGAAGGTTTTAGTTCTTGTTTTTTAATCTGATAGGATTGGTTGTATCTCATAGGAGGGTTTCTGATTGTAGATTTAAGCAGTATTTGATCACCCCTAATAATAGAGAGGTAGATTATTTTTCCTCATGCTTTTTCCATTGAATTTTTTTTCTATTAACTATGTAGTTTTGACAAATGAACAATAAGGTTATTTTGATTTCTGAGACTAAAAATGACATCCTTGAGTAAATTTTTGAATGTAAAGGGAGGTTGTCTATATGTTAGGCTTGCTAGGGGAATTGGATTGCTCAACAAGAAAAGATTTCTAAATTAATTTAGCTCTAACTCTATGGGAAAGATGATAGTTTGATGGACATACACAATTCTACCTGTATGGGAGTGATGAGAGCTAGATGGAACATCTAAAGAGGTTCCAGATATGCTAGAGGAAAGCTACGAGGAAACTAAATTGATAATGTTTGATTTTTTTTTTCTTTCTTAGATGTTGAGTCTAATTAATAAGTTTAATGTTGTGTTGCAACTTGCAGTTGAGTATGTTGATATGATAAAGGCTAGGATTGTCGATCCTCTAAAAGTTATCAGAATTGCATTAGTTGATGCAGAAAGGTAAAACTATTTATCTTTATTATAATTAGTGGAACTTGCAACTACAATATCTGATAAAAATCTACTTCCAAATATGTTTTTGATGTGCAAATTTTGAAACCTTATTTTCAAGTTGCAGCTCCAAATTGAAGAAGTAAAAGGTGAATACCAGCGATGAAGAGTTTGGAGGAGTCAAAACCAATAGCGGCGGGAAAGTTGTGGATTTGCAAGGGGATTAAATGGGTCGAGCCCCTATAGGAGGTCGTTGCCCTTCCAAAGTGACTGCAGTTAAGGAAAGGGAAAACAATATAAGTATATGAAAAAAAGAGTATTTTGTTTATATAGTGTCAGTAAGTTGTACAATGTCACTGAGACATTGAATGTAACCAATGAAATTTTGATTTGCCAATCAGGCTTAATAAAGTAAATTTTTAGAGTGGTTTTTTCTCCACTCATAAATACTATGTTGTTTGTGTTTGTGTTTGATCAATCATATTTGTTCAAGAATTTTAGTCTACATTTCATGGTGCTTCTTCAACATTTGAATATCTATGATACTTGAAGTTTATATGCATTAATTTGTGAGGATTAATTAAGTTAGATTTGATTTGTAATGACTAAATATATGACTAAAGTAATGACTTACATGACTAAATTAATGACTAAAGTAATGACTAAATATATGACTAAATAAATGACTACCATGACTAAATAAATGACCAGTTAACAACAATCAATGACTAAATTAATGATTAAATATATGACTAAATATATGACTAAATTAATCACTAAATATATGACTAAACAAATCACTACCATGACTAAATAAATGACTAAATTAACGACTAAATCAATGACCAAATCAATGACTAAATAAATGACTAAATAAATGACCAAATCAATGACCAAATCAATGACTAGATAAATGACTAAAATAGTTTAGTCATAAATTTGGTCGCGTTATAAATGACCGGAAATAAACTACTAATGGTCACGTGACCAAAATTAGTCACATATATGCAATTTTTAGTAGTTTATTTAGTCATATATTATTGTTTTTGTACTAGTGTTTGAAGATTGAAAAGGTTGGAAAATTTTCTAAGTGTGGAGCATAAAAGCGCACCTGCTAGCTAGGGGCGCAGAGATTGTAGGACATAATAACCCGACCAAAATAACCTTAGACAGAATAACCCGGTTACAATAACCCAAAGACAAACTAACCCAAGCCAAAATAACTCATGGTCAGAATAATCATGGACAAAATATCCCCATAAGAATATAGACAAAGGAAAACAAAATGACCACGAGTTATTTTGTCCATGGGTTATTCTGACCACGGGTTATTCTGACCATGGGTTATTATGACATTGGGTTATTTTGTCCTTGGGTTATGACGGGGTTATTGTGTCCAGGGTTATTTTGGCTGGGTTATTATGTCTGAATACTGCACCCAAGGTTTCAAAGGCTCAAATCAAGTTTTTAGGATTTGTCACTTCCAAGAAGTCCTCTCCAAAATTCTTCTAGCTTTGTGATGAACCTCCTAGCCAGTCCAAGAGATCTATCTAATGCTCGAATTTGAAGATCAAATGAAGAATGGAGAAAGACAAAGGGAAATGAAGTTAGTCAAAATTTGACTAATACTGATGGGGAAAAGTGCCCCTGCTAGCCAGGGGTGCCCAAAATTTTGAGGCACCAAATGTAGCTTTTTGACCAAATGACATCTAAGTGTTTGTTTCAGACTTGATTAGGCTTTGCAACGAGTTCGTCAACAGATTAATTGGAGTTTCCAAATAGCTGAAATCAGGAGTCAAACAGAAGGATTTAGTCATGGAAGTCAGTCAAAATTGCAAGTTCAAAGCACAAAAGTGCCCCTGCTAGCCAGGGGCGCTTAGTGTTTTGATCCCTCAAATGTAGTTGCTAGGGTTTTCCTAAATATTCATCTTGTTCAAAATTCTTCAAGCTTTCCATCGATTATCTCAACATGAGCAGAAGAATTATCAGTAGCCGGCAACTACAGATTGAATGAAGAATGGAGCATGAAGGATAAAATTAGAAAGTTGTAAAAATGGTTAAATCTGGCAATGAAAACACCTCTGCTAGCCAAGGGCGCCCAATATTTTAACATGCCAGATGTAGTTTTTAGGGTTTATGCCCTCGAGAAGATCATGTTTAGTTTTGATCTAGCTTCATAGTCAGCTTGTCAGCCAACTTAGAAGATTTGTCAAGTGTCGGGAAATGCAAACTAAAGGGAGGTGAAAATCAAGTTTGAGATGGTGAAAATCCTCAAAATTTTTCTAGGTCTGATGAGCAAAAGCACCCATGTTGGCCAGGGGCACCCAAAGTTTTGATGATCTAGAAGTCAAAATTAGGGTTTGCAACCTCAAGAAGTTCCTTTTCAATTTTGATCTTGCTCTTCAACAAGACTGTTAGTTAGTCTATTGGATCTGTCAGACATTTAGAATTAGTGATCAAATAGAGGCTTTGGTGACATTTGCAAAGGCTAATAGATGGAAAATTTCAAAAAAGTTTCTAAGTTTGGGAAGTTGGCATCCAAAGTCAAACTTTTACTTGAAGATATTTTTGAAGTGTTTGCTAAATTAAGGTCCAATGAGATCATTTGATTCCTAAATTTAGGGTTTAATAGAATGTGACACCATTATTCATGAAAAAACATTTAATTAAGCATTAAGGCAACCATTTTCTTCATCACAGGTTGAAGGCGAGCTCATATTTTCTCATGCAAATAGGATTTGGAGGCGCTAAAGAGAATACTTTTCAGATTTCTTCAAAGATTCAAGATCAGATTTCGCAGAAGAATATTTTTCCTTCAATGTTTATCTAGGGCATCAGTTTTCAGGAACAAGTGATTGGATTGTTCATTTTTCAACAATCTGGGTCCTCATATTTTCAGCTTCTCTTGAAAATCAACAACTTTTTCTTTGAAGTTTTTTCCCTAAATTTTGGGGTTTCTCTTTCTTCTATCTTTTTCTAAATTTTGATCAACTGGGTTTACTCTGCACAAAATTGGCCAAAAAATCCATGTTCCAAAATTTTTAGCCACTTCAGGCTGAAATTTTAAGGATTTGCATGGTGGTCAAAAAGACATCTTTTTCAAAATTTGGTCATCTAGGTTCGATTAGCACAACATTGGCAATAAAACCAATGTTCCATAATTTTTCAGAAAAATTACTTTGTTGCTTCCTTCTTTTTGAGGTTTCCTTTGCATGTCCTTGAAAAAGTCATCTTTTTTCGAAAATGGGAGATCTGGGTTTGATCGGCATGACATCTCAAATCTTTTTCCAAAATTCTACCTCCGAAAAAGTAATCAGAGGCTATTTTTAGCTATTTCAGAAGTTCGTCCAAACATATCCAAGTTTACAGCCAAAAGTCTAGTTTTTCAGTATGCAATTCAATCCAACTGAATACAAGACCAAATTGGTCTTGATTCATGAATTCTTGAATACTTTTGACATTGGCTTGTGTTATGTTCATCCAATGATAAATTTGAGTGTTTTAGAAGGCGTACACAATACTACAATCAAGCATCTTGATCATTCTGGATTTTTGGCAGCAGCTTCTTTTCCCATCACAATATCAGATCTCAAGTTTTTCATTGCATGCATCAAGCATTACAACCCTTCTACATGAAAAATTCAATTAGTAGATGGGCGAGTTATCTGTAGCCTCAAGCCAAGAGATGTTGAGAAGTGTTTCGCTATTCCACTTTGTACAAATAATTTCATCATAATCATGGATGAATGTGAAAATATATGGCATGCAGAAAAGGGTAGATCCCAAAATAAGGTTGCTCAAAGGTGGCAAAAAAAGCAACAAAATTGTTTGCCAAAGAATTTTGGGCATGGAGAATTCAAATATGAGATTGTTGTCCTAAATACCTTGCTTAACCAAATCATGGGTGAAGAAGACGCTGATAGGTTTCAACAATGGATGTTTTATGTCATCTCTCAAATTGTCAATAATAAAGAACGTTATGACTAGGCACTGTTGATCAATGATGTTCTTCACTAGCAAATCACAGGATTTCTCAAGATCCATGAGTTTCATATAGTTTCATATCTCATCTACCTAATTGCTTTCCAAGGCAATTTTAGAGTTTTGAACACTATTGGAACTCTTGGTGTTCATCGTGTGCATGAATACTTCCCATAGTTGGAGTTCTCACAAGCTCAATGGTATTTCAAGCAGGTGAACTGTCATTTTTTGATGAAGACAGTGAGAGATCTTGACAATGAGATGCACATAAGGATTTCAATTAATGCCAAATCAGCAATGGTGAATTGGGTAGATTGGTTTACCCAATTTCCTACAATCACTTACATTAGAGTGTATGGTTTCTCAGGAGAACCTTTGATGCTATCGAGATACCCATATGACAAGGTCTTTTTCATGGACTTCTTGAGACAAGTTCATGAGGTTTATTCTTTTCTAGGCAATCGGCATAAGACAACCTTCACTTTTCCATGTGGATTGGGCACATACAAATGCAAATCAACATCTAATTGTAAGTTGATGAACAATGAATTATCAAAGCTTCATCTCAAGGTCCTCAACGAAAAGCACTCTTATGATCCTTTGGGCCACTTTGTAGCTCGATTGGAGCAAAATCATTCACACAAGCCAACACTTAAATACTTTTGGGTCAATTGTGAGGATGAATTCGAAGTACGTAAGTGCCATTATTGCAGACTCACTCTTCCTCAACTTGTTGATTTCTTATCAGAAGATGTTGAAGGTTTTTTGGATGATGATGGAGAGGTTTTTCTTTCTACGTACATCAAAGATCAAGTTGCTCACCAACTGCTTCGACAACCAGATTGGTACGCCAAAGAGAGCACTTTAGTTGAGGATCTATCAAGTCGAGTTGTCAAGACCAGTATGTTTTTCTTGGACAGCAAGAGGACGCAGAGGGTAGTCCTAATTTCAGATCCACCAATTAGACATCCTTCACTGCCTTCCTCTTCCAAGGGAAAATCCAAAGTCAAGGCCATGAGCAATCCACCCTAAGGTGTCAGAGTTAGCGGAAATACAAAGAGTTTGAAAGGAAACACAAGTCAACAAGAACAACTAGTAAAGGTTTCAGAAGTTCCAATAGAGCCAATAGCACAAGCTTAAGCCAATTCCTCATCTTCTAGTCTTCCATTATCTCCTTAGCATCCTCCCATTCAAATAGATTTAGAATCATAATCATCGATTTTTGGAGTCTCAACGCCAATTAATTTATCAAGAGTTGACATAGCTTTCACTGTTTCTCCCAGATTGGTTAGCGTAGACCATTCCTCTTGGCTTGAGAAAAATTTGGGTAGAAAGAGGCAAAATCCTTCCTATCAGCTAGATCTTTATAATTTTGACAATGTCTATCAAGACATGTCAAATAAGAAGATCAAGAAACATGTGCATATAGAGCAGAATCTTGATGCAGAGATTATCATCGAGGTTGCTACACCGTCGGAGGGCAAGAGACTGAATGAGGTTGAGGCTAATGATTTCACCTTTGTTAAATCCAACCTTAGTAGAAGCACTCAACACATGGACGTGATCCTCTTTAAGGTGGTTGTAGGTAATATTCATGAGTGGGTGATGAAGGACGAAGAAGACAAAGCAGCTGTCAAGGCTGAAAATAAGCAACTATGACAATATATTTCAAATCTTCTTTATGGGACTTCAAACATTGCGGCTATTTTTCCACATATTCTAGAATCACCTGCAGATCAACAATGACTGGGTCAATTGGTCAATCGTGGAAAGCATTTGGAAATTTGGATCAAAGAGTTTGTTACCAGGGGCAGATACATTCTTGCAGAGATGTACCAATTAAGGTATAGTGCCCACGATCTTCGTACAAGAATTCAGCAGCTTGAGTTGAGTGTGGTGGAAAACAAACCAAGAGATGAGATCATCATTTCTCATTTGGCAATCACATATGATGCCATTGTAGTAGATGAAAACAAAAGGAATCTTTTTACTTGGAGAGAACAACATTTGTTCAAAGTAGAAAGTTATAAAAGAGTGTTTATGAAAATGGTTGAAGTTAAAAAAATATTGTCAGTGTTCTCAGGCTCGTAAGTGGATTCATCACATAGATCCCATCCCATTATCTTCATCAGGATGGTACCTACATCAATCTCGATATTGTACAAGAAAAATTCCAGATTTTGGTTCGTGATGGCTTTGATGGTGATCCTATGGTGACAAAGTTGAATCATTTTTCTGTGATGTCAACAAATTTTGACATGGCAGCTGAGGAGGTCAAGGAATGTTTGTAATTGATGAGAGATGGAGAGAAGACGTTGAGAAAATAGTCCATTATCTTGGACAGTATCATAGTGCTTGAAGAAGATGCATTTAATGATTTCATGGAGAATATGATTGCTCAAGATGGCTTGGAGTGAATGATGAGTTAGATCCCACAATTTTCTCCAAAGGATAAAGTCAAAGGCAGTAGTCAACTCAACATCACTCTTGAGTTCAGATTGCTTATTTCATGCATGCTTATCTCTTCCTCAGGAATATCTTTTGGTGGAGTTGAAACTTTCAATTATATTTTAGTTAACTAATGTCATTTATCAGTTAATTCTCATATCAATAAGACTTGCATGTTGGCAAGTTTAGTTAGTGTTAGTTTTAGACCAATTAACTAAGGTAGTCTTTCTAGTTAAATGTTAAATTATCATTGTTTAGAAATAGTAATAACTCTTGCTGATTGGCAAGACTGATTGTGAACTCAAGGAGATTTTATTCCCTACTCTCGTGAGTGTGTATAAATAGGAGCATTTTGCTCATTGTTTATTTAACTTTTACTCGTGATAACAAATTGTTGATCCATTTTGCTTGCAATATTTCTATTCAATGTTGGTTCACATTGTGTAAGAACACAATTATGTGTTTGTTTCATCATGCAAATCATTGCTCAGTTTATTGTTTAATGTCATGCTATAAAGTTGGTTTGATCGTCTATTGTGTGTTTGTTTCATCATACAAGTTGTTGTCCCAGATGTGCTATTGTTATTTAAGAAATCTTTGAGGAAATAAATCTCATTCCTTTGTGATTTGATCCAATGTCTCATTTCTTTTAGTAATTGGCTTTCATAATCCTTATTTCAGCTTACAACTGAAAGTACAATGAGTCTTCAGGTGGATGTTGGATGCAAGTTTATTTGAGCTTTTGTGTCAGAAAACCGTACTCATTTACTTCTAAGTTCTCTTGCTTTGAATTTACTTGAGAAATTAGAAGTGTTTTACTGTAGGCTTAGTTGTAGTTGGATTTACTAAACTAGAGAAAATCTCAGCTATGACATGAAGAGTTTTATAAACCTTGTGCTCTCAAGTTGAGAACAAAAAGATTGGCCATTAGTTTAGTTGTTTCTTTTAAAAGCATAATCAACAAAGAGGGAGCTTCCCCTCTAAATTTGAAGAGCAGTTTATCTGTGCATAGCTATCTATTTCCAATACACATTCATAGAGTTACAAATTGAAACTATTGGAAATAAGATGCCATTTAATTGCAATCCTAAACATTATTTATTTCATGTATCTCCTAAGTCCTTGGAAAGTGTTCTCAAACACTAGGATTAGAGAGAGAATAATATTAAATGAAATAATCGTGTTAATTGACATTTGTAATTAATTCTAAATAATAGGAGCATGTGAGGGCGTCCAAGATGAGTTCCTGAATAATAGGAGCACACGGGGCACCCACATGGAAGATGGAACTCACCTCGAGTTTAGTTAACTATTTGGAGAAAGAGATAACACTTTTGTAATGCATGTAAAGATCCTAGGAGTTAGGGATTGATGTTTACATGCATGAAGTTCAGTTTAGTTTAGTTTAGATTAGTTCAGTTCAGTTCAGTTTAGTTCAAAATCAGTTCAGTTTAGTTTAGTTCAGTTCAGTTCAGTTATGGTTCAATTATTCAGTTAGTTTTAGTTGAATGCTAGTTGACTTCAATTAACTTGGAATGCATGACTAATGACTTGAGTTGCATGACAAATAATAGGTGACTTTCTTCAGTTAACAGGGGATGACCATTCTTGCATGAATGGTGGAGAGAGATGTTTCAGTTAACAAGAAATGACTTGGACCCACTTTGGGCACCCAAGTTGGCTTCTTGGAATTAACTCCTTTTCATGTTAATATGTTTCAGAAGGCTGAGTTAAGTGGGCCCACTCTTGGGTGCCTACTTTGAGGATAAAGCCTTGAAGATATTTAAGGAATAAAGGTTGAGTCTGTACTTCAGTTTGGGATGCCCAAGTGGATGAAGATGAAGATTTGACGTTGTTCTTCATGACATAACTTTACTTGCAAGAGATAGGCATACCTTTTAGGGATAGGGATTAAGCATTGTAATTGTAACTCTTGTGGATTTTACAAAGTTGATTAATGCCTATTTATCTCAAGCAAGTTGAAGAGAGTGATTATTAGTTTTATTGCAGGTTGTGTAGAAGATTTGGTGAAGGAAAAAGAAGCATTCTCAAGCAAGAATTGGAGTTATTGTAATCTACTTCAGAGATTAAATAATACATTGATTATTGGTGGAGTTTTTTCTTGAAAGGGTTTCTCCATGGTATATGCTTGTGCAATCTTTCTAATATCTTGTCTAATTCTTCTACAACTTATGTTTGTATTCTACAAATGGTAAAATGGATTAATCAGACAATCACCCACAAAGAATCTATAACAAAGGAAAGCATATTTAGATCAGCAATCATAAAGTTTTACAAAGTATTAAGCTACATAAACACCTCAATTTTCAACAAAAACGCCAAGATTTTTCTAGCTCCCATCATGGGGCACGAGGCATAAAACTTCAAGAAAAGCATCAACGCTAAATTATGTCATAGTTATGACCATTTGGAATCCTACCGCTCTAGTTCAACAACTAGGAGTTACTCCAACCATCATATAGCCGAATTTCATACTGATTGAAGGAGAGAAGACAAATATCATCAACAACCTGCAAAATTTCATCTTTGAGCACAAAGAAACATCTACTCGGTGGATCAACACGACTACTACTCTAGACAAGGAAGAAGAAAAGATTTATCTTGCAATTGGAAGGCTAGTTCTACCACCTCCTGTGTGGCTGTAAACCATCATGGCTTACCAAGATTATACAAGGAGGAGAACCAATCCTCTCTTTCAAGAAGAAGACGTTGGACAAGCATCCAACATAGATTCATTCTTTCACGAGGTTCCAAATCATTTCCAAGAAGAACCTGCAGCTCAATTAGGAGCAATGGGCGACAACAACAATGAAAATGGCCATAATGGCAACGACCAAAATGGTAGAAATCTAATACGTACAACCCCATTGCCTTGGGGTAATAACATCAGGCCATTGGCCTTGCAAGGACATCATGAATTTCCTAAAGGTTCTAGAAAGCACTTCCCAATATTTCACGACGATGGGGCTTGTCACCTTGATAAGCATATCTCTGCATTCACATCAGCTTGCTCTGTTTTGAATGTACCACACAAAGATATCGTCATACGTCTCTTCGTAGAGACTCTTGAATCAAATGTTGTAGAATGGTTTCATCATCTAGAAGTAGGCATCATCACAAGTTGGGCAGTCGTGAGTGAAAAGTTCTTGGCAAGATTCAAGCCCATTGAGGACAATCATCAACTATTTGCTCAACCCTCAACCTCAAAGATGGAGTCACATGAACTAATGAGAGAATTTGTGGCAAGGTTTAACCGCCTCATCACACATCTTTCCCATATGCTCAATCCATTAGATGAGATATTGATGAGCAACTTCATTGATGCTCTTCCGTCAGAGATAGCATTTTTCTTGAAATTAGGCCATGAAGTGGACTTACAAATTGCTCAAGAAAAAGCTATCAAGATTGAAGACAACATGATCACATCAGGAAAGATGAAGAATGATGTCATCAGACTGCTTGTTCAAGTGTCAGTAGATCCATTGTTACATAAAGTAGCCAACAAGATGACCATTCTCAAAAGGCAATTACCTCCTCAAGGTCAGCTTGCACTGCCACCACCTCAACAACAACAATATTAGCCTCAACCTCAATATAAAAATTAGCAACCGTTTCAGCCAAAGAGGAACAATTTTCAACCATTCAACAACTCTAGGTCATAGTTGTCAGGACCTCCTCCACCAAGACAAACAATAGACGTTGCACAAAGTGCAGTTTTCTATTATTTTCATGAAACAAACAAACATACAGGTTCAACATGTCCTAAGAACTTGAGAATGAACTAAATCATGGGATATGCTAAAGATGTACCTGGTTCACGTTTTGAATCGACAACAAATTCAAATATTGTCTTACCTCAAATGAACAACTTTGATGGAGACTCTACAATGGGTTACTTTGATACCAAACCCAACAATCAACAACAAGAAGAAGAGTACCATCATTATTCTCTTGCAATAAACACTAATAATATTCAGACACTTGTGTTCACATGTACTTAGCATTGGAAGGCACATAAAGAAGAAGAATAAAGATAAAACACAAAGGATAAAGGTAAAGAGGTGTCCTCCACTTCTAATCCTAAGCCTTCACAAGAATTTTCTAAAATGGTTCCACATGATTTGTCTTTAGTGAAATTTGATATTGAAGATTCAATGATGAAAACCAAAGTGTAGATCTCTCAATTGGAGTATCTCCAGGATCATCCAGATTAGTTGGATAGTATTTGTAAGTTCATAAAGAAAGATGTTGTTGTTCAGCCCACATTGCTCATCATCCATTTTGGTGGCTAACAAACCAAAGCCCTTCTACATCTCTTTATATATAGCGGGTTTCAAATTGAGCAACTGTATAATAGATTCAGGAGCATCGAATAATGTCATGCCTTTGCAATTCATGAACACATTGGGACTCTCATGCATTAAGACCCAAGACAAGTGTTATTCACTTGAATCTAAGTCAGTGTTGTTAGTTGGTCAACTAAAAGACACTCAAGTAAGGTTGGCATCTTGTCCTAAAAAGAAAATCATGATGACTATCCTTGTAGCTAATATTCTTACCAGTTATAGGATGTTGTTGAGCAAATTTTTTTGCAAGGATCTTGGTGGAGAGATCCAATTGGATTGGTCATTTGCAAACATTCCATTGAATAAAGGAAGCTTCAAATTGGAGCTAGAGGCGAAAGCAAGATTCACAGTGGTAAAATCATAAGATCCCCAAGCACAGGTACTTTATCAAGAAATGGGTCCTGGCACATATATGATGTTGTCAGAGCTGAATGAAGAAAATCAACAAGTTGTATGTTCTACAAGCAAGTCCATAGAAGATTTAGAAACATGGACCATGCAATTTGATGGAAGTTGCTCGACAGCAGGTTCAGGGGTGGGGATTGTTATCATTTCTCTTGAAGGATGTTTATATTCTTTTGCATACCGATTGTAGTTCGAATGCACCAAGAACACGATAGAATACAAGGTGCTTCTACCAAGTCTCAAAAATGTAAAGGATATGGGAATCAAATTACTTAGAGTCAAAGGTGACATAGAGTTGATCGTCAAGAAGATCATAGATCAATTCCAAGTCAGAAAAGATCATCTTTGGTCCTATAGACAAAGGGTGTGGGATGCCATCAATTGGTTTAAGGCATTTGGCATCAAGTATATTCTGTGAACAAACAATAGCAAAGTGGATTCCCTCATAGTATCAACCACTTTATTCATGCAAAATTTTTAATTTCATCATAATTCCTTCCCTATTGAGCTAATATATAGGCCAATTGTTCCTAATAATTCCAACAAATGGTAGGTCTTCGATGATGACAACCACATTGAAGAATTTCTCATCATGGGAGATAGTCACAAAGGATTATTCTTTGAAGGTAGTTATGCTCCTTTCAGAGAATCAATCACAAAAGAATTTGAAGTTACAGACTCGGGAATTATTCAATTGAAAGGAAATCAAATTCCCAAGGTTTTTATTTCTTTAGAAAGCATTTTTGACAAGCATGATAGATATTTTCAAGATCAAAATAATTCAGGTGATAGTACTTCTACTAAAAACTATCAAGTGAACATTGGCACCAAAGACAAGCCTTGACTTGTTAACTTGGGCAAGTATTGTACTCTAGAAGAAAGCGAGAAGTTTATCACCCTTTTTCAAACAATATAAAGATGTTTTTTCCTGGTCTTACGAAGACTTGAAAGTATTCACACCCATTGAATTGTGTCACATGATTCCTCTAAAGCTCGATGTCAAGCCTTTCAGGCAAAAGAAAAGACATTACAATCCATGAATCCAAGACACTATCTACATGAAAATTTAGAAAATGGTGGAGGACAAGATTATTTTTCCAATACATCATTCCACCTAGGTGTCAAATACAGTTCCTGTACGCAAAAAGAATGGAGAAATCATAATTTGCATAGATTTCAGGAACCTGAGCTAGTCATCCTTGAAGGATAATTATCCCTTCCTGATCATGGAGCACACTTTGCAGAAAGTCATCGATTCAAAAATGTTATTATTGCTTGATGATTTTTCTGGATATAATCAGATTACAGTGGCAGAGGAGGATCAAATAAAAATAGATTTCACTACCCCATGGGGTACATTTTCCTATGAGAGGATTCCTTTCGGCCTCATCAACACTGGTGTGACTTTTCAAAGAGCCATGGATCTGGCTTTTGGGGATCTTAAAAATAAACTGATAGTTGTCTACCTTGATGACCTTACCATTTTTTCAAACAAGTGGCAAGATCACTTTTCACATCTTGTGAAAGTATTTGAAAGATGCAGGCACCACAAAATTTCATTGAATCCTAAAAAATCTATCTTTGTGGTGACAGAGGGAAAGTTTCTTGGCCATATCGTCTCCAAGGAGGGAACTAGGATAGACCCAAATTGAGTGGATTCAATTAAGAACCTGTCTCTTCTAACAAGTAAAATAGGAGTGCATTCCTTCTTTGGTAAAATTAATTTCATAAGAAGGTTTGTACCTAATTTCTCAAAGTTGACTAAGGATATATTAGCTATGATGAAAAAGACATCCCCTTTCAAGTGGACAGAAGAAGGCAAGCGAGCCTTCATCAAAATAAAAGAATCCATTGCTAAAGAACCAATGTTGGTCCGACCTAACTTTGAAAAGGAATTCATCCTTTATTGTTATGCATCAGAACACACTCTATTTGCCATACTAGCATATAAGCTGAATGAAGAAGGAGAATCTTCGATAGCTTTCATGAGTAGCAACTTTAAAGATAGTGAATCGCACTATTCTCAAATTGAGAAGAATGTGTATGTTGTCATTAGGGCTGCCAAAAAATTTAGATTCTATATATTGAGCTCCCATACAACGGTGTTTGTTACTGATCCAACAGTAAAAAGTGTGCTAACTCAACATGAGATGGTCCAAAGAGAGGAAACTAGATTGCTAAGGTTCAAGAGTACGATTTGGAGATCAAGCCGACCAAGCTCATTCGTGGACGAGGCCTTTGCCAATTGTTAGCAGAAGATGGTGATCAGAAGTGCCAAGGCAATGGAAAACCTAAATCTGAGATTGAAGAGGACCTTCCTATGGTCCTACTATTTGAATCTGTTGAGGAATAGTACTTTGATATATAGTACTATTTAACTTATGGAGAATGTCCACATCACATGGACAAACAACATAAGATGACTTTGAAGCTAAAAGCACAAAAATATGCACTTATGAATAATGTTTTGTACAAGTGTGGCCTTGACAAAACATTTTTACTATGCGTCAGTAAAGACCAACAACAGAGCTTGTTGGAGGCATTTGACAGTGAAGCGTGTGGTGGTCACTTCTCATCAAGGGTCACGACATTCAAGATCCTACAAGCATAGTTTTTCTAGCCAAGTATGTTTCACGACACATACGAATGGGTGCATGGATGTCAAATGTGTTAGAAATTTGTTGGCAAACTCAAATTGGCAGCCATTCCACTCAGGTTAGTGGTCATTGATGCTCCATTTCAATAATGGGGTATGGATTTTGTAGGTCCCATCAATGCACATTCCAACAAGGGACATATTTATGTCCTTACAGTGACATACTATTTCACAAAATGGGTTGAGGCCATTCCTACCAAGTGGGCTACCTCATAAGTCGTTTGCAACTTTTTGAAAGAGAATATCATCTCACACTCCAGGGTACCTCACAAGATTGTGATTGATAACACAACCTATTTCTCATATGAGGAGCTCCTATATTTTTGTTTTGGTCACAACATCACATTGTCACATGCGTTAGATTATTACCCTCAAGGTAATGGACAAGCCGAATCTTCAAACAAGAATATGGTCACAATTGTACGTAAGTTAGTTGACTCAAACCAACGATCTTGGCACAAGAAATTATATGATGCTCTTTGGGCTGATATAATTAATCCCAAGAGATTCATTGGAACTTCGCCTTTCATAATCATGTATGGTATAGAAGCAATGCTACCCATCACACTAGAGATGTTCGCTTTGCAGCTGGCATTCGTAGTGGAAGATAGGAATTCAAAGATCCAATCGAGAAGCAGGTTTTGTACCTGATGAAGCTAGAGGAAGAAAGGGTGAAGGTGGTTGATAGAATCACTCAACACCACGAGCAAGTAAGATCTTTGATAAGAAAGCTCGTTAGCAAGATTTTGAGGTTGGAGAAGATCTTGTTATGGGACAAAAGACATGAGCCCAAAGGAATGCATGGAAAGTTTGATTCCTCGTGGTTAGGGCCATTCCAAATCCATGAGTTCGTAGGGGATAATTCCTACATTCTCTTGCATTCAGATGGAAGGCTCTTCCCACTGCCATACAATGGGAAATATCTAAAGCATTTCATCCATTTGGGGGCGAAGTAAATTTTTGTAAATACTTTTCTTTTATTTTTGTGATGTAGTTATGTTTTTCCCCGTTTCGTAAAATTTTGTTGTGTTTTTAGGTGATTTCTTAGGTAGTCTTACTTTTAGGTGATTTTTAGGAAAGTTTCCAACTTCTTAGATGATTAGGAAAGATCCCAACTCCAATACCTAATTGATATCACACTGGCCTACGTTTTTTCCAAGAGATTCTTGGTTCTCCTATGCCATAAGTATTCAACATGGTCCCCTAGACATAGCCTAATGTTGTAACCAAACAAATTTTTTGCTTCATTAAGGCATTTTGTTTAAAATGGTCAAAATCTTAAGATTGTTCGAAGTTGGAATTTTGAAAAAATAGAAATTTGCATGTCATGCATGTGGGTCAAAAACTCAAAATTTTCAAAATTTGACAATTTAGGTTTGCTCAGAGCAACCTTGTGTACAAAACCCAGATCTCAATTTTTTTGCCCTAAATTTTAGGAAATTTTCTAAAAACATATTTTTTTTAAATAGAACTTTTTCTAGGTTTTTCTGGGTTTGTTGTAAAACGGATGTTGGTAAATTTTCTAAAAATAGAAAAACCCTAAAAAATAGGAACATCATGCATGCAACCCAAACTAATTCTGATTGGTTGATTCTACATCTTGATTAGGCTAGTCCTATCAGAATCATCATATTGTCAGTATTTCTATTTGGGTCTATTTTTCTTTTTTGGATAATGAAGCACGAGCTCTGGGGTCATCAATGGAGGATGGCTAAATTGCCAGGTCTCAGAATCAAGGTTTTAGATGTTGCACACATCACTCAACAATGAAAGATGCTTGGGAAACGATGCATGAGCGAGGGGAGATTTGAAGATTGAAAAGGTTGGAAATTTTTCTAAGTCTGGAGCATAAAAGTGCCCTTGCTAGCCAGGGGCACCCAAGGTTTCAAAGGCTCAAATCAAGTTTTTGGGATTTGTCACTTCCAAGAAGCCCTCTCCAAAATTATTCTAGCTTCGTGATGAACCTACTAGCTAGTCCAAGAGATCTATCTAACGCTCGAATTTGAAGATCAAATGAAGAATGGAGAAAGATAAAGGGAAATGAAATTAGTCAAAATTTGACTAACACTAACGGGGAAAAGTGCCCTTCCTAGCCAAGGGTAGTTTGGAGGCACCAAATGTAGCTTTTTGAGTAAATTCCATCTAAGATGTTTGTCTCAGACTTGATCAAGCTTTAGAACAAGTCTGTCAATGGATTAATTGGAGTTTCCAAATAGCTAGAATCAGGAGTCAAACATAAGGATTTAGTCATGGAAGTCAAGGTCAAATTTGTGAGTTTAGAGCACAAAAGCACCCTTGCTAGCCAGGGGTGCCTGGGATTTTGAGCCCTCAAATGTAGTTGCTAGGGTTTTCCTAAATATTCATCCTGTTTGGATTTCTTTAAGCTTTCCATTGAGTATCTCAGCCTGATCATAAGAATTGTCAATAACCGACAACTGCAAATGGAACGAAGAACGAAGCACAAAGGATAAAATTAGAAAGTTGTAAAAATGGTTTAAGTCTAGCAATAAAAGTGCCCCTACTAGCCAGGAGTGCCCAAGATTTTAACATGCCAGCTGCATTTTTTAGGGTTTATGCCCTCAAGAAGATCATGTTCAATTTTGATCTAGCTCCGTAGTCAACATGTTAGACAGCTCAGAAGATTTGTCAAGTGCTGGGAAATGCAAACTGAAGGGAGGTGAAAATCAAGTTTGAGATGGTGAAAATCCTTGAAAATTTTCTAAGTCTAATGAGTAAAAGTGCCCTTGCTAGCCAGGCGCACCTAGAGTTATGATGATCTAGAAGTCAAAATTAGGGTTTGCAACCTCAAGAAGTTCCTTTCTAGTTTTGATCTTGCTCTTCAACGAGACTGTTAGTTAGTCTAGTGGATCTATTGGTCATTCAGAATCAGTGATAAAAAAAAGGCTTCAGTGACGTTTGCAAAGGCTAAAAGATAGAAAATTTCAAAAAAGTTTCTAAGTCTGGGAAGTTGGCATCCAAAGTCAAACTTTGACTTGAAGATATTTTTGAAGTGTTTGCATGCTCTAGCCACTCTAAATTTTATGGATTCGCCAACTGAACTTAAATGGTTTACAATTTTTGGCCAAACTGGACATTGAACTAAATTTTTTTAACTAAATCTCCACTTTTGGGCACCTTTAGTGGCTAAACCATGAGGAATTTGAAGATGATACAAACTAGTGATTTGTGACATTTAGTCTGTAGATTCTAAATATATTTTTTTCAAAAAAATTTGAATCAGATTGCACTTCTTTTTCCATCTCTTTCAAAAACTAGTTTTTAACAGTAAACACCATTTTTAAAGAGTTACATCACTGGCTAACACATAAAAATTTTTCTATGAAGGATAAAATTTTAATTTTTTCGAATTTAGATTTGTAACTACGATATCTAGTGCATGGAGTTGGTTTCATAGCATTTCATTGAATATTCTTTTCTTAATTAAGTTTCAAAGTCAAACCTTTTACAATTTAGACATGATTCATTGGCTAAAGCATACATTTTTTTGTATGTATCAAAATTCAATTTTTTTTGTTGGATCAAGGACATCAATATCTAGTGCACTGATATTTTTCAATTTTTTTTTATAATCTAACGTGCAAAACAAAGAGCTTGATTTTTGGTGAAAAACCTATGTTTAATCAAACTAAAAAATAAAATAAATAATAAAACCATAACATATTAAAATTATATTCGATGGATAGCTCGTTCCAAGGACTACCATCATCCAGTTGGGTCTGTGAAGTCTCCTCCATTTTCATCCTCAAACCAGGTTTTGAAGGGAATTTTTTTGCATAAATTTGGTGCAAGAGGGGGAGAAGGGAAAAAAAGGGGGTTTGAATGGACCCAGGCTCGAGCGAACTCCCCTTGGGTGTTTGCTAGAACTAGGGTTCAAATGGACCCCTGTTGGAGTGAATCCCCCCTTTTATTTAATTTTCCATTGTCTTTGTTATAAAAAAATGCCAAAAAAGTGGGTCCCATCATTTAATAGGGTTCGCTCGAACCAGGGCCCATTCGAATACCCCAGTTCGTGTGAACCCCTAAAAAGCAAAAAAATAAATCATAGGAGCGTTTTTACAATTTTCCTTCCTCACTGGAATTGTATACCAGTATTGTGGGATCACCCTATCAATAAGTCTTTAGTTCCACCTCCAAATGGAACTGCGAGTTGCTCCATTAATTGTGCCCTTTCTCTCATGCATGATAATTGACACCTATTTGAAGGATTAATCACATTCTGTTGACTAAATGGAGGTCCAATGAAATTGTTTGATTCTTAAATTTAAGGTTTAACTAAATGTGACACCATTATTCATGAAAAATCATTTAATTAAGCATTAAGGTGTCCATTCTCTTCATCACAAGTTGAAGGAAAGCTCATTTTTTTCTCATGCAAATAGGATTTGGAGGTGCTAAAGAGGATATTTTTCATATTTTTTCAAAGATTCAAGATTAGATTTCATAAAAGAATATTTTTCCTTTAGTTGTTTTTCCAAGGCATCAGTTTTTAGGAAAAGGCGATTGGCTTCTTCATTTTTCAACAATTTGGGTCCTCATATTTTTAGCTTCTCTTGAAAATCAACAACTTTTTCTTCAAAGTTTCTGCCCTAAATTTGAGGGTTTCTCTTTCTTCTATCTTTTTCTAAATTCTGATCAACTGGGTTTGCTCTGTACAAAATTGGCCAGAAAACCCATGTTCCAGAATTTTTAGTCACTTTAGGCTGAAAGTTGAAGGTTGTGCATGCTGGTAAAAAAGACATCTTTTTCAAAATTTGGTTATCTGGGTTCAATCAGCACAACATTGGCAATAAAACCCATGTTCCATAATTTTTTAGAAAATTTGCCTCGTCGCTTCCCTCTTTTTGAGGTTTCTTTTGCATGTCCTTGAAAAAGTCATCTTTTTTAAAAATGGATGATCTAGGTTTGATCGGAACGACATTCTCAACAAAACCCATATCTCAATTTTTTTTTTCCAAAATTCTACCTCCAAAAAAGTAGTTAGAGGCTATTTTTAGCTTTTTTAGAAGTTTGTATGAACATATTTGAGTTTATAGTCAAAAATCTAGTTTTTCAGTATGTAATTCAATCCAACTGAATACATGACCAAATCGGTCTTGAGTCGTGACTTCTTAAAGACTTTTGACACTGACTTGTGTTATGTTCATTTAATGATTAATTTGAGCAATTTGGAAGGCATAGACAATATTACAATCAAGCATCTTGATCATTCTAGAATGCTGGAAATAACTTCTTTTCCCATCACAGTATCATATCTCAAGTTTGTCATTGCATGCATCAAGCATTACAACCCTTATACATGACAGATTCAATCAACAAATGGGTGTGTTATCTATAGCCTCAAGCCAAGAGATATTGAGAAGTGTTTCACCATTCCACCTCATGCAGATAATTTCATCCTAATCATGGATGAATGTGAAAATATATGACATGAAAAAAGGGTAGATCCCAAAATAAGGTTGCCCAAAGGTGGAAGAAAAAGCAACAAAACAGTTTGCCAGAGAAGCTTGGGCATGGAGAATTCAAAGATGAGATTGTTGTCCTAATTACATTGCTCATCCAAATCGCGAGTGAAGAAGAAGTTGATAGGTTTCAACCATGGATATTTTATGTCATCTCTCAAATTGTCAATAATAAAGAATATTATGACTAGGCACTGTTGATCGGTGATGTTCTTCACCAGCAGATCATAGGATTTCTCAAGATCTATTAGTTTCATATGGTTTCATATCTCATCTACCTAATTGCTTTCCAAGGAAATTCTAGAGTTTTGAACACCATTGGAACTCTTGGTGTTCAGTGTGTGCATGAATACTTTCCACAATTGTAGTTCTCTCAAGTTGAATGATATTTCAAGTAGGTGAACGATCATTTTTTGATGAAGATAGTGAGAGATCTTGACAACGAGATGCACACAAGGATTTCAACTAACGCCAAATCAACAATGGTGAATTGGGCATATTGGTTTACCCAATTCCTACATTCACTTACATTAGAGTGTATGGTTTCTCAAGAGAACCTTTAATGCTACCAAGATACCCATTTGACAAGGTCTTGTTCATGGAGTTCTTGAGACAAGTTCATGAGGTTCATTCTTTTCTACTCAATTGGCATAAGACAACCTTCACTTTTCCATGTGGATTGGGCATATACAAATGCAAGTCAACAGTCAATTGTAAGTTGATGAACAATGAATTTTCAAAGCTTCATCTCAAGTTCCTCAATGAAAAGCACTTATATGATCCTTTGGGCCACTTTGCAGGTTGATTAGAGCAGAATCATTCACACAAGCCAACACTTGAAGACTTTTGGGTCAATTGTGAGGATGAATTTGAAGTACGTAGGCACCATTATTGTAGACTCACTCTTCCTCAAGTTGTTGATTTCTTATTAGAATATGTTGAAGGTTTATCAGATGATGATGGAGAGGTTTTTCTTTCTACATACATCAAAGATCAAGTTGCTTGCTATGCTCTTCGACAACCAGATTGGTATGCCAAAGAGAGAACTTCAATTGAGGATCTATCAAGCTGGGTTGTCAAGATCAATATGCTTTTCTTGGACAATAAGAGGATGTGGAGGGTAGTACCAGTTTCAAAGCCGCCAATTATACATCCTTCATTGCCTTCCTCTTCCAAGGGAAAATCCATAGTCAAGGCCATGAGCAATCCACCCAAAGGTGTCAGAGTTAGCAGAAATACGAAGAGTTTGAAAGGAAACAAAAGTCAACAATAACAACCAACAAAGGTATTAGAAGTTCCAGTAGCTCACTAGTAGCACAAGTTGAAGCAAGGTCCTCATCTTCTGGTCTGCCATTATCTCCTCAGCCTCTTCCCATTCAAATAGATTCAAAATCAAAATCATTGGTTCATGGAGTCTTAGCGCCAATTAATTTATTAGGAGTTGACATAGCTTTCACCATTTCTCCCAGAGAGGTTAGCATAAACCATTCATCTTGGCTTGAGAACACTTTGGGTAGAAAGAGGTGAAAGCCTTTCTATTAGTTGGATCTTTCTAAGTTTGACAGTTTCTATCAAGACACATCAGATAAGAAGATCAAGAAACATGTGCATATAGAGTAGAAACTTGATGCAAAGATTGTTATCAAGGTTGCTACACCGTCAGAGGGCAAGAGACTAAATGATATTGAGGCTAATGATTTCACCTTTGTTAAAGCCAACCTTGGTAGAAGCAGTTAACACATGGACATGAACATCTTTAAGGTGGTTGTAGGTAATCTCCAGGAGCGGGTGATGAAGGATGGAGAAGAAAAAGTAGCCCTCAAGGCTGAAAATAAGCAATAGTGACAATATATTTCAAATATTCTTCATGGGACTTCAAATGTTGTGGATATTTTTCCACATATTCTTGAATCACTTGTAGATCAACAACGATTGGGTCAGTTGGTTAATCATGGAAAGCATTTGGAAAGTTGCATCAAAGAGTTCGTTACCAAGGGTAGATACATTCTTGCAGAAATGTACCAATTAAGGTATAATGCCCACGATCTTCGTACATGAATTAAGTAGCTTGATTTGAGTGTGGCAGAAAATAAACCAAGAGATGAGATCATCATTTCTCATTTGGCAATCACATATGATGTCGTTGAGGCAGATGAAGACAAAAGGAAGCTATTTACTTGGAGAGAACAACACCTCTTCAAAGTAGAAACTTATGAAAGAGTGTTTGCAAGATGGATAAAGTTAAACAAAATGTTACTGGTGCTCTCAAGCTCATAAGTGGATTCATCACACAGACCCCATGCCATTATCTTCATGAGGATGGTACTTAAATCAATCTCGATATCGTACAAGCAGAATTCCAGAGTTTGGTATGCGATGGATTTGATGGTGATCTTATGTTGTCAAAGTTGAATCATTTTTCTGTGATGTCAACAAATTTTGACAAGGCAACTGAGGAGGTCAAACAATGTCTGAAATTGATCACAGATGGAGAAAAGACATTGAGAAAACAATCCATTATCTTGGACAATATCGTAGTGCCTGAAGAAGATGCAGTTAATGATTTCATGGAGAATATGATTGTTGAAGATGGCTTGGAGTGAACAACTAGTTAGATCCCACGATTTTCTCCAAAGGATAGAGTCAAAGGCAATAGTCAACTCAACATCACTCTTGAGTTCAAATTGTTGAAGAAGATGCAGTTAATGATTTCATGGAGAATATGATTGCTGAAGATGGCTTGGAGTGAACAACTAGTTAGATCCCACGATTTTCTCCAAAGGATAGAGTCAAAGGCAATAGTCAACTCATCATCATTCTTGAGTTCAAATTGTTGATTTCATGCACGTTTATCTCTTCCTCAGGAATATCTTTTGGTGGAGTTGGAACTTTCAATTAGATTTTAGTTCATTGATGTCAATTATTGGTTAATTCTCATATCAATAAGACTTGCATGTTGGAAAGTTTAGTTAGTGTTAGTTTTAGACCAGTTAATTGAGGTAGTCTTTCCAGTTAACTGTTAAGTTATCGTTGTTTAGACATAGTAATAACTCTTGCTGATTGGCAAGGCTTATTGTGAACTCAAGTAGATTTTAGGGTTCCCTACTCTTGTGAATGTGTACAAATAAGAGCATATTGCTCATTGTTTATTTAAATTTTGCTCGTGATAACAAATTATTGAGCCATTTCGCCTGCAATATTGCTATTTAGTGTTGGTTCACATTACGTAAGAACAAGATTGTGTGTTTGTTTCATCCTGCAAATCATTGTTCAGTTTATTGTTTAATGTCATGTTATAAAGTTGGTTTGATCATCTATTGTGTGTTTGTTTCATCATACAATCTGTTGTCCCAAATGTGCTATTTTTGTTTAAGAAAGCCTTGAGGAAATAAATCTCACGCCTTTGTGCTTTGATCCAATGTCTCATTTCTTTCAATTATTGGCTTTCGTAATCTTTATTTCAGCTTACAACCGAAATTACAATGAGTCTTCAAGTGGATGTTGGATGCAAGTTTATTTAAGCTTTTGTGTCGGAAAATCATACTCGTTTACTTCTAAGTTCTCTTGCTCTGAATTTACTTGAGAAATTAAAAGTGTTTTAGTGTAGGATTAGTTGTAGTTGGATTTACGAAACTAGAGAAAATAATAGCTATGACACAAAGAGTTTTATAAACCTTGTGCTCTCAAGCCGAGAATAAAAAGATCGACCATTAGTTTAGTTGTTTCTTTTAAAAGAATAATCAACAAAGTGGGAACTTCCTCTCTAAATTTGAAGAGCAATTTATCTGTGCATAGCCGTCCATTTCCAATACACATTCACATAGGTGCGAATTGAAACACCAACATAGTTTAATTTAAACATTACAATTCATATCACTTCTATCATTAATTTAATATATGCATATGCAAATTCTCTCCAACATTTCAAATTTTCCAACTTTCTCTCGAATTCCTATTTATACGAGTTACCTATATTGTGCATTGCATATTTCCCAATTTCATATTGCATATTTTATAGTTTCAATTTTAGTTTCGGGCACCTGTTGGAGACTTACTTCAGACACCTATTGCAGCTTCCAAAGTATACATATTTCATCTAATGTTAAATTTACTATGGCATTTCAACTAATGGTATAATTGAACTGAAATATGATTTTCATATCAACTTTCATTATTGTTTTCTAAGTTCTATCTGTTGTTCAAATTACAATGAATTTTAAATTATGAGTTATATGTTATTGTGTTGGCTATTTGTTTTTAAATATTTGAAATGAATAGCACATACCATTGTGAATTGTAGGTTGTTGATGATTCAACATATATTCATATAAAAAAAGAAGTAGAAGCTAAGGTGTTTCTTGATTTGAGAAGGTAGTGGACGACTGTTTCTAGGTTACCTTTCCATTGCCACACTACTACACTACCATAGCCCACACCACCATCATGCCCTCTCCCCTATATCATTACACTTTCTTTGATATTTCAAACTGTTCTATAAAAAATTAAACAAGCTTATCATGTTCTATATAGTCAAATGTTAGTAGCTTCAAAAGAAAGCCAATTGTTCGCATTTGCAATATATATTGCAAATGCGAACAATTGGCTTTATTTTGAAGTTATTGACATTTCACTATATAGAACATAAAGGAAATTGTTTGCATTTGCAATATATATTGCAAATGCGAACAATTGGCTTTATTTTGAAGTTATTGACATTTCACTATATGGAAAATGATGAGCTTGTTTGATTATTTATAAAACAATTTGAAATATCAAAGAAAGTGTAATATATATATATATATATATATATATATATATATATATATATATATATATATATATATATATATATATAATGAAGAAAAATAGGTTTGGTATCAATAGAATATGATGAACCTATCTTTCTCAATTTCATTAGAAAATGAGGTCCACACAAAGAATTGTCTTACAACCCTTAGGTGAGTCAACTCAAGATGTGAATCTTTAGATTTCCTTTTTGTGACAAGACGATGTCTAGGTCTAACAACACTTTGGGGAGAAAAACTAAAAATAGTAAATCAAAACCAAATTGTAATTTAACACTTGGAACAACAAGATTAAGCTCAATATTGATAGAAACATAAAATAGAATGCAGATCAGAGAAGGGAAAAAGCATGTGTACTAGTGACCAAAAGTCAGTTTCTAAAGCTGATTTGGGACTTATTCGTCTATGGGCAAATGGGTCCTGAGTTAGGGTTTTTCTGCAACCTTCAGGAGCTTTTGCTACAAATCTGAATCTTCCAATTTTCCTAGATTTGAGGTTCGAAAATCCGAAAAATAAATTATGTAGATGAGTTTTCGTGAGATGGCAATTTTTATGACAACTTTTGCAACTTTGACAAGTTCTCCAAATTTGATCTTCAAAAAAGGTCTTCAAGATTTCTTCCACCTAGATTTGCAAACATAACATGAAAGAGAAAAATATTTTGTTTTTGGTGAATGGAGGTTTGCCTTGGCAACAACCCGTTTTGGTAATAAAACCTTGAAATGAAATGAAACATGAAAGAGGGAATGAAGAATGAACAAATCAATGTTACCACTTAACAAAACCTTGAATAAACCTTGGAATGTAGATCTGCAACTTGCATGAAATGGCTTCAATGGATGTGGATCTTGAACCTTGAATCTTGACTTGCAATAGTGCTTTGAATGCTTGAATGGATCATGAAATCTACATCACCATATTAGCTCCAAAGACATGCATGATGCAAGAAGACTTTGATATGATGATTGGATCTTGATTGCTGTAATAAAACTTCAATAAATCTACTCTTAAATGCCTTGAAGTTCTCCAAAATGCTCTTGAAATCTCATAAACTTGCTCATAAAATTGCTAGGTGAAACATAGTGAAATCGCCTTATATTTATAGATATGTATCTTTAATTTCTCAAAATTCAAATATCACAAGTTGACATTGAAATACATATTTGAATATGCTAAAATACCATCAAAAACATAATTTAAATTTAGGTCCTAAGGTCAAGGGAGGACCCATTCGCTCATGGTCCCAAGTCCCTAAACTTAGGACACACATTGCTCAATGAGAAGTGCTATGTTAAAGTATTAATGAATGTCGGGTTTCCTCTTCAAAAAATATAATAAAATAGGCTTGGTAAATGAATTAAGGGGCCAATTAAGGCATAATTAAGCTCAATTAATTAAAGAAGCCCTAAATAAGTGTGAAGGTGTAAAGGGATACATTTTACAAAACTAAAAAAAGGCACATTTAAGTCCAATTTAACTAGGAAGACCCAAACAAGTGTGAAAATGTAAAATGGATACATATTTCTACACTACATTTAGCCCCCACTTTAGTGAGAGGATGACCTTGTGTCAAACTCACACTAAAGTAGACATTAAAAATACATGTATGCAACAATGACAAGATTACTCAATCATACAACAACAAAAACTAAAAAGAAAAGTAAAAACAAAAAAATTGGATCAAGCCTTGGTTGTCCAATGCGATGTGGAATATGCCTTAGCTATTTGTCCAAAAAAAAGGACAGATCAAGCCTTAACTGCCCAATGCGATGTGGAACACGTCTTGGTTGTTTGTCCAAAAACGTTCACAAGAGAAACACGATGTCCACTATGCAAACAACAACACACACTCACACAGGCTAATGGAACCTCAGGTTATCCACTAGGTGAGCCCCCCAAAAGTGGCTAAGTGAGAAAGTCATGCCAAGTCTATAGACTCTCATCGTACAATGAGAAAGTCATGCCCGGTCTACAGGCTCTCATCATACTAACCGTACCAAAGCTAGATCTTTAATAACTCCGATAAGGCACCATAAAAATATAAACTTCGATTTCATAAGGTTAACAAGTTGTGTTATGCTAAACAGTTAGGAACAAAATACAAATAAAGTTTGTTCAAAGGGATTTTTTATTAGTTCATGTAAGGTCTCCTTTTAGGGAACATCGTGCCTAATGTCTCCAAGAGAGGACACGTTTCAAA
The DNA here is from genome assembly GCA_007258455.2 of Sequoia sempervirens. Lineage (NCBI taxonomy): Eukaryota > Viridiplantae > Streptophyta > Pinopsida > Cupressales > Cupressaceae > Sequoia > Sequoia sempervirens. Next base: position 368,442,817 of record VDFB02000003.1, on the reverse strand, counting down.
TGAAAGATTCACAACTTAGGGAATGCAACACATAGAATCACCACTAAGAGGAAAGTCGTATGCCAAAAAATATCACACTCCTGAAGGACATCAAACCCAATCACACCACCAAGAAAAAGATGCATCACAAGAAAAAAAGATCACACAATGAAACATAACGAATATAAAAATTGAAAATAATAATAATGCTGATGTATGCCCCAACTTTAAAGAAATTGCTAACACCATTGCTTTGAGTAATTACTTTAAAGTAGCAAATAATCAATGCTAACAATAAATAAGATATGAGAGCTTATTTGGAAAGCCTTATGCCAAGTCATATGTTTCCAAATGAAGTTACATCATGAATAAGGGGTTGCCCCCAAAATGCAATGCTAAAGAAAGTACGTCACATGTGAGCCAATTTCAGACATGTCATCCACATTCGAAGATTGCTCTTATATATACATGGGAGGTAATCAACCAACCCAAAAGAGGCAACGACAAGTGTCATACTAGGATAGGGCTACCTAACCTCTTGCCCCCCAAGGGCAAAAGGTGAGCCGAAAATGGAGGATGATATGCTGCTCCTTGCAAAAAGAAAGTATGATTGCATAAAGCCAAGTTTATACCCTTATGCATGGTAGTGAATATACTATGATACTACAACTACAACATGCCAAGGAGCAACAACTAATGTTATTGATTATAATGAGTACACAGTATCAATTTCATACATCTTTAATGAGATATTCCAACATGTAGTATCTATGAGTTAAGGATGCACAAAAGTTGAAGTTGTCTTTGAAGAAGCTTTTATAATAGTGTTGGTACAGAGTGAAGGCTTTTTTATATATTTTTTTGTTTCTTTCTAAGGACAATAACCAAGACCACTAGTTATTTCTTGTGTATCCTGATAGCGATATCATTATTTCTTGTGTGTTAAGGCTCTTAGGGGCAAGAATGCTTGTTAATAAAACAATTTAAAAAATCTTTCCTAGTCATTTATTTGCCTTAAAAATCGAAGTAAAATATCCTTACCGCTCTCTCCAAATCACCTTTAAAAAAGATTTTCACGTGTTATTCGAAGCAATTATATCTGCGTGGTACAAGTTTCGTTGAATATGTACTCTTGTCTCGATCAATATCTCAGCGGACGGCCACGATTGAACCAACATCGGCAATCCGTGGCACAGCCGATTAGCCAATAAGAAAGCAAAAGTCCTCCCTATATATCATAGGTAGTCGAGTTCTCGCAGTCAGTCGTTCTGATCGCGTTTTCTTGGCTCTGTTTAGGTCTGTGTTTGCGGGATCCGAAACCGTGATCTGTAAAGTTTAGAGATGGCACCCAAGGCAGAGAAGAAACCCATTGCAGAGAAGAAGCCTGCGGCTGAGAAATCCCCTGCAGCGGAAAAGAAGAAGGCCGCCAAGGCTGAAAAGAAGGTCCCTAAAGAGGCCGGAGATAAGAAGGGTAAGAAGAAGCATAAGAAGAGCAGCGAGACCTATAAGATCTATCTGTTTAAGGTCTTGAAGCAGGTGCATCCTGATATCGGTATATCTAGCAAGGCCATGGGAATAATGAACAGCTTCATCAATGATATCTTTGAGAAACTGGCCAGTGAGGCGGCCAGATTGGCGCGTTACAACAAGAAGCCTACCATTACATCCAGGGAAATTCAAACGGCGGTGAGGCTCGCTCTTCCCGGGGAACTGGCAAAACATGCGGTCTCCGAGGGTACAAAAGCTGTGACCAAATTCACCAGTGCATAATCTTCTCTCTTCTTCTAATTAGGGTTTCTGTTTGTCCTTTTAATAGGGTTTGGTGCCATTATTGGCTGCCGGTGACTGTATTCTTTTTATAAGCGTTTTAGTATGCAGTCGAATGTTGGATGCTTCTTTGCGCAGCCTTTTGCGCAAAGTTTTAATAATTATTGTGGATGATTAGGTTAATGGCGAATGTTTCTGTATTTTATTCTTTAAAATACAAAGAAAAAATATATTGGGAATTACTTAGGACATTTCTAAAACGTCTAAGGGTTTCGTATCTGTATTTGTGTATGGGATTTTTTTGATAGAGGTTACGTTTGGAACTCTAGCTTGTTAATGATCTTGATTCGACGAAGAGTATCTGCTCTGTTATGTGAAATTGTTATCTTATTGGACTTGGAGAATTTCTGATAAACGATCTCGTCATTTAAAAGTTTAAATTTTAATGTTTTAATTGAATACAAGTTTAAAGCGGATTAGTACAGTACATTATTGAAGGTTTTAGATTCTAAATCCTGTTATGTGAAATTATTATCTTATTGGACCTGGAGGATTTTAAAATTTTAATGTTAATTGAATAGAAGTTTAAAGCGGATTAGTACAGTAGAGTAATGAAGGTTTCCGGTTAAAAAATCCTGTTGTTATGTGAGATTGTTATCTTATTGGACTTGGATTTATATTAAGCGAACTTCGTCATTTAAAAGTGGAAATTTTAATGTTTTAATTGAATACAAGTTTAAAGAGGATTAGTACAGTAGATCAATGAAAAGGTTTTAGGTATTAAATCCTTAACGTTAACAAACAGACTAGAGTCTCAGAGAGCAACTGATTTATCTGCTCCTTGTTAAGCAAGGTGGTTTTTAAGTGAGGAAATCGCAAGTTTTCTCAGTGATCTTGTCGAGCTTTTCAGAAAGGTCGTCTTAATTAGCAGTGTAACTCGTGATCTGCTCGTTTTGTTTGGACCTGGGGGTTCCAGTGAGTTTCTATCATTCAAAAAAGGGGGTTTTAGAGAGGTCAAACTAAAGTGATACAGTACTTGATTAACTGAAGACTTAAGGTGGGGTCTCATGGAGAGGGGTTTCCTGAAAACTTTCAATGGGTGCTGCTGAGAAATTTTAGGAAGTTTTTAAAGGTTGTGACCCCATGAAACTTAGTAGAGCAATTCAGCTTAAAATATTAAGCCCCAGATTTTAAGGAAGCTGGTGGTCTCATCAACTTATTTTCTGCGGAGTTCAGCTTAAAATTTAAGTTTTAAAATTTAAGGAAGTTTAAAAGTTGAGATGATTGACAAATGACAAATAAAATTGCTAAACTGTAGGAGCAATCTCCAACCCCACCCCATTTTCACCCCTCAAATTTGCAGTCTTAAAAGGTAGGAGCTGCTATTCTTCAGGAAAAGATTCCAAATAATCCTGTAGCAGTTTTTTTTATCAATCCATGAGACCTCTTGATCCTTAAAAATAGGCCCTGCAGTCCCCTCATGGGACCCCACCCTTATAAGGTTAGAAACACAGTAAAACATCTATACTTTGGCAGATGAAATGCTCAATTTGAGATAACTTCTCAACGGAGCCGGTTTCCAATACAGACTCCTGTTAGAAATGTCGGGCATAGATGTTATTGAATCTTCACTGACCTTTAATGGAAACCTCTAATGTGGACATCGGAATATCAGCCCAAAAAATTAGTTTTTACAGATTTGTGCTTGCTTTTACTTGCAGCATCGATTTGAATTAGATTGCTTTTCTTACTATTATGATTGTCTGCAAAATGAAGTTTGTTCCAGGTATTTAATGTTCTGAATGCAATAGTTTAAATATTTAATTTTAATTGTTTAGGTAGTTTAGAAACTAATAATAATTTAAAATTTAATTGATTTATAATATGGTATTTGCATTGGTGATTCAAATGTTTAAATTGTGAAGGATGAGCTAATTCACATGATAGCTGAGATAGTAATAATCAATGATTAATTTATATGGTAGGAGGAATAAATGTCTCGAATTTTAAGTGGAGTGAAGGGTGGGATGTGAGGTCAATTGGTGTAGGGCTGGGTATTGACTAAGTGGGATCTTGATTGTCTTAACACTATCTTGTGATTGTAGTTGCTTTTGGCAGCTTGGTTGTAATTGCATCTCAGGCTTCTTTGTTATCTTGATTGGTTTGGTTTTGTTTTCTTGAGTGGTTTGGTTTGTTTCATCGGATATGGTGTATGTATTTTTTTATCTTTGTTTTGTTGCACAAAGGTTTGAGTTTTTCAGTCCTGTATGTCAACCCCTCAAAAAGAACATTTTGTTTTTAAAATAAATTGTCTGTATACTAGTATTTTAAAAATATTTTATAACCATGAAGAAATGTCTTTTGTAATTTTTTAACCTGTCTTGAAAGAACCTAGGTTTTATACTTTGGGTTGTTAGGTGAGATCTGTATTTTTTTCTGCTTGTAGTCTTATGGCTAATTCATTTTTTTTCCATTTTGTTTATCCCTTGTTTGTTCTGAGATCTAGTATGATTTTCATTTTAATCGTGATTTGATTTGGATTCAATTTAATTTAATTTTTTTTATCGTGTATCTTGCATGAATTTAACTTTACTCTAGGATGTGAAAAATGTTTAGACTCGAGATCCTTCTCGTCCAGGATGTGAAAAATACTTTTTCATATTTAAAAACACTCCAGGACTATAAACCAATCAATCATTAAAAGCATTTGGGCATCACTCCAGAGAGCTCACCTGTAGTAATGTTGTAGCAAATTTTGCAGCGAGCATCTTGTAGTACTATGTGACTTGGAATCTTTTCATACAATTGTAAAAAGGAGACATAAATTTGAAACCTAATATGGTAGCTACAACCTTGGCGTATCGAATTGAAAGTCTCAAACTAGATTGCATATGATCATGTTTGATGGACCCCAAATAGATGTACCTGCAATTATGATTGATTGGAGCGCAAACTTTTTGACTTACTATTAAGCTATGGGAAAGGTCATTTTGTGTGTAGTTACACTAATTATTGCTACTATGAAAAGTTAAAAGCATTTTTATTTTCTTGTATAATATTTAACAATTTATTGGTAATGTTATAGGTTTATTTTAGAATATTTATACTAGCAATCACACCTTGGTGTGCAATAGGTACAATGAAGAAGTGTTGAAGTTCAATTAGGGAATTTTTTCATACATTTGTGTAGTTATATGAGATCAATTGATAGGCAACATTAAGAAAATGTTTGTGCAACAAAGGTCTCAATGGAGAAGTGATAGCATCAAATCAGCTATGCATTTGTTTAGAGGGATGTTAACATAACTAAAATGAAACCTTTGAATTAGGAAGATAATAAGGTTTCATTACCAATAGGCTCATGTTATGTTTGCAAGAGAGAGAGAGAGAGAGAAAGAGGTAAGGAGATAAAGATGGGGAGAGAGATGGAGAGGAAGATGGAGATGGGGATGGAGAGAGGGGGGAGAGAGAAATAGAGATAGAAAAAGGGGGAGACAGAGAGGGAGAGTATATATATACATATATATATAGAGAGAGAGAGAGAGGTAAGGAAATAAAGATGGGGAGAGAGATAGAGAGGAAGATGGAGATGGGAATGGAGGGGGGAGAGAGAAATAGAGATAGAATGAAGGAGAGAATGAGAGGGAGAGATGTAGGAATAGAAAGAGTTAGGAAGTTATATAGAGGTAGAGAGAGGGAGATATAGAAAGATAGGGAGAGGTACATATGGGGAGATTTATATAGAGATAAATAGGAAGAGAGAGATCTAGAGATTTTGTTATATCTTTGTATCCCTCTCTATATCTTTATACTTTTTATTCTCTCAATCTCTCTCTTCCTCTCTCCCCTATTTCTCTTTATATTTGTCTTTCCTTCTCTCTTCTTATATCTATCTTTCTTTGATTTCTTCTCTTTGTCTATTGCCCTCTCCCTATATTTCTCCTTTTACTATTTTTTCTATCCTATTTATCTCCCGTTCTCTCTGTCCTCTTTCCCTCTTTATCTCTTGATCTCTCTACCTCTATATATGTCTCCTATTTCTCTTTATCTCTCTATCTCTCCACCTCTTTTTATGTGACTATTTATCTTTGTCTCTCCTTTTCTCTCTTTTCCTCTCTTTATCTCTCTTCCTATCTCTATCTCTTTGTTTCTCCATATTTATTTCTTTTTTCTATACCTCTATCTTTGTATCTCTAGTCCCCTTTTTATCTCTTGTATCTCTTTGTCTCCCTCTCTGTTTCTCTCTTTATTTTCTCTTTCTCCCTCTATCTATTTTCCTCCTAAGTGTGCAATGGGTACACTAAAGAGGTTTTAAAGGTGAATTAATGATATCCTTAATTAAATGACATGCTACCTTGAGCATAACTTCCCAAGGACGTGCTATCTTTGGATTGTTGGCATGTAACGACTAATCAAAAGTTACCTTCTCTCTTTATAAATTTTAATTTTAATTTTGTTTGAAATCCATTTTATTATATAAATTATAACAAAAATCCAAAATTGAATTATTCTACAATAATTAAAGTTTTAATAAGATAAATAATTATAAATTAAATTAATTCTAATAATTTTTAATTATTATTTGTAATTTCATAAAAATAAATAAATAATAAATAAATTTCAAACTTAAATCTAAATTAAAAACTAAAATAAAGTAAACTAAATGGAAAGTCAAAATATATCAAAATCTAAATATTAATAAACATAATAATTTTTAAAAATTAATAAGAAATAACAAACTTATTAAGTTAATAAATGATTTTAAAAAAATGTTTTTTTTTTTTTTTAAAAAAAATTATTAAAATTGAAATATTAATAAAATGTCTGTCCCATCTGCTAGGGCTATGTTTGCGCAACTGTAGAATTCAAATTGTATGTCGAATTAACAAATTTTTTTTATGAGTTTTATTTGCTCACGAGTTAATAGCTTATAGCTATTGTTTTGGCTTGTGGGCAATTCGATCCAATGTGGGAGTGTTCGATATGCGTGTAAGGGTCAAAAGTCACTTTTTATAGGTGTTGTTCGATTGTAGCCACCAAATGTCCCGATTGCCGTTGCTATAACCACCAAATAATATTTAAAAAATGCCTTATTGTGTCACTATTAGGGTGCAATTAAAATAATTTTATCATTCAAATACGGTCAAAAGTGAATGGTCTAATTCATGGGTTAATGTTGGAGGTTTATGTTAGTGCCCATATTAATCCACACCTACACATTAAACACCAAACATTAACATTGGACACCACCACGCAATCACTCCATTTAATAATAGGATCAAGTCCGATGATGGTTTATTTCCCACGATTTTTAGGGGTAAAAAATTCATTTCATCATTTCATCGTGTGCTGGAAGCTTCTCGATGGTGATGGTGTCTATGAGATGGGGTTAGAAATCAAATAGCATAGATAAAGTGACAACCAACACTACTAAGCTATTAAACCACATCAACAAGAGAATACAAACAAAATGGAGATATCAAAATGAAAGCAAACAAAATAAAGTACTCTCCATATTGTAGTTGATTCCTTCTCTTGCTCTCCTTATTATGCAACTTTGCTCTCAGATTTGTTGAAATACTTGTGCAAAACCTGCAAATGGTAGCAAGAAAGTTGGAGACAATTAGCTGTCAAACTGAAAATGGAGGAAGGTTGTTTTTATAGACAACCTTTCGAATGGACGACTGAGATTAATCTTCTAGAAAGATTCCAAGATCAATGGATGAGAATGCATGAGAGAGAGGTTACAAAATGGATGGTTGAGATTAAGTCTCAGAAAAGATGCCAAGATCAACGGTCCAAAATTGATGCAACAAAAATATGCCATGCATGGAAAAGCTATGACCCTTGATAGCTATGACAAACATGCAAGACATGTAGGCTATGATAGAAATGAATGTTATGATAGGGGATTATGACAAAGCATCTTTGACCAGATGGTGCAAAAATAATTTATTTTAAATTATTTATTAAAAAATGGAGAGTGGAGGAAATGGGCAAGTGGAAAATAAATTATTTATTCAAATTATTTATTTGGAGAAAATGAAAAGAGAAGCATTTAGAGAGATGAAAATTAGACCTTAATTATTTAATAGGGGAGGTGGCATGGGATAGTTAAACTATAGAAGAATTAAAAGACCGTGAATAGATAAATAATTAATGGTAATTATTTAACTATAGATGAACGGTGACAAAATAATTAAATAAATAATAATTTATTTAACTATTGGAGAAGAGGGAGAAATTAGTGATGCAATTAGTTTATTTAATCGATCAAGATAGAATAAAGATTAGAAAGTGAATTAATTAAATAATTATTAAAAATTATTTAATTAATAGAGGAATATGATCAAGCGTAATTGAATAACTAAAATTATTCAATTATTGAAGGAAGAGGATGAAGAAAAATGACACTTGTAGGCTTAGGACATTTCTCATTGTCTACAGTGTCTACTCTCCACGGGTTGAGGTAACGATAAATATCACTCCTTTAAAAATACAAACAATGGTACCCGTGAATCTTTTTATTCAACATTTTTGTGGACCCATGAAGGGTTTCTTCTCTGATTGAATAATGATTACTGCTTGTTTTTACCTGGAAAATCATTCCTTTTCAAGCCTTTTTCACCATGTGCTGTTTGATATTTTTGGGTTTGGTGGTGGATTATTTCCCACCACTTTTTTGGGGTAAAATGATTATTTCCTGCTCTCCATTTTACTGCGTGCTCATAGTCTGGTAAACCCTCCATGGTTTCATTATTTTGTTTGATATAATGATGAGGAATCTCGTGGGTTTGACCATATGTCTGCATAAAATAATGTATTTGTCTTCTTCGACCTTTTTCTTAATAACCCATGTGAATATGGGCATAAATCGACAAACCAAGATGTGTTTGGCATATGTATGCAAAACCATGTGTTTTTCACCATATATCTGAAAACCCTTGCTTGGTATTTTTGAAATATGTGTGTTGGAGGAATTAATCTCATGAAACCCTTGCCTGGGTTTTTCGACATATATCTAAAAACCCATTTTTATGTTCATGTGACTAAGGAATTAATATCATGACACCCTTGCTTACTTTTTTGGGCATATTTATAAAAACCCAAGTCTGTAATCGTTTCACCTCTATTGAAATTTCTATCGTATGGCTGTCGAATACAACACAGTTTTGTTCATTTACTGTAAAATGTGTTAGTAATTATTGTTGTGTTGAAATCTCAATACTTTGTATCATATATTATTTACTTCACATCTTACGTTTTCATGAACTGTGCATTTAACAGTTATATTTATGCAGTGTCTTTTTTTTGTTATAAGTAAATGAGGGTATTTTTTGGTAACGGGTTATTCCTTACAAACCCCATTTACAAATTCAATAATCTGTGTTCATTTACTATTTTCGGTTATTTCTTAGGATTTATATTTGTCATTAACTTTTATCACCATGATTGCTACCTAATAGATGATCCTACCATATGCCTATAGAAAATAATGTATTTGTCTATTTGGACCTTTTTCTTAACAACCCATGTGTATTTGTATGCATTCATATAATTGTATTCTTAATGTCTCAGGATTGTGTTGCCAACTAAATACAATAGAATACATCTTAATTTTGAAGCTACTCTTGATATGTATCTATATATACATCTTAATTTTGGAGCTTAGAGATGTTTGGTTTGCTGCCAATGTTGGGACTGGTATAGAGATGTTAGGTGCTGAGATTTGCATAGGGTTTGATGGACCTATCCCTTGGTGTAAATCATTGCAAGTTGGAGTTCTTCATTGCTGTTATATGCTTCAAACCAGGTTTGAATTGTATTTTTGAGTTTGTTGAGTGTTGGAAGAAGTCTAAAATTTTTTGTTGTAATTTTTGAGTATTAAATCTAAAAGTTATCATTTGCAAGTATAGCTATTTGATCATGTTATTGCTTGTACTTCTTGTTATTATAATTTCATGTAATGCAAAATAATGATTGGCACTTGAAACAAACACAATAAAAAAATCAATAAACACAAACAAAAAAATATCAGGGGCATCAATTACATATACATTTGCAGCTGTAGTAAGGAATGCTATCCTTTATATATTATTCCAACAATGTAATGCTGCTCATGATGCATATGTTTCCATTAGTTTTGTAGTTCCTTATGGTGATATTAAATCTGAAAAACCTATTGAAGATACCACAACAAATGCATGTTACCATTTTGATATGTTTGGATAGAGCATTTTGTAGGAGATTTGTAAGCTATCAGTCTATCAGAGTATTGATTTGAGTTAAAATGATTGGAAGATAACATCATTATGGCATGGGCATTTATATCCATTTCTATTTTGACTTCATAGATTGAAAGTTCATTCTCCATCTTGGTAGCAAGGGTTTGCTTGATTCTACCTTACACTAATTCAAGCTCTTAGGATTATTGTTAATTTTTGAAGTGCTCATATTTACAAATTTTCATTGCTTACACTTACACTTTAACAATCGAAGGAACACATGTTAGTTTGGCTCCAGCCATTGGTCAATGCTTTCCACATCTTACTCATGATTTTATAGTTCTTTTCACCATGAATGTGAAGCCCTTTGCTTGTCTTTTCTATGGTGCTAGGAAAAGGTATTTGTGTTGGATTAAATGATTTTAGTGGTGTTGGCTTGTCCAAGGTAGGGCCCATGATTTTTGTGTTGCCAATTTTTCTTGTTAGCTATGTGATAAATGGGTTTCTGGTTTGAATACCATTATAAATTATTTGGAGCAAGTTTGTTTTATATGCTATGAAGGATCACAATATTTGTAAAACGTTCTCATATTCCATTGGTGATTTAATGTTTGAATTTTGCAGTTTAAATTATAGATCAAGTTTTATATATTGCATATATTTTATCATGTCATATATATCATTTTTGTAATTCGGTAAATATAATAGTGAAGATGAAAAAGTAGAGATGTTAATAACTTTGTAGCAATAGTAGTTTATAAAAGTTTTTTAATATATAAATATTTTTTTTATAAATTTTTATGTGTAAACAATAATCTCTAAATATATTTTTATTATTTTGTATATATATTTATAACAAAAATATACTCTATATATTTTTAAGTAAATCCAACAGAATTTTAGAATGAAAACAAAGTATTTGAAAATAGGGCATAAAGCTTCCTTCAATGTTGATTAACGAAGTAAGTTATCACTAGAGGGTTTGTCAACTAAAGTTTGGTAAAATACATTTGGAGATATTGAAAGAAATAAAATTTCTGCACTTCATAATATTAGCTTGAATATTTGTGTATTGGATTATGTATTTTTTTTCATTTATATTTCAATCACATTGCATGATCTATCATCAAAAATATATATTAATCATACAAAATATTTCTACCAATGTTTTTGATAAGATAAGTAGCATTTACAGGGTGCTGTACCCTTCACACAGGAGCCCAAAGTGCCAAAAAGGAACTAGTTCAAACCAAAACATGAACTAGGAGAAACACAAAAATAGCTGACAAACAACTGTAGAAACAACAACTGACAAACAACTGTAGAAACACAAACAAAGACTAGACAACCTTAGAACTTGAGGGGACCAATCTGACTCCCGTCACCCTAGGTCACAAAGAAGCAATGGATTTGGGGAGTCCCTTCTTCTTCCTTAGCACGACAGACCAGGAAGACTCAAAATCAAAGTCCTCCGAGTGAGGAGAGAGGAGAGGATCTTCAACATCCACCCGCAAGGAGCCATCATGATGAGAGGGAGCCGACAACAAAGAGGAAGATTCATTGGCAATCGAAGGAACAACAAAATCGATCAAAGAGGGATGGGTAGAGTCCACTCTGATAACAATAGTGGACTGGGTCTGTTGCAAGGTGTGACCCTTGGTCTTCCTTGTAGCACTAATGCTTGGGTTTGTGACATGGTCTAATGGCCTCCTGTGGTTCTTAACCGAAGCTTTTATTGGGCATTGATAGGTCGATCTTTTGGTGCAATGACAAGTCCAACAATTGGTATCAGAGTTGGTCATAGGTTCAAACCCCACGCTTGTGTTGGGGGCGATTGTTGCAAGGTGTGACCCTTGGTCTTCCTTGCAACACTAACACTTGGGTTTATGACATGGTCTAACCGCCTCCTGTGGTTCTTAAAACCAAAGCTTGTATCAGGCATTGACAAGTTGATCTTTTGGTGCAACGACAAGTCCAATAGGGTCAGCATAAGTTCTTCAGAAGGGATAGTCGGAAGAAGAGCCTAGATAGGATCAACCACCAGAACTGCCAAAGGAGGGTCATCCTCCACAGGAGAGGGACCCACTATAAGGTGGTACGAGCAAGCATTCCTTCACTAAGTAGTAGCAACCTTACGACGAGTAAGAGGACAACCAGAGGCCAAATGACCAGTAGAGAAACACCTTTTGCACCGAAAGGGAAGGCCCTCATAGTCCAACAACTATGACCAAGGTTTGTCCTCCACCATTAATACCACATCACCAAAAGGGGTTTGGAGATGTCCAAATCAATTAGGATATGAGCCACCGTCGTATGCCCTAGATCTCGAGACGTAGAGCCAACCTTTAGAAAGTGTCCAATGGAGTTTCCAATAGCTTCAAAACACGATTCCTCCCAAAATTAGAGGGGGAGATTTGACAGTCTAACCCAAACAGGTTTGACATTCAGAGGTTTAGTAAGTGGATTGAAAGAGTGAGACCATGACCGGATGGACAGTGAATGGATGCCCCATATCCACCCCTTCTCAAGCACATAGTTCCGCTTTGCAGGAGTAGAGAAGGTAGCGATGAAAAATCCAATAGCACTGGGATAGAGCTCAATCTCACTAGAAACAACAGGCTTGCAGGAGGATGAAACCCAAGCATGGAGATCAGGAAGGGAGGGCCACAAGCCATTAAACCTGCAAATCACCCCTTGAAGCAAATAGAAATCCTCATTCTCGACCACCTCATGCC
>VDFB02000003.1:368260640-368430011 GCA_007258455.2 Sequoia sempervirens | reverse complement strand
ATGGTAAAATATGAAAAAAGGGCATGGATGGAAAGTGAACATTATAATGCCTATCCAAAGGGATGCAATTCTCCATGTGAGATTCTTAATAACCTTTCAAAAAATGAGGGTGACACTAAATCAGAGGGTGATTATTATCCCCTCTCCCTGGTACTATCGAGGAATCCTAATAAAGAGGTTGTGATAGTTTCTCCAGTCCTACCACGAGTACAATGTGGGAAAATATCCTCTAAGGTTGATGACTCAGAGTGATTTTTGTGCCCTATTTTTTTTGATGATACCATGCCCTTTCTGTTAGGATTGTCCTATTCAGCATTCATGTGATTTCTTGTTTCATGTGCTGAGGTGGAGAGCTTTCGAGTTGGTATGTAGGAGAAGTGCTAGACTAGTTAACCTTGGTGGTGTGTATGTCATTTATAGGTGATATACGAGTTTGTGTTGGAGCTACTAAAAACTCTACTTTTAAAGGAGGTTGTGTGTCTTCATTAAGGGAATGTGGAATGCGATCTTTTACTCTTCCATTTTCCTCAAATGATTGCATGTAACAAACTAAGAATATCTCAAATTTTGGTACAAATGAAATGAAATGTAAATATAATTAATCCCGATGCTTGTTGTTCCCTTATCCTATAAAAGGTATTTCAGGGCTTATTACAAACATCGAATTCTGAAGTCTTAATAGAGTTCTAGGAAAAATATAAGTTCAGAAAGGGCCCACTTATAATAGAATTTTGAAGTAGGCCAGTAGTTTATCTTGGAAAAGGAGTCATGTATGTAACAATCTTAAATGAGTTTTATAGAAATTACTAATATCAAAATAAATATCATTCAAGAAATTTATACTCTCCTATGTATGTTCATTATGGAGTTATGAATGAGAAATACAAAAGGTGTTATCATCTATCTTCAAATATTTCATTTGAATGTGTTACTCTATTTTCAGCTTTAATTCAAGAAATTAATTAAAATGCTCGAATAGGATTATAAAATTTGTAAGGAATGGCTTAGGATTACTAAGAAGTGAATGTTTCTTGCACAGTAAGTTTTCATAAGGCAAAGCAATATGAAAATAGTTTGTTTCTCTCTTAAAAGAGTAATTTGTAAATTATTGATCCTCTTGTGTACTTGACTTTGTTGCTCCAATTGATTAAACACTAGTCATTCTATAAGAAAATATTGCATAAGATGAACAAATAGTGTTCTTGGATCTAGACTTATGAGAAGAACAATACTCACAATAGAAAATATTTCCAAAGGTAGTAGAAGTAGAATTAATCTTAATTCCTGTCAGATAGCTAGTCCTTCATTTGAAAGTCTGCCAAATTTTCAATAAAAGTGATTTCATTTGCCATAGAAAGGAATTAAATTGGGCATAAATGTGTTAACTAATTGATTATATTGCATGAAAACACAATTAGGATTACCCTCCGAGGTTTCACAAAGCCTAAAGTTAAGGAGTACAGACTTTAAAATCCTACGCTCATTGTGTTGGCCACTACCTTAACAATTCTTCATCATAGGAGTTGGCTACTTCTTAGAGGATTGTTCTGTTCTGGTCGAAAAATCACCAATAGGGTCATCCTTGGCTAAATCTTTTACAGTTGATGGACATATCACAAATTAAAACACATGATTTTCATAATTTAATGAAAGTATTATATATCATCATTTAACATTTACAGGTAACATTGATTAAGTACTAAATATATTTTGATATTTTGTTGTGTGAGAAAAAATTATTAATGACCTTTTCATAAATGTGTTTGATAGCATATCATGCCATTGGAAATTGGGGGGATTCTTGTCTTAAAGATGACTTAAGGAATGATATAAGTCAATTGTCAGCATTTACAAGGTATGTGGCTATATGAAATGTTCAGGTGTGAGAGACATAGAGATATTATATTGCATTTTAATTTATGACTGAAGGTTCATACTAATTTACTATTCTTCTATTAGGTGGGTGACCTCTAAGGAGATCCACGAATTTGAAGTGCCAAAGTGGAAGAAGGAAATTGTAGAAATTGTATGTGTATTTGAGAAGGAGCTCCCTACAAGTTTCATGGACCTACAAGTCCATTTACTTATACACCTAATCGATGGCATTGAATTGGTGGGTGTCATATCAACGAGGTGGATTTTTTTCTTTGAGAGGTATATGAAAACTCTTAAAAGATATGTCCGACAAAAGGAACATCCAGAGAGTTGCATGGCTAAAGGGTATGTATTGAATGAAGCATTTTTCTTCCTATGTGAATTCTTTGGTAAGGATTTTGAAGATGGGCCATGCGTCTGGAATTAAGAATGAGCATCTAATATTATTGATAGAGAAAAACCACAATCTAGGGTGTTGAAGTAGAAATTAGTAAGTAAATTCATGATCAGTGTGATTGTTTTTCTTGTAATCATGCATTTCCTCTATAATCTATTTGTCAAATTAATAGCATGACATTTGGAGTTTGAAATAAACATGTTGACATGTAATAGGTGTAGATGAAAGTTCTATACTCAACAAGTTCATTCTATACCACATGGACTTTATGAACAAATGGATTGATCTGTATGATAAAAAGAGAGAAGTGTTAGAAGCAAGGAGACAGTTTAAGAGATCAAACCTAAAGAATAGTCCACTTCCCACTAATCTACTTGGGAAATGGGGAAAATTTTGCACACTATAATGGGTTACTGAACAAATTCAATTTCAAATAGAAGATGCAAGTACATATTCAAACATAACAGAAGATGAAATCAACATGTCTAGAGGATGTGAAAGAAAGGTATAGTTTGAATTTTACAAAATGTTGTTTCCTTACAGTTTTCACACTATTAACTATTTTAATATCTGTCATTATATTTGTTTTCACTAAAATAAATGGTCTTTCATAGGTGATGAGCTATCCAACAATGTGGTCATATGGTCGACATTATTGTGTAGAAAGTGTAGATGTAAATAGGCAATCCTTCGATTGTGGCATCATGGTTAACTTCAAGCAATCCTGTCAATCAAGCTCAAAAGATAAGAATATAATTGAAGGGAATCTACAATATGTTGGGAAAATACAAGAAATTATTGAGTTAGATTACCGCTCTTCTAAATGTTGTATTTTTAAGTGTAGATGATATGAAGCATTTGAGAGGACACGAAGACATGATACCCATAGACTTGGATTGTTTTCTATAGATTCCTCATGCTTCCTACCAGAGGATAAGGAGCCTTATGTTCTACCAATTTATTGTGAGTAGGTGTTTCTTTAACTCAAACAAGAAGCAGTAGTGATCATTAATCTATTAATTCATAGTTTATTGTGAATATATACATGTGTTTATTAATCAATAAAATTGTTATAACATACTTCTAATATATTTATTTCATTCATGTGTAGGTATTTGTTTATGAAGATATTTTGGACCCAAAATGGATGTTTGTCATACATTATGATCCAAGATTAAGGCATGTATTTGACAAAACACTAGTGGATACTAAGAAAAACAATGATGGTGAACAAAATGAGAGAGAGGGATTAGAGAACATTGAAGAAATTGACATCCATGATGATGTTGCAGATGGTTATGTTCAAGCACAAGAAGACAACAATCCAAAGTTAGATGATGTTATGGAAGACAAAAATATGGATGGTATAGAAAATGATGATCCAAATACATCTGGTAACAATATAGATGGTGTACAATCAAATTTCAATGATGATGAAGATGATGCAGGTCAAGATGAGGATGATTGATAATATTAAATACTTGAAAGAACATATGAACATTGAAAATGATACATTGGATGACATTGTAGCAAACAATAATGTTAATGACCAAGACTTCTAAATTTTTAGAATTATTTGCAATCCATGTTTAAAAAGGATGATTCTTATGGCCCAAACTTTGAAATGCTTTAGTAATATTATTTGTGTCAATACAAATTACCTATTGCAATGTCCTTAAATTGTTCAATCTTTGGTATGAATTGTTGGCAAAAAAAATTATGATTACTTGGATGCTTCTTCCACTCATTTTGTATCAACATATGTCTATGAAGACACAAAAGTTAATAAAATATTAGTGAACGTAACTCACAATTATTTAAATAAGCAACTTTGTTAAATTTATTATTTTTAAATAGTTTCCATTTTTATGTTGAACATAATTTTGAACATGTAATTGAAAACATCCACACTAAATGCTTTATTGTATCAGCATAGTCATTCACATAAGCACAGTATTGAGGCTTAATAACTGATATTCATTCAAATATAAGAAGAAATAAGTATGAAAAACATAAGAAAAAATACATAATGATAACGCAGTCATGGAGAATCCCTGATAATAAGATGTTCTATTTCATTCATAAGCTCAAAATAATCACACACTAACAGCAAATGTGCCCTGATAAATCTTACGAATTTAAATAACTTGAAGAAACCACTTTGGAGACAGCACAGTAATAGACAAGCATAAAATTTAACACAACAATTAAACACAAAAAATAGATTACCAATTATGAGAAATCTTCTCTATTATGTTGTTTCAAATATATATACATTTGTAGCAGAAGTCTTTGATATGATATGGATGGGTGGAATGTGCAATCTATCTTCTTACTAATGCCTACTATAACAAAAATGAAAAAGGAATATGATATTATGATCCTCTCAAAACTGGCCTTGGTTTCCTATTCATTCAAATATAAGAAGAAATAAGTATGGAAAACATAAGAAAAAATACAAAATGATAACACAGTCATGGAGAATCTCTGATAATAAGATGTTTTATTTCATTCATAAGCTTGAAATAACCACATAGTAACAGCAAATGTGCCCTAATAAATCTTATGAATTTAAATAACTTGAAGAAACCACTTTGGAGACAACACAATAATAGATAAGCATGAAATTTAACACAACAATTGAACACCAAAATAGATTATCAATTATGAGCAATCTTGTCCATTATGTTGTTTCAAATATAAATAAATTTATAGCAAAAGTATTTGATATGATATGAATGGGTGGAATGTGCAATCTATCTTCTTACTAATGCCTACTATAATGGAAATGAAAATGGAATATGATATGATGATACTCTCAAAATTGGCCTTGGTTTCCTATTTATATAGGAAGCAACAAGCTTCAAGCCTTTTACAAAAATAGATGACCCTTCAAAAGTACTTCTTTTACTAACAACTAATTAATTTGCATAATTGAAGAAATAACAAGGATTAAGACACTTTAGACATATGTTTCTTTAAACTGAGCATAGTCTTAGGAAAATTCACTTGCTTTTGAGAGTGTGGTATTTAGTCGTATCAATATTAATTCCAACTCTTCGCCAGATAGTTTCCCAACAAGCTCAAATCCTTGAAACTAATTTTAAAGTATGTGTGAGGGAATTTATTGTTGTAAATTGTAATGATTCCATGATTACCATACTACAATCATCTCTTATTATACCCGCTATGGTATGGCAGTGTTTTCCCTTCCATTCTGATGTTTATCGCACTACTACCTTTCTCAAGACTTTTTGTTGCGGGGTTGCAGTGTACACTGCTCTACCAACTACCACATATGTTGCTCACCCTCCTAGTAGTATAGTGGTGTATGCTTTATCTTCTTGTTGTTTACCACTTTACCACACTCCTTTGAATTTCCTTATGCAGTATTGTGATGTCCACTTATCTTCCATGCGTACCGCTCTATCACCTTGCTCAAGACTTCTAGTTGCAGGGTTGCAGTGTACACCGCTCTACCACATATGTTGCTCACCCTCCCTACGGTATAGTAGTGTATGCTTTATCTTCTTTTTGTTTACCACCTTACCACACTCATTTGAATTTCCTTATGTGGGATGGCTTAAACGTAAGTCAATTGAAAAAAATTATGGCCCGGCTATAAGGAGCATTTAAATGATTAACCATATGTGATGACCAACTAACTTAGAACTCGAGGCTGATACAAAGAACAATTTTAATGGCTCAACTCATGACTTAAACAACCATAACCAAATGCAATAGGTCAACACGAAATTATTGTAGGGACTTCACTTCATTGTAATTACTATAGAAATTTTATCTCCTAAGGCTCTCACATTATGGAAATTTTATCTCCTAAGGCTCCAGCAATGTCATCCTGCATACCCGGCTTCATATGTTAGGCCGTCATTAAAATTTGAGCTCAAATTTCCCTTCATTAATGCTCATACTTATAAAAAAATCCCTTATTTTATTTTATTTTATTCATTTTTAATTTGTAAAAAATAATTTCAAATAATCTCATATATATTATTTTCAAATAAAATTATAATGTAAAATAATGTACATTATAATTCCCAATTATTGGAAAAACAATTCTCATAATTAAACAGTTTAAAAATAAAATTAAAAACTCAACTTATATACTGAGAATGGGAATTATAATGTGCATTCTTTTTCTATATACATATTTTTTTGTTTAGTATTTAATTTATTTATTTTAATTGAAACAATGCAAATAATAAAAAAGGAGGTGACAAAGGTTGCCAAAAGAGAGAAAAAGACTACAACTAGGCTAATAGCTAGCAATATAGTCACTTACAGCCACCAAAAATAGTAGGAGATTGTATTAATCAAAATTCAAAAATTACAGATCGACTACCAATGCAGGAATATACATGAAACCCTAATTTTGAGTCTCACCAGAGGCCAAGACAACCACCAAAACATCACCAAAAAATTAAACAAACCCAACACCAAGACAACCTGAATTTTGAGCCACCACCACCAAGAGCCATCGACAATCACAGAATCCAAAAAAACTAGCACCATCCCACCATGAGCTCGAGGTCACAGGAAGCCATTGAGATGGGTGAAGTCATTAAATTCCAACACCCGCTTCATGCCCTCATTCTCCACCAGCTGAAGAGCTTTTTTCAAATACTCCACCCTAACCGCAACCACCATCTAATGACTAACAAGGGCCATTCCTTTCAACTCCAATAGAAGCAAAAAAAATTGGACCACCTCACCAGGAGTTTTGAGCATTTCCAAGTCTTTCGAACGTGGCACCTCAAAGCTGAGAATAGAGGTCAAAATAACCTCATCCATGCCAACTAGGAGATTAGGATTGAATAGCTTCCTCATCATTGCCCAAACCAGGATTTTGGGGGTGTTTTGATCAAGCAAAGACGCTAGAAAATGAGAGACTATGTGGAAATTAACTCGAACCATTTCAATGTAGACCACATGCTCTCGGCCCAAAACCATTTTCACCATAGCCACCTTCAAATGATCAAAATCTAGAAGAATTTGTTTGAGCCTCTAGTCCATGAGTTTTTTGAAACCTCCTTGACTCACACAACAATCTAGGAAAATCAAAGTGTCATCCCAAAGGTGGATATCTCCTCAACCAATTTAAACACTACATACTTTGTGTCCTCCATTATTCTTTCTCACCCAAGCGAAGCCTTTGGAATGAAAACTCTAGCAAATGCAAAATGCAGAGATTATCTTTGTTGGATTAAAATGAATTCCACCCTTTCATGTCATTTATTTTAATTCCCTCCTTTCATGGCATTCATTTTAATGCATATGTGCCACCCTTTGAGTTGACAAAAAGTCTTGTCGAGACTACCAACCAGGAATGTCATACCCTCTAGTATAAATGAGGGTGACATTCGATGTGTTTTTATTTAGTATTTAATTAATTATAAGGATTTGTAT
This sequence comes from Sequoia sempervirens, assembly GCA_007258455.2. Classification (NCBI taxonomy): domain Eukaryota; kingdom Viridiplantae; phylum Streptophyta; class Pinopsida; order Cupressales; family Cupressaceae; genus Sequoia; species Sequoia sempervirens. The sequence goes on along the minus strand of VDFB02000003.1, from coordinate 368,422,312 downwards.
TATTTTTCTTTTCTTTTCCATTTTAAAATTTAGAATTAGTAAGTATAATTTTCATTTATATTAGGTATTTAAGCAATTTTAAAATTTTAAAAAAACTCAACTAATATTATCTAAAAAAAATTATAATTACTAAATGTTCAGTTTACCTATTCAAAATTTTAAAATGGAAAAGAAAATAAAAAGAAGACAAATCCTTATAATTAAATACCAAAAAAAAAAGTACAATCCTTATAATTAAATACTTTAAAAAAGCAATGCATAGAGTATTTTGTTAACCAAATGGATTGTAAATTTATACCAAGCAAGGAGTAAAATGATAGAATAGTCAATTTAGTAGAATAAATGGCAATTTCATCTAGTGCTTGGTAATTTAGGGCTCACAAAACAAGTAATGTTTACATGCTTGTAAAAACGTAGAATAAAAAATAATTTAACTACATGCAGAAATAAATTATATACAATTTGTATAAGATATTATCCAGTGCAGGGCAGACTTTTGCAGGTAAAGCATTATTATAATATGATAAAATCAAGAAAAGGGTATCAATGGAACAAATAGTTTCAAGGGTTAGCAATCTAATATCAGCCATTGATTGGAAGTTTCATGTTTGTCTTCTTCAAATAGGATACACCTTCGACGTAAAACATATAGTGCCATCCCGATAAATACTACCAACTTTTTCAAAAAATTGGAGAAAAATACATTAAACCCTTAATTAACCCTCTACCCTCTACCCTAGTTAAACCCTAATCCCCATGAATAACCCCTATACCCTCTACCCTATACATTGGACCCTCAACCCTAGTTAAAACCTTAAGCCCAATTACTAAACTATCTACCCTAATCACTCAACCCTAGTCAACCCTTAATCCCTCAACCCTCTACCCTCAACTCTAGTTAAACCCTAATCCAACATCAACCCCTATACCCTCTACCCTATACATTGGACCCTCAACCCCAGTAATCTCTCAACCTACATATATATCCTCAACCCTCTAGCCTCAACCTTAAACCATCAAGCCTCAACCCTTAACCACTCTTATACCCTCTGCATCCCTCTGATATACCCTATAAATTAAACCATTAACCCTAGTTAATCCCTCAACCCTCAACCCTTAAACCCGCAAGTGTCCTTAACCCCTATACCCACTACCCTCTACATTGGAACCTCAACGTCCCTAATATTCGACCTTCAACCATATTATACCCTCAAACATCCTAGCTATACCCTAAACCCTCTACCCTCAACCCTTAATGTCCCTTAACCCTTAATGTCTCTCAACCCTAAACCCTTAAATCCTATATATACTTTGGACCCTAAACCCTAATCCTTGAACCACATACTGGCCTCTAGTACCCTCTACCCTAGTTAAACCCATAAACCCAATTACTAAACTCTCTACCCTAATCCCTCAACCCTAGTCAACCCTTAATCCCTCAACCCTTAATTAACCCTCAACCCTCTACCATCATCCCTAGTTAAACTCTAATCTAGCCTCAACCCCTCTACCCTCTACCCTATACATTGGACCCTCAACCCTAGTAATCCCTCAACTTGTATATATATACCCTCAACCTTAAACCCTCAAGCCTCAACCCTTAAACCTTCTTATACTCTCTGCGTCCCTCTGATCTACCATATACATTAAACCCTCAACCCTCAATTCTCGAACCTCAACCCTAGTTCATCCCTCAACCCTCAACCCTTAAACCCTCAAGTACCCTCAACCCCTATACCCACTACCCTCTACATCAGAACCTCAAAGTCCCTAATATTCGACCTTCAACCATATTATACCCCCAAACATCCTAGCTATATCCTAAACCCTCTACCCTCAACCCTTAATGTCCCTCAACCCTAAACCCTTAAACCCTATATATACTTTGGACACTAAACCCTAATCCTTGAACCATATGTTGGCCTCTAGTACCCTCGACCCTAATCCCTCAACCCTAGTTAAATTCTTAAACCCAATTACTAAACTCTCTACCCTAATCCCTCAACCCTAGTCAACCCTTAATCCCTCTACCCTCTACCCTCTATCCTCTACCCTCTACCTTCAGCCCTAGTTAAACCCTAATTTGGCCTCAATCCTTATACCCTCTACCCTATACATTGGACCCTCAACCCTAGTAATCCCTCAACCTTAAACCCTCAATCCTCAACCCTTAAACCCTCTTATACCCTCTATGTCCCTCTAATATACCCTATACATTAAACCCTCAACCCTCAATTCTCAACCCTCAACCCTAGTTAATCCCTCAACCCTCAACCCTTAAACCCTCAAGTACCCTCAACCCCTATACCCACTACCCTCTACATTGGAACCTCAACATCCCCAATATTCGACCTTCAACCATATTATACCCTCAAATGTCCTAGCTATACCCTAAACCCTCTACCCTCAACCCTTAACGTCCCTCAACCCTAAACCCTTAAACCCTATATATACTTTGGACACTAAACCCTAATCCTTGAACCATATACCAGCCTCTAGTACCCTCAACCCTAGTTAAACCCGTAAACCCAATTACTAAACTCTCTACTCTAATCCATCAACCCTAGTCAACCCTTAATCCCTCAACCCTTAATTAACCCTCTACCCTCTACCCTCTACCCTAGTTAAACCCTAATCTAGCCTCAACCCCTATACCCTCTACCCTATACATTGGACCCTCAACCCTAGTAATCCCTCAACTTAAACCCTTAATCCTCAACCTTAAATGGTCTTATAACCTCTACATCCATCCGATCTACCCTATACATTAAACCCTCAACCCTCAATTCTCAACCCTCAACCCTAGTTAATCCCTCAACCTTCAAACCTTAAATCCTCAAGTACCCTCAACCCCTATACCCACTACCCTCTACATTGGAACCTCAACATCCCCAATATTTGACCTTCAACCATATTATACCCTCAAACATCCTAGCTATACCCTAAACCCTCTACCCTCAACCCTTAATGTCCCTCAACCCCAAACCCTTAAACCTTATATATACTTTGGACCCTAAACCCTAATCCTTGAACCATATACCAGCCTCTAGTACCCTCAACCCTAATCCCTCAACCATAGTTAAACCCTTAAACCCACTTACTAAACTCTCTACCCTAATCCCTCAACCCTAGTCAACCATTAATCCCTCAACCCTTAATTAATCCTCAACCCTCCACCCTCATCCCTAGTTAAACCCTAATCCAACCTCAATCCCTATACCCTCTACCCTATACATTGGACCCTCAACACTATTAATCCGTCAACCTGCATATATATACCCTCAACCCCTACCTTCAACCTTAAACCCTCAAGCCTCAACCCTTAAACCCTCTTATACCCTCTACGTCCCTCTCATCTACCATCTAAACCCTACCCTTAACATTAGTTAATCCCTCAACCCTCAACCCTTACACCCTCAAGTACCCTCAACCCCTATGCCCACTACCCTCTACATTGGAACCTCAACATCCCTATTAATATTCGACCTTCAACCATAATATACCCTCAAACATCCTAGCTATACCCTAAACCCTCTCCCTCATCCCTTAACATCCCTTAACCCTAAACCCTTAAACCCTATATATACTTTGGACCCTAAACCCTAATCCTTGAACCATATACCCTCTAGTACCCTTGAACCTAATCCCTCAACCCTATTTAAACCCTTAAAGCCAATTCCTAAACTCTCTACCCTAGTAATCCCTCAACCTTAGTCAACCCTTAATTAACCCTCTACCCTAGTTAAACCCTAATCCAGCCTCAATCTCTATACCCTCTACCCTATACATTGGACCCTAAACCCTAGTAATTCATCAACCTACATGTATATACCCTCAACACTCTACCCTCAACCTTAAACCATCAAGCCTCAACCCTTAAACACTCTTATACCCTCTATGTCCCTCTAATCTACCCTATACATTAAACCCTCAACCCTCAATTCTCAACCCTCAGCCCTCAAGTACCCTCAACCCCTATACCCACTACCCTCTACATTGGAACCTCAACGTCCCTAAAATTCGACCTTCAACCATATTATACCCTCAAATGTCCTAGCTATACCCTAAACCCTCTACCCTCATCCCTTAATGTCCCTCAACCATAAACCCTTAAACCCTATATATACTTTGGACCCTAAACCCTAATCCCTCAACCCTAGTTAAACCCATAAACCTAATTACTAAACTCTCTACCCTAATCCCTCAACTCTAGTCAACCCTTAATCCCTCAACCCTTAATTAACCCTAAACCCTCTACCCTAGTTAAACCCTAATCCGGCCTCAACCCCTATACCCTCTACCCTATACATTGGACCCTCAACCCTAGCAATCCCTCAACCTGCATATATATACCTTCAACCCTCTACCCTCAACCTTAAACCCTCTTATACCCTCTACGTCCCTTTGATCCACCCTATACATTAAACCCTCAACCCTAGTTAATCCCTCAACCCTCAACCCTCAACCCTTACACCCTCAAGTACCCTCAACCATATTATACCCTCAAACATCCTAGCTATACCCTAAACCCTCTACCCACATCCCTTAACGTCCCTCAACCCTAATCCTTGAACCATATACCCTCTAGTACCCTCGACCCTAATCCCTCAACCCTAGTTAAACACTTACACCCAATTACTAAACTCTCTACCCTAATCCCTCAACCCTAGTTAACCCTTAATCCCTCAACCCTCTACCCTCTACCCTCAACCCTAGTTAAACCCTAATCCAACCTCAACCCCTATACCCTCTACCCTATACATTGGACACTCAACCCTAGTAATCCCTCAACCTTCATATATATACCCTCAACTCTCTACCCTCAACCTTAAACCCTCAAGCCTCAACCCTTAAACCCTCTTATACCATTTATGTCCCTTTGATCTACCTTATACATTAAACCCTCAATCCTCAATTCTCAACCCTCAATCCTAGTTAATCCCTCAACCCTCAACCCTTAAACCCTCAAGTACCCTCAACCGTTATACCCTCTACCCTCTACATTAGAACCTCAACATCCCTAATATTTGACCTTCGACCATATAATACCCTCAAACATCCTAGCTATACCCTAAACCCTTTACCCTTTACCCTTAACGTCCCTCAACCCTAAACCCTTAAACCCTATATATACTTTGGACCCTAAACCCTAATCCTTGAACCATATACCCCCTAGTACCCTCGACCCCAATCCCTCAACCCTAGTTAAACCCTTAAACCAAATTACTAAAATCTCTACCCTAATCCCTCTACCCTCTACCCTCTACCCTCAACCCTAGTCAAACCCTAATCCCTCAACCCCTATACCCTCTGCCCTATACAACATTGGACCCTCAACCCTAATCCCTCAATGTACGTACCATATATGTACCCTCAACCCCTATAGCTACACCCTCTACCCTATACATTATTGAATACTCAACCCTAATCCCTCAACCATATACCTGCCTCAACCCTCTACCCTCAACCTTAAACCCTCAAGCCTCAATCCTCAACCCTTAATCCCTCAACCCTTAAACCCTAAACCCTAGTAAACCCTTATACCCTCTACCCTCTACATTGGAACCTCAACCCTAATTTACCTTCAACCATATACCCTCAAACATCCTAGCTATACACTAAACCCTCTACCTCAACCCTTAACATCCCTCAACCCTAAACCGGCCTTAAACCTTCTACCCTCTACTCTCAACCCTAATCCCTCAACCGGCCTATACCCTCAACCCAATACCCTAAACCCTAAACCGTTAAACCCTCTACATCCCTATACCCTCAACCAGCCAATACGTACCCTCTTAATCAACCCTCATCCCTCAACCCTTAAACCCTTAAACCCAAGTAAATTACTCTCAACCCTTAATCCTATTAGAAGTGAAAAATATCACATTTTTCAATAGCCTCCACCCACCTATCCTCCACATTTCACAGAAATTCATCACATTTTAATTTTATGATCAACGCAAATTGTTGAAATTTGTGTGACAAGATCAATTTTGTAGCCCACATTTCCAAGTTGATACACCCATAAATGAGTTTGAGACTCCATAATCTTTCCCTATTCCTAAATAAAAATTAACACTATCATCCTAACAATGCCTCATCGGCGGAGCCCCAATCATAGCCTCATTGATGGCCCAATGAAAGTAGTTCATAACCTAGTATCGGTGTAACAATACCCTATCGGGCTAACTCCTAAGGTGTTCTCCCTAATAGACCAAGAGAGTCAACAAAAGTAAGCACATCGTTGTAACTCATGAACATCAATGGAATGAATGTTTGTGTTCCCCCGATGGCCTAATATAATCACATATTATCAATAATTAAAATATATCAGGGCGATTAATGTGTATTGGGGTAATATATTTTGGCATTCCATCGATGGACCAAAGGAAAGTTGTTCATCAGTGGAGAAGGTGGCTATTGGTGGAATAAGGATCGTAGTCTCTCTGATACAATGATGATGATTGTAGTAGCTGATGTGACATCTCAAGGCATCATTGAGATATTTAGAAATAAATGCTTCCCTTCGATGACAAGACTAAAATGGGTGGTGTATTTATGAGCTAGAATTGAAGGACAAGTTGATCGCATAATTGTCACATAGTCTGGAATATTTCATTGAGGATAGAAGCAGAAAGGAAAAGCTAGGAGCTTTTACATAGCAGAAACTAGTGGAGACGAGACCCAAGTACACCAATCCAAGCTAATAATTTGTATTTTTTTGAAAGATTAAGAATTCAAACAATGGAGGAAAACATAGCAAAACTCAAAGCTAAGAAATAGAAAACTGAGAAGAGACCCCTGAATCAAACATGATAGATCAATGCCCCGAGTTGGTGCCAAGACCTAGGAGGAGTGCTCCAACGAATCCTTCAATGGATAGATTATAAGATAAACATAAGGGCTTGGGAGATATGTGGACACCACGACGCAGGTATGAACTCTTCATGTATCATTACAAAAAACAATTTAGGTTTCATCCAGTCTGCAACTTGTGGAGGTTGAACTTGGAAAAACTTGTGGTGCCCAACGTGTTCATAAATGTAGAACTAATTAAAGCTCTAGCTAGCAGATACAACCCCAAGAGGAGAACTATTCAATCACATAATGGGGTTGATGTGCTTGTTATTTTTGAGGATTTAATTTCTAATGTGTTTCAATTGGAGTGTCCTATGAACTTGCCATTCACGGTTAGAGACCTCTTGATAGAGTATCACCATATAGATACAAGCTACAAATGATGGAAAATACCCTTGCATAGGCCCAAAAATGGAGGTGAACTCAGGAGGTTTTCGAGTAATGAAAACCCTCCTTTTCATGAGGAGTTGTTTGAAGAACATTTCTGATACACTTATTATTCAGCTGGTCAAGTCTTGGGGGTAGAGGTCCCACCTTTCATGTCTATTTCCCCAATGGTCTTAGTTGTAGACATACAAACCATTGATTCCAGATCATTCAATTATGCTAGATACTTGGCCAATGACCTAAACGAGAAGCTTGAAAAGATTAAAAACAATAGTGAATATATTCATTTCAAACATTATTCTTTGTTCATGGATTTGTTCATGCATGAGGGACATGTTAGAAGGGTCTGGAGTGAAGAATTAAGAATAAGAGATATAGATGAAAATGGAAACCTCAAACCTATATAGATGTGGACTTCATTGTGGGATAGTTGATTTGGTAGATCTCATTATCTTTATTTTGAGGATTTTTTTGTGAAACCATTGATGAAGTTGTTGGGATATCCATGTGATTATAACTTATCCCCAAAAGTACAAAATTTTCTAAGACCAAAGGAAAATTACCCAAGGAAGAAGGTGAATCATAACTGGGGAGACTAGTATGCTTTTCCTGACTGCATAGTGATCAGGGTTTATGGGTTTGAAGGAACTCACACTTGCTGCCATGAGTAGTTCCTGATAGAGTTTCCTACTAAGAAATTGTGAGGTAATTAGAAAATTTTGATGCCAAAAACCTCAAAGCACACAACAAACAATCAATTTTTCCCAACACTTTATGTTTTGGAGACTTTATAGTGGTTGCAAATGAGGGATATGAGGAAATTGATGCTAAATTAGCACAGTATAACCTCCCTCTAGGCAATAAAAGGAAAAAAATTGATGCAGAAGGCTTTATTCACAAAGCAAGGCTATCACAGGGGTTATCAAGATATGAGCATGTGTTCTCAGATGAAGATGTGATCAAAAACCATGATGAAGCCTCTACCACTGACAGAATGATTGCATATAATAGGGTTATGCTTGCAAAGGAATGGAAAAGAAGAAATGCCCCATCTTATTCGAGGGAATTTGGTGAAATACAGGATCCTCTAGCAAGGATTGAGCAACTCATTTCTCATGTGAATGAATTGGTAAAGGATGTCCCTTCATTTGTCTTTGATGCCACTCATACAACCTATTCAGGAGTGCAAGCTGAAGATATAAGGCCCTTAGATTATATTCCTTCATATCCAACTCTTGAGGTGAGTTTTTTTGTAGATACTAATATAAGTGAATATGAGGAGAGTGATGAGGAAGATGAGAAATTACAACAAATAAGTGCTCCTGTAATTGCACAGTATGAGCCTCCTCAGGAACACAATGTTGTAAGATTTGAAGCATCAAATGAATTATCTAATGATGTTAGGGTCAATACTGGACAGGAGCTCATTTTTTATGAATATTTTGTTAAGTCTTTTAAGTTTAAATCATTTTTTTATTAATATAAAGGCAAGAAAATGACACAAAAGATGCAGGATGTCACTCTTGAACGAGAGGTTGCTACTTTGGAAGAATTGAAAAAATAAATAGACAAAGAGATGGATTCCATCACTCCTGAGAGAGGGAGAGAGTTAATTCAGGAAGCTGGAGTATTTCTTTTTCCCAAGTGGGATATAAGCTCTACAATTGTGTTTGATAGTTTCAAAAAGAGAGGGGACAAAACAATGAACTTAACAGAGGAAGCAAGTGATAAGATGTATTCAAGATTTGGATAAAATCCAGATGAGGCCACCTTGATTATTTGGTCACTGTACCCCCATGACAAAAGACCTATTTTTATTGATAATCCAAACCAAATTTTTGGACATCTCTTGGTCCAAAGAGTAGGGGACACCAATCCCATGGAGATAGAAAAATTGAATGTCAATGTGGCAAAATTCACCAAAGCATAGATTGATAAGTTGGTTAAAGAAAATGATAGGTTGAAGAAGGAATTAGCACATCAAAGAGAAAGATAATCTTCCTCTTCCACACCAGAGTTGTATTCCCCATGGCTTGAAAAGGATAAGAGAGTATTGGATGCAATGGCTGATACAACTTATTGGAAAAATTGTCACTTGAAATCTCATTAAAAATGTAAAAATTTGGAGAAAGAAGTCAAAACCATCAAGTATAATACTGCATCTAAAATGATCAAGGGGAGATTCAATAAGATGATGAAATGTGTTGATGAATATTGGAGATAATTTAAGCAGGTATACTCGGCAATAGAGGAGAATGAACAACTACAGGGGAGAATAATTGAAAAGAGAGAGGAGCTTCGAGACAAGCAAATCCTAAAAGGACAAATAATGTAAACAAAAAACAAATTGGTAGAAACACACAATGGATATCATAACAAGCTCATGGAAGATCTTGACTACTTCAAGTCAATTCCAACTCTTTATGATGATATCAGAAATCCTCGAGAGTATGATGATTGGAAGGAAGAGTTTGATGTGCTTCTAACTACTGCACTACATGAAATCAATGATGAGGACATAATTTTACAAAATACTCACAAGCAGCTTGAGAAGATGATATGAGGGAAGTGATCTCCAATACAGATACTTGTGCTCAACAAGAGTACATTCATCACCTCTTTGCATTTAATTTGTTCCTTAACCAAACTATGGATATACTAGACACAACGAGACAACCGTCAGGATGAAAGGAGTCAACCGACAGCATGAGCACCCTATCATGGAGTAGAAGATTTGAATAGATCTTAGGTGGTCATGGGCTTCTACTTGAAGATTAATGGATTGGTGCATTCATTTTCTACAATATTTTGTTTTCTTAATTATATTTAGTTATCAAATGACATGACTTTTTTAATGGGTTTGTAGCTTGTTTCCTCTCATATATATAAGAGAGACCAAGACCCAAATATATCATCATCACATCATTTCCATTTAGGGTAGACATTAGTAAGAAGATAGATTGCACCAATTCTCCCATCCATCCCATATTAGAAACTACTGTTATAATGCATATTATTCAAAGATAAAAATAATGGAGAAGGTTATGCATAATTGTTAATTTGCTTTCAAGTGCTCAATTGTTGTGTGGATTTATATGCTTATATCTTATTTGGCTGTCTCTGAAGTGGTTTTTTATTTTATTAAAATTGAATGTGTGAAAATATATTTAATTTTCCAATACACATTTGTTGTAATTGTGTGATGTTGTTGACAGGTTTCGGTGTATAGAAGAATTAAAGTACCTTTTAAGAAATAAAATTTGATAGGTTCCTGTTTGGATTAAAGTCCTTTTGAATATATTGTATTAATTAGTTTCCTTTCACATATGAATTAAATCCTTTCACAACTTCATAGTAGCATTAGGGGATATCACTAGGATTACTACGAAGAGAGCCCAACTATTCAAGTTAAGCTAAAGAGTGAATCTACCCATCCTACAGAAGCCTATCTCCAAAACCATCATTCACCTCTCCACTCCATCCACCCAATAGAAGTAGGCATTGGTCATAATTAGATATTTCATACAAAATAGAACTCACAAACTTTAATTCTCAATTACTCTCATTATACATTTGTCGCTAAAACTTTGTATCTACTCCACCTTCACATGCCTTAGTGAGTAGATTGCTCAATTCAGGAACCATATTTACCTTCAAATCTGCCTTATTGTTCAAGTATACCTACCTAGGTCTAGTAGAACCTAAAGAGTAGAAGGTAATCAGTCTTGTTTACCTTGTTTGTGGGCCAAAGGTGTATTAAGGGATTAGCAACCCCTTATGGTTTAAAACTTGCACTTATGAGACCTAACAAATCCCTCAACCCTTAAACCATCAAGTACCCTCTACCCTCTACCCTCAACCCTCAAGTACCCTTAAACCCTAATCCCTCATTAACCCCTATACCCTCTACCCTATACATTAAACCGCCCTTAACCCTCAATTCTCAGCCCTCAACCCTTAACCTACACAAAGTATTATAGTAAAGGAAAAATTTGCTTTGTTTATGATTATCTAGAGGAATAAATGGGGAATGTTGGTGACAATATGGATATTTTCACACAAATTGTTGCATTTCATGTTAAATACAATGAAAAATCAAAGGTAGGAGATCTTTTGATGCAAGTGAAATGTAGGAAAGCAACTGAAGGCTAGTGAATATTAGGGAAGGATTTATTGTTCTAACACCCTTAATCCCTGCTAGATCAGAACAATCAGGCACTAAATTAGGTGCTACATCAAGCACTAAATTAGGCACCAAAAAGGCTCTAAATCAGGCACTAATATGGGCGCTAGCATAGACATTAGTCTGGGTGTTACAGTAGACATCGTTTGTTGGCGCTTGGTGTTAATAAGGGCATTACAGTGGGTGTTAATAGCAATGCTAATCTTGGCGCTAATTGCAGTGCTAATGTCAGCACAAATTTGTGTCGGATGTAGTGCTGGATTATTTTGGTCAGTGCAAAAAATGCTAGAAATAGTGCCATCCCAAAAAATAGCACCGACTTTTCCCAAAAAATGGAGAAAAATACATTAAAATAGTTGGTGGAAGCAAAAAAGGGAGCTAATCACAGAGATTTTTTGTAGTGATTCAAGTGCTCATATCTTAGAAAAGCATATTCTTCAAGCAGGGTATCATTTGCATGTTATGATAGTGGCCTCTATATCAGTACCACTAGGTGGTTCAACATGAGGGTAAAATTTTCAAAAAAATAGAAAAATCAAAAAAACTCAAAAAATCAAGAAAATAGTAAAAATCAAAAATCGTCCTCTAATGAAAACCACTACGGTTGTGCTTTGGGCATGTACTATGATGTAAACCTGGAAAACTAGTGTCATGAGTAGAATCAAGCATCTATATGATCCTTCTCAGACAAAAGTATCTCATCCTTGTCATGATAAATCCAATGTTCCCTCCATCCATCCATTATACCTTTATCTAGATATTCTAGCTTATCTTGATCTTGACAAAGGCTCGGCGTATACTTCAACTCTACTTGTGGAAAAATATTGACAAGCTCTTGACCATTTCATCCCATGAAGTCCCATAGACCATATCTAGCATGCTAAGACTTTGTTGAACTATTCACATCTACATTGTTTATCTTGGTTTGTCCATTGCACTATGAAACATTGCTAGACATTGGGGCAAGTTATTGCACTCTTATTTTTGAATAACTTGTTGGTTCTTCAAATCAACAGATCAAATGAATCCTAAAGACTAGCCAATTTCTTATGTTTAGATTCACAAATGGATTTGGCCAACTGATAGGAAATGGAATTAACACACATTTCCCCTACACTTGAGGCATTGTAGGACCTAGGGGGTGACCCTTTAGCAACACATAAATATTTAGACACACAAATAATAGGATATTGCTTAACAGATAATGCTCTCACAGAATTATATTGAGAAACATAAAATATCACTCAATATTGACTAAGACATTGAGTGAATTTCACTAACTAGCATGGAGAACAAGGCAAACACATAACTCAGCATACAAAACTGAAATGGTTTTTGATTTAATAATTTGAGACCAAATTGAAAATAGTAGAAGCATAATGATTGACCAGTGCCAAGAAGAAGGCTACAGATTCATACAACCAGCACTTCATCCTACAATGTTGAGCATGTTCTAAAGATCTTTGCAATTGTTATCACATTATGACAACAAGACCACTGAAGCTTTATCTCATAACCATTCTTACAGATCCACCTGAAAAGACAATACTCCTATCACATTTATTGAAGCAATTACACTACCCCCTTGAATAATAGGCAATAATAAGTTCAGCTGACACTCATTAAAGAAATTACATCATTCACAGAACAAAAGGAAACAATAGATGTAACTCAAATGCAACAATTGTGCATGAAAAAACTCAAGTAATCTTTGATTATTGAATACAAAAGAGTTTTACATCTCAGTAATGGAGACAGTCATCAGATAAAATATATTCATGAAATCATAATTTTGAACACAAGAACACCTCATATTAATGACTAACAGTTATAATTCACCCTAGCAATACAATTCTACCTAGATCTTCTACCTGCCTTGCAGAGCTTTCAAAAAAATGGAACCCCTTACAATGAGAGAAGAATGAGAATAAAAGGAAAATAGAAGCATCCCTAAAGTTAATCCTTTGATGACACATGTCAGCATCCTTCTTCAATCTAGAAAAGATTCTCTTATCTCTCCTCCCTTTGCAACAACAAATTTTTCCTCCAATTTACCTTTGCTTATCCGCAACAGAAAATTTACTCCACCATGAAGACCAACACCATTTTACCTTGCTATTGAGGAAATAATTTGCTCATGAAAACTCCAGTTTACTCTCTATTGTTTTTCCTTGTACCATGTCAGAGACAAGAAACAATTTACACAGAAAAGATAGAAATACAGCTTCCCATCGCACTTTCTTAAAATTTTCTAAGACTTCAATGCCTTTATTTTGTGTGTACCATGCTATGGCATTTCATGAGATCACATATATTTGGGGTTTCTCTAGCACTTTGTGTGGCTACTCTATTTCTTGTTCTGTAGATTCCTCACAGTGACGTGATGATTCACTTCGAGTAGATTTAATTATTTCTTTTGTTCCTCCTTTGTGCCTTGAAGGGTATTCACACCCTATCCCAAATTTTGCACCTTTCATCTCTCAAAACAGCCTCTATCTCTTCATTTTAGAACATTGCCTCTTCTTCCAATATAAGGCACGAGTCCCCTCTTAAAATCATTTGATCTCCTTCTGAAAATGGATGGCGCCCCATCTCTTTGTTACGTGTTTGAGCCAGTTATAATAAGATTTGGGTGTCAATGCCAATATAGAAAACCTCAAACAGCTACAATACATTCCAACTACAAGCGCTAGAAATTGCCCTTGGCAAAGCAGGCTTAAACCTTTCTTATGTCAAATTCCAAAAATCTATAAAGATGCCTCTTGCAGCAAACTCATTCCATGTAGCTTGTTCGATGGCTCACACATTGCTAGCAATTATTCTTCATACTACGCCAATCCCAAATCCCATAGCAATTTTCCAAGCATTTGATCTGAAGAACCTTCCTTGTAAACAATCCATCTTGTTTAAATACCTGCTGTGAAAAGTAACCAGCCCATTCCACAAAGTTTGGATACTACCAGATATGTGTGCAAAAACATTTCCATATTCTTCAAATATGTTTTTCCAGTCCTTGATATACAACTTTATCAACAATTTCTAGGTTAACCCATTAACCAAATCATTCACTTCAATGAATATACATTGCATAATTAATGTGCTATTGCCCTGGTTTCTTGCACGCTTTGGAATTGATACAATGATCTAGCAATTGTTTCCACTTTGTATATAAAAAACATTTGCTTGAAAACATGTAACCATGTATAAGTGTATTTGTCTGATCATTCCTTGGATTTTTTCTCTCACAGTGAGAAGCTACAAAATGATTCCAGATTCCAAGTGGAATTTCCACATCTGAATTACTCATAACTGATTCACAGTATACACCTATCACTTGTTCATATTACTTCAATCCAGTCATCTATGTTCACATGAATTCTATAAAGATGATTTACTTTTCAACATCATGCAAATGTTCAAGCAGCCTAGAAAAATTGAATAGTGTTGCAACTTTGTCCCATGGAAAATTCAAGTGGAGCACCATCTTCAACAGATAGATGGAAGAAGCTTATGATGATGGAAAATGACAACCCACTAATGAAATACTGCATTGGAAATTCATGTCTTTCATAATCAAAGTGTCCTTCAACAAGAGTGTGTCAGGTCCCCATGTGGGCCCGACTAAAAAAAAATATTTTCAAACAAATTTCATGTTGAACTGATTAGACACAACCTTTGAATGCATCTGGGGTGAAAAGATAAACTCGATTGTCATCAAAACTTGCTTTCAGGAAATTTTTGAACATTGAGCAAAACTAGCCAAGTGAGCTCTGGAATCACCTTTGAAAACTAGTCAAACGGCCTCGTGGAGTCATGGAAACTTATAGGCCTATAGACATTAGACCCAAGAATGGAGTACAATAGATGGTTCAAAGAAACGGATCACGAGGTGAAAATTATTCAATTTCAAAGTTGCTCATTTGAACTTTTCTACAATTGCAGTTGTTCATAACCAATTAAAACTTAACCCAACACCTCATTGTAAAAATATCAAATCAACTCCTAACAAGTTGCCACTGGAAACATAGGCTCATTCAGGTACACTGAGTATGTGCGCAAGAGGGATTTGTGTCAGTCATCATTCATCAAAAGATATTGAAGTTCAAAGTTGACCTCTTCGAAACAATTTTGAAATGCAGATGTAAAAATAGGAGAAATTGCATTTGTTTTTGACCTGGTAAAAATAGCAAATTAGATTATGAAGCTCTGAAATCTAACATGGGTGCTCATGAATGTATGGAGGATGGAGAGCAACAATCATTTTTACTTGACATTCATCCAATTGTAAAATATTGACTTGAACAAGAGGCTACTTTGCATAACAGGGAGTTTGCAAATAGCAGAAAAGTGCCAAAACCCTCTAGCTTCACTTTTTGAAACCCCATCAAAACTTATCAAGGGAAGATGAAAATTGACATGCCCACTCACATATGTCACGTGAGTGGGTCCACCGAGGGGTTTTACACAAAAATCAACTAGCTTCATGTTACAACCTTCCAAAGTAGGTCACTTAGGTAGATTTGTTAGGTGCACTTTTGAGAGTGTAAAGGAAAAATTTTTGAAATGGGCACTTCAAATTTGCAAAATTTTAGAGTGCCATCATAACTCTTGATCCATGTCTTATACCTCAAAATGTGATATTGACATCGGGATCTAGGTATCATTTATCTCAAAATATCATCAAAAAACCAAAAACATTCAAAAAATCAAAAAAATAAAAATCTTGTATAGCCAAAAATCCAAAAACATCAAAATATTGTATAGCTAAAATCCAAAAACATTCAAAAATTGTAAAGTCAAAATCCAAAACATCCAAAACAAATCAAAATCCCTAAATAGGTCAAAACATCAAAAAATCAAAAATGTACCTTGTTGAACTACATTGTCTTTGAGCTTGAACATAGGAAAGGCCATCACTGATGTGCCCCTGAGACACTTAAGGTTAGGATTTTATCATAATAGACTACCAATCCCTCAAGTGTTCATATCTCATCAATAACAAGTCAAATTCAGTCAAACTACATGGTCTCTACATGTATAACGTAGGCAAGGAAAATCTTTGATGAGCCCACGAGGCCCTAGGTCAATCCCTTTTAGGTCTTGGTCAAAACTCCGTAAACACAAAAACATTTGAAAACTTAGAGAACACAAAAAAAATAGAAAAATTAGAAAACTCAAAACATTTGGAAAACATGGAAAATCCCTAAACAGCCTCAAGTAATCGAAAACATAAACATTCAAAAAGACCAAAAATAGCCTCAAAACATTTCAAAAAACACCAAAAACATTTAAATATTTTGGAGAAAATACCAAAACCACCCATCTCATTTTTCTTTCACCCGCGATAAACTTTCATTCATAATAAATCAATCGTCATCATTACCCTTTGATAACACAAACGGAAAACAAGTACAACAATCAACAAAAGTAGAACCCTAAACGCAACAAATAAAACACTTGATCATTATAAAATATTTCAATCAAACCTTATATCAACGACCTTTCCAATAACCTATCAACTTGCCACCATCCACTAACATGTCCTAGGATGCATCCTTCCTAGAATGGGCATTATCTTTGGCAATCACTTTGGATATTTATCCTCAAAACACACCTTTGGAAAGAGATATAAATAACATTGACTATTTTTTTTATCTTGTCTTATGATTTATCTCATTGACCCATTTTGACCACCTCTTAATGATGTCTAAACTATTTAGAGAGAAAATAATGGGGCATTGATCATTATCTTTCGTTTGTTGTGCTTGTGGGATATTCTTGTAAAATAATCTTGGTGCATACTTGCTTTGTTGTGTGTAGGGAGGTCATTTGGAGTAGATTGTTGACTATTGTGTATGATTTGGTTTGAGATATTCTAAACTACATTCCAACGAGGTTTTTGTGTGTCAAGGTATGAACAAGGATTCTCCTATCTGTTTGCAGAGTCAAAGTCCATCACACTAGATACAAAGCCATCTTGGTTATCGATACCCTGATGCATCGTGTCTATGTGTTATATCAAAAATAAGGAATGACGGAGAGTCCCAATCCCATAAATGAGAAAATCATCACTCTCATCACCATATCTAATAGTCTCAAATGAATTATAGGCTTGTTGGACTTTTGAATCAATCTTGAAATCAATGGTTAATCCATCCATCTTGTTCTTCTCATTCCTCTATCTTTACTAACATTTCTATCCAAGTGTCAAATATGTGTGATATATCAAAATATACATGAGGCTACCCATGACCGATGACTGTCTATACATCATCAAATATGTCTACATCAAACAGCTGAGCTTTCTAAACCTCTTTGAGTTGAGCCTATGTTCAATATTTATCACGATATTGACTTGAAATTTTATTTTTTTTCTTGATCTCTCAAGGGGGTAGGGTACCAACTTAATTCCTTCCACTGGGGAAACAGTGGGGCATCCAAAAAAATTAAGAATTTTTAAATTTTTGATCTGAGCAACAGTATTAATCTGAAAAGAATTAGTCATTGAGCCAACGTAACAGGTACCTCACTTCAAAGAGGGGAAAAATGTAGACACTTAAAATTGTCTTGAATGATATTACACACTTAATCTAGTAACTAACATCATTTCGTCTTGAATTTCATCTTTTTTTCACCTGTTTATTAAATAAGCCTAGTTATTTAATTAAATGCATCATTTTCATCTATTAATCTAATTGATCTAATTAGGTTAATTCACCCCCTTTCGCATCCACCTCTCATCATGTTTAACTGAATAAATCAAATTGTTTAATTTAAACACCATGTGTCCCCTCATTTCATTAAATGATCTTAATTATTTAATTAAATGTCATTTTGAACCCCTTTTCATTAAATAAACTAATTATTTAATGATAATCCCCATTCTCCTCAACTTGCACAATTAAAACTTAGTTTTATTTACTAATTACTAATTATCCTCACCCATCCACTTGCATAGGGAATATTCCAAGGAATATTCTACTATTTGGCTCCAAAAAGGGAATGATTATTTTCAAACAAACTTTGTAACAAACTTTCAAAGTTGTTACAAAGTGTGTTTGTTTGAATCATTCTCATCCATTGATGCTTTCTATGATCCATGTAATCTTTTATTCTCATCCATTGATGAGAATCCTTGATCCATGTTTTGCCCTTGATTCAATATTCACCATTGATTGATCAAATCGATCGAAGCCCTTGATTCTTCATTTTCTCTCCTATAAAAACTTCACCATTTGGAGAGAAATGGATCCACATTTTCAGAGAACAGTTATGCTATTGAAATTCATACTCACTTGCATCCACATTTAGCATTTAGCTTAATCTTTGTCCATATTAACTTAAGCATCCATTAATGGCTTCCATTTTAGCATAGTTTGCACCCATTTTAGCATAAGTTTGCATCCATGGCTTGCATCTTTGAACTTTGTTTCTATTTAGCATAGCTTCCATCCATCTCTATCAAGAATTTTAGCATTTAGCACTCATTTTCATCATGTTAAACTAATTTTGCATCCATGTTTTGTTTATCTTTCATCAATTTCATCGGTTTTCATCAATAAAATTGATTGGAACAACTCACATTATCCAAGGGATTGGGAAAGGGTCACCATTCCACATCAATGCAACACCACTCCCCCAATGGGATAAGGTTTAGAGTATTAGAATAGATTTCCTTTCATTCTTTTGTGTTCATATCATGTTAGTTTAATGGTTTATTTAGTTTCTTGATACTTTCAAACATCTTATTAGGATGATGTCTTAGGGGATTATTTAGGGGATTATATATAGTTTAAATTCATTTGGACCCGGTGTGTTTAATTCATACTATGACTATGATCATAGTACACCTACTACTTAAAGCACAATACTTAATCTACTTTGCACTCCATTCAACCTTCTTATGATGGTATTAGTAGTTAATGGGTTAATAGTATAAGTGGTGGGAATGTGAGTAATGATGGGGCATGTATAAAATGGGTGGAAATATAGTGTTGCAAGGTGGTATGATAGTATGGAAAGCATTTAAAGCACAATTGAGTTATTATTAATATCTCAAGTAAGTCCTATAACAAGTTAGAGGTAGCAAGAGCAATGTAGGATGGATAAGATATAAATATGAAATGGTAGCAAGAGAAATGTAAGATGGATAAGACATAAATATGAAATGGTAGCAAGAGCAATGTAGGGTGGATAAGATATAAATATGAAGTGGGTTGGCATGGGAGGAAGTAGAATGATAATTTCATTATATCTATAAAATTGTCATAACCTTGCTATCCAAAAAAATATAAAAATAATAATATTAATCCAAGAGTTTACAAAACAATAAAGCTTTATAATTATACCAAAGTGCATTTGATAATCATAGCAAGACTTATTGTAATCATGTTAAAAAAAAAACATAATAGACAATAAAATACAAAATTAGAAATATAGCTAATATAATTAAATATAAAAATCGAACATAAAACAAAACAAAACTAATATACATGTATAGTCAAAAATATGACAATGTAGAGATACCAAATTATAAAATACATATTAATGTCAACTATTAAAATATATCAAATTCAAAATTTAAAGAAAACAAGATAATTACTGAAATAATTAATGATAATTTCTAAAACTAAACTAAAAAGTTACATACAAAATAATAACTCAATGTCTAATTTTTTAAACATATAAAAGATATTTATAGTAATATAATTCTTATTACACCAAAGGTGTTCCCTATATGAAGTGACCAAATTGATTTTGAAAATTAACGGTTGAAAATTGTAGATAAGAATACAAGACCATTGATCTCAACCATTAGATTTTCTAAAATACTAAAAAATATAATATTAAAGAAAAAACTTCTTATCCATTCTTAGCTTTAAATTAAGAAAAGATAGGTTAAGAATTTTTTTTTTTCTTTTAAACTTTTAAAATTTAGATTTTTAGAAAAATAATAATAAGTTTTTAATAAATGTGTATTTTTTCAAATAGTAATATTAATAATAATAAATCAAGTAATATTTTATAGTGAAGATGTGTGAGGGGAGTCCTATATCACCACAGGGTTGTGAAGTTGCTCACAAGGAAATTATTGAGGGGAGAAGGACTCAGCACACAGGTAAGAAATGTCATAGTGGAGAGAAGGTTAGGCATGCGCCTAGCAAACATGGACTCAGAGCGGGAGGGAACGAGGAGGGGCACAGGCGTTATGCCCTCTGTTCTTTATCTACACAAGAAACCCTAGAAATGACTCTTCCTCCTCTGAAGACACAGGTTTTGGAACCCAATTGGGTTCTAAACTTGCTAGGGAAGATTCAGGCAAGACTCCTGTGCCTCTTTCCCTAGACTTGGCTGCCATAAAGGCTTGCAAGAACCGATCAAACCCCTATCATGAATGTTCACCTTTATATCTGGAGTAGCTTCTTCGCTCGCCTATCTTGTGTCCTCTCCAATGCCACCTCCCTCCTCCAATGTTGAACCTGTTACACAATTTGGAGGCTCCATTGTTTTGATTGGGGACACAGAGGTGGTTGTCTTTGATGACCTCGTGGATTTTTGCCTCTCTAACAGCTACATAGAGGAGATTGTTGAAGATCTTGGTAATCATTCTCTAGTTATGAGGTGCTTGAGAAGGCGACCAATGATAGACTTTATTCTCAACTAGGTGCAACCTTGTTGGAGAAACTTATCGCCTCCAAATATTGAATCACTGGACTTTGGTTTCTTTCAGCTCACCTTCAGATTTGCCAAAGATTGTAGTCTTGTGCTTCAGAATGGCCCATGGTTCTTTGGGCAATCTGGCCTCTTTATCACTCCTTGGTCTCCCTTTTTTGACCCTGCCACTACTAAGATTATGGAGGTTCTTGTTTGGATCAAACTTTATAACCTTGCTCTGGTTATGCAAAAGACGAATCTCATTTACAATTTGATCAACCATGTGGGCTCCTTTTTCAAACTAGATGCTAATGGAGGGGCTCCATATCATAGATTTTATCGGGTATGTGCTATGGTGGACATCTCAAAGCCCCTCTCACGCTTTGTTCGAATTATTTCTTCTCATGGCATTTGGACTCAGTTTTAAACTTCGAAGGCCTCCCTTTTCATTGTTTCCACTATAATATGTTGGGGCAAAAAGTTGAGGCATGTTCTCTCCATCGTCAAGTAGGTTCCATATCTATTAGGCTTAAAAAGTGGGTCAAAAAGATTGGGTCTCTAGATGTTGACTTTATCTAGTGTAATCATGGCATGTTTATGAATTCCACTCTTTCCCTAGAGATGGAGCCAAAGAAATCACAGGAGACTTCTCCTACCCTTGCTACACATTCCCAAGAAAATGTATCAATGGTCCCTCATGGGGAGGATGATGGCTTAGAATATGATCATACTTTTCCTTTTATGGATGACATTGATGATAAGGATCATGATTTTTTTTATCATGATGTGATTCTAGAGCCACGAAAGAAACTTGGGATTTCACAAACAACGTACAACAAAGTGAAACTGAATTGTGGGGGATCAAAGCAAAAGGTGGGAAGAAAATTTGATGCTGAAAAATTGTGTATTGAAGGAAAGGAAGAGGTGGAGGAGGGATCTCAGTGGACCATGGATGCCCTTTTCTCTAGGAATAGTAGGAAAACTTAGCAGATTTCTGAGTGTGGCTGCACACTTTTTCTTGTGAAATTTTTTGCAAACATGTATGTTTATGGTTTACTTCTCTTTCTTCTTGTATCCCTTTTTAGGCTCTCTCATTCCTCTCTAGTCCTTCTTTCTCCTCTCTTCTATTTCTTCTTTGTCTAAGTGACAGTTCAATGTATCTTATTCTTTATGTTTTTAATAAAGGGAGTGGGCCCTAATACCACAACTTACTTATCAAAAACAATATTAATAATAATAAATCAATAAATTAGGTTTCATTTTATTTTTCACTTTTTTGAATTTGATGTTAATTGTAATTTTTAATATAAAAGTTAGAATTTTACTTTTAACAATTTTAATATAGGGGAGATGTCTTAGTTACCTCCCACCACCCAATTACCGCTCACTCCATGCTCACTTAACCCCCCAAAAAGAAATTAACTTTAACCCACTAAAAAACTTTATTTTATCAAATAAAAAGTTGCAAAAACACCAATGGTTATTCATAACACAATGTGTAATTGACCAGTGTAGGTAGTCAACTACACATGCATTTGCATTTATAATACAAGTCTACTTGCACACAAAAAGGCTCATTTACAATTTATTTAAAACTATTATTGTTACAAATACCTCCACTTGCAAAAGGTGTCACCCTCAATACATATTATATTAATAAGTACTCATGCACACTTACTGGTGCTTCCCATGACATAATCACAAACTCCTATCAACTTTATGGGATTTCAAATGCACATTCTTCAACACTGTATATGTTAGCTACATGTATTAACTCCATTCCCTATAGGTACCTGCACAAACAAATACTAGTGTAAGGCTCCCCAAATAAACATCAAATCCAAATATAATGCAAAATTCAATCAATTCATCATAAAAAATTTATACAACTGACAACTACAAATTCAAATGATCAGATCTTTCCCCAAATAAACTCAAATTTGAAACACAACCACCAAATTAATTTTTTTCCCACATTTTTTTGGGGTGAAATGATTATTTCCTACTCTCCATTTTACCGCGCGCTCACGATCTGATAAACCGTCCACAATTTCATGATTTTGTCTAATAAAATGATGAGGCATCTCGCAAGATTGACCACATGTCTATAGAAAATAATGTATTTGTCTACTTGGACCTTTTTCTTAATAGCCCATGTGTATTTTTATGCATATATATACACCACATATTTCTAGGTACATGATACTTAGAAATTTCTTAATAATACAACTTTCATTGTGTACTACGATCCTTTTAACAACTTTGTTTTAATCATGTTGTCCGACTTTACAATATATGAATTTCACAACTTTCAATATATATTTCAAGTTTGTTGCTATCATGTTATTTCAATATATATTTCAAGTATTGTGTAATAATTATGTAATTTTATTACATGCAAAAATGGTGATGAAGAGGTAACACATAGAGCATTAATTGGATTGAATGCATAGTGGTGTCCAGTGTTAAGACTTGCAATAAATGTGTAATTTTGGCCTATTATGACTGCTAACTTGAACCTCCAACATTAACCCCTGAATTTTACCCATTCACTTTTGAGCGTTTATGAATAATGAAATTGTTATAATTGCACCCAAATATTGACATATATAAATCTATATGTATATGAATTTGAAAATATAAATGTAAACAATGACTAGATGCTCTACTAGAACACTAAATGCAACATATCAATAAAGAAAAATATATGTATGTATATAAATGTGTATTTGCAAAAGCAAGTGTAAATGCAAAGACCATATGGTTTCATAGTGTTATAAATGCAGCATATCCATAAATTAATGTAATTGAAATTCTAAATTCTTCAACACATATAATATGAAATCAATCAAATTCTAAATTCTAAATGTAAGTATAAAATCATAAATGAATAATAATAATGAACATTATAAAAGAACACAATTTCTACCGAGTCATTGTTAAAGTAAAGTCTTGAAATACTTTACCTAAAATGTCAAGTTACAAATTGACATGCTCTACAAACCTCCCACATTTGACATGCCTACCACAACAAAAATATATAATTGAACAAACATAAATGAACAATATTTAATGAAAGAACTAAAATGACATATTAGTTGTACTAAAGGAACTAGTGCATTATTAAATTGAAACTTAGAGCCATATGAACAAAAAATCCTTAATTATGTGGTGTGTTAACAAACACATTGATTGAATTGCCCGCCATGAACAATGTCACACCGCCTCTCCATGTTCTCCTGTGCCTACAAGAAAAAATTTACAATTGAGGGTAGTAACGAATAAACATCATAGGACCTTTACAATAATGCATCTACAACAGCACATAATTAAACAAGTTCAACGTCTTAATAATGCATGTACAACAATGCATAATTGGAAAAATGTAAATTCTTTGCATTTGAAGATGTTGGGAGTGTATGGAAGAAATGGCATAATGTAAAACATTATTTTGTATTCAGTTGCCAATTTAAACTTCAAATATTCGTAGACAATGGACAGATTTAAGACTGATTATATGCACACACATATACACACATATGTATACATACATATATATACATACATATATACATATGGTTATACATATATATAGATATATATACATACATTTATATACATGTACATACATACATATATATACATATGTATATATGTGTGTATATATATATATGTGTGTTTGTGTATACATACATACATACATACATATATGTATGTATGTATGTATGTATGTATGTATGTATATATATATATACGTGTGTATATACATATATAATTAAATTGCATGTTTAAGTATACACTTTTATGACATACTGGTGAATTTTGTTGTCAAAAAATGAAGAAAACAAAAATCTTCATTATTGTCAAAAAAAATGAGGTGGTTTATTTGTGCACTGACTCACAATACATAACATGAGCTCCATAGAGCATTAACAAACTTCACTAAATAATATCGTTTGCAACAAATTTCCTGTAAGGCCTATTTGGTAGGAAAAAGGGCCTAAATATTGATTACTTACATTCTTGTGTAACTAACCCAGCTGGATTTTCTAGTATCTTTTAGATAAGGATGATGTCATATTCTAAGGAACTTAATGGTTTCAGCAATCACACCTTTTATAACATAAATATATTAGGAACATAAATCAATGCGACAAAAGTAAGAAGGTTCATAAAACGTCCAGTTCAAAACTCATACAATCTTCTCCAAAGTAGATGGACTAAGAAAAGACCATAAATTTAGTTCAGCTATATTGAACACTACATACAGTCCAACTACCAAAGGAACTATGTGTTGATTGTGTGCTAATAAAAGATTTAATAAGAACCAAACTGAAAATAAATTTTAAATTCAATTAATGCAAAGGAAAGGTTGCTTCAATGTTTTTAAATTTTTGGTGTTGGTAATACCCAACTCCCACATAAGTTGGAGGAGCATACAATCATCAATCAACCTTTATAATTTATAATTTCATTTTGAGAAGCTCAAAAACCATAGTATATACATCTTAGTTAAGTAAACTAACATATTAATAATGTTTTTTTTAAATGATTCATCCCAATAACATTGTAGAAAGATGATTATCTTTGTTCATCAAAAGAAATGGCGGAGCGAACAGACAAAACGTTGGGCAGGAGCGAACGGGAAAAAAAAATTTTGAATGGCATCGAGGGGATGTTGGTTCCTAACGTGCTACAGGCTGTGGATCCAATGGTCTGTGCGGGCCCTCTTCTAAGCGTCCCTCAGGCGTGGCCCTATTTGTGTGGGTCTCTTGTGAGGGAAATGTTTCCTCCTCTATGTGTGCCTTCTTAGGTGGACCGTGTCGAGTAGGGGGTTGTGGGGGTTAGCCTTTCTCCTCCTGTTGATTCGTTGGTTGGATTTGTGTGTGACTTCAAACGAAAAACCTTTTTTGGTGTTGCTCATGCCCAGCTTCCTACTTTAGCTAGGGTTCATCCTTTACCTTGTTCCAGGGCCTCCCCTGTGGTGGTCTGTGGGCATGAGGTGGTTGAGAATGAGGATTTCTATTTGCTTCAGGGGGTGATTTGCAGGTTTAATGGCTTGTGGCCCTCCCTTCCTGATCTCCATGCTTGGGTTTCATCCTCCTTCAAGCCTGTTGTTTCTAGTGAGATTGAGCTCTATCCCAGTGCTATTGGATTTTTCATTACTACCTTCTCTACTCCTGCAAAGCGGAACTATGTGCTTGAGAAGGGGTGGATATGGGGCATCCATTCGCTGTCCATCCGGTCATGGTCTCACTCTTTCAATCCACTTACTAAACCTCTGAATGTCAAACCTGTTTGGGTTAGACTGTCAAATCTCCCCCTCCAATTTTGGGAGGAATCGTGTTTTGAAGCTATTGGAAACTCCATTGGACACTTTCTAAAGGTTGGCTCTACGTCTCGAGATCTAGGGCATACGACAGTGGCTCATATCCTAATTGATTTGGACATCTCCAAACCCCTTTTGGTGATGTGGTATTAATGGTGGAGGACAAACCTTGGTCATAGTTGTTGGACTATGAGGGCCTTCCCTTTCAGTGCAAAAGGTGTTTCTCTACTAGTCATTTGGCCTCTGGTTGTCCTCTTACTCATCGTAAGGTTGCTACTACTTAGTGAAGGAATGCTTGCTCGTACCACCTTACAATGGGTCCCTCTCCTATGGAGGATGACCCTCCTTTGGCAGTTCTGGTGGTTGATCCTATCTAGGCTCCTCTTCTGACTATCCCTTCCGAGGAACTTATGCTGACCCTATTAGACTTGTCATTGCACCAAAAGATCAACTTGTCAATGCCTGATACAAGCTTTGGTTTTAAGAACCACAGGAGGCGGTTAGACCATGTCATAAACCCAAGTGTTAGTGTTGCAAGGAAGACCAAGGGTCACACCTTGCAACAATTGCCCCCAACACAAGCGTGGGGTTTGAACCTATGACCAACTCTGATACCAATTGTTGAACTTGTCATTGCACCAAAAGATCGACCTGTCAATGCCCAATAAAAGCTTCGGTTAAGAACCACAGAAGGCCATTAGACCATGTCACAAACCCAAGCGTTAGTGCTACAAGGAAGACCAAGGGTCACACCTTGCAACAGACCCAGTCTACTGTTGTTATCAGAGCGGACTCTACCCGTCCCTCTTTGATCGATTTTGTTGTTCCTTCGATTGCCAATGAATCTTCCTCTTTGTTGTCGGCTCCCTCTCATCATGATGGCTCCTTGCGGGTGGATGTTGAAGATCCTCTCCTCTCTCCTCACTCGGAGGACTTTGATTTTGAGTCTTCCTAGTCTGTCGTGCTAAGGAAGAAGAAGGGACTCCCCAAATCCATTGCTTCTTTGTGACCTAGGGTGACAGGAGTCAGATTGGTCCCCTCAGGTTCTAGGGTTGTCTAGTCTTTGTTTGTGTTTCTACAGTTGTTTGTCAGCTATTTTTGTGTTTCTCCTAGTTCATGTTTTGGTTTGAACTAGTTCCTTTTTGGCCCTTTGGGCTCCTGTGTGAAGGGTACAGCACCCTGTAAATGCTGCTTATCTTATCAAAAACATTGGTAGAAATATTTTGTATGATTAATATATATTTTTGATGATAGATCATGCAATGTGATTGAAATATAAATGAAAAAAAATACATAATCCAATACACAAATATTCAAGCTAATATTATGAAGTGCAGAAATTTTATTTCTTTCAATATCTCCAAATGTATTTTACCAAACTTTAGTTGACAAACCCTCTAGTGATAACTTACTTTGTTAATCAACATTGAAGGAAGCTTTATGCCCTGTTTTCAAATACTTTGTTTTCATTCTAAAATTCTGTTGGATTTACTTAAAAATATATAGAGTATATTTTTGTTATAAATATATATACAAAATAATAAAAATATATTTAGAGATTATTGTTTACACATAAAAATATATAAAAAAAATATTTATATATTAAAAAACTTTTATAAACTGCTACTGCTACAAAGTTATTAACATCTCTACTTTTTCATCTTCACTATTATATTTACCGAATTACAAAAATGATATATATGACATGATAAAATATATGCAATATATAAAACTTGATCTATAATTTAAACTGCAAAATTCAAACATTAAATCACCAATGGAATATGAGAACGTTTTACTAATATTGTGATCCTTCATAGCATATAAAACAAACTTGCTCCAAATAATTTACAATGGTATTCAAACCATAAACCCATTTATCACATAGCTAACAAGAAAAATTGGCAACACAAAAATCATGGGCCCTACCTTGGACAAGCCAACACCACTAAAATCATTTAATCCAACACAAATACCTTTTACTAGCACCATAGAAAAGACAAGCAAAGGGCTTCACATTCATGGTGAAAAGAACTATAAAATCATGAGTAAGATGTGGAAAGCATTGACCAATGGCTGGAGCCAAACTAACATGTGTTCCTTCGATTGTTAAAGTGTAAGTGTAAGCAATGAAAATTTGTAAATATGAGCACTTCAAAAATTAACAATAATCCTAAGAGCTTGAATTAGTGTAAGGTAGAATCAAGCAAACCCTTGCTACCAAGATGGAGAATGAACTTTCAATCTATGAAGTCAAAATAGAAATGGATATAAATGCCCATGCCATAATGATGTTATCTTCTAATCATTTTAACTCAAATCAATACTCTGATAGACTGATAGCTTACAAATCTCCTACAAAATGCTCTATCCAAACATATCAAAATGGTAACATGCATTTGTTGTGGTATCTTCAATAGGTTTTTTAGATTTAATATCACCATAAGGAACTACAAAACTAATGGAAACATATGCATCATGAGCAGCATTACATTGTTGGAATAATATATAAAGGATAGCATTCCTTACTACAGTTGCAAATGTACATGTAATTGATGCCCCTGATATTTTTTTGTTTGTGTTTATTGATTTTTTTATTGTGTTTGTTTCAAGTGCCAATCATTATTTTGCATTACATGAAATTATAATAACAAGAAGTACAAGCAATAACATGATCAAATAGCTATACTTGCAAATGATAACTTTCAGATTTAATACTCAAAAATTACAACAAAAAATTTTAGACTTCTTCCAACACTCAACAAACTCAAAAATACAATTCAAACCTAGTTTGAACCATATAACAGCAATGAAGAACTCCAACTTGCAATGATTTACACCAAGGGATAGGTCCATCAAACCCTATGCAAATCTCAGCACCTAACATCTCTATACCAGTCCCAACATTGGCAGCAAACCAAACATTTCTAAGCTCCAAAATTAAGATGTATATATAGATACATATCAAGAGTAGCTTCAAAATTAAGATGTATTCTATTGTATTCAGTTGGCCACACAATCCTGAGACATTAAGAATACAATTATATGAATGCATACAAATACAAATGGGTTGTTAAGAAAAAGGTCCAAATAGACAAATACATTATTTTCTATAGGCATATGGTAGGATCATCTATTAGGTAGCAATCACGGTGATAAAAGTTAATGACAAATATAAATCCTAAGAAATAACCGAAAATAGTAAATGAACACACAAATTATTGAATTTGTAAATGGGGTTTGTAAGGAATAACCCGTTACCAAAAAAGACCCTCATTTACTTATAACAAAAAAAAGACACTGCATAAATATAACTGTTAAATACACAGTTCATGAAAACGTAAGATGTGAAGTAAATAATATATGATACAAAGCATTGAGATTTCAACACAACAATAATTACTAACACATTTTACAGTAAATGAACAAAACTGTGTTGTATTCGACAGCCATACGATAGAAATTTCAATAGAGGTGAAACGATTACAGACTTGGGTTTTTATAAATATGCCCAAAAAATTAAGCAAGGGTGTCATGATATTAATTCCTTAGTCACATGAACATAAAAATGGGTTTTCAGATATATGTCGAAAAAACCAGGCAAGGGTTTCATGAGATTAATTCCTCCAACACACATATTTCAAAAATACCAAGCAAGGGTTTTCAGATATATGGCGAAAAACACATGGTTTTGCATACATATGCCAAACACATCTTGGTTTGTTGATTTATGCCCATATTCACATGGGTTATTAAGAAAAAGGTCGAAGAAGACAAATACATTATTTTATGCAGACATATGGTCAAACCCACGAGATTCCTCATCATTATATCAAACAAAATAATGAAACCATGGAAGGTTTACCAAACTATGAGCACGCAGTAAAATGGAGAGTAAGAAATAATCATTTTACCCCAAAAAAGTGGTGGGAAATAATCCACCACCAAACCCAAAAATATCAAACAGCACATGGTGAAAAAGGTTTGAAAAGGAATGATTTTCCAGGTAAAAACAAGCAGTAATCATTATTCAATCAGAGAAGAAACCCTTCATGGGTCCACAAAAATGTTGAATAAAAAGATTCACGAGTACCATTGTTTGTATTTTGAAAGGAGAATGATGTTTGTCGTTACCTCAACCCGTTGAGAGTAGACACTGTAGACAATGAGAAATGTCCTAAGCCTACAAGTGTCATTTTTCTTCATCCTCTTCCTTCAATAATTGAATAATTTTCAATTACGCTTGATCATATTCCTCTATTAATTAAATAATTTTTAATAATTATTTAATTAATTCATTTTCTAATCTTTATTCTATCTTGATCGATTAAATAAACTAATTGCATCACTAATTTCTCCCTCTTCTCCAATAGTTAAATAAATTATTATTTATTTAATTATTTTGTCACCGTTCATCTATAGTTAAATAATTACCATTAATTATTTATCTATTCACGGTCTTTTAATTCTTCTATAGTTTAACTATCCCATGCCACCTCCCCTATTAAACAATTAAGGTCTAATTTTCATCTCTCTAAATGCTTCTCTTTTCATTTTCTCCAAATAAATAATTTGAATAAATAATTTATTTTCCACTTGCCCATTTCCTCCACTCCATTTTTTAATAAATAATTTAAAATAAATTATTTTTGCACCACCTGGTCAAAGATGCTCTGTCATAATCCCCTGTCATAACATTCATTTCTATCATAGCCTCCATGTCTTGCATGTTTGTCTAGCTATCAGGGGTCATAGTTTTTCCATGCATGGCATATTTTTGTTGCATCAATTTTGGGCCGTTGATCTTGGCATCTTTTCTGAGACTTAATCTCAACCATCCATTTTGTAACCTCCCTCTCATGCATTCTCATCCATTGATCTTGGAATATTTCTAGAAGATTAATCTCAGTCGTCCATTCGAAAGGTTGTCTATAAAAACAACCTTCCTCCATTTTCAGTTTGACAGCTAATTGTCTCCAACTTTCTTGCTACCATTTGCAGGTTTTGCACAAGTATTTCAACAAATCTGAGAGCAAAGTTGCATAATAAGGAGAGCAAGAGAAGGAATCAACTACAATATGGAGAGTACTTTATTTTGTTTGCTTTCATTTTGATATCTCCATTTTGTTTGTATTCTCTTGTTGATGTGGTTTAATAGCTTAGTAGTGTTGGTTGTCACTTTATCTATGCTATTTGATTTCTAACCCCATCTCATAGACACCATCACCATCGAGAAGCTTCCAGCACACGATGAAATGATGAAATGAATTTTTTACCCCTAAAAATCGTGGGAAATAAACCATCATCGGACTTGATCCTATTATTAAATGGAGTGATTGCGTGGTGGTGTCCAATGTTAATGTTTGGTGTTTAATGTGTAGGTGTGGATTAATATGGGCACTAACATAAACCTCCAACATTAACCCATGAATTAGACCATTCACTTTTGACCGTATTTGAATGATAAAATTATTTTAATTGCACCCTAATAGTGACACAATAAGGCATTTTTTAAATATTATTTGGTGGTTATAGCAACGGCAATCGGGACATTTGGTGGCTACAATCGAACAACACCTATAAAAAGTGACTTTTGACCCTTACACGCATATCGAACACTCCCACATTGGATCGAATTGCCCACAAGCCAAAACAATAGCTATAAGCTATTAACTCGTGAGCAAATAAAACTCATAAAAAAAATTTGTTAATTCGACATACAATTTGAATTCTACAGTTGCGCAAACATAGCCCTAGCAGATGGGACAGACATTTTATTAATATTTCAATTTTAATAATTTTTTTTAAAAAAAAAAAAAAACATTTTTTTAAAATCATTTATTAACTTAATAAGTTTGTTATTTCTTATTAATTTTTAAAAATTATTATGTTTATTAATATTTAGATTTTGATATATTTTGACTTTCCATTTAGTTTACTTTATTTTAGTTTTTAATTTAGATTTAAGTTTGAAATTTATTTATTATTTATTTATTTTTATGAAATTACAAATAATAATTAAAAATTATTAGAATTAATTTAATTTATAATTATTTATCTTATTAAAACTTTAATTATTGTAGAATAATTCAATTTTGGATTTTTGTTATAATTTATATAATAAAATGGATTTCAAACAAAATTAAAATTAAAATTTATAAAGAGAGAAGGTAACTTTTGATTAGTCGTTACATGCCAACAATCCAAAGATAGCACGTCCTTGGGAAGTTATGCTCAAGGTAGCATGCATTTAATTAAGGATATCATTAATTCACCTTTAAAACCTCTTTAGTGTACCCATTGCACACTTAGGAGGAAAATAGATAGAGGGAGAAAGAGAAAATAAAAAGAGAAATAGAGAGGGAGACAAAGAGATACAAGAGATAAAAAGGGGAATAGAGGTATAGATATAAAGAAATAAATATGGAGAAACAAAGAGATAGAGATAGGAAGAAAGATAAATAGAGGAAAAGAGAGAAAAGGAGAGACAGAGATAAATACGGTCACATAAAGAGAGGTGGAGAGATAGAGAGATAAAGAGAAATAAGAGACATATATAGAGGTAGAGAGATCAAGAGATAAAGAGGGAAAGAGGACAGAGAGAACAGGAGATAAATAGGATAGAAAAAATAGTAAAGGGAGAAATATAGGGAGAGGGAAATAGACAATGAGAAGAAATCAAAGAAAGATACATAGAGAAAGAGAGAAGGAAAGACAAATATAAAGAGAAATAGGGGAGAGAGGAAGAGAGAGATTGAGAGAATAAAAAGTATAAAGATAGAGAGGGATACAAAGATATAACAAGATCTCTAGATCTCTCTCTTCCTATTTATCTCTATATAAATCTCCCCATGTGTACCTCTCCCTATCTCTCTATATCTCCCTCTCTCTACCTCTATATAACTTCCTACTCTTTCTATCCCTACATCTCTCCCTCTCATTCTCTCCCTCATTCTATCTCTATCTCTCTCTCCGCCCTCTCCATTCTCCATCTTCCTCTCTATCTCTCTCCCCATCTTTATTCCTTACCTCTCTCTCTCTCTCTATGTATATATATACTCTCCCTCTCTGTCTCCCCCTTTTTCTATCTCTATTTCTCTCTCCCCCCTCTCTCCATCCCCATCTCCATCTTCCTCTCATCTCTCTCCCCATCTTATCTCCTTACCTCTCTCTCTCTCTCTCTCTCTCTCTTGCAAACATAACATGAGCCTATTGGTAATGAAACCTTATTATCTTCCTAATTCAAAGGTTTCATTTTAGTTATGTTAACATCCCTCTAAGCAAATGCATAGTTGATTTGATGCTATCCCTTCTCATTGAGACCTTTGTTGCACAAACATTTTCTTAATGTTGCCTATCAATTGATCTCATATAACTACACAAATGTATGAAAAAATTCCCTAATTGAACTTCAACACTTCTTCATTGTACCTATTGCACACCAAGGTGTGATTGCTAGTATAAATATTCTAAAATAAACCTATAACATTACCAATAAATTGTTAAATATTATACAAGAAAATAAAAATGCTTTTAACTTTTCATAGTAGCAATAATTAGTGTAACTACACACAAAATGACCTTTCCCATAGCTTAATAGTAAGTCAAAAAGTTTGCGCTCCAATCAAACATAATTGCAGGTACATCTATTTGGGGTCCATCAAACATGATCATATGCAATCTAGTTTGAGACTTTCAATTCGATACGCCAAGGTTGTAGCTACCATATTAGGTTTCAAATTTATGTCTCCTTTTTACAATTGTATGAAAAGATTCCAAGTCACATGGTACTACAAGATGCTCGCTGCAAATTTTGCTACAACATTACTACAGGTGAGCTCTCTGGAGTGATGCCCAAATGCTTTTAATGTTTGATATGATTGATTGGTTTATAGTCCTGGAGTGTTTTTAAATATGAAAAAGTATTTTTCACATCCTGGACGAGAAGGATCTTGAGTCTAAACATTTTTCACATCCTAGAGTAAAGTTAAATTCATGTAAGATACACGATAAAAAAATTAAATTAAATTGAATCCAAATCAAATCACGATTAAAATGAAAATCATACTAGATCTCACAACAAACAAGGGATAAACAAAATGGAAAAAAAATGAATTAGCCATAAGACTACAAGCAGAAAAAAATACAGATCTCACCTAACAACCCTATAAAACCTAGGTTCTTTCAAGACAGGTTAAAAAATTACAAAAGACATTTCTTCATGGTTATAAAATATTTTAAAAATACTAGTACACAGACAATTTATTTTAAAAACAAAATGTTCTTTTTGGGGGGTTGATATACAGGACTGAAAAACTCAAACCTTTGTGCAACAAAACAAAGATAAAAAAAGACATACACCATGTCCGATGAGACAAACCAAACTACTCAAGAAAACAAAACCAAACCAATCAAGATAACAAAGAAGCCTGAGATACAATTACAACCAAGCTGTGCCAAAAGCAACTACAATCACAAGATAGTGTTAAGACAATCAAGATCCCACTTAGTCAATACCCAGCCCTACACCAATTGACCTCACATCCCACCCTTCACTCCACTTAAAATTCGAGACATTTATTCCTCCTACCATATAAATTAATCATTGATTATTACTATCTCAGCTATCATGTGAATTAGCTCATCCTTCACAATTTAAACATTTGAATCACCAATGCAAATACCATATTATAAATCAATTAAATTTTAAATTATTATTAGTTTCTAAACTACCTAAACAATTAAAATTAAATATTTAAACTATTGCATTCAGAACATTAAATACCTGGAACAAACTTCATTTTGCAAACAATCATAATAGTAAGAAAAGCAATCTAATTCAAATCGATGCTGCAAGTAAAAGCAAGCACAAATCTGTAAAAGCTAAATTTTTGGGCTGATATTCCGATGTCCACATTAGAGGTTTCCATTAAAGGTCAGTGAAGATTCAATAACATCTATGCCCGACATTTCTAACAGGAGTCTGTATTGGAAACCGGCTCCGTTGAGAAGTTATCTCAAATTGAGCATTTCATCTGTGCCAAAGTATAGATGTTTTACTGTGTTTCTAACCTTATAAGGGTGGGATCCCATGAGGGGACTGCAGGGTCTATTTTTAAGGATTAAGAGGTCTCATGGATTGATAAAAAAAACTGCTACAGGATTATTTGGAATCTTTTCCTGAAGAATAGTAGCTCCTACCTTTTAAGACTGCAAATTTGAGGGGTGAAAATGGGGTGGGGCTGGAGATTGCTCCTACAGTTTAGCAATTTTATTTGCCATTTGTAAATCATCTCAACTTTTAAACTTCCTTAATTCTAAAACTTAAATTTTAAGCTGAACTCCACAGTAAACAAGTTGATGAGACCACCAGCTTTCTTAAAATCTGGGGCTTAATATTTTAAGCTGAATTGCTCTACTAAGTTCATCTGGGGCTTAATATTTTAAGCTGAATTGCTCCTACTAAATTCATGGGGTCACCACCTTTAAAAACTTCCTAAAATTTCTCAGCAGCACCCATTGAAAGTTTTCAGGAAACCCCCTCCATGAGACCCCACCTTAAGTCTTCAGTTAATCAAGTACCGTATCACTTTAGTTTGACCTATCTAAAACCCCCTTTTTTGAATGATAGAAACTCACTGGAATCCCCAGGTCCAAACAAAACGAGCAGATCACGAGTTACACTGCTAATTAAGACGACCTTTCTGAAAAGCTCGACAAGATCAATGAGAAAACTTGCGATTTCCTCACTTAAAAACCACCTTGCTTAACAAGGAGCAGATAAATCAGTCGCTCTCTGAGACTCTAGTCTGTTTGTTAACGTTAAGGATTTAGTACCTAAAACCTTTCATTGATCTACTGTACTAATCCTCTTTAAACTTGTATTCAATTAAAACATTAAAATTTCCACTTTTAAATGACGAAGTTCGCTTAATATAAATCCAAGTCCAATAAGATAACAATCTCACATAACAACAGGATTTTTTAACCGGAAACCTTCATTACTCTACTGTACTAATCCGCTTTAAACTTCTATTCAATTAACATTAAAATTTTAAAATCCTCCAGGTACAATAAGATAATAATTTCACATAACAGGATTTAGAATCTAAAACCTTCAATAATGTACTGTACTAATCCGCTTTAAACTTGTATTCAATTAAAACATTAAAATTTAAACTTTTAAATGACGAGATCGTTTATCAGAAACTCTCCAAGTCCAATAAGATAACAATTTCACATAACAGAGCAGATACTCTTCGTCGAATCAAGATCATTAACAAGCTAGAGTTCCAAACGTAACCTCTATCAAAAATATCCCATACACAAATACAGATACGAAACCCTTAGACGTTTTAGAAATGTCCTAAGTAATTCCCAATATATTTTTTCTTTGTATTTTAAAGAATAAAATACAGAAACATTCGCCATTAACCTAATCATCCACAATAATTATTAAAACTTTGCGCAAAAGGCTGCGCAAAGAAGCATCCAACATTCGACTGCATACTAAAACGCTTATAAAAAGAATACAGTCACCGGCAGCCAATAATGGCACCAAACCCTATTAAAAGGACAAACAGAAACCCTAATTAGAAGAAGAGAGAAGATTATGCACTGGTGAATTTGGTCACAGCTTTTGTACCCTCGGAGACCGCATGTTTTGCCAGTTCCCCGGGAAGAGCGAGCCTCACCGCCGTTTGAATTTCCCTGGATGTAATGGTAGGCTTCTTGTTGTAACGCGCCAATCTGGCCGCCTCACTGGCCAGTTTCTCAAAGATATCATTGATGAAGCTGTTCATTATTCCCATGGCCTTGCTAGATATACCGATATCAGGATGCACCTGCTTCAAGACCTTAAACAGATAGATCTTATAGGTCTCGCTGCTCTTCTTATGCTTCTTCTTACCCTTCTTATCTCCGGCCTCTTTAGGGACCTTCTTTTCAGCCTTGGCGGCCTTCTTCTTTTCCGCTGCAGGGGATTTCTCAGCCGCAGGCTTCTTCTCTGCAATGGGTTTCTTCTCTGCCTTGGGTGCCATCTCTAAACTTTACAGATCACGGTTTCGGATCCCGCAAACACAGACCTAAACAGAGCCAAGAAAACGCGATCAGAACGACTGATTGCGAGAACTCGACTACCTATGATATATAGGGAGGACTTTTGCTTTCTTATTGGCTAATCGGCTGTGCCACGGATTGCCGATGTTGGTTCAATCGTGGCCGTCCGCTGAGATATTGATCGAGACAAGAGTACATATTCAACGAAACTTGTACCACGCAGATATAATTGCTTCGAATAACACGTGAAAATCTTTTTTAAAGGTCATTTGGAGAGAGCGGTAAGGATATTTTACTTCGATTTTTAAGGCAAATAAATGACTAGGAAAGATTTTTTAAATTGTTTTATTAACAAGGCATTCTTGCCCCTAAGAGCCTTAACACACAAGAAATAACTAGTGGTCTTGGTTATTGTTCTTAGAAAGAAACGAAAAAAATATCAAAAAAGCTTTCACTCCATACCAACACTATTATAAAAGCTTCTTCAAAGACAACTTCAACTTTTGTGCATCCTTAACTCATAGATACTACATGTTGGAATATCTCATTAAAGATGTATGAAATTGATATTGTGTACTCATTATAATCAATAACATTAGTTGTTGCTCCTTGGCATGTTGTAGTTGTAGTATCATAGTATATTCACTACCATGCATGAGGGTATAAACTTGGCTTTATGCAATCATACTTTCTTTTTGCAAGGAGCAGCATATCATCATCCATTTTAGGCTCACCTTTTGCCCTTGGGGGGCAAGAGGTTAGGTAGCCTTATCCTAGTATGACACTTGTTGTTGCCTCTTTTGGGTTGGTTGATTGCCTCCCATGTATATATAAGAGCAATCTTCGAATGTGGACGACATGTCTGAAATTGGCTCGCATCTGACATACTTTCTTTAGCATTGCATTTTGGGGGCAACCCCTTATTCATGATGTAACTTCATTTGGAAACATATGACTTGGCATATGGCTTTCCAAATAAGCTCTCATATCTTATTTATTGTTAGCATTGATTATTTGCTACTTTAAAGTAATTGCTCAAAGCAATGGTGTTAGCAATTTCTTTAAAGTTGGGGCATACATCAGCATTATTATTTTTTTCAATTTTTATATTCGTTTTGTTTCATTGTGCGATCTTTTTTTTTCTTGTGATGCATCTTTTTCTTGGTGGTGTGATTGAGTTTGGTGTCCTTCAAGAGTGTGATATTTTTTGGCATACGACTTTCCTCGTAGTGGTGATTCTATGTGTTGCATTCCCTAAGTTGTGAATCTTTCATCTGAAACGTGTCCTCTCTTGGAGACATTAGGCACGATGTTCCCTAAGAGGAGACCTTACATGAACTAATAAAAATCCCTTTGAACAAACTTTATTTGTATTTTGTTCCTAATTATTTAGCATAACACAACTTGTTAACCTTATGAAACTCGAAGTTTATATTTTTATGGTGCCTTATCGGAGTTATTAAAGATCTAGCTTTGGTACAGTTAGTATGATGAGAGCCTGTAGACCGAGCATGACTTTCTCATTGTACGATGAGAGTCTGTAGACCTAGCATGACTTTCTCACTTAGCCACTTTTGGGTGGCTCGCCTAGTGGATAGCCTGAGGTTCCATTAGCCTGTGTGAGTGTGTGTTGTTGTTTGCATAGTGGACATCATGTTTCTCTTGTGAACGTTTTTGGACAAACAGCCAAGACGTGTTCCACATCGCATTGGACAATTAAGGTTTGATCCGCCCTTTTTTTTGGACAAATAGTTGAGGCATGTTCCACATCGCATTAGACAACCGAGGCTTGATCCAATTTTTTTGTTTTTACTTTTCTTTTTAGTTTCTGTTGTATGATTGAGTAATCTTGTCATTGTTGCATACATGTATTTTTAATGTCTACTTTAGTATGAGTTTGACACAAGGTCATCCTCTCACTAAAGTGGGGGCTAAATGTAGTGTAGAAATATGTATCCATTTTACATTTTCACACTTGTTTGGGTCTTCCTAGTTAAATTGGACTTAAGTGTGCCTTTTTTTAGTTTTGTAAGATGTATCCCTTTACACCTTCACACTTATTTAGGGCTCCTTTAATTAATTGAGCTTAATTATGCCTTAATTGACCCCTTAATTCATTTACCAAGCCTATTTTATTATATTTTTCGAAGAGGAAACCCGACATTCATTAATACTTTAACATAGCACTTCTCATTGAGCAATGTGTGTCCTAAGTTTAGGGCCTTGGGACCATGAGCGAATGGGTCCTCCCTTGACCTTAGGACCTAAATTTAAATTATGTTTTTGATGGTATTTTAGCATATTCAAATATGTATTTCAATGTCAACTTGTGATATTTGAATTTCGAGAAATTAAAGATACATATCTATAAATATAAGGCAATTTCACTATGTTTCACCTAGCAGATTTATGAGCAAGTTTATGAGATTTCAAAAGCATTTTGGAGAACTTCAAGGCATTCAAGAGTAGATTTATTGAATTTTTATTGCAGCAATCAAGATCCAATCATCATATCAAAGTCTTCTTGCATCATGCATGTCTTTGGAGCTAATATGGTGATGTAGATTTCATGATCCATTCAAGCATTCAAAGCACTATTGCAAGTCAAGATTCAAGGTTCAAGATCCACATCCATTGAAGCCATTTCATGCAAGTTGAAGATCTACATTCCAAGGTTTATTCAAGGTTTTGTTAAGTGGTAACATTGATTTCTTCATTCTTCATTCCCTCTTTCATGTTTCATTTCATTTCAAGGTTTTATTACCAAAACGGGTTTTTGCCAAGGCAAATCTCCATTCACCAAAAACAAAATATTTTTCCCTTTCATGTTATGTTTGCAGATCTAGGTGGAAGAAATCTTGAAGACCTTTTTTGAAGATCAAATTTGGAGAACTTGTAAAGTTGCAAAAGTTGTCATAAAAATTGCCATCTAACGAAAACTCATCTACATAATTTATTTTTCGGCTTTTCGAACCTCAAATCTAGGAAAATTGGAAGATTCAAATTTGTAGCAAAAGCTCCTGAAGGTTGCATAAAAATCCTAAATCATGACCCATTTGCCCATAGATGAATAAGTCCCAAATCAACTTTAGAAACTGACTTTTGGTGACTAGTACACATGCTTTTTCCCTTCTCTAATCTGCATTCTATTTTATGTTTCTATCAATATTGAGCTTAATCTTGTTGTTCCAAGTGTTAAATTAAAATTTGGTTTTGATTTACTATTTTTAGTTTTTCTCCCCAAAGTGTTGTTTGACCTAGACATCGTCTTGACACAAAAAGGAAATCTAAAGATTCACACCTTGAGTTGACTCACCTAAGGGTTGTAAGACAATTCCTTGTGTGGATCTCATTTTCTAATGAAATTGACAAAGATAGGTTCATCATATTCTATTGATACCAAACCTATTTTTCATTATATATTTATATATATATATTACACTTTCTTTGATATTTCAAATTGTTCTATAAATAATCAAACAAGCTCATCATTTTCTATATAGTGAAATGTCAATAACTTCAAAATAAAGCCAACTGTTTGCATTTGCAATATATATTGCAAATGCAAACAATTTCCTTTATGTTCTATATAGTGAAATGTTAGTAACTTTAAAATAAAGCCAATTGTTTGCATTTGCAATATATATTGCAAATGCGAACAATTGGCTTTATTTTGAAGCTACTAACATTTGACTATATAGAACATGATGAGCTTGTTTAATTTTCTATATAACAGTTTGAAATATCAAAGAAAGTGTAATGATATAGGGGAGAGGGCATGATGGTGGTGTGGGCTATGGTAGTGTAGTAGTGTGGCAATGGAAAGGTAACCTAGAAACAGATGTCCACTACCTTCTCAAATCAAGAAACACCTTAGCTTCTACTATTTATTTTTATATGAATATATGTTGAATCATCAACAACCTACAATTCACAATGGTATGTGCTATTCATTTCAAATATTTAAAAACAAATAGCCAACACAATAACATATAACTCATAATTTAAAATTCATTGTAATTTGAACAACAGATAGAACTTAGAAAACAATAATGAAAGTTGATATGAAAATCATATTTCAGTTCAATTATACCATTAGTTGAAATGCCATAATAAATTTAACATTAGATGAAATATGCATACTTTGGAAGCTGCAATAGGTGTCTAAAGTAAGTCTCCAACAGGTGCCCGAAACTAAAATTGAAACTATAAAATATGCAATATGAAATTGGGAAATATGCAATGCACAATATAGGTAACTCGTATAAATAGGAA
Source organism: Sequoia sempervirens (assembly GCA_007258455.2). Taxonomy (NCBI): domain Eukaryota; kingdom Viridiplantae; phylum Streptophyta; class Pinopsida; order Cupressales; family Cupressaceae; genus Sequoia; species Sequoia sempervirens. The sequence continues at coordinate 368,380,568 of VDFB02000003.1, read as the reverse complement.
TTTGAGAGAAAGTTGGAAAATTTGAAATGTTGGAGGGAATTTGCATATTCATACATTAAATTAATGATAGAAGTGATATGAATTATAATGTTTAAATTAAACTATGTGGGTTTTTCAATTCGCACCTATGTGAATGTGTATTGGAAATGGATGGCTATGCACAGATAAATTGCTCTTCAAATTTAGAGAGGAAGTTCCCACTTTGTTGATTATGCTTTTAAAAGAAACAACTAAACTAATGGCCGATCTTTTTATTCTCGGCTTGAGAGCACAAGGTTTATAAAACTCTTTGTGTCATAGCTATTATTTTCTCTAGTTTCGTAAATCCAACTACAACTAATCCTACACTAAAACACTTTTAATTTCTCAAGTAAATTCAAAGCAAGAGAACTTAGAAGTAAACGAGTATGAGTTTCTGACACAAAAGCTTAAATAAACTTGCATCCAACATCCACCTAAAGACTCATTGTACTTTCAGTTGTAAGTTGAAATAAAGATTACGAAAGCCAATTATTGAAAGAAATGAGACATTGGATCAAAGCACAAAGGCATGAGATTTATTTCCTCAAGGCTGATAGGGACAGGGTTGGATGGAAACTCTCACCGTTCCATGCTCTGAGTCCTCGCCTTGAGAACTCCTAAGGGATCTTTTTCACCCTGACCTATAAGTCCTATCCCTGATAATAGAACCCCTGGTCTTACTGGCCAACCCTGCTATCATTTACAATACCTTAACCAAGCAATTCTTGGTGCTTTTCCTCACATTCACCAACTAGCCCTTAATACACTTAAAGACTAACTAACCTCCAATTCTCGCCAACCTTGTTACAGGGGTGTGTGTTAGCTTACTTGGCTTCAAAATCATCTGTCAAAGGTCCTTGGTTGAACTACAAACCTCAATTCTCCATCGCTAGCATATAACCCTATTCTAGGGTTTGGGAAGGCTACTAGCCTTGAGCCCCTATTAGGCCTCCTTATACAAGTAAATTGGTTAGAAATCCTCACCTTTATGAGATTGTTCCAAACTCCCTTCTGACACCCTAGTTCTTTTTCCAAGCTCTTTAATATTTTTTAGGTTTTGGAACCCTCTCTGTCCGTACACAGGCAGAACTCGGGTTTCTCTAAAAACTAGGGTTTTATTGGCCATTTTCTTGGTCCGTATGCTCTTTCCAACCTCCAAATGATCAGTCAATAACTCTACCTTCTTGACAACCTTTATGAAGGCTCCTGCAACCACTACATGCATTTCCTTATCAAAAATCATCACCCCTGCCACGTTAGGACTGTGTGTTTCACTGTCTTCCCAAATCGGGTATCCACAAACTCGCCTAGGGAAAGACTTTGATCATGATTCCAGAACTCCTATTGACTTCTACAACTAAGATATGTATAGGTAGGGATCCTGGCCACATTCCCATCAAGTCCATACTTCCTGGTATGGAGGGAATGCAGCCTAAAACCTCATATTTATACAGTTTCCAGTCAAAACAACAATATGGGGAAAACAAAGAATTTACAAGAATGGATGAAAGCGGTGAATTAACTAATTAATGTGCCAAAACCAAAACTACCAGAGGCTTCACTACATGCCAAACCAAACTAAAAAATGCCTCTTTCAATTCATATAGCAGTTGTCACACAACAAGAACAGAAAAATAAGAACTTCCACACCAAAATCACTGTTTCTTTGTTATTCTCATAAAAAACTACAAATGTTCCAAACCTTCCAACCTTTCAAACAGGTCGAGAGCTCCCTTTTAAATGCTTGTAAATAGTTAGGTTTCCTTTTTCAAGCTCAAGAACGACCAAAAGTTGAGCGTTGGAAAACATAATGTGTTTAACAACCTTGGTCTCAAGCTTAGAAAACAACCACAAAATGGATTGCAAAACTTATTCAACTTCTAACCTAAGAAGAAAAGGTCCTCAAACACAATTAAGATGGTGTTTCAAGACCTTACATAACACAACAAAATTAAACTTTAACCAAAAACTACAATAAAGCTTAAACCTTGCCAGGTGCTCCAACTTTGCCAGTGCTCCTGCACCAAAGGCTTTCTTAAACAAAAATAGCACATTTGGGACAACAGATTGTATGATGAAACAAACACACAATAGATGATCAAAGCAACTTTATAACATGACATTAAACAATAAACTGAACAATGATTTGTAGGATGAAACAAACACACAATCTTGTTCTTACGTAATGTGAACCAACACTAAATAGCAATATTACAGGCGAAATGGCTCAATAATTTGTTATCACGAGCAAAATTTAAATAAACAATGAGCAATATGCTCTTATTTTTACACATTCACAATAGTAGGGAACCCTAAAATCTACTTGAGTTCACAATAAGCCTTGCCAATCAACAAGAGTTATTACTATGTCTAAATAACGATAACTTAACAGTTAACTGGAAAGACTACCTCAATTAACTGGTCTAAAACTAACACTAACTAAACTTTCCAACATGCAAGTCTTATTGATATGAGAATTAACTGATAATTGACATCAATGAACTAAAATCTAATTGAAAGTTCCAACTCCACCAAAAGATATTCCTCAGGAAGAGATAAACATGCATGAAATCAACAATTTGAACTCAAGAGTGATGTTGAGTTGACTGTTGCCTTTGACTCTATCCTTTGGAGAAAATCGTGGGATCTAACTAGTTGTTCACTCCAAGCCATCTTCAACAATCATATTCTCCATGAAATCATTAACAGCATCTTCTTCAGGCATTATGATATTGTCCAAGATAATGGACTGTTTTCTCAATGTCTTTTTTCCATCTGTGATCAATTACAAACATTCTTTGACCTCCTCAGTTGCCTTGTCAAAATTTGTTGACATCATAGAAAAATGATTCAACTTTGACAACATAAGATCACCATCAAATCCATCACATACCAAACTCTGGAATTCTGCTTGTACGATATCGAGATTGATTTAGGTACCATCCTCATGAAGATAATGGCATGGGGTCTGTGTGATGAATCCACTTATGAGCTTGAGAGCACCGGTAACATTTTGTTTAACTTTAGCCATCTTGTAGAGACTCTTTCATAAGTTTCTACTTTGAAGAGGTGTTGTTCTCTCCAAGTAAATAGCTTCCTTTTGTCTTCATCTGCCTCAACGACATCATATGCGATTTCCAAATGAGAAATGATGATCTCATCTCTTGGTTTGTTTTCTGCCACACTCAAATCAAGCTACTTAATTCATGTACGAAGATCGTGGGCCCGTATACCTTAATTGGTACATTTCTGCAAGAATGTATCTACCCTTGGTAATGAACTCTTTGATCTAGCTTTCCAAATGCTTTCCATGATTAACCAACTGACCCAATCATTGTTGATCTACAGGTGATTCCAGAATATGTGGAAAAATATCCACAACATTTGAAGTTCCATGAAGAATATTTGAAATATATTGTCACTATTGCTTATTTTCAGCCTTGAGGGCTACTTTTTCTTCTCCGTCAATCTTCATCACCCGCTCCTGGAGATTACCTACAACCACCTTAAAGATGTTCACATCCATGTGTTAACTACTTCTACCAAGGTTGGCTTTAATAAAGGTGAAATCATTAGCCTCAATATCATTTAGTCTCTTGCCCTTCGATGGTGTAGCAACCTTGATAACAATCTTTGCATCAAGTTTCTACTCTATATGCACATGTTTCTTGATCTTCTTATCTGATGTGTCTTGATAGACATTGTCAAAATTAGAAAGATCCAACTAATAGGAAGGCTTTCACCTCTTTCTACCCAATTTTTTCTCAAGCCAAGATGAATGGTCTATGCTAACCTCTCTGGGAGAAATGGTGAAAGCTATGTCAACTCCTAATAAATTAATTGGCGCTAAGACTCCATGAACCAATGATTCTAATTTTGAATCTATTTGAATGGGAAGAGGCTGAGGAGATAATGGTAGACCAGAAGATGAGGACCTTGCTTCAACTTGTGCTACTAGTGAGCTACTGGAACTTCTGATACCTTTGTTGGTTGTTATTGTTGACTTTTGTTTCCTTTCAAACCCTTTGTATTTCTGCTAACTCTGACACCTTTGGGTGGATTGCTCATGGCCTTGACTATGGATTTTCCCTTGGAAGAGGAAGGCAATGAAGGATGTATAATTGGCGGCTTTGAAACTGGTACTACCCTCCACATCCTCTTATTGTCCAAGAAAAGCATACTGATCTTGACAACCCAGCTTGATAGATCCTTAATTGAAGTTCTCTCTTTGGCGTACCAATCTGGTTGTCGAAGAGCATAGCAAGCAACTTGATCTTTGATGTATGTAGAAAGAAAAACCTCTCCATCATCATCTAATAAACCTTCAACATATTCTGATAAGAAATCAACAACTTGAGGAAGAGTGAGTCTACAATAATGGTGCCTACGTACTTCGAATTCATCCTCACAATTGACCCAAAAGTCTTCAAGTGTTGGCTTGTGTGAATGATTCTGCTCTAATCAACCTGCAAAGTGGCCCAAAGGATCATACAAGTGCTTTTCATTGAGGAACTTGAGATGAAGCTTTGAAAATTCATTGTTCATCAACTTACAATCAACTGTTGACTTGCATTTGTATATGCCCAATCCACATGGAAAAGTGAAGGTTGTCTTATGCCAATTGAGTAGAAAAGAATGAACCTCATGAACTTGTCTCAAGAACTCCATGAACAAGACCTTGTCAGATGGGTATCTTGGTAGCATTAAAGGTTCTCTTGAGAAACCATACACTCTAATGTAAGTGAATGTAGGAATTGGGTAAACCAATATGCCTAATTCACCATTGTTGATTTGGCATCAGTTGAAATCCTTGTGTGCATCCCGTTGTCAAGATCTCTCACTATCTTCATCAAAAAATGATCGTTCACCTACTTGAAATACCATTCAGCTTGAGAGAACTACAACTGTGGAAAGTATTCATGCACACACTGAACACCAAGAGTTCCAATGGTGTTCAAAACTCTAAAATTTCCTTGGAAAGCAATTAGGTAGATGAGATATGAAACCATATGAAACTAATAGATCTTGAGAAATCCTATGATTTGCTGGTGAAGAACATCACTGATCAACAATGCCTAGTCATAATGTTTTTTATTATTGACAATTTGAGAGATGACATAAAATATCCATGGTTGAAACCTATCAACTTCTTCTTCACTCGCGATTTGGCTGAGCAAGGTAATTAGGACAACAATCTCATCTTTGAATTCTCCATGCCGAAGCTTCTTTGGCAAACTGTTTTGTTGCTTTTTCTTCCACCTTTGGGCAACCTTATTTTGGGATCTACCCTTTTTTTCATGTCATATATTTTCACATTCATCCATGATTAGGATGAAATTATCTGCATGAGGTGGAATGGTGAAACACTTCTCAATATCTCTTGGCTTGAGGCTACAGATAACACACCCATTTGTTGATTGAATTTGTCATGTATAAGGGTTGTAATGTTTGATGCATGCAATGACAAACTTAAGATATGATACTGTGATGGGAAAAGAAGTTATTTCCAGCAATCCAGAATGATCAAGATGCTTGATTGTAGTATTGTCTATGCCTTCAAATTGCTCAAATTAATCATTGGATGAACATAACGCAAGTCGGTGTCAAAAGTCTTCAAGAAGTCATGACTCAAGACCGATTTGGTCATGTATTCAGTTGGATTGAATTGCATACTGAAAAACTAGACTTTTGACTATAAACTCGAATATGTTCATACAAACTTCTAAAAAAGCTAAAAATAGCCTCTAACTACTTTTTTGGAGGTAGAATTTTGGAAAAAAAATCTGAGATATGGGTTTTGTTGAGAATGTCATTCCGATCAAACCTAGATCATCCATTTTTAAAAAATATGACTTTTTCAAGGACATGCAAAAGAAACCTCAAAAAGAGGGAAGCAGCGAGGCAAATTTTCTAAAAAATTATGGAACATGGGTTTTATTGCCAATGTTGTGCTGATTGAACCTAGATAACCAAATTTTGAAAAAGATGTCTTTTTTACCACCATGCACAACCTTCAACTTTCAGCCTGAAGTGACTAAAAATTTTGGAACATGGGTTTTCTGGCCAATTTTGTACAGAGCAAACCCAGTTGATCAGAATTTAGAAAAAGACAGAAGAAAGAGAAACCCTCAAATTTAGGGTAGAAACTTTGAAGAAAAAGTTGTTGATTTTCAAGAGAAGCTAAAAATATGAGGACCCAAATTGTTGAAAAATGAAGAAGCCAATCGCCTTTTCCTAAAAACTGATGCCTTGGAAAAACAACTAAAGGAAAAATATTCTTTTATGAAATTTGATCTTGAATCTTTGAAAAAATATGAAAAATATCTTCTTTAGCACCTCCAAATCCTATTTGCATGAGAAAAAAATGAGCTTTCCTTCAACTTGTGATGAAGAGAATGGACACCTTAATGCTTAATTAAATGATTTTTCATGAATAATGGTGTCACATTCAATTAAACCTTAAATTTAAGAATCAAACGATTTCATTGGACCTCCATTTAGTCAACAAAATGTGATTAATCCTTCAAATAGGTGTCAATTATCATGCATGAGAGAAAGGGCACAATTAATGGAGCAACTCATAGTTCCATTTGGAGGTGGAACTGAAGACTTATTGATAGGGTGATCCCACAATACTGGTTTACAATTCCAATGAGGAAGGAAAATTGTAAAAACGCTCCTATGATTTATTTTTTTTGCTTTTTAGGGGTTCTCACGAACTGGGGTATTCGAATGGACCCTGGTTCGAGCGAACCCTATTAAATGATGGGACCCACTTTTTTGGCATTTTTTTATAACAAAGATAATGGAAAATTAAATAAAAGGGGGGGTTCACTCCAACGGGGGTCCATTTGAACCCTAGTTCTAGCAAACACCCAAGGGGAGTTTGCTCGAGCCTGGATCCATTCAAACCCCCCTTTTTTTTCCCTTCTCCCCCTCTTGCACCAAATTTATGCAAAAAAATTCCCTTCAAAACTCGGTTTGAGGATGAAAATGGAGGAGACTTCACAGACCCAACTAGATGATGGTAGTCCTTGGAACGAGCTATCCATCAAATATAATTTTAATATGTTATGGTTTTATTATGTATTTTATTTTTTAGTTTGATTAAACATAGGTTTTTCACCAAAAATCAAGTTCTTTGTTTTGCACGTTAGATTATAAAAAAAAATTGAAAAATATAAGTGCACTAGATATTGATGTCCTTGATCCAACAAAAAAAAATGAATTTCGATACATACAAAAAAATTTATGCCTTAGCCAGTGAATCATGTCTAAATTGTAAAAGGTTTGACTTTGAAACTTAATTAAGAAAAGAATAATCAATGAAATGCTATGAAACCAATTCCATGCACTAGATATCGTAGTTACGAATCTAAATTCGAAAAAATTAAAATTTTATCCTTCATAGAAAAAAATTTATGTGTTAGCCAGTGACGTCACTCTTTAAAAATGGTGTTTATTGTTAAAAACTAGTTTTTGAAAGAGATGGAAAAAGAAGTGCAATCTTATTCAAATTTTTTTGGAAAAAATATATTTAGAATCTACAAACTAAATGTCACAAATCACTAGTTTGTATCATCTTCAAATTCCTCATGGTTTAGCCGCTAAAGGTGCCCAAAAGTGGAGATTTATTTAAAAAAATTCAGTTCAATGTCCAGTTTGGCCAAAAATTGTAAACCATTTAAGTTCAGTTGGCGAATCCGTAAAATTTAGAGTGGCTAGAGCATGCAAACACTTCAAAAATATCTTCAAGTCAAAGTTTGACTTTGGATGCCAACTTCCTAGACTTAGAAACTTTTTTGAAATTTTCTATCTTTTAGCCTTTGCAAATGTCACTGAAGCCTCTGTTTGATCACTGATTCTGAATGACCAATAGATCCAGTAGACTAACTAACAATCTCGTTGAAGAGCAAGATCAAAACTGGAAAGGAACTTCTTGAGGTTGCAAACCCTAATTTTGACTTCTAGATCATCAAAACTCTAGGTGCGCCTAGCTAGTAGGGGACTTTTACTCATTAGACTTAGAAAATTTTCAAGAATTTTCACCATCTCAAACTTGATTTTCACCTCCCTTCAGTTTGGATTTCCCAGCACTTGACAAATCTTCTGAGTTGTCTAACAGGTTGACTACGGAGCTAGATCAAAATTGAACATGATCTTCTTGAGGGCATAAACCCTAAAAACTGCATCTAGCATGTTAAAATCTTGGCACTCTTGGCTAGTAGGGGCGCTTTTATTGCTAGACTTAAACCATTTTTACAACTTTCTAATTTTATCCTTTGTGCTTCGTTCTTCGTTCCATTTGCAGCTGTCGGTTATTGACAATTCTTATGATCAGGCTGAGATACTCAATGGAAAGCTTAAAGAAATCCAAACAGGATGAATATTTAGGCAAACCCTAGCAACTACATTTGAGGGCTCAAAATCCCAGGCACCCCTGGCTAGCAAGGGCGCTTTTGTGCTCTAAACTCACAATTTTGACCTTGACTTCCATGACTAAATCCTTATGTTTGACTCCTGATTCTGGCTATTTGGAAACTCCAATTAATCCATTGACAAACTTGTTCTAAAGCTTGATCAAGTCTGAGACAAACATCTTAGATGGCATTTACTCAAAAAGCTACATTTGGTGCCTCCAAACTACCCTTGGCTAGGAGGGGCACTTTTCCCCGTTAGTGTTAGTCAAATTTTGACTAACTTCATTTCCCTTTATCTTTCTCCATTCTTCATTTGATCTTCAAATTCGAGCGTTAGATAGATCTCTTGGACTAGCTAGTAGGTTCATCACGAAGCTAGAATAATTTTGGAGAGGACTTCTTGGAAGTGACAAATCCCAAAAACTTGATTTGAGCCTTCGAAACCTTGGGAGCCCCTGACTAGAAAGGGCACTTTTATGCTCCAAACTTAGAAAATTTTCCAACCTTTTCAATCTTCAAATCTCCCCTCGCTCATGCATCGTTTCCCGAGCATCTTTCATTGTTGAGTGATGTGTGCAACATCTAAAACCTTGATTCTGAGACTTGGAAATTTAGCCATCCTCCATTGATGACCCAGAGCTCATGCTTCATTATCCAAAAAAGCAAAATAGACCTAGATAGAAATACTGACAATATGATGATTCTGACAGGACCAGCCTAATCAAGATGTAGAATCAACCAATCGGAATTAGTTTGGGTTGCATGCATGATGTTCCTATTTTTTAGGGTTTTTCTATTTTTAGAAAATTTACGAACATCCGTTTTACAACAAACCCAAAAAAACCTAGAAAAAATTCTATTTTAAAAAAAAAATGTTTTTAGAAAATTTCCTAAAATTTAGGGCCAAAAAATTGAGATCTGGGTTTTGTAGACAAGGTTGCTCTGAGCAGACCTAAATTGTCAAATTTTGAAAATTTTGAGTTTTTGATCCACATGCATGACATGCAAATTTCTATTTTTTCAAAATTCCAACTTTGAACAATCTTAAGATTTTGACCATTTTAAACAAAATACCTTAATGAAGCAAAAAATTTGTTTGGGTACAACATTAGGCTCTGTCTAGGGGACCATGTTGAATACTTACGGCATAGGAGAACCAAGAATCTCTTGGAAAAAATGTAGGCCAGTGTGATATCAATTAGGTATTGGAGTTGGGATCTTTCCTAATCATCTAAGAAGTTGGAAACTTTCCTAAAAATCACCTAAAAGTAAGACTACCTAAGAAATCACCTAAAAACACAACAAAATTTTACGAAACGGGGAAAAACATAACTACATCACGAAAATAAAAGAAAAGTATTTACAAAAATTTACTTCGCCCCCAAATGGATGAAATACTTTAGATATTTCTCGTTGTATGGCAGTGGGAAGAGCCTTCCATCTGAATGCAAGAGAATGTAGGAATTCTCCCCTACAAACTCATGGATTTGGAATGGCCCTAACCACGAGGAATCAAAATTTCCATGCATTCCTTTGGGCTCATGTCTTTTGTCCCATAACAAGATCTTCTCCAACCTCGAAATCTTGCTAACGAGCTTTCTTATTAAAGATCTTACTTGCTTGTGGTGTTGAGTGATTCTATCAACCACCTTCACCCTTTCTTCCTCTAGCTTCATCAGGTACAAAACTTGCTTCTCGATTGGATCTTTGAATTCCTATCTTCCACTACAATGCCAGCTGCAAAGCGGACATCTCTAGTGTGATGGGTAGCATTGCTTCTATACCATACATGATTATGAAAGGCGAAGTTCCAATGAATCTCTTGGGATTAATTATATCAGCCCAAAGAGCATCATATAATTTCTTGTGCCAAGATCGTTGATTTGAGTCAACTAACTTACGTACAATTGTGACCATATTCTTGTTTGAAGATTTGGCTTGTCCATTACCTTGAGGGTAATAATCTGACACATGTGACAATGTGATGTTGTGACCAAAACAAAAATCTAGGAGCTCCTCATATGAGAAATAGGTTGTGTTATCAATCACAATCTTGTGAGGTACCCTGGAGCGTGAGATGATATTCTCTTTCAAAAAGTTGCAAACGACTTCTGAGGTATCCCACTTGGTAGGAATGGCCTCAACCCATTTTGTGAAATAGTATGTCACTGTAAGGACATAAATATGTCCCTTGTTGGAATGTGCATTGATGGGACCTACAAAATCCATACCCCATTATTGAAATGGAGCATCAATGACCACTAACCTGAGTGGAATGGCTGCCAATTTGAGTTTGCCAACAAATTTCTAACACATTTGATATCTATGCACCCATTCGTATGTGTCATGAAACATACTTGGCTAGAAAAACTGTGCTTGTAGGATCTTGAATGTCGTGACCCTTGATGAGAAGTGACCACCACACGCTTCACTGTCAAATGCCTCCAACAAGCTCTATTGTTGGTCTTTACTGACGCATAGTAAAAATGTTTCGTCAAGGCCACACTTGTACAAAACATTATTCATAAGCACATATTTTTGTGCTTTCAGCTTCAAAGCCTCTTATGTTGTTTGTCCATGTGATGTGGACATTCTCCATAAGTTAAATAGTACTATATATCAATGTACTATTCCTCAGTAGATTCAAATAGTAGGACCATAGGAAGGTCCTCTTCAATCTCAAATTCAAGTTTTCCATTGCCTTGGCGCTTCTGATCACCATCTTCTACTAACAATTGGCAAAGGCCTCGTCCACGAATGAGCTTGGTTGGCTTGATCTCCAAATCATACTCTTGAACCTTAGCAATCTAGTTTCCTCTCTTTGGACCATCTCATGTTGAGTTAGCACACTTTTTACCGTTGGATCAGTAACAAACACCGTTGTATGGGAGCTCAATATATATAATCTAAATTTTTTGGCAGCCCTAATGACAACATACACATTCTTCTCAATTTGAGAATAGTGCGATTCACTATCTTTAAAGCTGCTACTCGTGAAAGCTATCGAAGATTCTCCTTCTTCATTCAACTTTTGTGCTAGTATGGCAGATAGAGTGTGTTCTGATGCATAACAATAAAGGATGAATTCCTTTTCAAAGTTAGGACGGACCAACATTGGTTCTTTAGCAATGGCTTCTTTTATGTTGATGAAGGCTTGCTTGCCTTCTTCTATCCACTCGAAAGGGGATGTCTTTTTCATCATAGCTAATATATCCTTAGTAGCTCTGAGAAATTAGGTACAAACCTTCTTATGAAATTAATTTTACCAAAGAAGGAAGCACTCCTATTTTACTTGTTAGAAGAGACATGTTCTTAATTGAATCCACTCAATTTGGGTCAATCCTAGTTCCCTCCTTGGAGACAATATGGCCAAGAAACTTTCCCTCTGTCACCACAAAGATAGATTTTTTAGGATTCAATGAAATTTTGTGGTACCTGCATCTTTCAAATACTTTCACAAGATGTGAAAAGTGATCTTGCCACTTGTTTGAAAAAATGGTAAGGTCATCAAGGTAGACAACTATCAGTTTATTTTTAAGATCCCCAAAAGCCAGATCCATGGCTCTTTGAAAAGTCGCACCAATGTTGATGAGGCCGAAAGGAATCCTCTCATAGGAAAATGTACCCCATGGGGTAGTGAAATCTATTTTTATTTGATCCTCCTCTACCACTGCAATCTGATTATATCCAGAAAAATCATCAAGCAATAATAACATTTTTGAATCGATGATTGTCTACAAAGTGTGCTCCATGATCAGGAAGGGACAATTATCCTTCAAGGATGACTGGCTCAGGTTCCTGAAATCTATGTAATTTATGATTTCTCCATTCTTTTTGCGTACAGGAACTATATTTGACACCCAGGTGGAATGATGTATTGGAAAAATAATCTTGTCCTCCATTTTCTAAATTTTCATGTAGATAGTGTCTTGGATTCATGGATTGTAATGTCTTTTCTTTTGCCTAAAAGGCTTGACATCGAGCTTTAGAGGAATCATGTGACACAATTTGATGGGTGTGAATACTTTCAAGTCTTCGTAAGACCAGGAAAAAACATCTTTATATTGTTTGAAAAAGGGTGATAAACTTCTCGCTTTCTTCTAGAGTACAATACTTGCCCAAGTTAACAAGTCAAGGCTTGTCTTCAGTGCCAATGTTCACTTGATAGTTTTTAGTAGAAGTACTATCACCTGAATTATTTTGATCTTGAAAATATCTATCATGCTTGTCAAAAATGTTTTCTAAAGAAATAAAAACCTTGGCAATTTGATTTCCTTTCAATTGAATAATTCCCGAGTCTATAACTTTAGATTCTTTTGTGATTGATTCTCTGAAAAGAGCAGAACTACCTTCAAAGAATAATCCTTTGTGACTATCTCCCATGACGAGAAATTCTTCAATGCGGTTGTCATTATCAAAGACCTGCCATTTGTTGGAATTATTAAGAATAATTGGCCTATATATTAGCTCAATAGGGAAGGAATTATGATGAAATTCAAAATTTTGCATGAATAAAGTGGTTGATACTATGAGGGAATCCACTTTGCTATTGTTTGTTCATAGAATATACTTGATGCCAAATGCCTCAGACCAATTGATGGCATCCCACACCCTTTGTCTATAGGACCAAAGGCGATCTTTTCTAACTTGGAATTGATCTATGATCTTCTTGACGATCAACTCTATGTCACCTTTGACTCTAAGTAATTTGATTCCCATATCCTTTACATTTTTGAGACCTAGGAGAAGCACCTTGTATTCTATCATGTTCTTGGTGCATTCGAACTGCAATCGGTATGCAAAAGGATATAAACATCCTTCAAGAGAAATGATAACAATCCCCGCTCCTGAACCTGCTGTCGAGCAACTTCCATCAAATTTCATGGTCCATGTTTCTAAATCTTCTATGGACTTGCTTGTAGAACATACAACTTGTTGATTTTCTTCATTCAGCTCTAACAACATCATATATGTGCCAGGACCCATTTCTTGATAAAGTACTTGTGCTTGGGGATCCTATGATTTTACCACTGTGAATCTTGCTTTCGCCTCTGGCTCCAATTTGAAGCTTCCTTTATTCAATGGAATGTTTGAAAATGACCAATCCAATTGGATCTCTCCACCAAGATCCTTGCAAAAAAATTTACTCAACAACATCCTATAACTAGTAGGAATATTAGCTACAAGGATAGTCATCATGATTTTCTTTTCAGGACAAGATGCCAACCTTACTTGAGCATCTTTTAGTTGACCAACTAACAACACTGACTTAGATTCAAGTGAATAACACTTGTCTTGGGTCTTAATGCATGAGAGTCCCAATGCGTTCATGAATTGCAAAGGCATGACATTATTTGATGCTCTTGAATCTATTATACAGTTTCTCAATTTGAAACCCCCTATATATAAAGAGATGTAGAAGGGCTTTGGTTTGTTAGCCGCCAAAATGGATGATAAGCAATGTGGGCTAAACAATAACCTCTTTCTTTACGAACTTACAAATACTATCCAACTGATCTGGATGATCCTGGAGATACTCCAACTGAGAGATCTACACTTTGGTTTTCATCATTGAATCTTCAATATCAAATTTCACTAAAGACAAATCATGTGGAACCATTTTAGAAAATTCTTGTGAAGGCTGAGGATTAGAAGTGGACACCTCTTTACCTTTATCCTTTGTGTTTTATCTTTATTCTTCTTCTTTATGTGCCTTCCAATGCTAAGTACGTGTGAACACAAGTGTCTGAATATTATTAGTGTTTATTGCAAGAGAATAATGATGGTACTCTTCTTCTTCTTGTTGATTGTTGGGTTTGCTATCAAAGTAACCCATTGTAGAGTCTCCATCAAAGTTTTTCGTTTGAGGTAAGACAATATTTGAATTTGTTGTAGATTCAAAACGTGAACCAGGTACATCTTTAGCATATCCCATGATTTAGTTCATTCTCAAGTTCTCAGGACATGTTGAACCTGTATGTTTGTTTGTTTCATGAAAATAATAGAAAACTACACTTTGTGCAACGTCTATTGTTTGTCTTGGTGGAGGAGGTCCTGACAATTGTGACCTAGAGTTGTTGAATGGTTGAAAAATTTTCCTCTTTGGCTGAAATGGTTGCTAATTTTTATATTGAGGTTGAGGCTGATATTGTTGTTGTTGAGGTGGTGGCAGTGCGAGCTGACCTTGAGGAGGCAATTGCCTTTTGAGAATGGTCATCTTGTTGGATACTTTATGTAACAATGGATCTACTGACACTTGAACAAGCAGTCTGATGACATCATTATTCATCTTTCCTGATGTGATCATGTTGTCTTCAATCTTGATAGCTTTTTCTTGAGCAATTTGTAAGTCCACTTCATGGCCCGATTTCAAGAAAAATGCTATCTCTGACGGAAGAGCATCGATGAAGTTGCTCATCAATATCTCATCTAATGGATTGAGCATATGGGAAAGACGTGTGATGAGGCGGTTAAACCTTGCCACAAATTCTCTCATTAGTTCATGTGACTCCATCTTTGAGGTTGAGGGTTGAGCAAATAGTTGATGATTGTCCTCAATGGGCTTGAATTTGCCAAGAACTTTTCACTCACGACTGCCCAACTTGTGATGATGCCTAGTTCCAGATGATGAAACCATTCTACAACATTTGATTCAAGAGTCTCTACGAAGAGACGTATGACGATATCTTTGTGTGGTACATTCAAAATAGAGCAAGCTGATGTGAATGCAGAGATATGCTCATCAAGGTGACAAGCCCCATTGTCGTGAAATATTGGGAAGTGCTTTCTAGAACCCTTAAGCAATTCATGATGTCCTTGCAAGGCCAATGACCTGATGTTATTACCCCAAGGCAATGGGGTTGTACGTATTAGATTTCTACCATTTTGGTCGTTGCCATTATGGCCATTTTCATTGTTGTTGTTGCCCATTGCTCCTGGTTGAGTTGCGGGTTCTTCTTGGAAATGATTTGGAACCTCGTGAAAGAATGAATCTATGTTGGATGCTTGTCCAACATCTTCTTCTTGAAAGAGAGGATTGGTTCTCCTCCTTGTATAATCTTGGTAAGCCATGATGGTTTACAGCCACACAGGAGGTGGTAGAACTAGCCTTCCGATTGCAAGATAAATCTTTTCTTCTTCCTTGTCTAGAGTAGTAGTCATGTTGATCCACCGAGTAGATGTTTCTTTGTGCTCAAAGATGAAATTTTGCAGGTTGTTGATGATGTTTGTCTTCTCTTCAATCAGCATGAAATTCGGCTATATGATGGTCGGAGTAACTCCTAGTTGTTGAACTGGAGCGGTAGGATTCCAAATGGTCATAACTATGACATAAAAGCGTTGATGCTTTTCTTGAAGTTTTATGCCTCGTGCCCCATGATGGGTGCTAGAAAAATCTTGGCATTTTTGTTGAAAATTGAGGTGTTTATGTAGCTTAATACTTTGTAAAACTTTATGATTGTTGATCTAAATATGCTTTCCTTTGTTATAGATTCTTTGTGGGTGATTGTCTGATTAATCCATTTTACCATTTGTAGAATACATACATAAGTTGTAGAAGAATTAGAAAGATTGCACAAGCATATACCGTGGAGAAACCCTTTCGAGAAAAAACTCCACCAATAATCAATGTATTATTTAATCTCTGAAGTAGATTACAATAACTCCAATTCTTGCTTGAGAATGCTTCTTTTTCCTTCACCAAATATTCTTCACAACCTGCGATAAAACTAATAATCACTCTCTTCAACTTGCTTGAGATAAATAGGTGTATACACCTAAAAAAGGTCACATCACATTGTCTGGTAATTAATTAAATATTACAAAATATTTAATTAAATCTTTGAATTCCATCTACGTATAAATAAATTTAAATTTATTTATATTTGTTCATTCTTTCATTTTAATCATCTTTTCTTATTCATTTCTTAATTAATTAAATAAACATTACAATTTATTTATATTAATTATCAATAATCTTGGCTTGAATATTTTATTCAAATAAAGATTAAATATTCTTCTTTTCTAATCTTCTAAATATCATTCACAATTAAATATTTCAAATATTTAATTAATTCCTCTAATTCGATTCTAATATCCATTCATAATTAAATATTTCAAAATATTTAATTAAATTCTTCAAATATCTATTCATAATTAAATATCTCAAAATATTTAATTAATTCTTCTAAAGTCACATCATAATTAAATATCTCAAAATATTTAATTAAATCTTCCATAGTGCAAAAATCAAAAAAATCAAATTCAATAAATGAAATTAAATAAATTTATTTATTTAATTAATTTGGGGATTATCTTCAACACCCATGAAACAAACTGCCGAAACAGAAAAATTAATTTTCTCTGTTTCTGTGCAGGTTTATTCCCGTGGGTTGAAAACAGGAATCCATCCTTCTCTCCAACCTCTCAACCTCTTCCATTTTCTTCTCAACCTCTCCATCTCTCACCATTCAAACTTACCAGACAACCTCACAACCGTTGATCTTTGCCAGCCAGGATGGTCCCTGCAAAAAGCTATAAATAAGATTGCCGGGTACTTCAAATCATATAGAAGCTTTCGGTAGAATAACTATAGTCAAATTGCAAGTAGTATAAGCATTCATAGCATTCACAGTATTTTCATAGCATAGCATATCATGGTATCCATAATCTATTATCCCCGTGCATAATCCACAGCCCCTATGCATATCCGTATCAATATTCTCACCTCCACCAACATATAGGATAGAGAAGCTCCTTCCTTTGCATACTCATTCTACAGGTTTCCATTCGAAGAAGCCTTGCTTACACAATCTGAGAGCAGCAGCTTCAAACAAATCCCTGCAGATAGAGGAAGATGGAACGGCTCTGAAGAAGTTTCATTTATTTATTTATATTCAAATTACTTGCTTTCCTTCATTTTAAAGTTCCATTATGTGTGATTTGTTTATTTATTTTGATACACATATTTAACATTACACAATAGGCATTAATCAACTTTGTAAAATCCACAAGAGTTACAATTACAATGCTTAATCCCTATCCCTAAAAGGTACGCCTATCTCTTGCAAGTAAAGTTATGTCATGAAGAACAATGTCAAATCTTCATCTTCATCCATTTGGGCATCCCAAACTGAAGTACAGACTCAACCTTTATTCCTTAAATATCTTCAAGGCTTTATCCTCAAAGTAGGCACCCAAGAGTGGGCCCACTTAACTCAGCCTTCTGAAACATATTAACATGAAAAGGAGTTAATTCCAAGAAGCCAACTTGGGTGCCCAAAGTAGGTCCAAGTCATTTCTTGTTAACTGAAACATCTCTCTCCACCATTCATGCAAGAATGGTCATCCCCTATTAACTGAAGGAAGTCACCTATTATCTGTCATGCAACTCAAGTCATTAGTCATGCATTCCAAGTTAATTGAAGTCAACTAGCATTCAACTAAAACTAACTGAATAACTGAACCATAACTGAACTAAACTGAACTAAATTGAACTAACTAAACTGAATTGAACTAAACTGAACTAATTTTGAACTAAACTGAACTGAACTGAACTAATATGAACTAAACTAAACTGAACTTCATGCATGTAAACATCAATCCCTAACTCCTAGGATCTTTACATGCATTACAAAAGTGTTATCTCTTTCTCCAAACAGTTAACTAAACTCAAGGTGAGTTCCACCTTCCATGTGGGTGCCCCATGTGCTCCTATTATTTAGGAACTCATCTTGGACGCCCTCACATGCTCCTATTATTTAGAATTAATTACAAATGTCAATTAACACGATTATTTCATTTAATATTAATCTCTCTCTAATCCTAGCATTTGAGAACACTTTCCAAGGACTTAAGAGATACATGAAATAAATAATGTTTAGGATTGCAATTAAATGGCATCCTATTTCCAACAGTTTCAATTTGTAACTCTGTGAATGTGTGTTGGAAATAGACAGCTATGCACATATAAACTGCTCTTCAAATTTAGAGGGGAAGCTCCCTCTTTGTTGATTATGCTTTTAAAAGAAACAACTAAACGAATGGCTGATCTTTTTGTTCTCAACTTGAGAGCACAAGGTTTATAAAACTCTTCATGTCATAGCTGAGATTTTCTCTAGTTTAGTAAATCCAACTACAACTAAGCCTACAGTAAAACACTTCTAATTTCTCAAGTAAATTCAAAGCAAGAGAACTTAGAAGTAAATGAGTACGGTTTTCTGACACAAAAGCTCAAATAAACTTGCAACCAACATCCACCTGAAGACTCATTGTACTTTCAGTTGTAAGCTGAAATAAAGATTATAAAAGCCGATTACTAAAAGAAATGAGACATTGGATCAAAGCACAAAGGAATGAGATTTATTTCCTCAAAGCTTTCTTAAATAACAATAGCACATATGGGACAACAACTTGTATGATGAAACAAACACACAATAGATGATCAAACCAAATTTATAGCATGACATTAAACAATAAACTGAGCAATGATTTGCATGATGAAACAAACACATAATCGTGTTCTTACACAATGTGAACCAACATTGAATAGAAATATTGCAAGCAAAATGGATCAACAATTTGTTATCACGAGTAAAAGTTAAATAAACAATGAGAAAAATGCTCCTATTTATACACACTCATAGGAGTAGGGAATAAAATCTCCTTGAGTTAACAATTAGTCTTGCCAATCAGCAAGAGTTATTACTATGTCTAAACAACGATAACTTAACATTTAACTAGAAAGACTACCTCAGTTAATTGGTCTAAAACTAACACTAACTAAACTTACCAACATGCAAGTCTTATTGATATGAGAATTAACTGATAAATGACATTATTTAATTGAAATCTAATTGAAAGTTTCAACTCCACCAAAAGATATTCCCGAGGAAGAGATAAGCATGCATGAAATAAGCAATCTGAACTCAAGAGTGATGTTGAGTTGACTATTGCCTTTGACTCTATCCTTTGGAAAAATTGTGGGATCTAACTCGTCATTCACTCCAAGCCATCTTGAGCAATCATATTCTCCATGAAATCATTAAATGCATCTTCTTCAAGCACTATGATACTGTCCAAGATAATGGACTATTTTCTCAACGTCTTCTCTCCATCTCTCATCAATTACAAACATTCCTTGACCTCCTCAGCTGCCATGTCAAAATTTGTTAACATCACAGAAAAATTATTCAACTTTGTCACCATAGGATCGCCATCAAAGCCATCACGAACCAAAATTTGGAATTTTGCTTGTACAATATCGAGATTGATGTAGGTACCATCCTGATGAAGATAATGGGATGGGATCTATGTGATGAATCCACTTACGAGCCTGAGAACACCGACAATATTTTTTTAACTTCAACCATCTTCATAAACACTCTTTTATAACTTTCTACTTTGTACAAATGTTGTTCTCTCCAAGTAAAAAGCTTCCTTTTCTCTTCATCTACTACAATGGCATCATATGTGATTGCCAAATGAGAAATGATGATCTCATCTCTTGGTTTGTTTTCCACCACACTCAACTCAAGCTGCTGAATTCTTGTATGAAGATCGTGGGCACTATACCTTAATTGGTACATCTCTGCAAGAATGTATCTGCCCCTGGTAACAAACTCTTTGATCCAAATTTCCAAATGCTTTCCACGATTGACCAATTGACCCAATCATTGTTGATCTGCAGGTGATTCTAGAATATGTGGAAAAATAGTTGTAATGTTTGAAGTCCCATAAAGAAGATTTGAAATATATTGTCATAGTTGCTTATTTTCAGCCTTGAGAGCTGCTTTGTCTTCTTTGTCCTTCATCACCCACTCATGAATATTACCTACAACCACCTTAAAGAGGATCACGTCCATGTGTTGAGTGCTTCTACCAAGGTTGGATTTAACAAAGGTGAAATCATTAGCCTCAACCTCATTTAGTCTCTTGCCCTCTGACGGTGTAGCAACCTCGATGATAATCTCTGCATTAGGATTCTGCTCTATATGCACATGTTTCTTGATCTTCTTATTTGACATGTCTTGATAGACATTGTCAAACTTAGAAAGATCTAGCTGATAGGAAGGATTTTGCCTCTTTCTACCCAATTTTTTCTCAAGCCAAGAGGAATGGTCTGTGCTAACCAATATGGGAGAAACAGTGAAAGCTATGTCAACTCTTGATAAATTAATTGGCGTTGAGACTCCACAAATCGATGATTATGATTCTAAATCTATTTGAATGGGAGGATGATAAGGAGATAATGGAAGACTAGAAGATGAGGAACTGGCTTAAGCTTGTGCTATTGGCTCTATTGGAACTTCTGAAACCTTTACTAGTTGTTCTTGTTGACTTGTGTTTCCTTTCAAACTCTTTGTATTTCTGCTAACTCTGACACCTTAGGGTGGATTGCTCATGGCCTTGACTTTGGATTTTCCCTTGGAAGAGGAAGGCAGTGAAGGATGTATAATTGGTGGATCTGAAATTGGGACTACCCTTCGCTCCTCTTGCTGTCCAAGAAAAACATACTAGTCTTGACAACTTGACTTGATAGATCCTCAACTAAAGTGCTCTCTTTGGCATACCAATCTGGTTGTCGAAGTAGTTGGCGAGCAACTTGATCTTTGATGTATGTAGAAAGAAAAACCTCTCCATCATCATCCAAAAAACCTTCAACATCTTCTAATAAGAAATCAACAAGTTGAGGAAGAGTGAGTATGCAATAATGGCACCTGCGTACTTCGAATTCATCCTCACAATTGACCCAAAAGTCTTTAAGTGTTGGCTTGTGTGAATGATTTTTCTCCAATAAAGCTACAAAGTGGCCCAAAGGATCATAAGAGTGATTTTCATTGAGGACCTTGAGATGAAGCTTTGATAATTCGTTGTTCATCAACTTACAATTAGATGTTGATTTGCATTTGTATGTGCCCAATCCACATGGAAAAGTGAAGGTTGTCTTATGCTGATTGCCTAGAAAAGAATGAACCTCATGAACTTGTCTCAAGAACTCCATGAAAAAGACCTTGTCATATGGGTATCTTGGTAGCATCAAAGGTTCTCCTAAGAAACCATACACTCTAATGTAAGTGATTGTAGGAAATTGGGTAAACCAATCTACCCAATTCACCATTGCTGATTTGGCATCAATTGAAATCCTTATGTGCATCTCATTGTCAAGATCTCTCACTGTCTTCATCAAAAAATGATAGTTCACCTACTTGAAATACCATTGAGCTTGTGAGAACTCCAACTGTGGGAAGTCTTCATGCACACGATGAGCACCAAGAGTTCCAACAATGTTCAAAACTCTAAAATTGCCTTGGAAAGCAATTAGGTAGATGAGATATGAAACTATATGAAAGTCATGGATCTTGAGAAATCCTGTGATCTGCTAGTGAAGAACATCATTGATCAACAGTGCCCAGTCATAACGTTCTTTATTATTGACAATTTGAGAGATGACAAAAACATCCATTGCTGAAACCTATCAATGTCTTCTTCACCCATGATTTGGTTAAGCAAGGTATTTAGGACAACAATCTCATATTTGAACTCTCCATGCCCAAAATTCTTTGGCAAACAATTTTGTTGCTTTTTTTGCCACCTTTGAGCAACCTTATTTTGGAATCTACCCTTTTCTGCATGCCATATATTTTCACATTCATCCATGATTATGATGAAATTATTTGTACAAAGTGGAATAGCGAAACACTTCTCAACATCTCTTGGCTTGAGGCTACAGATAACTCGCCCATCTACTAATTGAATTTTTCATGTAGAAGGGTTGTAATGCTTGATGCATGCAATGAAAAACTTGAGATCTGATATTGTGATGGGAAAAGAAGCTGCTGCCAAAAATCCAGAATGATCAAGATGCTTGATTGTAGTATTGTGTACGCCTTCTAAAACACTCAAATTTATCATTGGATGAACATAACACAAGCCAATGTCAAAAGTATTCAAGAATTCATGAATCAAGACCAATTTGGTCTTGTATTCAGTTGGATTGAATTGCATACTGAAAAACTAGACTTTTGGCTGTAAACTTGGATATGTTTGGACGAACTTCTGAAATAGCTAAAAATAGCCTCTGATTACTTTTTCGGAGGTAGAATTTTGGAAAAAGATTTGAGATGTCATGCCGATCAAACCCAGATCTCCCATTTTCGAAAAAAGATGACTTTTTCAAGGACATGCAAAGGAAACCTCAAAAAGAAGGAAGCAACAAAGTAATTTTTCTGAAAAATTATGGAACATTGGTTTTATTGCCAATGTTGTGCTAATCGAACCTAGATGACCAAATTTTGAAAAAGATGTCTTTTTGACCACCATGCAAATCCTTAAAATTTCAGCCTGAAGTGGCTAAAAATTTTGGAACATGGATTTTTTGGCCAATTTTGTGCAGAGTAAACCCAGTTGATCAAAATTTAGAAAAAGATAGAAGAAAGAGAAACCCCAAAATTTAGGGCAAAAACTTCAAAGAAAAAGTTGTTGATTTTCAAGAGAAGCTGAAAATATGAGGACCCAGATTGTTGAAAAATGAAGAATCCAATCACTTGTTCCTGAAAACTAATGCCTTGGATAAACAATTGAAGGAAAAATATTCTTCTGTGAAATCTGATCTTGAATCTTTGAAGAAATCTGAAAAATATCCTCTTTAGCGCCTCCAAATCCTGTTTGCATGAGAAAATATGAGCTCTCCTTCAACCTGTGATGAAGAAAATGGTTGCCTTAATGCTTAATTAAATGTTTTTTCATGAATAATGGTGTCACATTCAATTAAACCCTAAATTTAGGAATCAAATGATCTCATTGGACCTTAATTTAGCAAACATTTCAAAAATATCTTCAAGTAAAAGTTTGACTTTGGACGCCAACTTCCCAAACTTAGAAACTTTTTTGAAATTTTCCATCTCTTAGCCTTTGCAGATGTCACCAAAGCCTCTGTTTGATCAATAATTCTAAATGTCTGATAGATCTAGGAGACTAACTAACAGTCTTGTTGAAGAGCAGGATCAAAATTGAAAAGGAACTTCTTGAGGTTGCAAACCCTAATTTTGACTTCTAGATCATCAAAACTTTGTGTGCCCCTAGCCAACATGGGTGCTTTTGCTCATCAGACCTAGAAAAATTTCAAGGATTTTCACCATCTCAAACTTGATTTTCACCTCCCTTTAGTTTGCATTTCCCGACACTTGACAAATCTTCTAAGTTGGCTAACAGGCTGACTACGGAGCTGGATCAAAACTAAACATGATCTTCTTGAGGGCATAAACCCTAAAAACTACATCTGGCATGTTAAAATATTGGGCGTCCTTGGCTAGCAGAGGTGCTTTCATTGCTAGATTTAACCATTTTTACAACTTTCTAATTTTATCCTTCATGCTCCATTCTTCGTTCAATCTGTAGTTGTCGACTACTGACAATTCTTCTACTCATTTTGAGATACTCGATGGAAAGCTTGAAGAATTTTGAACAAGATGAATATTCAGGAAAACCCTAGCAACTACATTTGAGGGATCAAAACCCTAGGCGCCCCTAGCTAGAAGGGGCACTTTTGTGCTTTGAACTCACAATTTTGACTGACTTCCATGACTAAATCCTTCTGTTTGATTCCTGATTTCAGCTATTTGGAAACTCCAATTAATCTGGTGACGGACTCGTTGCGAAGCCTAATCAAGTCTAAAACAAACATCTTAGATGTCATTTGGTCAAAAAGCTGCATTTGGTGCCTCAAAATTTTGAGCGTCCCTGGCTAGCAGGGGCACTTTTCCCCATCAGTATTAGTCAAATTTTGACTAACTTCATTTCCCTTTGTCTTTCTCCATTCTTCATTTGATCTTCAAATTCGAGCATTAGATAGATCTCTTGGACTGGCTAGCAGGTTCATCACAAAGCTAGAAGAATTTTGGAGAGGACTTCTTGGAAGTGACAAATCCTAAAAACTTGATTTGAGCCTTTGAAACCTTGGGTGCAGTATTCAGACATAATAACCCAGCCAAAATAACCCTGGACACAATAACCCCGTCATAACCCAAGGACAAAATAACCCAATGTCATAATAACCCATGGTCAGAATAACCCATGGACAAAATAACCCGTGGTCATTTTGTTTTCCTTTGTCTATATTCTTATGGCGATATTTTGTCCATGGTTATTCTGACCACGAGTTATTTTGGCTTGGGTTATTTTGTCTTTGGGTTATTGTGACCAGGTTATTCTGTCTAATGTTATTTTGGTCGGGTTATTATGTCCTACAAGCTCTGAGCCCCTAGCTAGTAGGGGCACTTTTATGCTCCAAACTTAGAAAATTTTCCAACCTTTTCAATCTTCAAATCTCGCCTCCCTCACGCATTGTTTCCTCAGCATCTTTTGTCGTTGAGTGATGTGTGCAGCATCTGAAACCTTGATTTTGAGAGCTGGCAGTTTAGCCATCCTCCATTGATGACCCTAGAGCTCATGCTTCATTATCCAAAAAAGTAAAATAAACCCATGATAGAAATATTGACAATATGATGATTCTGATAGGACTAGCCCGATCAGGATGCAGAATCAGCTAATCAAAATCAATTTGGGTTGCATGTGTGATGTTCCTATTTTTTAGAGTTTTGCTATTTTTAGAAAATTTACCAGCATTTGTTTTACAACAAACCCAAAAAAACCTAGCAAAAAGTCTATTTTTAGAAAATTTCTTAAAAAATAGGGCTGAAAAACTGAGATCTGGGTTTTGTAGACAAGGTTGCTCTGAGCAAACCCAGATTGTCATATTTTGAAATTTTTGAGTTTTTGACCCACATGCATGACATGCAAATTTATAATTTTTTGAATTTCCAACTTCGGACAATCTTGAGATTTTGACCATTTTAAACAAAATGCCTTAATGAAGCAAAAAAATTATTTGGGTACAACACACTACCAAATTAATGCTACGTACCAATGTGATTTGAGAGGATAGAAATGGGATTGGTAATAATAATTACACTTTGAATTGGTAGTTGTTCTAAGAAATTTGAATTTGTGACGTGTTTGAAAATTTGGCATGAATGAAATAAATAGCACGCAACATTGTGAATTATTCAGGTCTTATTTATAATGTAAAATAGTTAGCATGGATGAAATAAGTAGTCCTTATTTTGTAAAATTATTCATAACAATTGCAGGGTAAATCTACAAAAAGAGGGGTATAGGTGGACATGGTGGAACAAGACGTTGGTTAACGAGTGATGAAAAGTGGAACACTTTTATTTGTAATATGGTGAAATGTATTTGCAAGTTGGGCATTTATCATATCTATGATGGATGAAATGTAAATGAGTTCTCTACATGTCATCACTTTTTTGGTATAAGCGGTTATATAATTGAAATAAAAATATCTATATTCGCATTCACCTAAATTTGGGAAGTTGGAAAGTAATTACTATATCTCAAAATTGGACCCATAATTGATTTAACATGTACTTCTGTTCCATGTTATAAATTAAGTTTGAAAAAAAAGAATGAAAATTAATGAATATTTGTAGGGCCCAAGCTGTCCACTCCTATCCCCACAATAGGAGCCCACACCACCATCGGGCCCTCTCCCTTATATAATATAACCCCTGTTAAAGGTAAAATTGTAAGAAGAAATATGTAACAGGGCAATTGTAGAGATAATCAACACAAACCAGAATAAATAAATTAATTAATTTGATAGACAACCTTAAGATGCAGCAATTAATCATTTTTTTTGCATTCAAAATTTTCTGTAGTATTTAGCTTATCAATAAAACCATTCATCAAATCTCCACAGGCAGTGGCTCTTAAAACAAGTAAACGGATGGTTGCTGGTAAGCAGGTCAAAGATATTAATCTCTACAAACATAATAGCAGATAATGAATTTATATAGTGAGATACCATTCTTGATAAGTAAAACTGTAAATCCATCCAGTGATTACTTGCTTATGTATACACATATTTGAAGTAACCTCTTCACGGGACAAAAACTACTATTTGGCAGATGGTAAGCTTTGGTATGGCCACCAATTAAAAGATCAGCTTCACCATACAAAAGCACTCTGAGCACACCTCCTGAGACAAAACAGAGATTGCTTACAATACTCTTCAGGGGCGCATATTCTATCCAGATTACTCAAAAAATGATAGTCATTTACTGAAAATGACTTGTGTGAAAAAGTTGAATCAGTAAAAGACAAATTTCAGAAAAAAAATTACTCTTCTACTTGAATCACGTTAAAATAAACTAGTAATACCCCAACCTTTTGGAAATACCAGAAGTTATCAAATGCTTTTAATTTTTCTTGTTTACATGAGGAAACACACAGCATTAAAGATGACTGACACGCCTTTTACCTAGCATGAATTACTGAGTTAGAGGACTCTGATAACACATGCCACTCAAAACCTTTTTAACAATTGAGACATCCACTGGAGAAATATCAACATGCATTCTTTGCCGACAGCCTTTACTACTGCAATTCTTGCTGCCATTGCTGCTTTATTGGCAGCGGCATAGCTTTATTAATTCTATCATCAACTCGAAGAACTTTGAATGCCTTCTCTGCTACAAACCTTTGCCTCCTGAGCATACGCCGTTTGGGAAGGGCTTCACTGTCATCATATTTGTTGATTAGGTTTAAAGTTAACAATGGTGTATGTATTGTAGTGGTGGTGAGATTAGATGGACCTCAAACATAATTAAAATATGACTTAAAAAAGTGTTATAAACAAGTGCAAGGGTTATTAAATATTTTTGTTGGGCATGCGATAAACAAGTTTCTTTATGTTTGAATGTAGAGAAATGGATTTGTAAGCGGTAATTGGAGGATGAGTTGAATTTTTATTGGTACGGATAATGCATGACTATTGGGGTCATCCATGTATGGGTTTTAGTTACCACTTTGAAAGTACCACTAAAGGACCTTTGTGAACATAACAGCTTGTCCCACAGTCGTGATTACCATCCAAAAGCCAAAACAATTGCTTTATGCTCCTCACTCACAATGCTGGGGCATGGTGAAATTTTGTTAAAATCTGATGTACCATTTAGGAGCTTGACATGCATGAAGTTTGGGCGTGCAGGTACTGGCTCCTCTTCCCTAGACTCATTGTTGAGGATTTGGTACATAAAAAGTAGCAACTTGAGAGGTTTTAAAGTAGTCATCCAAACTACCATATTAAATTCTCACACATTTGCAGCCAATATTTATTGCTCTAATATCCTTATGTGACCTATTACAACCATTTTATATGTTAGTAGATGGTGAAGTTGAGTCAACCCCGGTCCCCAGCTGACAATTGCATACATTCAAATCTCATATGCAATTATCCATTGCAACTAATATTGACAAGAAAGCAAGAGAATTTTAAAATGATAGTAACTTTAACTTGACGTATGGGAAATTGACAACTTTCAGCATATATCAAATAACTGTATTCCATGACATTTGACAGTTGGTTCGCCATAATGCTTAAAATGTACTCTCTTCCTAAGTTTATGCACCTTTTTCTGTTCAATGATAATCCTTTCATCTCAACAGATGACATCATAGCAATATTCATATTTGAGATGCACCGGTAAAAAGAATAATACATACAAGAAATCACATATACAGTTTAATTATCTTTGCACTGCAATATTAGTATGTGCACAGTTGGCTAAGCACATACATCCTGAACATATTCTTAGGACCATTCCCCATGGCAAGTAGGGTTTGCCATTTTTTTTTTAAACTCTGTAGCATGGAAAAATCCTTGGAGAAACTGCATCATAATCCACAAGTACGAAACATACTCAAGAAAGGAGATTGAGCTTTTGGAGCGGTTGATTTGAAACAAATCAGTAAACATCAGTTACAGTTGTTTTTACCATAGATTGACCCCAACTGTAGGATTCAAATTTTGAAGTTGAATTGATTTGTCAAATCAAAAAATGGAAAAAGAAAATTCAGCATTTGATAAATAAAATTATTTGCAATCCATCACCTTTAGATTGGTTTTTATTGTATAAGTTCAGCAAAAGATTCGGCTGCTAATATTTTGGAATCCTCCGGTAAATCAAAACAAGCATTTTTCATTCTTTTCAGAGTCCATTTTACCTCATCTTCCTTTCTGAAGTTCATGTATACTTTGTACAAAATCCAAAATGTCTTCTTTACAGGAGAGAAATCAGAGGACTTCATTTCCTCCATTACATTTTCCATGTCACTTAAACGATTTTGAAATCCATACATGACCATCCTGCCATGATACACAGAATGGCATAGCTTCCACCCTGCTGTTTTTGCTTGCTTCACAAAAGCTTCTAGTTTATCTATTGCATCATGTTTGAAGTAAGTAGTTGTCACTGAACGAGTTACACTTGAAGTTGTAATTGTTGTGCAACGTCTCAATGCTCCAATTATGGAAGTTTCCATTTTATCAACAGCATCTGCTTGTGCATAGAGTACAATCAATATCACGTCTAACCAAGGCCTATAGTCCTCCTCAGGTATAAATTTCACTAAATTTTCAATTTTTGTCATTTTATCTGCATCAGTACTCTTAAAATATGCATGGATCATAGCCCGAATTATGGGCACATCCTTCTCATATATCTTCCCCTTCATATGGTCAAATGCTTCTTCCATTTTCTTCAATTGTCCTGAGAATGCATAGCCTCTAACCAGCAGAGAATAAGTGGAACAATTTGGCTCTACAGAGCATCTTTCCATCTTTTTGAAAACTTTCTCCATTTCATCCCACATCCAGGCAGTCAGGTAACCAGCAATAAGAGTGTTATAAGTATAGATAGTAGGAGGGAGGCTCGACTCCTCAATTGCTTGATTGACCATTTTCATATGCTCAACAAGCATTGAACGCCCAAAGGTAGATAAGAGTATATTATAGGTCACAACGGTAGGACTACAGTCTGGATCTCTCTTCAAGTCATCAAACAATGTCAGAGTTTTTGTGGTAAGACTATTGCAAACATATGCAGTCATTAAAGCATTGTACACTGAAGTTTCCTTCTTAATTCCTCTCGATCCTATCTCAGCAAACAACTCAACAGCCAAGTCAACATCCTTTGCTCTTCCTGCGAGAATAATTGATTTTGAATACTCATGAAGATCTACTGTCATGTCCGATCGTGTTCTTTTCCAATTGAAAACCTGAAATGGAGATACAATAAACTATAAAGTCAATCATGGCTGCTGAAATGCTGCTATCACAAAAACAAAAGTACAAATTTGATTAATGCCTTTTGAAATGCAGAGAGGACAAAACACAAATTATGAAACAAAAACACAGAACCAGCTTACAGCAAAAAATATTAAGAACAGAACAAAACAGAACTTTATTAATGCCATTTCAAAAGAGAGCTGCCGGTGCTCTTTTGTTCATACATTCATACCAAAAACAGAGTAACTTGTATATCATATATCCATTAACTTTTATTTGTTCTGAAGTCAAACCTTCATGTTGCTTGTTAGGTAAACCAATTTCCATTATCTGTTGCTTCATTAGCAATTTCTGTGACTTTGAAATTTTTTCTTCATCTGCTGCTCCATTTGCTGTTTCAGCTGTTTTGATTTTCCATCTTCCATCTTCTGCTCAGATTGAAAATTCTGCTGCTCTAAATTTCCTTCTTTCATCAGACATTGCTCATTCAGCTCTGCATTTTCCTTCATATCAACCTTGTTTCTTTTAGCATCCAAATTCCTATCATCTTTAACCTTCCAAAAAAGTATTGCCTTTATTCACAGTAAAGGAAGCGAGGGAAGGAGGTTCTGGCCCTTGTTTTTTGTATCTTGCGAGGGAGTTCATTCCAATATGAATATGGACTTTGTGGGTGAAATATGACTCTGTCTAACAGCACTGGTTGATGCTGTTGCTGTATGTCTGTCTCATATACCCACCATTATTATTTTGCCAGCTACCATTTAATACATTTATGAAAGCTCATGGAATTCATGTAATTGCTCAACGCCTACGCAATTACATTCATATTCAATGGGACTGTCTACTCATACACCAGTGGCTTCTGGTCCAATTCTTCCTGATCCCGTTTGGTGGATACAAAGAGATCTTACAAGAAAATATCATGCACAAATTTTCCAAGAGGAGCTGGCCTTTAGAGGCATACTTTCTCATTTCTATGCTTCTTCATCAAGAAAAGAGCTATTACAGCAAGAGTTTATAATAGCCCAAACCAGATATTGCGGCAAGAGTATAGTAAGAACCTGCAGCAGAATGGTTCAAAGTCTCCTGATTCAGTATTGCCCAAGGAACCAGGATGGTCTTCATTCTGTGACATTGACTCCAAAACAGAAGGAGTTCTTGAGAAACACAATTTTATAGACAAGCAAATGTCAATGTCAAAAAAGTTGAAAGACGGCTCATATAATGGAAGGGAAGAGAATTCAGAACAACAGTAAACACAACCAGAGCAGCAGCAACAAGAGAGAGACATTAATGATGATCTTGAGAAACAAGAAAAGTCAATGAAAAATGATTGTATACCTTTCAATGAATGTAAATAAAAGATCATTGAACTCAAACCAATTAACAACTAAGGAATGTGTTGTACGGTTCAATTTGATTCAATGAAAGGTATACAATCATTTTACATTCAATGAAAGGTATACAATCATTTTACATTTAATGAAACAAAAATTCAGAACCCATTTGTTGGAATGCAAAGAGGACAAAACACAAATTATGAAAAACAAACACACAACCAGCTTACAGCAAAAAATATTAAGAACAGAACAGAACAGAACTTTATTAATGCCGTTTCAAAAGAGAGCTGCCGGTGCTCTTTTGTTCATACATTCATACCAAAAACAGAGTAACTTGCATATCATGTATCCATTCAAAGGAATAATGCAAATGGGATATCAACCAGCAATCTCACTCAAAAGTGCAATGGACATGCCATTGGGGATTTATGATATTTCTGAATTTTATATTGTGACTCATGCTCAGACCCACCAGATGACTGATAACAGACTCAAATTTAGACTCTGCAAATCTTTAGATCATCTGTCATCTCACAAAATTGATCTCTGCATCTGCAGATCTGATCCCTGTGCATGAATTCAATTTCTGCACTTTTGATCAGTTGATAAAGCATTACAAATATGTGCATTCTGGAAAGCTATTTTATGGGAAACCATTGAGTACGCATAATTATTTTGTGGTTCAATAAAGAGATTTTCCATTTCCATTGTTGGTTTCCACGAAACTTTGAGAGTATGTCCGGTTAAAGGAATGTGAAAAAGACCTAGGGAGAGGAGGGCTCTTAATAAGTTCCATAATAGTATTGGCCACTGACATTGAAATGTGCAATGTTACAAGCTGCTATGCAGATTGGGCAGATAAGATACATGGCCTTACTGTTCCAACAGATGATTCTTACCTTGTTCAAACACTACATGAGCCCATTGGAGAGGCATGTCAAATCATTCCATGGAATTTTCTGTTTCTTATGAATATATACATTTGGCAAGTTTTTTTTAGCAGGGACAGCAACTACAGTCATCACAAGGACAGTATGAACATGCAATCATAGCTAGAAGTCAGGGATGAGGCACCACAGAGGTATGGAATCTCATTGAGACAATGGACAGTCAAATGAAACCTACTGATGACAGTGATTTTGACAGCAATGGGATGATGAAGCACCACAGAGGTATGGCAATCTCATTGAGACAATGGACAGTCAAATGAAACCTACTGATGACAGTGATTTTGACAGCAATGAGAAGATATTAATAAGGCAGAGTGGCAGTCCAAAGCTTGATGAAAGATGTAGAGGACTGCACGGAGGGCAGTGATTAAATGACGGAGGGCAGTGATTAAATCATTTGCTATGGGGTATCACACCATGAGAGCTTAGCATAACAGCTGGACAGTGTATTTGTGGAGGTAAAAAGCTAGAGTAGGAGTATGCAGGTAAAGTACTGTCCTCAAATACAAGAAAGGTAAAGAGCACTTATTTCAGGTAGCAATTGAGAAAGGGTCAAAATCAGTTGAAAGAGTTGCAGTTTGTACTCATGTTGATGGGAAGAAAATCATGATTGGAAATTGTTTGTGTGGAAGTTGTGATCAGTTTGGACTGTGAGCACAATTATTCAGTCAATTAGGAAAAAGTACTTGGATGCACAGGAGATTCTTAAACTTCCTCAGGAAGAAGCGATATGGTTTTGTGAACATAGAGATCAAAGTGACAAAGAAATGTGTTACTAGCAAGTCCAAATATTCCTGAAAATAGCTTGACCTCTAATAAGCCACATAAAACTTTGTATTGATGCCAGTTGGCCCCAACTACATGGTTTGGTTTGTCATGATCTCAAGATGACGTGAAAATGCTATTGCGGGTAAAAATGGTCTTTCTGGAACCATCTTTGGAGGACTGGAAGCTAGCTGTGTTCTCGTGGCCAGTTCATTTTCCATATGAAACTCAAGGTGGAAGCTCTTTTATAAGTTTGGGCAAACTTGATAGCTGAATGGAATGCTTGGAAAGAGGGTGTTTTTTGAAAAGTAGGTCATGTTATTGTTTTTGGCATGTCAAATTTATTGCATAAGTATATTCATCAGGTTGAGTAAAGAATCAAGCAGTTGCTGCAACTAAAAAGCCAGAAAGCTAATGTAGAAGACAGCCTGAATCAAAATAGTGGTGGTATTATTTCAATTTCTCAGGCTGCATTAGAGTTTGTTGCAAGGCTTTTTGGGTTCCAAGGATCAAAAATACATTTCAAACATGATAAGTATTCAAGGAGGTTGTGAGTTTCCAGAGATTAAGGACAGTCATGAAGTGCTTAATATGAAAAAGAGGAATGCATTTTCAAACCACCAAGTGATAAAAGCAGTCTTCCTCTGAGTATGAAATACAAGGAGGCAATCACAATGCATACTGATCATAAGGGGCAGCAATAGATAATGGACAGTCAAATTGCTAATAGGCAGTGCTTGCCAGGGAAAGGGCAGTCTAATGCAAAGGCAGCTGAACAAAGTACAGTCTGAAAACACATGGAGGTATACAAGTTGAAGGAAGCAGATATGTTCTTTCTCAGTAACAGGGAGAGTCTTTAGAAACATCAGCAAGTGCAGGTCAAAAGAGCAACATATGAGTTAAGTATGGCGGCATCCTTGATATTATGACAGTCATGAAAGACAAATGCACAAAACAGTCAGTTTGATGACACTTATCATCAGTTTGAGAGTTAATTAAAGGCCACAAGGTTATGACTTGAGTTAAGGTAAGTTTTTAGCCCATAAGATTGCAGTTATGAACAGTTTTGAACCCAAAAATGAGGGCCTTTTTGCCTTGCACGACCAAAGTTTCTAGAAAATCATGAAAAGATGACGAGGACAGCAAGTTAAGCTTTTCAAGGGGGAGTTTGGGCATTCATAAAGAAGTCAAGACGGTTTGGTGGCAGTGGAGAGCATCTAGAAGTTGTTTTCATGAGCCTTAATGGTACATGGGGTTAAGGGATGACTTTTTAAGCCTAAAAACACCTTTTGGAGTTTGTTAAGGGGCTGAAAAATAGGCATATTTGTTTT
Source organism: Sequoia sempervirens (assembly GCA_007258455.2). NCBI lineage: Eukaryota > Viridiplantae > Streptophyta > Pinopsida > Cupressales > Cupressaceae > Sequoia > Sequoia sempervirens. The sequence continues at coordinate 368,346,596 of VDFB02000003.1, read as the reverse complement.
GGACGACCAAAGGAAGATGGACTCAGCCATCTCAAACAAACACTTGTCTTCTTTCTCAAGCACATGTTCCTATTCTTTTGTAAGCTGTTGAACAACATATAAACAAGCTTTAGAGGCAATTTTCAGATAGTTCTTTTTCTCTCTTGGCATGTATTGTAACTGGTTTTTCAAGTTCTTTCAAGCTGAGACAGCAGATGTAGCTTATTTTCAAACTTGTACAGCTGTGTAAGCACCTTTTTATATCAATAAACTCAAGTTTTGCCTTCTCGATATTCTGTTTTATTGTGTGCACCAAATGATTGATGTATTATCTTGTGATTTATATGCAAATCCTTTATTCTATGTCTCATATCTCAGCACCTTCAAACAGAAAAACTCATGTTTAGTTCAGGTTGTAGGTTGTGTTGCTCGTTTAAACAATCATTAAGTGTGAAACACTTCTTTTCCTCTTAAACTGTAAAACTTAAACCTTCCTATGAAACACTAATGCATTAATATGTGTGAACATTTGAGTTGTGTGAGAACCAACTGAACTATTGAGGGAATTGTGTAGGTTTGAAGAATCTTTTTGGTGCATCACCTTAGAAAAAAGTAGGTTCATTTCCATGTTTCCTTCTTACTCTTTTCCTCAGCATCATTAGTTTACTTAGTTTAGGTGATACCAAGAGAACCAGCTCTCTCTAGAGGTTCTTTTCCATTTAAGTGACCCACAACCTGGAAAAGTCCCCATGTTTCACCAATAAACTAAGTTCTGCAACTTAGCAGGGGCGCAATATTGAGTTTAACAATAGGTATTTTGGAATCTACACTAGAAAATAAAAAAAGAGGCCAGAAATATGAATTGGAGGTTATACAAACAAAGACAAGAAATGAAATAGAGGAAGGAACCAGCAAAAATTAGATGGCTTTTATGAAGTAGCTTTTTCAAGGCAGGGAGGGAAGTGCCCTCCACCTCAGCAATGAATAATAATCTTTGAATGTTATAGAAATCAATGCCCCTAACAAGAGAAATCTGGTGAAAAGCCAATTAAGTAAGTTGAAGTTGTATTTTGTTTTCTTCAAGAAACCAAGTTATCAATGTAAAAGCTCTCTGAAATCTTTACCCTCTTTGAGAGATGGAAAGGTGTAGTTGTAGCAGCAAATAGAGCTTTGGGTGGCATTGGTATTTTATGAGATCTTGCCTCTCTTCTTTGGGCCTGTTAGTGCATTCTTTGAATTGGCTATGTTTTGAGTTCAAATGCCACCACTGCAATATCTCTTGCATTTTGTTTAATGTGTATGGCCCTAATTGTTAGGTGAGGAAGAAAAGGCCTTGAGAGGAACTTTCTTGCCAATTGGAGGTGTTGAAAGACAAATGTGTTCTTATAGGAGGAGACTTCAATGCAATTTAGATGTGAAAGATAAGTTGGGTGGATCACTTTGTTAATTACAATCTTTATTTGACTTTGGGGCTTTTGTAGGGTGCAACAATCTATTTGATATAACCCCAAAAGTAGGGGCATTTACTTGGAATAATAGAAGGTTAGGGCTTTGCTATATTGCAGAGTGCTTAGACAGGTTTATGGCAACACCTTTATGGCTCATGCATGACTGTGTCATTGAATTTGAGGTCCTTCCTGTCTCAAGCTCTAATCAGTTCCCATCTTTTTTTAAAGGTGCTCCCTAATTCCCCTCCTACCTCCCCTCCCGTTTTGAATTGATGTGGCTGTTAGCTTCAAATATTAAGGAACTTTTTAAAGCTTTGTGGTACAATAGCCCAAGGGTTGAGGGTTCTAGTATGTACAAATTTGCTGCTAAGCTTGAGTATGTAAAGCAATGTTTTGAGGTCTTGAACAAAGAGGCATTCAGTTGATACGAGTTTTCCACAGTCTATGTAAGTATTGTATGCAAGCTTTTGCCTTAAACTCTGTATGTTTGTCCGACATTTCAGATCATACTCAATCCATCATGAGGAAGAGGAATATGTGGAATTGGAGTGCAGAAGCAGCCTTAAAAGAGAGGAAGGAGGGATGGGATGAGAGAAAAGAATTAAAAATCCAATTATAAAATATAAATATGAAATGGAAAGAATAAAGAAAAAAGAAATAAAAACCTAAGAAACAAGTAATGGATAAATCATAAAACAATAGATATATAAATAAATATAAAAATGGATATAAATAAAGATATAATATTGAAGAGTTTGAATATATAAAAGTGAAAGAATGATGGAAACTGCGATAGGAATAGTAATTGAATGAAAAAAGGAAGAACAAGATTTGGTTATATATACATACACACATATATTAATATAGATGCATATATATCTATATATACATATATGTGTGTGTATATGTGTGAATACATATATATATATATAACCAAAATTTGTTCTTCCTTTTTTCATTCAATTATAAGCCTATTCCTATCACATTTTCCATCATTCTTTCACCTTTATTTACTCTAACTCTTTGATATTATATCTTTATTTATATCCATTTCTATATTTTTATAAATATCTATTGTTTTATTTCTTAAGTATTAATACTTTTATTCTTTTTTCTTTCCATTTCATATTGATATTTTTTTATTGGATTTTTAACTCTTTTCTCTCATCCCATTCCCCCTTCCTCTCTTTTAAGAGTACTTCTGCAATCCAATTCCACATATTCCTCTTCTTGATGATGAATCACTAGGTGTGATCCAAAACATCAAACAAAAAACATAAACAATTGAATAGGTATTTGGCAACATTTTTGAAGGGAAAGTAGGTATTGAGTCTTCACTTGAAGAGGTGGCTACAAAAATACACAAATATGAGTTAATGGATGTTTTGCTAAAGGAAAAGCAACACCTACTAGCTCTACAAGAACAATGCCTTGCTAAAGAGGAAATATTTTGGAAGCAAGGTAAATGGATTAAAGAAAGGGATGGAAATGTTTCTTATTTTCATGCAGTAATGAAGGTCAAATGCCAAACCAATAGGAATTACAAGATTTTAGAAAAGCAAGGTTATTGGATAGAAAGGGCAGAGGAGATAGCCAAAGAAGCTGGTAGTTTCTTCCATTCCCTGTTCACTTCAAAGGTTGAATCAAACAATGAGGCAGAAGCTAAATTATTGGCTAACATTCCAAGATTAATAAATGAGGTTGATAATGCTAAGCTGAGGGAACCTTTTACAGAAAAAGAAGTCAATGTAGCAATCTTCGGCCTAAAGAAAAAATGCACCAGTGTTGAACGGGTTACATTCCTTTTAGCATCATAGAGGAGGATGTTGTAAAAGTAGAGAATGACTTGCTACGAGTAGGTAAAGTTCTAAAAAACTTTAAATGTACCTATCTTGCTTTGATCCCAAAAAGAGTTTCTATGGAATCTTTTAATAACTATCATCCCATAGCCCTTCGTAACACCATAAATAAGATACTCTCCAAAGTTGTAGTGGAAATGATAAAGGGTCTACTTCCTACTCTTAATGAAGGAAAGCAAGGTGGTCTTGTTGGTGGTTGCCAAATTCTGGATGGTGTTCTTATTACTTATGGAGTCATGCACTCTATTAAGAGTACAGGCTTGAGAAAATATGATTAGCAAACTAGATGTTATGAAAGCATATAATCAAATGTCTTGGAATTTTCTGAAGAAAATTTTGCGTGCTTATGGGTTTAGTTGCAAATGGATTGATCGGATATTTCAAACAGCTATGGATTTGTGGTTTTCTATTCTGGTAAATGGCATCTCAACAAGCTTCTTCCAAGTATATGAGATCTCAAACAAGGCAATCCCCTAGCTCCCTATTTATTCATATTAATGGCAGATTCTTTGGGAAGGACGATTAAGCAATTGAAGATGCAAGATAAAATCTTTGGTATTAGGTTTTTACCTCACCTTGAGGCATTCGCACATCATCAATTAGTTGATCATATGATCATGTTTGGGGAGACAAGAGTAGGCAAAGCAAAAGTGTGGAAGGGATTACTGGATTTATATGAAAAGGCTTCAGGGCAAAATACCATAAAAAAAAATTGAAAATGTCCTCTTATAACATGCTTTGAGGTTGTAGGGTAAGAGAGCTCACCTGCTGGATTTTAATATTGCTTAGCTTCCTTGTATGTATCTGGGGTTTCCTCTCTTCAGGGGAAAAAGTCATTCTTCTTTATGGGAAGAGATCATGTAGTGCCTTAAAAAAAACTTCAATGATTGGAATGGGAGATGGCTTGTTATGAAATAACTTGCACAATAGAAGAATATGATATGAAATATGTTTCAAATACTTGATAATAACTGAGAATAACAAGCCACTTCGAGGGGGCAACCTCCAAATATCTCTAATGAGAACACACTTCACAATATGATGATCAAATAAGACTCACATCCTCCTATATATACCCATTTATGCCTAGGATATCACCTAGGCCGACTTAAACACCCCTATATAAGACCTAGGCCAACCCAACCAACTAAATAATAATATAATAATGATAACATGACTTAATTAGGAGTTAAGATAGCCACAAGCCGACTATTCATAACTTGATGTACACCAATATTAAGGGCGTAGCATGGTTAAGCTTGGCTGAAAGGATTTTAAAAATTAGATTGGTGCTGCTAGCTATCCCAATACATCAGCTTTTAGTTATACCTTTTGCCAAAAGATGTATTGATAGCTATCAATAGTAGCTTTCTATGGCGAGGCACAAACAATGCTAACAAATTCCCTTTGTTGGCCCTAGGATATAGTTCGCCACCGAAAAGACCAAAGGGGTGCGGAGATTATTGATTTAGCCTCAAAGAACTTAGCTCTTGGGGAAAAATTTGTGTGGCTAATGTTGGAGGAATGCAAAGCACAATGGTGTAAGTGTCATGACCCCGAAATTCTAACACATTAAAATGCAAATAAATGAGTAAAATAAATATTAAAATTATAAAAAGGAAACATTAGCAATTTAATATTATTATAATTATAATTATCATAAGATAATATTATAATTATAAATATAGATATTGATAATACAAAATAAGTATTGACAATTTAAATATCATTATCATTATAATACATAAATCCTAAAAGATATTAAAGAAAAAAAGAAAGAAGAAAAATTAATATAAAAACAATAATAATAAATATATTTTAAAGAGACATTCAATATAGACTATAGTGCCACCAGCAGCATTGTATACAATAAGGCAGCGACTATAAACAAGAAATTAATATCAAAAGAAAACAAGCAGCGATAAAAGAAATTATGCAAGGCAGCACGATAATAATGAGCAGCGATTAAGGAAGGAGCATGACTCTCCATAAATAATAAAGCATGACTCCCTCTAAATGATCGCACCCCTTCTCCAAAGTGGGAAAGGATATAAATTCAGAACTTATAGAAGAAAGGAAGGCATCAACTTAGGGAAGAAGAAGAAAGAGATCTGCCAGAAAATAAAATATTCAGTTTGCATTGTAAGTTAATGTATTTATGATGGAATAATTATGGGATATAATGCATTGTTAAATAGGATCAAGGTTTCATGCATATCATTACACATATTCTATGATAGCACCTTCATAGTTCATAATGTATTGCTGATATGATTATTTGCAAATCTGAATTTGATTAAATTACCATGTACATATTTTCACCATGATAGAAGAGGGGAGATTTGCAAAAGGAATACAGCGAAGGGGCACTCTCCTAGGTACACCACCTCTATAATGGAGAACCAATGTGTTCTATAATAGAGGACCAAGTGTCCTATAATGGAAAACCAATGTGTTCTATAATGGAGAACCAATGTATCCTATAATGGGGGACCAAGTAGTCCCCAGGAGGCCAAGGGGGTATCCATTTGGGGTACCAATGGTATAGTGCCTTGGGCCTAGGAGAGATGGCATTTTTAGGGCATCCTTTGTAATCTCACCCGTCCATCATTGTGAATCAGCACAAGAGGTCAATTCATAGAGAGAGGGAAATGATTGACAAGATGAGGGATAACAGAAAGGGGACACCTCCTAGGTAGAGGCCAAGACATCCACTCTTGGGCCTAGGGTAGAAAGGGTCCTAGGCACCCCATCAAGTCACATTCTCCCATGCTCTCCTATGGTCGAGCCCTCCAAGGATATTAAATGCTTTGTGATTGGATTAGTAATTTGGCCATGGGTTTACTAATATTTAATTATGATAGTCTACTAATTAGTATTATTGTGGTAAATGATTATAATCTGCTTATCAGTGTGATTGTGGCAAATGGTTGCTAAATTGTGCAGGGCTTCAATCAGGTGAACGGTATTCTCTAACCCATTTGTTTATTTAAAAATTAAGGATTTAGAGAAAATTTAGGACATTCCCAATTAGGGGACATTATAGTAAGCTTTCAAGCTGCAAATACATGCAAAACAATATTTTCAATTTTCTTATCTCCGATTCTCTCCCCTTTGGCTACTCCATATGGCATCTCATTAAGAAATCAAAATTATTGATCCAGAGCTTTGTAACAAGGGATCTACCAAATGGAGAAAGGGCTGATTTCTAGAGAGATTCTTGGATGGGAAATGCCCCCTTATCCATGTATCCAAAACTAATTGAAGCTTCCAGGATTCTTGATGGGTTATGGGGGAAAAAATATGCAATTACTGGCATGAAAGGGTGATTAATGCATGAAGATTGCAGCTTTAGAAAAATTTGGTTGTTGTTCTAATAGTAGAGCAGCAAAAAGTCATTTTAACTTTGGTTTTACATCCTTTAATAATCAATAGCTTAGCATACCCAGATAGAGCTATATGAAATGGAGATGGTTCTGATATATATAAAGTATCTTCTGGTTACAAGCTTTTAAAATATAAGCAATTCCCATTGCTGACAGAATTGCCCAGTATGCTTATCCGGTGTAAGGAAGTTCCTCCTAAGTGCAATGTATTTGTTTGGTTAGCTGTGTTCAACAAAGTTTTAACTTATGACAGTTTGTAGAAAGGAGGACCCATGGGCCCTTTGTGTTGCAGCCCATGCAATTGGCTACAAGGTATAGATAATTTAACAGGTCTTCGGAACTGTGTGATTATGTGCACTCTCTGGGGTATCTCGCTAGACAGGCATTCGTGCATTTTTAGAGGCAAGCCAGTATCTTCTGATCATTGTTTGGGGCAATTTCTGCAGCAATTATAGAGTATGTTCATCCAATCTTGAGCAATATGAAGTTTTTGTTTCCTAAATACGAAACAAAAGTACTGCAGGCATGCCAATCTGTCTCTTCGCATTCAAGGGTTAGGAGTGAACAAGAAAAAGAAAGCAAACTCTAATCATAAGATGGGCATAATGGATGAAGAGAATAAAGCTCCTCTACCAGAAGGAACGATGAAACTGAACTTTGATGGTGCTGTGAGGGGTAATCCAGGCATTGCAGGTGGAGGTTTTGTAATAAGAGTTTATAAAGGTTTGCTTAGATATTGCAGATCTATATTTTTGAGAATTCACACCAACAATGAAGCTGAATAGGAAGCTCTAATATCCAGACTGGGTGCAGCAATTACACTTAATCTCTTGAAGCGGCAAATGGAGAGAGATACAATGATTGTCATACTAAGGGTAGGAGACTTAGTTGGAAATCCAAAGATATGTAGAGGAGGTGTATCAAATGAAAGACAAATTTACTCATATTAGTTTCGAGCACTACAAACATCATCTTAATATGGCTGCAGACTGCTTAGCTTATGAGGTATTAAGCAAGAAACTGTTAGTATGCTATATATAGTCATGAGATGACATCTCTGGCACCCATGGAAAAATGGCCCTCTTTTAGCCTCTGTATTGTTCAGTGATATCGTTATAATGTGACAACATGGTAAGAGAGCATATTTGTCATTGAATCGATGAGCAGATCATGTTAGTTTATATGAGAGGTACAGAGAAGTGAGTGTCAATTAATGTCATTGGGATGAATGGCAGCAAATCATTTAATATGTAGGGATGGATCATGATTGGTTTGGGTATGATGAATGAATAAGCAATGGTATTGTTGGTGAGAATACAGGGTATTAAAATGTTGGCCCTTGGTTTTCTAGAGAGGTGGTGGAGGGAAGTGTGCATTGATTTTTTTCTAAGTTGCCGGTTTTGGTATGGATCCTGGTTCGGGTTCATGGATCTGGTTCATGGATTCGGCAAAAAAAATCTGGGGTTGGATTCGTCCATACAAAAACCATGTAAAAATTATATATATATATATAATCAACAAAACCACCATAAACTCTAATGTCATTTAAAACATAAATGATAAATATTATAAAATATCCATTATTCAAACTTCAAATTCGATAATCAATTTTCAATGTCATAAGGATTTTCTAAATCATCAAAACCAGCATCATCATTGACATTAGATGATGTAAGAACATTTGTAGAATCATCTAAAAGTCTGCTCACTTTTCAAACACAAAAGTAAGATGTTGGAAAGTGGAAGCATCTAAGTCAATTTTCTTTAGCTCCATATCCCACAACTTCACCAAAAGGTGGAAACAAGTTTTTAAAAAAAAAAGAAGAAATATGGACAGATTTGCCAAGGTTCCCCCAGATTCTACCCGGGTTCTTCCCAAACAAACCCAATCCCATTCTGCTGGATCCAAACCGAATCCACAGACAAATCAAAACAAACCCGAATCTGGCCAATCTGCAGGAAGATCCAATAACATAGATTTTTTTAGTTATGTGTTGGGTGTCAGTAATACAGCAGTAGTAGGATGGTGGAGCATACTAAAGAGGTGTGAGATGTTGTTAAGATATAGGATGGTAGAGTTTCAGATTGTTGCCTTCAATGTGTCTTTGCTTGCTGTGAACTAATAATGCTAGGGTTTATAAAGAATGTTCTCAAAGACCAAGTGTTGAATACAAGCCATTGCTCCAAGGCAGTGATTGTAATGTTCCCTTTTTGGATAACCCTAAATCTCCCCCTAGAATCACAAATATAATGTAGTTAGGGTTTTTAACTCACAAATTAAATGCCTTAAGCCAGATAAATCTTGGTTTAGATCCTGCAATTAGGTTAGATGCCATTGGAATATACTCCATATGATCAACATTAATGACTTATCTATTTAAATCGTGTAGATACATAACTATTTCAAAACTATCTACACAATATCCATAATGCATAGTGGAAGTTTTAATCATGATTGGATTTGGATGAGGAACATGATAAGTCCGCCCAAAGCTATCCATACCAAGCCCAAGAGCACGAGTGTCCAAACTAAGACAACCCACCCCTTGGCCCAAGCGGCAAGAACGTCCAAACTAAGACAATTCCACCCTTGGGGTGGCGTACTTGGCAGATAAACTTGTATCTGCTTTCCCTATCCATGCTGCCTTATCTGCCCCTCTTATGATTGAAACTCCTTGAATTCGTCCTAACAATTAGTCACAGTTTGGCTTGATAGGAAAGCCTTGAAAGGGGTGCCTGTAAACTACTCAACCCATCTAAGCCCAAGAGCACGAGTGTTCAAACTAAGACAATCCACCCCTTGGCCCCAAGCAACAAGAATATCTAAACTAAGACAATAACACCCTCAGAGTGGCCTACTTAGCATGGGAGGCCCATAAACTGCATCTCCCTAACTTGCTTCCTTCAACCTTATGTTTGATTGATTATAGGATAAAGACATACATAAATATATATATAATCTACTACCCATATTCATATTAAAGAACCATAATTACTTACAAGACTCAATAATTGCTGCAAGCATCATTATTGCATAATCGTATATAATTCACACACACACACACATATATTTGATTATATATATATGGTGTATATGTACTTATATTTTAACTTACTTCCCTTATTGATTTATCATTTATCTTCATCTATCTTCCTTTGAACTATCTTCTTCATCATACATACTTCCATATCAGGGTATCAAGACATAATAACCCAACCACAATAACCCTGGACACAATAACCCCGTCATAATAACCCAAGGACAAAATAACCTAGGGCCATAATAACCCATGGACAGAATAACCCATATAATTTATAAATTTTGTTTTCCTTTCTCTATATTCTTACGGGGATATTTTGTCCATCGGTTATTTTGACCATGGGTTATTTTGGCTTGGGTTATTATGACCTTGGGTTATTTTGTCCTTGGGTTATTGTGATCAGGTTATTTTGTCTAGGATTATTTTGGCCGGGTTATTATGTCCTGTAACCCCATATCAGACTTCTTATTTCTTTTTCATCAATTTACTGATTTCTTGAATGGCCAATTTAGATCTGATCCATTCAATCTGCTATAACACTTCGAACATATCTCTCCTTTTTCTTTTACCTAACTCATTTCATTCACTTATATCCCCATGAAGGGATGCATCTATTCAAAGGGAGGTATTTTTTAATTATTATCATGTCCCTTGGTTAATTGTTGCATCTTCACAATATTAATTGCTACATCTGTCATGATCCCGAAATTGTAATTGCTAGCCTCTTCACAAAATTAATCGCTACATCTGTCATGATCCCAAAATTGTAACTGCTAGCCTATTTTCACCTTGTCGCTTAAATAGCCTTTAAATTATTCCCAAAAAGTATCGAATTGGTTTTATTCTTTGTAGTCACAAAAGATTCAAGATTCCCAAGGGAAATTATTTAATAGTTTTGGGTCTATACTCTAAGGCATAAGTCATTATCTTTCAGCATTTTGAAAGGATCATCACATATGTTAAAGCTTAAAGAAAACATGACTTGGTCAAAAATACTTTTTAAGGAGTTTTACTACGTGCAATGGAGGGAATGCTGTTTGAAAAGGTCTATTTTATTTTAAGAGAAAATCTGTTAGGGTTTTGATCTTTAAAGATCATGTCCCAAAATGAAGGAGAAGAAATAAGGCATGGTGCAGAGCATTCATGGTGATTGCATTCATAAAGATAGGCTTTTAGTGTGCAGTTACCGCCTAGTTTTATCTATACTGACACTTTCAGCATTTTGAGGCAAAAGAGGTTGAGTCGAGCTTTTAGGGTTTTGGTTGCATTTGCATTGGTTACACAACACCTTCAAACTAATATGGTGGCCAAGACCTCTTCAAGAGCAGAAACATGGAGTTTTCAGCTTTTTCTACGCTTAGATTCAGTTTTCATGGTAAGCAACGTGGTACCCAGTCTATTTTCAGTTTTGAGTTTTTATTGATATAGTTATGATATACCTTGCACGTGGAAACTCATGCATGATGGGTAAAGGAGCATTTGGGACCATGTCTAGTTGATGAATATCATCTTCTTCCAGTTTTTCAAAACATGCATACATTGAGTATTTTCATTCTTTTGAGTTTGTTCTTTGCATTTTTATGGAGAAGTATTGTGGTGATAGCTGTTAAGCCAGTGCATTTCATGGATCCCCACAAGTTTTACCCTATCCTTACCCAGTGAGCAAGGGAAATGTACATAAAGTTTGAGTGAAGAGGGGCAGGTTTCAAGATATGAGAATACCTCAAGACAACAGCAAATAATTTCTCAAGTTGTTCCTCACAGTCAGCAACACTGTCAGACTCAAGGGTACGAGTTTCTAGAAACAGCTATGCTCTTCATTGCAAAGGAGGGTAAGAATGATGTTGAAATCAACCAAAAATAAAAGAGCATGTGTGAAGCCATAAGAGAACAGTCATGATCAAAAGTTCCAGTGGTGAGATGAATTGCTAGAGAGATTGCATTTTCAGCCTGTTATTATCTTGTGAGAAGATGGAAAGTTCATCATGATAATGACAAGGAAAGAATACTCAGAGCCACATTAACAATGATGACAGAAAAGACTTGTTTTATGAATATGGGTGATGAAACAGTGAAGCATGATCAACCATGCAACCAATAACTATCTCGTACAAGGAGTGGAGATAAGAATGGAAAGTGCATTGGAAACATTATGTGTTTTCATTCATGGGAAAATTACAACACAAAAAAAATATCATTGATACATACATTTAAAGCCTTCATGAGATCACAGTACAGTCATGTCTTGATAGCCAGAAGGCACTAGCATAGAAAGGTTTCATGTACAAAGTTTTCAAAGAAGTACAATCTACATATGACAGTGATTTTGACAGCAATAAAAGTCGGTGAACCCTGTGATTCATAGGGGCAGGTTTCAAGGTATTGTCAAGACATGTCACAATCATTGGACAAACCCTAAGTTGCTCATGAAAGACAGTCATAACTCCATGACTGTTAAAGGGGTGCAATCACAACAAAGAGGCATATCACAGGTCTGTGAAAGATTTATCTAGGCACAGTGATTTGATGGAAAAAGTGCATAAGAGGAAGCTTAGACAAAAGGAGAGTTAGGACTGTGAGGACTAGAAATAAAAGGATCCTTATGCTAGTGATTTAGGCTTATCACAAACAGGAACATCATCATTATTGACAAAGCTTGAGGTCTTGCTGCCATTATTATGTTTCTAGCAATATGCCTTATGAATTTTATTATAGTCATTGCATAGATTAGACAAAACATCTAGAAAACAGATTTTTCTAAAGTTGCTACAGTCATTCAAAAGCTGACAAATACCTGTAACTAAGTGGTCTTAGAGGAAGACAATGATAGATAGCCATGGACATTACAGTGGTAAATGACAGTAACTTGGCAATAAGTCTTAATGGACTGTGCTTGACAGTCAAGGTTCATGACAGTCAGTGGTGTCATGAAGGGCAAATTTGTGAGGTAAGGGACAGTCATGAAAAGTCCTAAAATTCAAACAGCAGACAGTCATGGAGAATCTTAAAAGGGTACTTCATTTTACACCCTAGACCGGCAGAGTCCAAATATAGTGATGATCATAGATTGGCAGCACTGTTAAGGAATGATAAAGGATGGTGATGATTCCTGGGCAGAGTCCTAGGAGTGGTTATGATTGAAGACATAAGAGAGCAGAAAAGAGAAAAATCAGAGATGATGATAGCCTGTGAAGTATAAGAGGTGACAGTGTATTCATAAAGAAGTTCATTGGAAAAGGGCACAAAAGTTTAAAATACAGAAGTTAAACACTGCGAGTAAGTTTGCATGCTAGTGGACAGAGTCTAAAAGAAGACAGTCGGCGTCATTTATGACAGTATGACTGTCATGTGAAGCACAACCCTTCCATGGTAAGAGCCAAGGCAGAGAAGTTTATAAGGGGGATGAGATAAAGAAAGGAACAACAGTGCTTTGCTTTGTTAGGGAAGAGCATAGTCATAAGGTTTACATATGAGAATCAATGCCTGAGCCCAACATAACCAAGAACATGAACTCAAAAGCCTAACAGTCTTAAGGGGAAGCAGGTTGCAGTCTTAAAATACCAACTCAAAGATTACAGTCTACAGCCACCATTAAAAGAATCAAAAAATATTGAAGACGGTCATATTTCTCATGACTTTGGTGATGACAGATGAGATAAAGAGAGGAGTTGACAGTCCAAATAATTTCTTTAGCTTGTATCCCAGATGAGATTGTGCATGATGATCAGCAGTCAAAGTGGAGCAAAACAGTTAGAATTATAGTTCCAAACACTCAGTCCACCATAAATGTGAAGTGGCAGTCAAAATATGCACAGTAGCAGTTAAGGGTATGGGTGGAGATGGCAATTTCAAGTCCTAATATTGGTGAGAACCATGAAAATGAATGGGCAGCACTGTGAAAGATAGGACGGTCAAGCAGCCTAACACTAGGACAGTCACTATACAAAGTGGCAATGAAGTCAAATACAAGCAAAAGGACAGTCCTCTATCTCTTTCCAGCCATGCATTAGTTCATTGGACAATGAGGGATTAGGAGGTCATGCTTTAAGGGTTTCATCACCTTGCTTGCTTTAAGGGTTCCATCACATTAGCAAGGTCACAACATCTGAGGCATAAGGCAGTTCAAAATACATCTCATAAAATCTTGCATAAGATCCCTATCCTTGGTAGGAATGCATAGGGTACAAAAGGGGTGTCAATACACAGGAACCTTGTATAGAAGTTCAAATGACAGTGATAGTAAAGAGTTGCTTCAAGGAGTGATTGAACTGCAACTCCAAGTCGTAGTTATTCAAGTTTCCCTACACTCCAGTGGTTTTGTGAGCAATTTCATAGAGAGATAGGCTACAGTCCTCATAGTGACTGTAGTCATCATAGAAGACATTGTCATATTCAAGATTCATAGCATTAAGGACAGCATACTGGAGGTTTGTTTGTGACAAAATGTGAAAGGCACTGGCCTTGGTATTCACATGACATTCCATAATTATCACAGAGGGCAGTCTATGAATGATTTGCTGTATGCATAACCAAATCACACTAACAATGCACTCTCAAGGGTTTCCATCAAAAGAGTGGGGTTATCAAATGCATTAGACAGTCCTAGAATTTTCATAGATGATAAAAGACTGTATGAAAGGGCAGAGTATGAGTAGTCTACTGTGAGAAGTCAGGTAGTTAGTGACAGTTTCAAAAGCAAGAAATCATGACAGTCCCATAAAATGAGATATGCTAATGGCAGAATTAAGAAGCAATGACAGTGAAACATGATCAAAGCATTGCAAAGGTGATACCCACTCATTTGAGGTTAGTTTGGCTTGTAAGTTAAGAGCAGCAATAAATTACAGTTAAAAGGGCAGTTTACATGAATTGAAGGGTAATTATGGACTGTGCCAAGCATCTACGAAGAAGTTTGGTGAGTCATGCAAACAAATGGAGCATATCTAGGGCAGTTTGAAGCAGTGGACAGCATCTAGAAGCTATTTTTATGAGCCTTTATGGTACATGAGGTCAAGGGAGGACTTTTTCAACACTAAAACACCTTTTTGGAGCTTGTTAAGGGGCTGCAAAGTAGGCATTACAGTCTTGGACGACCAAAAGAGATTGACTCAACCAACTCAAGTGAACGCTTGTATTCTTTCTCAACACATGCTCTTATTATCTTGTAAGCTGTTGAACCAATAAGGCTCATCTTTCATGCCTTTTTTTCAGTTAGTTTTTGCTGTTTACCAGCTGCATATTGTAACTTTTATGAGTTCTTTCGAGCATGAACAGTATTGTAACTCATTTTCAGACTTGTACAAGTTGTAAAAACACCTTTTATCAATAAAATTTAGTTGATTTTATCTTCTCAAAGCTTGTTTCATTGTGTGCAAAGTGAAGATTGATGAATGTACTTGTGAAATCTTTTGTGCTTTCTCTTATGTATGTCTCTTTCAACACCTTTAGGCAAGATAGATCATATCTTCTATGTAGGTCATATGATTGTGTCAAGGATAGAAGCAGCAACAAATTGTGAAATCTTCTTTCCTTCTTGAATTGTGAGTGTCCCACCTTTCTATGAAACACTTATGCATAGGTATGATGGAATTTTGAGTTGTGTTATGCTACAGCTGAATCATTGAGCAATTGTGCGTGTCAAACAGCAAGTTATAGGTCTAAGAAACAATTTGGCGTATCACCTAGTTAGCTGTAGTTAATCATTTTCAAGCATTTTTAAGTTATTTCCAGTCTTCTTCTTACCCTTTTCCTTCAAAATAAGTAGGATTGATTAAGTTCTAGGTGATCAAGCAAGAGGAACCAGCCTTCTTTGGAGGTTCATTCCAAGTTTTAGGCAACCCACAGGCCTAGGAATGCTCCAATGTATCAACAGGTAGCTGAGTTGATAGCTTAGCTTCGGGTGCATACTTTGTTGATAACAGTAACACTAAGATATAAAGCATTGGAATGAGTAAATAAGATAAATAACAAAATACAAAAATTATAAAACGAAATGTTAGTAATTTAATATTATTATAATTATAATTATCACAAGATAATATTATAATTATAATTATCAAATATAATATTGTTGTTAGTTTTATGATCAGATTTAATGCACAGAAAATTAATTCAAAATTAGACACAGCAACACAGCAGATACCCTGGGAAAACCCTCCTCTTGAGGGAGAAAAACCCAGCAACAGAGATCTATCTTATATATATATAAATAGTGGCAACAATTCTCTTTACAATGAGGCCAATCACAAGGCCAGTATTCAGCACCAACTTTAGATGCAAAACAGATAATAATCTGCCCTTCCTTGAAACCTAAATCTGCACTTAGAGAAATTCGCAATCTGCTCTTGGAGAAAATTCGCACTTGAATGAAGGAGAGAAATGAACTTGCTTGATGATAGAAAGGATGGAAATGACCTTGTATAAATACACAATGAGAGAGAGGTCGCACCTCTTCATGTACAAGGTCGGCCAAAATAGAGAAATATAATTACAATTAAAATATGTGAATTACAAGGAAGGTCGGCCCTTTTAGAAATTACATTGTTGCCAAGTGAAGCGCCCCTTCACATTAAATATCACATATAAATAAATAGCCGATAGGCTATATTAATTTATGTCTTCACTCGTGGCTGGAAGGATGAACCCGAAGCTGCCATAACATTAACACTCCCTCTCAGCTAGGGAGAGAACTTCCAGCTACACAAGACATATCACCTCAACGTGATGTCTACCACATTGGCTACAACCGAATGTGAAAAGAAGAATATCACCTCATCATGATATTAGATATCGCCTCAACACGATATCAACCATAATGGCTACAACCATACTATGGTACAAGTGTTCATCACTTGCGTGATGTTGTCACCTCAACATGACTTTCACCATGACTCTCTGAGGGTGAAACACAAGTACAAGATATGTCATGGAGTCACACACATGACATCCACCATGACTCGCTTAGAGGGTGGAACAAGGGCTTTCACCTCAAATTCCTCCTCTGAGGAAAATGCATTAACAAGGGCTTGCACCTCAAATTCCTCCGTCTCAGAGGAAAATGCATTAACAAGGGATTTCACCTCGAACTTCTCTCACAAAGAAGAACTCATTAAACAAGGCTCACTGATACTGAGACTCTTTCTCAGTCAAGGCTGGATTCTCCACCATACCAAGCTTATCTTGAAAGTACATAAACTTTATCCTGGAAAGAGGCTTGGTGAGAATATCTGCCGTCTGCTCATCAGTGTTGATGTACCTCGACTGTACAACCTTCCGCAGTACCATATCCCTAATGTAGTGGTACTTGATCTTAACATGCTTGGTTCTGTCATGGAACCCAAGATTGATAGAAAGCTTCACACAACTCTGATTATCACAATGAATGATAGTAGGCTCCATTAATTGTCCAAACAATCCTGCAAGGAGCTTACGAAGCCACACTGCTTCCCAAGTTGCCATACAAGTTGCAATATACTCTGCCTCTACTGTACTCAATGCCACTGAAGACTGCTTCCTGCTACACCAGGAAGTCATCGCAGACCTCAACTGAAACAACATCTAGAGGTGCTCTTCCGGTCAACAACACAACCATCTTCTTTAGGTTCAGTAGGCTCCCTCTGAATCTTTAAGTACTTGCATCAACCTTCTAACCTCATCGTCCAAGATTGCCTGCAATGCTTGCCTTAGATAAATGTTTTCCAGTGCACACCTCTGGTACTGTAGAGAGTTCAAGGTAGACCTCCTCGACCTCATAGCAGATCACTCTATTCTGAATAGGTTTGCGGAGCTACCAATATCAAATCCAGATGACAGTCTTTGAGCAATTCTGATCTCAGCAGCTAAAGGGATCCTCTAAGGATTTAGCACCTAGCCTTGCAATACAGTAATCTTCACTTCTTTTCAATGAGTTACAAAACTCCCTCTTGATCCCTGCTTCAGAGATTGCAAAGAAGACTTCTGGAAGTGAACTCCCTCTAACCACCAACTCAGTTCCATGGCTGCAAGTTGTGACTTCACGCTTGATCATTTCTTTGGTTGGCATGACTTCCTCATAAGATGCCTCAAGCTTTTCATCACTAAGCAATCTCTCATCACCTTCCTGCTTCTAGCTGTTCACAAAGCATTTTAGAGAGAGATTACTAACAGTTTATAACTATCCAAAGAAATATCAAGACTAGAATCATACAAGGTTTACTATCTCAGGTTATAGCATGAACACATAAGAATTTATGAATAATATTAAAACATGAATAAATAAATCAGCCTAAAGAGAAATATATCAAAAAAAATCAGAATGAAAGGCTAAAGAAAATTATCTTTATATAATTTTGATATAACTTTTTCTTCCATCTTTTACTCCTCTTGAGAGTGCCAAACTCAACACAACAAAAAAACAATCTGCACAACTACAGATTTCTTGAATGCATTATGCGGTTAGCATGTAAAACCAACTCTCTCCAAGAGTTCAAGGCTCTATCACAGATCATGCATTAGAGAATGATATCGATGTGACCAATCACCATCGAACGTTCAATTCTCTTTTTATTTCAGAGTCACACTCAGAAATCTTCACAACCAACATGAGAAGACTAGCAATAAATGAAGTCTTCAAAGGATCTTATGCTAGTGAACACAATTCAAGAGAAACCACTATCTCTCTTTACTAATTACAAGATCCAAATAAAAGATATAACTTAACAAACAAAGAATACTTATCTCTTTAAATATTCTGATGGATGCAAGATACACTGCTCTTGAGCACAGAACAACACAACTTTCACGGCTTGAACACAGGCCCATGACTTAGAATAGAAATTCCCTAGAATCCTTCTGAGGAGAGAACTTATTCATATCCGCAAATGAAGCATGCCGATTAGGCCTGGTTGGGCAATCCTTTGCATAGTACCAAACTTGTCACAACGAAAGCATTGGACTTGGGAGAGGTCCCACTTCTTCTTGAATGCGGGAGCACCATCTGACCCTTTATCTCTATTCCTCTTGAAGTATCCTTTCTTTCCTCTTTTTCCTTTCTTCTTCGATGATTGAGCGGAAAAAACATGAATGTCTTCATTTGTAGAGCTTCGACCAATACCTCTCGCAGCCAACCTAGACTCTTCTTGAATATAGTCTGCCCTCAAACGATCAAACTTGGGAAGTTTCAATCTCGCGCTAATTCCTTAAATGTAAGACTCCCAAGATGAAGGAAGACCATTAAGAGCCAACATGGTCAAATCCTTGTCATCAACAATATGACCAATGGTAGAGAGCTAATCTCTCAATTCGGAAATCTTCATGAAGTAGGTGATGACAAATTCTCCTTCTGCCATCTTAACATGATGAAGTTGTTGCTTCAAAGCAAGTGCCCGGCTGGTGTTGTTGATTTCGTACATTTCCTCCAATGTCTTGAACATCTCCCTTGCAGTCTTCAACTTGGAGACAATTGGAACAATGTGATCCTTGACGGAATCAACCAACAACTTCTTCGCCTTGCTGTCTTTCTTCTTCCATTGCAACTACTCTTCTTCCTCTTTAGGTTCGAGAACTTTGGTCTCCACAAACTCTGCCAGATCATTCTCCTCCAATGTGAGCATGATTCTAAACCTCCATGAAGTGTAGTTTGACGCTCCCTCAAGTCTATCTTCGATCTTCAATCCGTTCACCATCTTGATTGATGTAGAGATAGACAAAGAATTAAGACGAAAAAAGAAGAGTATCGCTGTAAATTTGATCACAATCTTCTCAAACCCGCTCTGATACCATGTTAGTTTTATGATCAGATTTAATGCACAGAAAATTAATTCAAAATCAGACACAGCAACACAGCAGATACCCTGGGAAAACCACCCTCTTGAGGGAGAAAAACCCAACAACAAAGATCTCTCTTATATATATAAATAGTGGCAACAATTCTCTTTACAATGAGGCCAATCACAAGGCCAGTATTCAGCACCAACTTTAGATGCAAAACAGATAATAATCTGCCCTTCCTTGAAACCTAAATCTGCACTTAGAGAAATTCGCAATTTGCTCTTGGAGAAAATTCGCACTTGAATGAAGGAGAGAAATGAACTTGCTTGATGATAGAAAGGATGGAAATGACCTTGTATAAATACACAATGAGAGAGAGGTTGCACCTCTTCATGTACAAGGTCGGCCAAAATAGAGAAATATAATTACAATTAAAATATGTGAATTACAAGGAAGGTCGGCCCTTTTAGAAATTACATTGTTGCCAAGTGAAGCGCCCCTTCACATTAAATATCACATATAAATAAATAGCCGATAGGCTATATTAATTTATGTCTTCACTCATGGCTGGAAGGATGAACCCGAAGCTGCCATAACATTAACAATTGTAAATATTAAAATATAAATACTAACAATTTAAATATTATTATCATAATTTATAAATACTAAAAAAAATATATATAATAATAATAAGAAGAAATATATTTTAAGAAACACAATATATGATAATGTATATAGAAAAGAAATAAATGCAGCGACTGAGTTTATTTAAGGCAGAAATAAATAATGAAGAAACTCACCATCTTCCTTAAGCCAACTCTTCTAGGGGTGTTGCCACCGTGAGAAAGTTAAAAGAAATTAAATGGCCGACTACCATCTGACACTCACAAAGAAACATATATATTAATGTAATCGTCCAAGTAAACATCGCTAATAATTCATTATGAAAGGCAACGAATAAAGGCATTGATTTATGAGGAGCAAAATTAGTTAGAAGCAGTGATTATAATTGAAAGGAGCAGCAATTAAAATCGAAAAGAAGCAATTCTATTAAAAGGCAGCAATCAAACATAAAGTTAGTTAGCAAAAGACACCTCCATTATGAAGTGTTGCCTCCTCGTGCAATAGGTGTGTTCATTCATAAAGCCGCCTTCCTTGGAAAGGTATAAAATAAATTTATGATTGTTGGTGAAGGGGGTGTGGAGTAATGGAGACAAATCATATACACCAATAGTGATAAAGAGGTATATGCAGACTTGAAAGTGATTGTAAGAAAGAATATGTATAATTAGATTTTATGAAGGCATTATAAGAGTTTGTTATCTATTGAAGAAGCATAAAATCTGAGAAGAAGAATAGAACAGATTTTAGAGCAGAACTTGTGTGGCGGAACAAAGACACATCAAGAAAACACAACAGAATCTCTGAAGGAAGATAGCAGCAAACACATTATTATAATATACTCAGATCTGGGAAGAAGGTACATAGGATGAAGAAGATAGTCAAGGGAAGATAAATGGGGATAAACGATAAATCAATAATGGGAGTAAGTTAAATATAATTACATATCACACACATAGGATATCTATATATCAATTATATACAATCATGCAATAATGATGCTTGCAGCAATTATTGAGCCTTATAATTAATTATGATGTTTTGATATAGATATGAACAGATTCATATCTGATAATCTACACTAACGATATACTATGGAGTGTTACGGACAGACAAATTGGAAAGAGGAAAAGAGGAGACCAACCAGTAAACATTCAGTCTGCATAAATTATATTTTGATTGCAGGATTGTGAGTTCACATAATATTATCAATAGTTCATGTATATTATCATTTATATCTTATGATAGCATATTCATAGTTCACAATGTATTGCTCATGTGATTATTGCAAACATGAATTTAACTAGTTTATTATGCACATTTCACCATGATGGAAGAAGGGAGAATTTCAAAAGGGGTACGGTGACGGGGCCCTCTTCTAGGTACGCCACCCAGGGAGGGGACGAGATGAGCCCACATGGGCCAAAGGGGCACTTCCTTTTAGCCCAAAGGGTACTACCTTTGGGCCTAGGAGAGTTGGGCTACCAGAACACCCTTTTGTAACCTCACTTCCCTATCATGGTGTAACAATATAAAGAGATCAATCATGAGGAAATGGAAAAGGATGGCAAGATGATGGGATAACGGATAAATTAGAATCCTCACTAGGTAGGCCACCTCATATGAATGGCATGGGCCACATGAGGCCAAAGGGGTACTACCTTTTAGTCCAAAGGGTATTGCCTTTGGGCCGAGAGAGGCTAAGACACCCCATCAAGTCACTCTCTTCCATGTTCTCCCATGGTCGAGCCACCCCCAAGGTGGGGTAATAATTGGATTGACAAATTTACTATGGATTTATTAATGTTTAATCATGATACTCTGCTTGTTAAGTTATCATTGTAATTGATCTCTAACTTGTTTGCAGGGATTAAATCAAGCCAAGGTACCCTCTAAATCCATTGTTTGCTTGGGAAATTGATAACTTAGGTTAAAATTAGTATAATTCCTATTAGAGACATTACAACATCATTAACCTTCGCCACTCCCTTAATCATTTGTTGCCTAGGGAGTCGGCCAACAATGTAAGGTCGGCCCATCTTAGAAGAAATTCATTAATTTTATTTAAACACTTCAAAGTGGGCGCCACAATGAAAGGGGTTGGCCCAGGTTAATTTAACTTAATTTATTTTTACTTTACTCCTATCACTGCATTTTATTTCATTCGCCCAGGCTGAGTGCTATGGCGAGGGCATGACAGTGATACACAAGGATTCATCTCTAACTTGACCTATTATTTACCTGATGCTGCTACTTGCTTATGGCTCATGAAGCTCTTCATGCCATACCAGTTTAAGGGCTTGTCGTTAGATGATGTTGCGGCTATTTTAGGGTAGGAGGTGAAGGTGGAGGTGCGAGGGTCTGTTGGAGCTATGCCATTGCAGGATGCCCATTGCAGGGTGTGGATTACACAAATGAATTGGCAGATTTACGCAACGAAGCTTTGGTTTTGTGGGCTTACTGAAGGGATGTCAACAGAGTGTTTACAGGGCTATACATTCACCACCACCATGACGGATTGGAGGTTGGCTGTAACTTCACCATCTCTATTCTATGCGAGGAAATGGTGAATAGGGCCAAGCCCCTGGCATGAGACTTGTTAGAGAGTTAGATTCCCTATGCTTGATAGGTGTGGGTGTTAGGCGCAATCAGGAACAAATTGGATTGAATAAATTCCTGATAGTGTCTCTGCCTCCCCTGTTCCTCAGGAGTACTGGGGGATAATTTAGTTAGGTAATCGGTGTAGGTTTCTAGTGTTCTGTGGACTGTGTATCGGAGCTCCTCTTGATTTTGTTTACAGTTGGTGGCTTGGTATGTCTGTTATATCCCTTTTGAGCATTGTCCTTATAGCATTTTGTGGTCATGGCAGGTGTGATGTTTTAGCTTAGTCTTATATGTTGCTAGTTTAATGTAATAACTAATATATGGTATTCAGGTATCTTGAAGAACAGGGACCCCTACAGAACCGCTTCTATCTGATCTACTATATATATTTACATATATAATATGTATATATGTATGTTATTCTTAAAAAAAGGAAGAGAGCCGCACCTCTAGAGCTAGCTGAGGCCTTGATTCCAAAGAATTCAGCAGTCCAAGAAATATGTGAATCCCTGGGGTATTCAGTGTTGAGGCTTCCTGACTCAAAATCTGGCTGATTTCTTCAGCATTGGCCCAAGCATTTATCAATTTATTCTGCAGCTTGCCAATATACTCTCTATAGCTTAAATGACCTTCCAAAAATTGTGTAATCATTTTTGCCTCTTGCTCTGCATCTACTGATTGTATTTTAGGTTTGTTCTCTAATTCTTGCTCAACTGTGTTTCTGGAAGTCTGGACTGATGATTGACTAACTTTTTTAAGATTGACTCTTTTACCTTTTCTATTTACACTGGTTGTGTTTGTCTTTTGTTTTGCGTCTGCAGGCTGTATTTTAGATTTGGCAACTAATCCTTCTTTGACTGTGCTCCTGGACGTCTGGGCGGACGATTGGCGAACATTTTCACAATTGGCTATTTTACCTTCTTTAGTTACAGTGGCTGTGTTTGCCTTTTGCTTTGCATCTACAGACTGCATTTTCGAATTGGCCACTAATCCTTGCTTGAGTGTGTTCCCGGAATTCTGGATTAATGATTGGCTTACTTTTCTACCATTCGCTCTTCTACTTTTTTTGTTTACACTGGTTGTGTAATAACGGAGAAAGTTGGAGGCATCGAGCTCAACAGAACCGGGCTTCAACACTGATTTGTATATGTAGATCGATAAACAATTAAATACCTGTTGAATAGGACCCCTTCTCATTGACAAGACTGGGTGCTCTGATCTTGCCTGAAACCCTGGACATTGCAAAATTAGCTTCCAAACCTTCCTGATCTTGTGGCCATAGCCACAAGCCTCTTAAAGAACCGCCACTGACAATGTGATTATTCAAATATCGAAAGTATTTACAGAAAAGCTGCTTATAGGCAACATTGGGTGCTGCTTTTACCAAATTCCACTAGTAACACAGAGGCAATCTTCTTTGTTTCGAAACCACACCATTTTAATTCTAAAATTGAATATATACTGAAAAACCCAACTCAAACCTCCAGGCAGGCATATATTTAAACCCCATAAATCAATTACATTGACAGGTAAGAAAAATACCCAAAAGATGCAAGATGTTAAAAAAAAGTATAGGATGACTTTTTGTGGCAATATGAATTTAGTTTCTTCTTAGGATATTTATAAAATAATAATAAAATAAAACATTTTAAATTATAAAATGTTTATATTAGGGTTTTATTTGATTTTTGTTTATATTGTTTTGAGATTTTTTTTTTTTTTAATTTGAGAAGTTGATATTTGTTATAAAATGTGTATGTCTTTACTCGAGTCTTATATTTGATGGTTGTATGGTTGTATTTAGAGATTTTTTATAATGAAATACAATAATTTTTTTTGGGAAGATTATATTATATGAAAAGGAAGATTTTAAATAGATCATTAAAAATTAGATAGAATTGATTAGATAAGAGGTGAGGAAGAGAAGGTTTATGTAGTGACTGTCAAAGCCTAAGTGTGTTGGATAGGATGGGACTTTCTCATTTGAGGTGACTACATTAATGAATATGAGTGTTCGATGGGAGAAGTGTGGTTTAAGGCAAGTGTTAGGTCTCCAATGAAGAGATGATTATAGACTAATATTTTTAGAGTGGGAATTCAAAAACGCCGATCTCAAGCATTAGGTGGTTCATATTTAGGAATTGGCAAAAGATATTGATGGGGCTCTTTACATCAATGTTTAATACACCATGGCCAATTTTTTGTTGGACCCAAGTCATATGCATGGATAAAGGAATTTGCTTGGTGGGGCTCAAATGTTTTATGTTTTTCTATTGTCAAATGTTGTTGGCTCCTTCCTCCTCCATAATGGTATTGAAGATCTAGTTCGCCAAGGTGAGGTGTATTTCAACTATGTTTTGGACCATTTGCATGTGACAAAAGCAAAGGTAGAACTTTTTGCAAAGGGTTGTGGAAGCTATCACTAAGGGTGTCAAGGGTCTCTCTTCTAAGCGAAGCCATTCCTACATGCTCTAAATGTTATGATGAGGATAAGTCTATGGAGGAGGTGCGAAAGGAAACAAGGCACGCAAAAACACTTCATGAACTAATATTCTAAGGCAAGTGTTGTGCAATTTTTAATCTTTTAATAATTACATAAAGTAGAAACACATGTAAACAAAAAATATATATATATACCATAACGTAAGTGTACGCGGGAAAAACCCTTTTGGGAGAAAAAAAACCACACTCCAAAGAAACTTAATGTGTTAGATTTAGTAAACCATGGTTACAATATACTTGTAGAGCAAGCCTTCACAGTAGTATCACCAACTAGAGATCTAGAAGGATTCTTATAGCTTAACAATATCTACAAAACTCTACATTCTACCTCCATCTTAATTACCTAATATATAGGAGATACAAAAATAAAAAACCATCGAATGGTAATTAGAAACCCATGGGCTAAAACCACCCAAAAGTGGCACCCAAATTATCCCCTGATCAAAGATGTCTTACGATGTGTCATAACACACCATAAGTTGGTCAACAAGTGTAAATCCTCTTTATAGCTCTTGTACTTGTCTAACAACTTCTTACATTTCATATGTAAACTTGAGGCCATAACTTTTGATCCAATTGGGTGATTAGGCTCATTTTAAAAAAATCAAATACTCAAAGAGATCTATGCAACATGCAGCATCCTAGGTAATGTCAAGCAACCACAAATTTTTATTTTGACTAACAAATAATCCTATAGCCTATAAACTAATTTTTTTTTAATTTTATATCTAAAAATTACACTTCGTTGCATAGGAAAAGTAATCCTAGATCCAACTAAGATTATCTCCTTTTCACTTACTCAACATTAAGCATAAGTGAACTAGGGTTTGATGATTAGCTTGTTGCCACAATGGAGAGCCAATCCCCTAGTGATTTATGTTTGTGAGGTGTTGTGTGGATGATAAATTTCATGTGTGATTTAATGAGCCTATTTGACATGTAACCCTAGATCTAAAAGTGTAATTTATCGCAAGAACGACAGCCAAAAGTAACAATATAGACCCAAGACCAAAATATGATGATACAAAGGAACCTGTGACTGAAATCTGAGCTAGAATTTGTTGGACTAGGATGTGTGGCACCCTAGAATGAGTTTCTCATTCTTTGGATATGAAAATTTTGAGATGTCAATCATTGTCTACTCTATATTTTCCCAAACTGTCTTTTATTGAAACTCCTAGATCTAACTTGCACACGTGAAAATAGGGGAAAGGTTGTGTTATATGGGGGTTTTCCTAAGTCAAACCCCAACTTTGGTATTTCTACCTCCACTTATAGTGATTGATGATGATCAAGAGAGCATACCCTGGGTTAGGTAGAGGTTAAAACAACAACGATTGACTAAAATTAATAAATGATAAATGATAGTATTACTTTGATGTGAAAACCCTTGGAGAATATATGTCACACACAAGTTGATTGATAGGTGCCTTGATTGCTTGATAAACCTAAAAAAGGTTAGCTCACATACACAAGGGATTGTTGTAGCATATCATGTAGAGGATGACTCAATACTTCTCCATAATTTCCTTCCAATTGATCTCCATTCATAAATTGTCTCCTTCTAATGCTCAAAATGAGAGAAAAACATGCTTAAATATGCATTTTAATTAATCCTTTTGGGTAGGGGTCGACCTAGGTTCATTTTCAAATCATAAAATCCCGCCAATCCAATTTTTAAATAATTAAAAATTTGCTTTTTGGTATAGGGAACCTTGTGCCCTAGACTGGTACTTTTTGGCCCAAAATTATCAAGATGATGGGATTTAAATATATTTTATTAATCTAACCTTGAAATTGGAAAATTATTGTTGTAATTAATGTTATAAGTAAAATAAGGTGTCAAGGTAGTGTGAAATTGTCAAGGGTGACAATATTTGGCACTAGACACTTTAATAATTTTAGCATTAGACGTAAGATTGAGACACCTTTCCCATCATTCTCACTTTTTTAAAACACCTTATAGAGCAAAATAAATATCAATGTCATTATCTAATTGTTAGGGGCTAAGAGGCCCATAGACTCATAGCACTGCCTAAATTTTTATGTGTTAATTGGCTTTTTCAATGCATCAACAACATTCTTCAAGGTGTCAAATTTTTCCATCACCCTCTCATCCTCTATCATATCTTGAAAAAAATATTCTTGGACATTAATATTCTTCCTCCTTGCATTAAAGGTTAGGCTCTTTGTCAAACATTTGGCACTTTAAGTGTCAAAGTGAACCATAATGGATCCTACCTCTAGTCCAACATTTGAACATAATCTCTTAAGCTAGATGCCTTCCTTACAAGCATGAGTTGCTACCATTTACTCTACATGTGTAATGGAAAAAACAACCAGAACCTATCACTTACTCATTCAACTAATTGCACCAACAAACATAGTGAAGACATATCCATTAACGGATCTTATGTCATCAATATCTCCAACCCAATATGAATTGACAAATCCACTAATACAAATAGAATGTTTGTCCCTTATAAGATAACCATGATAGCATAAGGAATACTTAGATGTACCCTACAAATTCTTCAAGGCCCTTTTCACTAAATCTCAATGTACTCTAAGATTAGCCATAAATCAAGCAAGGATTCCTAGTACTTGGGTAATATCTAACCTTATACGAACCATAGCACCCATCAAACTCCTGACTACACTAGAAAAAAGTACTTTGCTCATATCCTTTAGATCGCTAGGAGAAATTAGACACTGCTCAAAAAATAAATTTGTCCCCATTGTAATAGGAACACACAATGGGCTACAATATTGTTATCATGGTTTTTTTCATCCCCTAAAAACCATGTCCACCCATGCAAACTTTTTCCTTCTTTTGGAGTGTTGGTTCTTCCTTTGGCTTCCAGAACAATGTCGGTTCCCACTTAGGTTGTCACAACTTTGATTTTACCCAACATCTTAAAGTTAAGCCTAAATATACCTTTGTGATTGGTCTATCTGTGAGTTCCCAAAACTACGTTGAAGCCCGAAGTAGTTCTCACAACCTTAACAAACGTCAAAAAGGAAAAAGATGAAGTCAGATTATAACCGAGTTGTGGTGGTTTTAAAAATTTCCTTAAGTTTCAAAACCTTTGTTGATCTTTGACTAGCTTATTGAAACCTCACTTTTCTCTAACAACAAGTGATTTCCAACTCCTTTTCTTTCTTGCAAAGCAACATGACAAATATTATATTACAAAGAAGATATTTTATGTTACACCCCATTTCTCAATTACCAGATTTTTTTTACCTTTATGAGTAAATATGATATTAAATGTAAATCATGACTTTGATATGTTACACTCCATTGTGGGATTACCAAATTTTTTAATGCATGATTATGTTTTGTATATTTTAATGAAAAATGTGATGAATGAATATGTAATGCAATATGATTACTTTAATGCTTTGATGATGTAAATGATTTATGATGCAAATAAGTTTCATGTGATCGGCTAACTACCTTTATGATGCACTAAGTTGGATGCAGGAAGGATTGAGCCCTCCAGTAAGGAGAGGGAAAGTATCACCTAGGGGAGGAGCTTGGTTTGGTAACCCCTAATGTACCTACTTGATCCATCACACACTCACATCCTATTTGGTCATGTTGAGTCGAGTTAGTTTGGGAATTGATAAGTAAACTCTCAATCCTATTTTAGGGATGATTGAAATGATTGTGTGGTCATCTTTGATTTTGTAACATGTCCTTCTCTTTCTTACAAAAGATTTACCATGGGTTTTTTTTTAACCAAACAATTAACAACTGACATTCAAGGTAAAAGAGATTTTTTTTCAATAAAAGAAACATCCTACTACATAATATTTTCATTTAGATATATCGAAGCATCTATAAATACTTTCCAACTAAAAATATTAACATTTAATTTTTGCTTCACAATTCAATGATTTCAATTTAGTAAACTATAAACAATTACTAAAAGATATTTTAAAGGTCAGAGATCCTTATCTGGATTATTTTTGTCTTCCAAGACTTGACATGTCATTTGCAAGAGGGATATCATCACCCAGGTGCTTTACCTCCAACCATGGACTTAAGTAGTCCACCAAACACCTTCCTAACTAGAAGTGGCCCTACCCTACAACAAAGGGATTAGTCGGGAACCCTCTTAGTTTTTTCATCTAAGATATGGTGTTGTGCCCTACTTAACTAATATCGTCACACAACTATGGATACTTTCCAACTATGTACGACATCTTTGATTAGCTAAGTATTTGGGTCACAGTGAATCAACAAGTGCATGCAAAGACAATTGCACTCACTATGGCCATAGTATTTGTATGATAAAAATAATTGCTACTAAGAGCGAAGTCATTTGTTCACACACCCTACTCGAATAGGAATACCTTTTCTAACCTAGGGTATTCTAGAAATAATTGTTCCACCCATTAGTTAATCACAATGAGCTTTTAACATGGCATAACTTGTCATTATAAGCATAACTCAACTAAGTTGGTAAAATATTTTAAACCTTTCTTGAACCCCCGTGTTACTTGGTGTAACTATTGGGTCTTGGCAACTGCCACTGGTTCAAGATTTAAAATACAAGAGAGTATCTGGACTCCCACTCTATGCTTGCACAATTATTACTAATGACTTACTCTCATCGATTGTTTTCTCTTAGTCAAAAATTGAAAGTACTGACAAAATGTTCAATCAAATATATGATAAAATATTTACCTTAAAGCCGAAGATTCGTTCTTCTTATTATAGTCTCAAATGTTCAGTATTTTAGCTTTGTTACAGAGTCCTTCCTCAGAAAGTGAAGATGCACTAAGTAAACAACTCATCTGGATTGTTGGTTATTTCTAACTCAAACACTCGATTTACTTCCATGTAACTACCTAGGTCTTGGCTATAACCATTTGTTCCAATCTTAACCCTAACCCTTGAGAGCATCTTCTCTTGAAATATAAACATTAAACGAATCTTGACACAAAACAATAAGTTTTGGCTTTCTTTGTCATATTAAAGTATAAATAATACATAGACAAAGTCTATATAATAATGGTGAGTTTTCCATTAAAAATATAACTTTCCTTTGATCTAGGGTATACTGGAACTAGTTGTCCCACCCAACAAACCATTTCAAGAGGTTCATAGCACAACATGACTTATTTTTCTATTATAATTCAATTGGGTTGATAAAAGGATGGACCTTGAACCTAAACCCCCATGTTTCTTGGCGTAACTCTCAGGTCTTGGCTCTTTCCATTGGTTCAAGGTCACAAGGTACAAGGGTTTTCCCCTGTAGTGGTTCCCTTGGCATTTCTTGTCATTATAACCAACTAATCTTGACCTAGATAGACATTAAATAATGAAGAAACTTATTTTTCTTACACCTCCACTAGTGGTGTTTTACTCAGCATGAAGACACTAAATAGGTTATGGGACATCGGTATCATCGTTCTATAACATTTCAAGATTTACTAAACCATCTACATAGCATTCAACAAAGAAATCAAAGACTTTTCCTTTCAACCCTAGCAAACTTGCCTCATTAACACCTACTATACTATCACATTTAGTCTAACTTTACTTATAATCTATGCTCAAGAGCTTGACTTGTATAGTAAAGATTTAGTTTCTTCACACTCCCAAACCTTACTAGGTTCACACATGACCCTTAAGACCAACAAAATACCTTATGTTAACTTGAGCCCCTTCTTGCGCTCTCAATACAAATGAGTACAAACAATAAGAAAAGAAGTTCACATTCTTTAAATACCTCACCTGTGTTGGAATTGTGTGTCTCAATCTCACAGGCTGAAACCTCTGAAAGAGCAAAGTCGGTGTGACATTCCTACTGTCTGGCCAACTAGCAATTGTGCAACCTTGTGGAATGCTCAGGTTGTCGAGACCTTGTTGATGTCTTACCAACTGGAGCTATCACTGTGACCTTCCTTTTCGTTGTGATCTCTCTCCGCCCAATAAGAACTCTCGCCGACTGTGGTTCTTAGTGGTTGTCGGGGAGACTTGTGGTGATAGTAGTTATCGAGGAGAGATATGAATGTTCGACATGACTCATCCCGAAAAGAGTTGTCTCACCTAATGGTTATACACTCGAAGTCATCGGGGAGACTCTTGGCCGAAAGGTTTGTTGTCGGTATGAAGTCTTAGCGATATGGTATGTCTCGCCAACAGTGTTAAACTCAGAGTCATTGGAGTAACATGGAGGCTTCGGTAAAAACTCTTAGCGATGGATGAAGTCTCGCCAATGGTAGGACATTTCAGTGTGACATGAAGGCTCGCCAAGATCTTGTTCCAATGTCTTGTGGTCTCGCTAATAGGTATATTGCTTTGGTATGATTTCTTAGCGATAGCAATAGTCTTGCCGATGGGAATGCTAATGTCTATATGACTTTTGAACATCGGTATGATATCTCACCAAATAGCAATAGTCTTGCCAAATAGCGCTACATGTGGTGGTCATCAATATGATGTCTAAGCAATATGGTTTGTCTCACCGACTGCTTTTGAACTTAGTGTAACCTCTTGCCGAAGGTGATGACTCTAGGCGATATCAACGGTTGGGCTTTGTGGCATCGGGGAGACACGGTTAGTGTCTCACCGACATGCGACATAGTTTGAATGTCTTTGACCAATTGAAAGACTATCCTATGTGGTGTGTCTTTGACCAATCAGGGAAGCAGAATGGGAACTATTGGAAGTTAGACTGTTGTGGCCGTTCCTATGAGGAAGTTCAATAGACCAGGGACGACATGGATATACTCAAAGATCGATGATGATGTTTGGTTGGACGATCAGTGTGATAAACAGTGTTGGAACTATAAAATTATGATGATTTTACGTGTTCATACTCATAAATTTCCAAATAAGCCCTACCATGAGCAAATTTTGCCCATATTTTTCCATGTCCCATATAATCCATCAAGTCTTGAATATTTCACATTACAGTTCCTATCGGCATGAGAGTATCAAAGAGTATCAAGGTCTCCCCGACCCATTATGTTTTTGTGCTAATATATGTCTATTGTAGGTATATCGGCATGACTTCTGAGATGTCATGACGATTGGATTTCATCTACTGGCAGTTATCGGCATGACATTTTCATTGTTTCAGCAACAAAAAAGGAACATATCGAGACAGTTATGCTATCACATTGAGGTCTTGGCGAGATCTTTATGTCTCACTGACCAGCGGCAGAAGGATACAAAAATTAGCAAGAGATTTTTCTTCGGGGTGAGGTCACGGCAAACTCAATGTGTCTTACCGATTAGCTCATGTGGACTTACTTCGGCCAGAGTCATGTTATCGATTTGAGGTCTCAGCAAATTCATTATGTCTTGTCGATCGCCGATAAGGAAATACATCTCGGTATGACTAATGGGCATTGATGTAATATCTTGGCGAACCTGTCCAGTCTTGCCGACCAAAACACAAAATGGATTCTATTAAGGGTTTTTGGTGTGAAGCTATATAGTCTTGCCGACATGCATGTCACACTGACACATTGTTGCATCGGTGAGAAAGTGATTATGTCCCTGCGACAAAATGTGAACTTAAGGTAACTTTTGGTAAGATATAAAGTAGCTATGGGATGTCTCCTCGACAACAGAATGTTACAGCAACCCACTTGAAACTCAAGTTGTGTCTCGGCGAAACATCAGGTGATCTATGAGATGTCTACCCAACTCCATGGGTCATAGCGAAACAAAAGGATCAAAGGGATACTTCTTGGCGAAACATTGGACTTCAACATGACTACAAAATGTCTCGGTGAATGTCTCAGAGATGATTAATTGATGCCCGAGTACTGTTGGCCAACATGTGAATGCCCAAATACAGTTGTTGGCTGGCATGTGATTGAGAAACGATGTGTTTGTTCATATGCTAGTGTATAAATATTTATTCTCAACTGTGAATGGAGATCATTATCATATTAGATTAGAGGTAGAGTAGGATAGGAATAGAATTTCCACAAAACAGAGACTATGATGCATGTTTTCGAATGGAGATTTCAATGAAAATCAGTTGATGTGGCAATTTATTTTTGGTGTCAATTGTCTGTTGAGTTTATTGAAAAGTATTGCTAAGTTGTCTCCAAGATTGATGCTTTCTAGTTGTTTAAATTGATATAACAAGTTTATATTTAGTTTATCAGTGCACATTTGTTGTATCTATGTAGTTAATTGATTGGTTCTTTCAAGAAAAGATTAAATATTTTTGGTTGATCACAATAATCAAGGAAATTCATCTAGATTATTAAAGAAGAGCTTAGTAGTCACAATCTTGCATGTTTATACAAGTTATAAATATAACATATGCCAACAATTTGAGTTTCTGCCAGGATAAGTTGCCCACTTCTATTTCATTTGACTCTGCATACCCAATAAGGCACTAGTCTCTGCATTTTGTCATTTAGATTCATTCATTTTCTTTACATCTGTTAATTGAACATATTAGGTTTTAGTTTTAGAATTCGTATACAATTTATACCAAATTTGATTTCATTTGTTCACTTCCATCTACCATCATGGACAAAGCATTTCAAGAAAGATAAGCACATTAAGTCGGCTTCATTCATATAGGTACACCTGCCTAGGTTTAGCAGCACCTAAAGAGTAGAAGGTTTTATTCATTTGACCTTGTCTGTTACCCTGAAACGTATCAAGAGATTGGCAGCCTCTTGAGGCATTCTCCCTACATTTTTGAGAGCTAACAAATTGGCGACTCTGCTGGGGAACAATTCATAATCAGGGCCTTAATCATAGAGTCAGGAACTTTATACAGACTCCGTTGGGAATAAGAAATGTCAAATATTTTCTCACTTTTGAAAAAAATGAGTGGCAACTCTGAAGGAAACATTGCATTTGTTCAAACATGAATTGAAGAAGATCTCAATATAGGGGAGGTCAAACTAGAGGTCCTCCTAGTAGCAGTAAGTGGATGCACAATGATCTAAAATGGAGGGTAATCAGAGTGGGCCTATTGATCATGGAACTCCTCAAGATGATTATGAATCTTTAACTTATGAGGAAGTCAAAGCACTGTTTGAATCTTAGAAGATGGAGATGGAAGAACTAAAAGCTGAATTGCATAAAGCCCAATAGCCAAGTCATCCTCCTCATATTCCCACATAGCATACAAATATGTAGCCACCTCATGGTCAACATTATATCCCACAACATTATGCACAATACAATAGCCCACCATCTCAGTATCAGTACCCACCTAACCCTCCCCCTCACTAGTATACAACAATGATAATCAGGCAATTTGATCTAATAGGGTTTCAATTGTACCCTTACCCTATGGATGGCAGTTGGAGAAGCCTTGTTCCTAAGTTTACAGGGAGTAGTGCAATCACTGCTGAAGATCATTTAAGGAGCTTCAATGCTTTCATCAAAGACTTGGATGTTCCATATGAGGTTATTTCTGATGTCACTCATTCATGAAGCTAGGGATTGGTTTTATAGCCTATTGTTTGCTTCTATTGATTCTCTCCAAGGATTTCAGGATCAATTCCTTAAGAAATATGGAAATTTGTCTGCACCAATTTGGGATTCCCATGGATTATTAGAGATTCAAAATAATTAGAACTTGCAGCAATATGTATGCCAGAATCAACAATTTGAAGAAGAAGAAGATGAGAATGTACTTACTCAAAGCCAGGACTCCATCATAGAATTAGGATGCAGAATTTCCCCCTTGGATGCATTTCTTGACATAAGCAGGTATGAAGGAGAAGATTTCTTCTCTGTATAATAGAATGACAAAAAATTGTATGCAAATACCTTCTCATTGTAGGCCTACAAGGGCCATGTTTGTTGAACAGTTCGTAAGAGCAGGGGAGCCTGAATCAGTTTATTGGCCAGAATCATCAAAACAACATACCTTTGATCGAGTGAATGAATTCATTGATGCCATGGAGAGGATAAGGTATGAGAACACTATCAATGTTGAATCCAATAGTTGTATTTCTGATGAGTATAGAGAAATTGATCAAACAATGCATCCAATAGAAGATGAGATATATGCAAGTCAATATGATTCTTGTGATAGCCTGCATGAGGAAGATGAAGATACAAAAGAGTTGTCTTGCATAACAAACAGGGAAAGCAATGTATGTTATGAGGGATCTAATGAATATTCTAATTGTGAAGATGAACCTATTGATTTTGATTTACAGCCAGGTGATTCTTGTAGTTCTTGTGGCAATCAAGAAGAAGAAGCAATGGAGAATGCTCCATTTGATAGTGAACAAGTAACACTTCCTATTATAGATGAGAACCATGATACATTTGATGATGAAGAGGAGAGTACGTCAACATGTGAAGAGAATAACTACAATGATCTTGAAAATTTCCATGTTGATGAATCAAAAAATGAAATGGAAGGGGATTGTGTATTATGTCACAATGATGAAGAGCTTGAGGAACATGTGGATTCGGATTTACAACAAGGTGATTCTTGCAGTTTTTGTGATAATCAAAAGGAAGAATCAATGGAGAATGTGGATCCATTTGATAGTGAACAAATAATACCTCCAGCTGCAGTTGAAAGCCATGCAGACACATTCGATGAAGAAAAGGTTTGTACATCTAAAAATGGTTTCCAAACTTTTTCAAACCCATTGTACGATGAAGAATTAAAAGAAGATCAGACGATATTTTGCCAAGGTGTGCCCAAGAATGAATATCAGGTATTTTCAAATCCACTTTATGGTAAAGAGGAGATATTTTAAGACAAACAAAATGATGGAATAAATGATTGTGCTGGTAATGTTTTTGATTTTTCATTCTTTGATGATCTTGGGCCTCTTTTTAATGATGACAAAAGT
The DNA here is from genome assembly GCA_007258455.2 of Sequoia sempervirens. Taxonomy (NCBI): domain Eukaryota; kingdom Viridiplantae; phylum Streptophyta; class Pinopsida; order Cupressales; family Cupressaceae; genus Sequoia; species Sequoia sempervirens. The sequence goes on along the minus strand of VDFB02000003.1, from coordinate 368,310,588 downwards.
GAAGAATATAACTATAGTGATGAAAATGTTGAGACTTGTTCACTCAATAGTGAGCAAATTTCAGATTTGCTAACTCTTGAATACCAAAGATGGACACATGAAGGTGATTCCAAAGTCCTATGTCCAATTTACATTTGTTTTGACAGTGAAATTTCTTTGTGTAAAGATTCATATGACTCCCAGTGCATTTTTTGAATTGATGGTGAAACCTCTGAAGTTGATCAAAAGTCTATGTCCATTCAAGATGAGGTATGTGATTTTGAAATTTCTAACTCATATGGAGAAGACGTTTATTTGCATGCTAAGGATGATAAAATTCCAGCTTTGATTGGTTAATATATGCTTGATATTGAATATATGAGTCATAATCCAGTGTTGTATCCAAATGGTGATATGGAAGAGGTGCAAAGGGTTTCAAACAACGTTGATATCACATAGTTTTTTGTTTCTCAAGAGAAGCACTCTGATGGTAATTTTTTAGTACAGCTGGGAGAATGTTTGATAATTCATAACAGTGAGAGAGATAATGAGAATTTTTGCATTAAATATGCTTGTACTTTGTATTTTGAAGATAAAAGAGATTTGTCTAATGATGGAGAATATAAATTGAATGGTGAAGGGAATATGGGCCAAGCTGAGCATGATGATTCTCTAACAACTTTCAATAACAGTGACAAGGAAGATCACATGAATCTCTTCAAGATGAATTTGATGAAATCAAGGCAAAACCAGGTATTTGATAGGGGAAAGTATGGTTTGAGTTTCAGACCATAGCAGCTCAAAACTGATGAAATTGAAACACAGAGGGATAAGGGTTGCCAGTGCATGGACAACTCTTGCTAATCCTCTTTAAAATTCTTTTCCATGCATAGTAGTTTAGGGTTTTTTTCATCTCCATTTTACATTCATTTTTCATTCATTCCATCATGCTACATGATCTTTCATCTTGTGTCTGGTCTGCTCAGCCAAAGTTCTGGATCCTTGCAATAATCTTACAATCATTCATCCCCAGACGGAGCCACTATTGGAACTGTAAAATTCTAATGATTTTACATGTTGTTCATACTCATAAATTTCCAAATAAGCCCTACCATGAGCACATTCTACCCATATTTTTCCATGTTGTCCCATATAATCCATCAAGTCTTGAATATTTCACATTACAGTTCTTATCGACATGAGAGTATCAAGGTCTCCCTGACCCATTGTGTTTTTGTGCTAATATATGTCTGCAATAGGTATATCGGCAGGACTTTTGAGATGTCACAGCGATTGGATTTCATCTATTGGAAACTATTGGCATGACATTTTCATTATTTCGGCGACAAAAGGAACATATCGGCAGGAGTTATGGCGTCAGATTGAGGTCTTGGTGAGATCTTTATGTCTCACCGACCAGGAGCAGAAGGATGTTAGAAACCAAGATCAAATTTGCAAACCAAAAAGACCTTCCACATAAGAGAAAATTAGAAAAAATAGAGATTTGCAATAAGATGTGCAAATAATATTATTCAGGAATTCTAATAATTACAAGATAATGATTTGCTTTATAAAAGAAAAGATGCATAATCCTAATCTTATCTTGAGCAACAAGATAGCTCAAAAGATAAAGATGAGAATTAATTAACCTAGGAAGTAAATAATACCTAAGTAAAGTTATGCAAATGTAATTAAATATTAATTACACTAACACCCCCCATAAGTGAAACTTAGGGAGAAGCAAATTATTATGAAAATATGAGTCCCGGTAACAAGGCCTGATCAAGTACTCATTTACAAATGCAAAGATAAAGTAGAGAAGGAAAACCCAGTGGGACAAAACCCCCCTACAATGAGATGACTGCTGCAAAGAAGCACTGGAAGAACACTGTGGAGTAACACTGGAACCACAGTCTGACAAGCAAGGAAAGATACTTCTATCTACAACTGAAACCAAAATTGGAATCATGATAATGTGACAGCAGACCCGATGTCATGGAACACTCGAAAACTCACAAACTGGAACAACTCTGGAATCTGTGAAGCAACAGGAGATGAGATGATGACATAATTTGGAAGCTGTGTAACTCGATGTCAATGCCAAACTGAGACTAAAAATCTTCCATGGGAAAGAGTACCATAAATACTCTAGAACATTAACCATAAAAACATGACCTTCAAACTGAGATGGATCCAATTCGGATCATTAACCATAGGCTCTCAATCTAAAGTGTGAACCGATGTGAATCAATGATGTGTCTATCTACGCAAAGATATGGCCAAAAGAAACTAAGAGACCAAATAAGCCATACGATTTTCCAACAAATCAAGATGAAATATGGAGATCAAAGTGAAAACTATAATATGATCAGATTTATTATGCAAGAAACCCCCCTGAATGGAACTTTATCATAGTTCATTTATTACAATAACCCGATGATTGTAAAAGGATATCATACTAAACATACATAAATAGAAAAATAAAATATACCTCAAATCTGTGTAGAGGACTTAATCAACTTTCCAACGCCATAAGAATGACGAAAAAGGATCACCGAGTCAAAAGATATGCCCTCCGGAGTGAAAACAACAACATCTGAGTTCAAAGGCCTACAAAATTTTTTTGGAGAAATATCTAGTAAAAAAACTAGCACCATTGGATTGGCGTCAGAATTAGCTTTCCAACGATATATCGTTTGCAAAAAACGGAGATCATATGCAAAAATTACACCTAATTTTGTGAACACTGCTCTAGAATGGGGAAAACACAGTGCGCCATTAAATTTGATGGTCATACGACTGTTGCAGCAAAACTATGAATTTAAAATTGACAATCAAACGGCCGTCGGTGCTTTTTCACAATTTGACTTATTACAAAAAAATTGTTTTAAAAAACAATAAAAAAAATTACATAATTTTTTTTTTTGATAAAAAAAATATATGGAGGGTGGGCACGTGGGCCCACCCCCACAGCTCCCAACTCAAGGTACTTGCGCAGGCCTACGCAAGTACAACTTGCGTAGGCTGCACAAGTACGTCCTGCACAGTACTGCGCAGGGTACCCTGCGTCAGCCTTATAAAGGCTTTTTCAAAACTTTAAAAAGGTTTTGTTTTTCAAAATATTTTATGATTTTTTTTCAAAACTTTAAAACCTTTTACAATTTTAAAAATTTTTGGAAAAAGATTAAAGCTAGAAAATTAAAAAATTTACCAGGGTTGAAATTTTATTTTTTTTCGATCTGCGTGCACAGGGGCTGTGCGGCTTCTGGAATAATTTTTTTTGCCTTAGAAGCTTCCGACGTCGAAATAGGGTGTATTATATGTCATTTTTCATCTCTCAGATGCTTTGGATCTGATGGCGAGGTCCAATCTTCCTGAAAATGCACTAGAAGTGTTGCAACTCCCATATCTGACAAATCTTCAAACCCTCATAACTCTAGCATAAAATGTCAGATTTAGGCGAAACAAAAGTCAATCTTGACTTTTTCAACAGCTCTGAACTCGAATATGAGCTTAGATTTCCTCCAACGTGCACCGAAAGTAAGCATGCAATAACACACAAATAGAAAGACAAACTCAAGGTATGAAACCCTTGAGGGATCTCAAACGAACTCTGCAATGAATCTCTCCAGAAATCTGAGAAGGGGCTGCAAATCAAGGCTATGATACCATGTTAGAAACCAAGATTAGATTTGCAAACCGAAAAGACCTTCCACAGAAGAGAAAATTAGAAAAAATAAAGATTTTCAACAAGATGTGCAAATAATATTATTCAGGAATTCTAATAGTTACAAGATAATGATTTGCTTTATAAAAGCAAAGATGCATAACCCTAATTTTATCTTGAGCAACAAGATAGCTCAAAAGATAAAGATGAGAATTAATTAACCTAGGAATTAAATAATACCTAAGTAAAGTTATGCAAAGTGTAATTAAATATTAATTACACTAACATACACATATCGGCAAGAGATTTTTCTTCGGGGTGAGGTCATAGCGAACTCAATGTGTCTTATCGATTAGCTCATGTGGACTTACTTCGGCCAGAGTCATATTATCAGTTTGAGGTCTCAACAAATTCATTATGTCTTGCCGATCATCAATAAGGAAATACATCTCGGTATGACTAATGGGCATCGAAGTAATATCTTGGCGAACCCGTCCAGTCTTGCCGACCAAAACACAAAATGGATTCTATCAAGAGTTTTCAGTATGAAGCTATACAATCTTGCCGACATGCATGTCATGTCGACATATTGTTGCATCGGTGAGAAAGTGATTATGTCCCGGCAACAAAATGTGAACTTAAGGTAAATTTTGGTAAGACATAAAGTATCTATGGGATGTCTCCCCGACAACAGAATGTTGCAGCGACCCACTTGAAACTCAAGTTGTATCTCGGTGAAACATAAGGTGATCTATGAGATGTCTCCTTGACTCCATGGGTCATAGCAAAACAAAAAGATCAAAGAGATACTTCTTGGCGAAACATTGGACTTCGGCATGACTACAAAATGTCTTAGTGAATGTCTTAGAAATGATTAATTGATGCTTGAGTACTATTGGCCGACATGTAAATGCCCGAATACAGTTGTTGGCCGACATGTGAGTTTGAAACGATGTGTCTGTTTAGATGCTGGTGTATAAATATTCATTCTCAACTATGAATGGAGATCATTATCATATTAGATTAGAGGTAGAGTAGGATAGAAATAGAATTTCCACAGAACAAAGACTATGATGCATGTTTTCAAATAGAGATTTTAATGAAAATTAGTTGATGTGGTAGTTTATTTCTGGTGTCAATTGTTTGTTGAGTTTATTGAAAAGTATTGCTAAGTTGTCTCCAAGATTGATGCTTTCTGGTTGTTTAAATTGATATAACAAGTTTATATTCAGTTTATCAGTGCACATTTGTTGTATCTATGTGGTTAATTGATTGGTTCTTTCAATAAAAGATTAAATCCTTTTGGTTGATCACAGTAATCAATTAAATTCATCTAGATTATTAAAGAAGAGCTTAGTAGTCACAATCTTGCATGTTTATACAAGTTATAAACATAACATATGCCAACAATTTGAGTTTCTGCCAGGATAAGTTGCCCACTTCTATTTCATTTGACTCTGCATACCCAATAAGGCACTAGTCTTTGCATTTCATCATTCAAATTCATTCATTTTCTTTACATCTGTTAACTAAACATATTAGGTTTTAGTTTTAGAATTCGTATACAATTTATACCAAATTTGATTTCATTTGTTCACTCCCATCTGCCATTGTGGACAAAGCATTTCAAGAAAGATAAGCACATTAAGTCTGCTTCATTCATATAGGTACACCCGCCTAGGTTTAGCAGCACTTAAAGAGTAGAAGATTTAATTCATTTGACCTTGTCTGTTACCCTAAAACGTATCAAGAGATTGGCAGCCTCTTGAGGCATTCTGCCTATGTTTTTGAGAGCTAACAAATAGTTTGGTGAACAGTTGAGTAATCAGTGTGAATTCAATTTAGAGAGCATTGTAATTGGAATGTTTCCTGTACAAGGTTGATCAAGGATTATGCTTTTGTAAATTTGACATCAGAAAGATAAGTCTGATCTTTGCATGTAATCTCCATTACTGTAATACAAAAAGGTTTTTCTTGGTGTGGTGGGTTTTTCTCCTGTAAGGGTTTTCCCATGTAAATCTAGTGTTCATCTGTGTATGTTAAATTCTCTGTTTCTATTATTTCTTAGAAGTGTATCTTAATTTGAATATAATTAAAAAATTTAAAGCACCTCTGCATTCTTCCCTGAGGTTTTGACGTTAGGAGAGTTGTTTTCGCACCTTAGCTTTCCTTACAACCTAAAGGCTACTCTGTTGCACAAGGTAATATCAAGAAAGCATATTTATTCTAGGTTTTTAATGCCTTGAATTCTTATGGCAACTACAAGTATTGCTACATCAAAAAGTATTTTGAGAATAATAGGCAGTCACTCATGGTATAAGCATATTGCCACATCAATCATTAAATGCTTTAAGCAATAATTTCCTCTGTCTTTCATAACTAAGGTAAGAATATAATGACATGACAATGACATGACAGATCCAAAATAAGTAGCTACAAAGTATTGCTACTATTTCAACACCTCTCCCTATTCATGTTTATTCATGACCACATGTTCTGGATTTGCCTGTTCTTAAGTATTCTTACTTAACACTATTCTCAACCTTTTCTTCTATTTTCCTATCCCTCTAGAAGAGCTTCAATTAATTACTCCACCACCCCATATCCTTCACAAAATAGAATATTTATATTGAGGATGAAAGTAGCTTCAAATTGATTTGAATTAGTTACTAAGTGGTTGTCAACAATCCTTCCATATCGCCCAAGAAAGGTTTGAACCCAAAGAGTAAGAATCCATTCAATAATGTACTCATATACATATATTAATATGTTGTATTTCATAACATAGCCACAACTCTAACATTTGAAAAGCTAATTAAATCATTGAAGCTACAAGAAATAACTAACCACGACTTGAAGCATGATTCAAGTCGACATTTAGACAATGGCATTTATATATAAATATGCCACCCTTTACAATATAAAAGTTCTCCTCATCACATGAGTCAAGCCAACACATATCAGAACTAGCTCTCCCTTTTAAAAGGATTCGATCCAAATACCATCTTCACGGCTATATTTGTTAGCATAGGTATCATAGTAAGCAAGGATAATTTTTATTCAGAAAAAGAACAACATTTGCATGAACTACGACGTCAATTGATACGTTGAGACTTGGCATCTTTTCCATACTAAATTTATCACAGAATAATGTTTATATAATAATGTGAACTTAAACATGAATATGCATACACATGCACCTATTGGTTTATATGTACGTGAACATACATGCATGCATGTCGATGCGTAGTTCATCTATGTACGTGCATATATGTCCATGTGTGTGCATATATGTAATTTGTGTATACATATGTTTTCTTTTTCTCAAAAAGATACATATTCATATGTTTTTTCTCTTATATATGCAAATAGAAACGAGAACTTAAATAAACCATAAAACAATCATTCATAACCAAAACGGATATCACGACAAGCTGACTTAGATTGGCTCACCTCTAAGCTTGCTAAAAACTTCCCTAGACTTATTAGGTTTACCAAAACAATACTAGACCAATGTTAGCTCAAATGGTGTAACCAAAGATTCCACAACGTCACCCTTCTCCCAGGTGATACTCCCCCGAGATTTCACTTTGGAGGTGATCAAATCACTCCTACATTAATACTCAAGCAAATGATGATAGTTAGCATGGAAATATTATACAATGACCACATCATTGCATTCACATTTTCATTTGCTTATAAAAAAATAGAGTCATTTCATAACATTTCATCATTCCATAGCATCAAGTAACTTCATCAGTACATGGAATGCAGAAGCACATCATTGCATTATTTCATCGTGATATAATAACTTTCAAGATCACAAGTCTCATAACATTAATTACTCAAGGTAATAAGTTGCTCTTAGTGAACTAGGGTAGGATGTAATAGATTTCCTATGATTGTTTCTTTGGTTTGAATTAAGTGACTAATTCTTTGTATTGAATTTAAGTCCTTTTTCATGTATTTATATATTAATCGATAAGTATATACTTTGAATGTATATAGGTATATGTGTATGTTTATGCAATGACTCATGCATGTGAACATATATGTGTGTGTGTATACATAGGTAAAAATACTTATGCATACTCATACACAGATACATCATATATATGGGGAAATCGATTGGACACACACACACACACATATATTTCGTATATATACATGTCAATGAATATATATGTATGCTTATTACTAGCATACATATATTAGATATTAATACATAAAAAATACACCAAGAGTTATCATTCTCTAAATTATTTTTTAATTGATTTATCTTTGTGATCAAATCTTTGATTTCTCTTTGCAATCAAAAATATTATTTATTTATTTATTTGTTCTTTTAGTTTATGCAAATATTTGAATTATTATATTTTTTTTTAATTTATTTTTTCTTTTTGCTTCATCAAATCTCTTTTGATTTTATTTTTTTGTTTCATCAAATATCTTTGATTTGATTTTTTTGTTTCATCAAATCTATTGTAGTTGCACATGACTTCCACCTACCGATCATTTTAAATGCAGCTTCAAAAACTTTACACAGATTGTTGGATGCCACTATAGATGCATCTCGATGTAATTAGATGTTAAAATAATGATTGGCATTATAATATATATATGATGGTATATAGTAAATAGTTACCAACACATATGTAATACAAATCGGGTGAATAATGTATCACTTATATATAGCGAACAATTTAATCAAAGCATAAGATAAAAGCCACACATATATTTAAATAAAGTAGATGATGTTGCATTATAATGTTGCGCATAGTATACAACTCATGAAATATCATTAATGGCATTTTAAAATAAACTTAAAAGGAGAGCATATTGTTGCGCCATGCAATAGTAAGGAGAAGCATTTAAATGTCAAAGAAACCAAGTATTAGCAAGCTGCACACAACCTGTGAAAGGGCGATAGACTTAGTCAAAGCCACGATGTGGTGAGAATTAAAGAGACTTTGATTTGTACTGGTTTAGCAACCACTAAAATAGGCGCCAAAGCAAGATGTGGTAGGCAATAAAAGCCACAATAGAAATGAGAAACCTGTAGGAAACTACTGTTGTGTTTTGACTTAGTACAATAGCTATTGCTGGCAGTTTTTGGGACGACTCAAGAAGTGAAAGTTGTAAGGACTATGTATGTTTTTATATTTCAATTGTTTGAGCAGCCACATTTCACTTCAATTGGATTAGTCAACTCATTTTAGAGAAGTTGGTTTTTGTTGTTAAGTGGTGGCAATTGGAAGAGAAAAGGTAGCAGATAATAGCTCGCTTGTTTGTAGCAATAAGTTTCTTAATTTTTGGTATAAAGGCAACCTCTTATCCTTTTGGAATGCATTATTTTCATTCGATTCTTTTAGAGTTTGTTACATTATAGTTTTTTTGTGAAAATCGTTGTTGAGTGCAATTGTGAGAAAAGAGATATTTCTTTGAGAACTTGTAATTTTGTAGAGAGTTTGAGAGATTGGATAGAAGATAGGATTGGAGATAGGTTGCTTATAGAAGGAGCAACAAGCATGACCATGGAAATTAAGCTTAGAAGGCAGTTTCTTTGTTAGGAGCTATAATTCCAGGCATGCTAGTCTTTCTTACTATTATTCTTTCTATCATGAAATTTGTTTTCATTGAATGAATGCAAGTGCTTGAGCAAGTTATAATTGATTACCATGTTTGTTAAGAAAGCTTGTGCATGTGGCTAGATTGGAGATAAGATTGTTATTATGATATCTATATGTGTGAACCCCAATATAGATACCTGCAAAACGAAGACAATAAACACCTCAAGTTATATTTTGCAAGCATAAACTAAAATTCCCCATGAAATCCATTTACAACCTCAAACTAGGAAAGAAAATAGCAAAGAACACAATGCAAAGGATAAAACAAAGATCAAATCCTAATTAGAAGAGAAAACTCTTGATCCCATGGGGGAATTGGTGCCAATTTGATGTGAAAATTGGCCCTTTCCCAAGACCTAAGATGCAAGATTGAGATGTTGATGATGATTGATCCACTCTTGTTGATGAGGAAGGAGAACTCCAAGCTAAAATATGCAAAAGCCTAGCTATGACTTAATGATAATGGAGAGATATTTGAGCATGGTAACTTTGTTTAGATTGTGGATGATAAAATGAGGATATGAGCTCTTCATTTATAGGATTTCAAGATGGATGAATGTCCAAATTTGAGCAATGTGGGACTAATATTCATCCAATGATATGGTGCCACTTTTCAAGCTATGAATGGATGATGGATGTGCAAGATTTGAGGTTTAAATGCATAAATTTGAATTTCAAATTTGTTGAAATGACATGCAAGAGGGAAGGGAAAATGCAATAAGTGTCACTTGGCTCAAGGCAAAGGACATGTAAGATAAATTTATTGTCTTGTTGGATGTACATGTTGACTTGGAATTTTTGAATTCAAATTGAGAGAATATTCCAAAAGATGCCTTGTGAGGAAAATAGGTTTTAATAAATGAATTAAATCTATTTTCATGTGCAACTTGCATTATCTAGAGGATGTGACATGAGTTTAGATTAAATTAATCAAGGGTTAATTAATTTAACAAGAGATTTGATTATGTGACTTATTTGATTTAGATTTATGGATTTATTTAAATCAGATAAGAGAGGAATATGACAAGAGATTAATTAAATAAGGATTTTGATTTATTTAATTAAAAGGGATGGTGTTAGATTAAATTAAATAAAGTTTTAATTTATTTAATTTAATAGATAGACTTTAGGGATTTAATCAAATACGTTGATTATTTAATTAAATAGGGATAATTAGATTAGATGGATTGATTTAATTAATAGGAGAAAGTGACTTAATTAGATAAAGTGATTTATTTAATTAAGAGATGAATATTGATGAATTTAATCAGATAGGTAAATTTGATTAAATGGTTAGACTGAAGAATGATTCAGGAAGAAATGATGTTAGTGAGTCATGATCAAATGCACGATGTCAATCAATATATTTTACGTGTCTACATTTTGCCCTCTTTGAAGCAATGCACTCGTGTTGGTTCAAAGAATAACCGATCTTGATCAAAGCCAAAAAAAATTGATATTTAAAAACTTTCCCCACTACTGCATGGCGAGAGAAAACATGCCATTATAATGCCCCCTCGAGAGATCGGATGAAAATTTTAACTTTTTAGGTGATCTCGCGAAAAAAGGTGACAAAGTACCTGACTGGTCTGAAAAGGCTCCGGGAGGCTAAAAACATGTCTAAACGCAATAAAATGATGAAAAACAAGTCTCGAACAGACAAAAATAGGTTTGGGGGTCCAAAACCCTAGCAGGACAACCATTTAGGGTTTAAAAACCCTAATTTTTTAGGCTTAAAAGGGGCACGAGGGGTCATTTTCACACACCTCCACCTAGCAAACTTGAGATTTGAGCTCTGACTCTGGCGATATGGCGCAACGACATCTTCTCCTATACATTTCGGGCCGAGTTCGGACATACCAATGGCCACCTGGCATCGAGGCACCGGTATGTGACCCTTACTGAAGCTTTGTCTTTTCATTTAATACCACATTTAATGCTTTAAAATGAGAGCTCACCTCTAGTGGCGCTATAAAGTGCCGCTCGGTGTTTAAACTGCGCCGTGCTAGGCCATTTTGCACCACAGCGGTGCCTTTTTCATGCAAACTGTGGCGCTGAGTGATAAAGTGCGCCGTAGTGATGCCACTTGTCTCTTTTTAGGATTGAGCGTCTGAGTTTGAGTAAAAAAAAATTGCGACGCCTTCACAAATTGCACCGCTGGAGTCAAGCTTGGAGCGTTCAACCAAGAATTTTTCAAAAAAAATTAACACAGTGACCTTCCTTGATGCAAGACAAGCCGAGGGAGCTCTATTCTCGGGAGCATCGCTCGCGAGATTTGGCTAGCATCCTACGGGACCTGAGCGACATAGACCAGGATCGACTAAGAGCTGTAGGATTATGGCACATTGCGTATGCAGCGCCCGTGCGCACCCACTTAGGGATGTTATCAACACTGGCCAAGAGATAGCATAGCAAAACGTCATTGCTTCATCTCCCTACTGGCCAGGGCATCGTCACCTTGGAGGACATTTGGCGCATTTTACGATTGCCTATTCAGGGCCGACGGGCGATCTACGATATGGACGAGGGACGTGAGTCCTACATCAAAGTCCTCGCCACATGGGACATTATTTACTGTGAGGGACAAATTGAGTTGGAGCGCTACAGGGTTATAGCACCTCCCTACCGCTAGGCAGTTACAACCATCATTTCGGGTCTCATTACCCCAAACCGACGAGGGAGATATTTCAGTCCTGGCTGGGGGTATTGCTGGGAGAGGATGGTCCAAGACAGGCCAGTTCGCTTTCCATGGGGGCTTGTACTTCTTGCCTCACTCTATAGAGATTTGCACAAGTACATGTACATGGACGGTAGAGCGTTGGGGGCTAGAGTGACCTTACTTCACGTCTAGGCGTGGGAGCACATTTCTATGCTGCATCCATGTGTCATTCTAGTTTTGATGGGGGTAGATGATCCCCTTGTGGCACGATATAGAGGTGGTGTGTCCTTTACACACACTGGTGAGCACGGGATCCCCTACTAGAGGCGGGTCCTAGACGGGATGCTTGTTTTCACTTGGAGACCGTACCTTGGTCTGCCTGGATGGGTTGGTGATGTCGATCAGCTTTTTTATTGCCACCAGGACTGGTACATGTAGGGGTGGGAGCATACGATGATCAAGAGATACCTGCCTAGGCGTGTGCAACGTCAGTTCGGAGAGCCACAGGATCGGCTGGATGACAACTACGTAGCCGTGTTTGCACGTAGTATGACACAGATATCATGGGGGCATGGTATTCCCACATTGGTGGCAGTTGACAGTTTTTGGCACTTGGTATCCCGGTCGTGGGCTTATGATCAGGGCCTAGCATATCCAGGGACCACATAGGCTTACAAATATTTGTTCAGACCTCCTCTTCGGTTGACCATTCCAGGTGAGGATCTAGATCCCCGCAGGGTCAGAGGCAAGGGGAGAGGATGAGGGCGAGGATTGAGGGTCGAGATTCGACAAGATCCACCAGGTACACCCCTAGTTCCGCTAGGTCAAGGAGATGTTCATATGTAGGATCAGCAGCAGGAGCCGCCAGTCCCACCACCACGAGCTGAGGGTGAGGGTCAGGTCCATGTGCAGCCACGAGTACAGCCATAGGGACAGGCAGATGGTCGGGATGCACTGATTGCATAGCTGTAGGCTCAGGTGCAGACTTTGACATCTGAGAGGGACCAGGTGAGGGCTAAGAGAGACAGGGCCATCCAGTAGAGATAGGTCGTAGAGCTGCAGGCAGCTACAGAGCTAAGTCGACAGCAACAGCTAGAGAGTATGGTAGCCTCCTCCTCTCAGGGTACAGTATCAATTCTGTTCTACAGGGATGTCGTTCGAGAGGCAGAGTACTATCGATGGTATTATCACGAGGTCGTACCCAGGGCTGAGAGAGTCCCAGAGTATTTAGAGCGGGCCAACCATAGACCAGTAGAGGGTCACGGTGATAGGGGTGAGAGCAGCATCCATAGGGACTGGGCTTGATCCAAATGATACAGTTTTTTGTGCCTTATGGGCTCATTTTTTATAGCCCCGATGGGCCTTTTGTACTGATTGACATATGTGTATAGTGATTCGATTTGTTGTTTTTTTGTACTATGACAGTGGTCACATGATTGATGATATATGAGTTAATTTTGATGCGATGTACTGTGTTCTCCTTCATGCATGGATGGTTTTATTTCTATATGCTTTGCAGTGATGTCTTATGGATGCCTTTATTTCTGATGATATATATATGGTGGTTATGATTAATGGATCTATATTATGCTAACCTGTGATATGATGTGCAATGATGTTATCTATATGATGATTTATTTTATGTCAATGTGATATGTGATATGGATTTTAATATGTAAAATGATGTGATCTATGGTATATGCAATAATGTGTAAAAATGCTTATATATGAGATGATTTATGGATGGATGTGATATGATGCAATGGTCGTGATAAAATGTATAATGAAATGGTTTCATGAGATGCTTAGAATAACAAATGTTATTATCCTAAACATAATAAATGATGAAGTATGTGATGCAATGGTACGTTAATGCAAAATGATATGCTGATGTGTAATGTGATGTGAATGTAAAAGTAGTGATATGATGTCATAATGTTATGCATGTATGTATACCTTGATGAATTAAGTACTTATATACCTATTTATTATGCAAAAATGATTATGAGATGTTTCTATAGATGCTTATGTGATGATTTATATGAAATGGTTATGAAATGCAAATAAACATTTCCTCAATGATTAATATGGTGTTATGAGATGCAATGTAATGGGTGAAATGCACTAACATGGATGCGACTGTCTATGAAGAATGTTTATGATAACCTATTTATGATGATTAAAATGCAATGCGTATGTTTCCTATATGATATGCTTATGCAATATGCTAATGATTTGTGGGTGTAGGATCGATGGCGATGATGGTCATGATGGTCAACTATCATAGTACCTTGTTAGCATGATTAGTAAGAAAAGAAGGAGTCATTTCAACAAGACGCGAGATGACACAAATGCAAATGATAATGATGATACTGACTTGCCAAGGAATTGGGATTTTCAAAGGGCCAAATTTTCTTATGTTTGATAACACAAACATATACGATGCATCAAGGTATAAAAAACCAGGATGGCATTGTACCTAGTGAGATGGACTTTGACTCGACCATTAGATAGAAGCATTCTTGTTCACACCTGACATACGAAAGCCTTGCTAGGATGCACTTTAGAAATTTAAGACGCCTTGGACCAAAACATGAAAAGGAAAACCTATCCATGCAATAGTCAACAAGTTTCCCTAGACCTCTTCCATACATACCTAACAAAGCAAGTATTCGCCGAAGTTATCTTACAAGAACCTCCTACAAGCACAACAGACAAAAGATAATGATCGTTGCCCCATTCCTATTTCTTAAAATCCCCACTCAAGGAGGAGAACCCATATCACAAAGGTAAAATGCAATAGAAAGGAGATGTGGAATCCCAAGATGCTCACAAGCATGAAGCAAGGGAAATAGAGTTGCAAAGAGTGTTGTAAAGGGAGCTTGAGAGAGCTTGAATATGCTACAACAAGCTATATGAAGCTAGGCAAGCAAAAGGTTGGAGAGTAGAAGGCTGGAGCCAAAGTAAGAGAGAAGCTAGAAGCAAAAGAGTGGAGCTAGAAATTGAGGGAGAGTTGCAAATGAAGTGAAAGGACATCTTTTAAAGAGAGAAAAGAAGCAAAAGGAAGCTTATCGGGCAGTTACAAAGCATCTCGAGCTGTTACCACCGACCAAAGGAGGTGACAAGTGGAAAGCATGCTAAAAAATGGTCATTTGAGCGTTAAAACATTGTAGGATGCTAGCATGGCACACAAACATTTGTGTGGTGTGCTAGTGTCTAAACATGTCACACTATAAAACAACGAGAACAGGAAAAGCCCAAACTTCGATGTAAAGTTGATGCATGAGGGTAGTTGTTGAAAAGAAGTGTTGGAGCATCTTGATAAGGGAAAAGGTTTATGCAAGGCCCAAAATGAGCCTACTCAAGATGCTAAGGGAGTGGACACTAAATCAAAAGCAAGAATGCATGTGACATTGTGAAGGGTGTAGTTTAAGCTTATACATTTTGCCCCCACTTTAGCATGCATACAAATCTACACTAATATGCACACTAAAGAAAATCTACTAAACATAAATAACATCATATGCCAAAAGGATAATGTAGAGGAAGCAAACAACTCTTCAAACCATGAAAGTATGCCCCCAAACTGAAGAAATGCAAAACAAATGCATTAGACAAGAACCTACACTAGACAAAAGTGTTAGAACATAAAAAGCTAAAGGATTTGAGTTAGCAAAGTAAAAGAGACCTCGGTGTAGAAAGTTGTCTCAGTACTATGTGTCATCCCCAAATAATAACACATAGAATAAATGTAAAATGAAGAGAGGAAGGGCATATACTTAGGATGAAGAATATGTAGATCTTTGATTCGGTATACGCAAATTGAGAAGAGAGATAAAAATGAAATGAATGCAAGAGTGATAAAATCAATCCCCGCTCAAGGAGGAAAACCCGTATCACAAAAGATAGGTGATAAAATCAATCCCCGCTCAAGGAGGAAACCCTGTATCACAAAATATAGGTGATAAAAGCAATCCCCGCTCGAGGAGGAAATCCCGTATCAAAAAATAAGGATGTAAAGGATCTCTACGTGTTCTTAGTCCTGTAGAGCAAGGAAAATCAGAGAATCATGTGGCTGCTACAAGCTACATTGCAATATAGTCACAAAAAACATAGGTCTAGTTAGGCTGCCCCCAAGCTAGACGCGACTCTATTAAACAGGTCTAGTTAGGCTACCCCCAAGCTGGATGGGAAGATATGGAATAGGTCTAGTCAGGTTGCCACCAAGCTACACGCGAAAGAATCCATTTGAGATAAAAGCTTCCAAAGAGATCCTTTGGGAGCCCTTCAAAAGGAGAGGGGGTCCACTCAAGGGATGCTTCATTTGAAAGACATAGAAAAGAGAGAGGGTCCTTAAGAAGGACACACATCTCCAAAGTGAGTTATCACTCCCCCAACATATAAGGGAGGAGAACCATGCAAGATTCCTAGAACATATAGGATAGAGGTGAACCTCGATATCACTTGTCATGCAAAGTAAAGGTAGGCGCATCAATCAAATGGGAGTTTCAATGAAACATGTATCAAGAAGTTGTATTTTGTCTTTCAAGGCCTTACATTCACTTGTGGAATGACCAAGCACTCGATAGTATACACAGAAATAATTTTTTTATTTATCATGTTCATGAGATTTCTTGCATGTAGGAGAAGGAAGGTGATTAATTAAGCAGGATTTTAGGAGTTGCAACAAGATACACTCTTTCTCAAATAAAGCATGAGGAGCAAGAAGCAACCCTTTCACTTGTGGAGAAAATCTTGATTGCTCACAAGAAGGAACGAAGGTAGAAGACAAAGGAGGATCTACATGGAGAGTATTATTTCGACAATGGGGATCATACTCCTCTATGAGATCACCATCATCTTTCCTGATAGGAATACCAACATTAACCTCCTTAACATAAGGGTGACCATATTCCTCAAAAGGAGGATCGACACCAAGAACATTACAATTTACATCCATATTACCTTGTGATGCAAAAGAATGATCATCCTTGATAGTTGGTGTGGATGATGTTATCGAAAGGTCTAAGTGGATCAAATCAACTTTGTGTTCTCTAGTGAATGAATTTGTAAGTCTAAAGAACCCCAATCATAACCAAGACATGCATTTTCTTTAGAAGAGATAGAAAGAGCAAACTTAATATTTCTTGCTTCAGAAGGATCTTCTTTAGGGACATATATCTCAAGAGTATCCTTCATAGTAGGTACTGCTGGAGTAAACATCGACACATTGGAAGACAATGAAGGAATAAGAGTAGGCACAACAGAAGCCTAACCGACAAATGCCATCTAGCATAAGCGCATAGCATTGAAGGGTCAGCCTTGATTGTGACTACTTTATTATTACAAATGAACTTAATAGACTTATGCAAGGTAGATGAGAATGCACCCATAACATGAATCCATGACCTACCAAGGATAAGGTTATATGGTAATTTTGTTGACATAACATACACAAGGGTAGGCATGATAATGAGTCCAACCTGCAAAGGTAATACTATTGTACCTATAGCTTGTCACCCAACATTATCGAACCCACGAATAACAACAGAAGAAGCATTAAAAGAAGACAAATCAATATGAATCTTAGGTAATAGATCGATGCTACGTACATTGAGTGTTGAATCAACATCAATGAGAGTACATCTAATGCTGATTTTATTAGTAAATTAGCTATAATCATTAGAGGATTTGCTTGCTTTTGTACTTCTAGAGGCGGGAGCTCTTGCGAATATAACGTAATATTTAGCGAATCTGCATGAATATACAACATCAACACATTAGCATCTGTCAGCCTATCGAAAGAAGGCAAGAGGATCTTTTGTAAGGCTTCCTGAAGCATACCTTGGTAAACTGGAGCAGACTGAAGCAAGTCCCATAGTGAGATCTTAGCCAAAGTAACTTGAAGTTGCTCGACAAGATTGTAATCACTAGGTGCTTTAGTTGTAGGTTTAGGTGTTGAAGGAAGACTTGGTTGTTTATTCATTCTATTCTCATAAGTATGGGCTACCACTCTATAAGAGGGAGCCTTAGAAAGATCAAAGGAATTACTATTATATGAGACACCATCAATAGAACAAACCCTTTTAGGAGGACTAGCTGGAGTCACATAAATGACATGTCTCTTAGGCCTTTGAGGGGCAGTAGAGACATAGATTACATTTATTGAATCATCACAACTAGTAGGATTATTATTTGAAGAAATATTCTCAACATCAATCCAAATAGGATCAAATGTGGAATAATTATTTGAAGAAACATTCTCAACATTGATCCAGGGAGGATCAGATGTGGAGGGAGGTTCATCGTTCGCTAATGCATCATCTCTAGAGGAGAGTGCATTAGAATAGATAATAAATTCATCATTCAAAAATGCAACGTATCTAAAAGAGAGTGCATTGGAAGGTATAAGAGATTCATTATTCATGAATGCATCATCTTCGAAAGAGAGTGCATTGGAATGAATGGAAGGTTCACTATTCACAAATGCATCATCTCTAGAAGAGAGTGCATCAAGACAAAGATGAGATTCACCATTCACCAATGCATCATCTGTAGGAGAGAATGCATTGGAATGGAGAGAAGGTAGAGTAACATTAAGAAAGGTATCAATGATTTCTTCTTCTTACGACAAAATATCCTTTGAAGTAAGAGGACTTTTATGAGAAGGATCAAAGATACCAAGTGACATGGGTAAAGCCAATTCGCCATCACATGCATGAAATGGAATATCATTAACATTTTGAACAAACTTAGATACTGAACCAATAAAAGAAGATATTAAATTCATTGTGATTTTTTTGGTATTTCTATGTTTTAGTAAATCGCATTTTCAGAGGTCTTTGGAGCGAAATTTGAGGTCAAAACTCACGTCGGTCCCTAAAGTTCAACTATTGAAGGCACTAGTATTTTAGGGATTGAACTAGTTCTCTAGGAGACCTTTTCAATGGTGAAAACGGTTCTGAATTTTGAGCACCAAGTCAAAAGTTATGACCCCGCCAAGTAGGGATAATTAAATTTCTAGTTTTTTGAAAAATACCCTATTCACATTGGGTTCACCAAAATGCAGAAGAGGGGGATTTGCTACTCACGAGTTCTCTTCATTTAGAGAGTCTCATAGGGGGAACTGCCCTAAACTACCTTAAGAATAGCGGCGAGAGTTCTAGAATCTAAAAAAGCAAGTCACAAAGGTTCTCTAGACAAACTATCAAGCTTTGGGCCAAAGGACGTCAATGCATAATGAGGACAACAACGTGGTGAACTAGCATCCCCGAGGCACGCTGACATCTCGTACAGATCAGGAAGCGAGAATGTCATAGAAAATGCCTAAATTACTGCTAGCTATCTTATTACTAAGAACTGACAAAATGCGATATAGTAGAAAGTGATAGAAATGAAGTAAAGTAGAAATGATAAGCATAAGGAGAAGAAAATAAATACTTATATCCATGCTAGTGATGAAACTTCCAACAAATGAATGTCTTCACTAAACTTCACTGACATTCATGAATTCATATACATACACATATGATGCAAGAGCATCTATCAAAAACATCTATTCATCTGGGGAACTTTAGTTCCGAACACATTTGGAGAAGATCAAATTGAACAACCATCTTTGATTCACTAATCTTTTCATCAAAATCTCATACAATTTCCCTTGATTCTTCAATTCTGCAAAGCCACAAAACATCACAACTTGACTCTACATCTATATCAGACTTAAATACAGTTTCACCTTCATCTAATTGACTAAAAATACACAAAATCTTGATCAGAAAACAAAACAAAACCATTCACTTTCATTCTTTTACCAATACATTCCTCAATTTAACTCACTTCCAAATAAGGAAAAAAGGACAACCTTCACCCAATCTGGATTCTAACTCTTTTTCTGACACTGAATCACTTTTTTCACCATCAAAACAATTGTTACAAAACAAATACCTTGAGAATAGACTCTAAAACTCCTCAATTGTTCACTATGCATATTCATACCATCAACCAACATCGTGATTACCAAGACAACATATTTACTTTAGGATCCTTTCCAAACCATCCATACACTACATTCATTGTATTCTTGTTTGAAACAAACCAAGGATACACACAAATAACATTCAACCATCAGATCATTATATTTTTGCAGACAAACACCAATTTGCTCATGGGGCGCACATTACTCAAACTCATCAAATCATCAAATTTCCTTCTAACCTTTTCTCAAACATTGAAACACCTTTAAACAACTTTTTTTAAGCAATTTCTACACAAAATTTGTCTTTGTTTTCACAGTCTTCCACTTACTATGCAATCAAATCACTAAATATCAGTTAGGTCTCCATACTCTAATCAGGTGAAAATTCACAAACCCAATTTGTTTTCTCAAAACCAAATACACCTTCAAAGGCCCATTATTGTCACTATTATCATAACAAAAACTTTCAATAGCTTTTTTTAAAGAAATTACCAAATTATTAAACTGTATGCTAGAAAAGGCTACAAATTAGGCCTAAATTACAAATGAAGTAGTCTTGATTCACTTCCTACACACCAAAAATCTTTAGACAGTCCTTTAACAAGTCACAAAACTCTAGATTCTTCCATTTTTAGGGCTCAAAAGCTTGATTTAATGTTGATCCACAAAACCCTTGTTACATGCATAAAACAAACTCTACCATGAGGGTTTATTAGAAATACCATTTGCAAACCTCAACCTTCTTTGGAAATTCTTCAAACATATTACGATTGGATTGCACAAACTTAATATACTGATATACTACCTTTTACCCCTTGCCATCACCAATTCTTCATGTCACCACTTGGAGGCATCATTGCATGCATGGAAACTCTAAAAATTTGTAGAGCAACAACCATATCCTTGCACTTTTACCTTCCACTATCCTGCCATCACACACATACACTAAAAACACAAAAATATACTTTATTCAATCCATCCCATCGACCAACTATACCTACATCGATGGGATGGCGACTTTATTCCTTAAAAGACTCTCAAACCTTGGTTTTGAGGGTTTACTAAATTCTTGTTTTTCAAAACCCCCTAAACTGAATAAGCCTCTTCAAAACAATTCTAGATGATGGTTGTTTCACTGCCTTATAGAAAGCAAATAGATTTATAACTTATAGACCTCAATACAGTTCGTACAAGCACTAGTAAATAAGAGTAAACTCAAAAAATTGCAGAATAGGGGTCTTTACTTCAAAATTTGATTTCAAGAATACAAAGTTGATCCTTTTTCTCACCCACTCAAGATTTTTAAAGTTGCTTCCAGACTAATAACTACCTTTTCAACTGCTTTCTTGACGAATCCTTTCTTTTTCCACCTTGTCTTTTCATATTCCTATTTTTTTGCTCTTTTTTTGCATTTTTGTTTTATTGACAACTTTAGCAATTTTTTTCATTTTCCATTATTTCAACCTCCTAGAGACTTATTAATGACTTTTTTACATTGGTATTTACCCTTACAAGACCTTTTAGAATTCTTTTTCATTTGGAAATTCAAATTTCACAAAAATGTTTGATGGAGACATAAGGTGCTCCTGCACCAACATATCAACATAACGGGTCTTGGTAAGATCCTAAATATTAGCAAAAAGAAATGATAAAAAGTATTAAAAAATAATGGGAAACTAGCCAATTATCAAGCCCACCAACTTCAAAGGGATGATGGAATTGGGTCCGAACATGTTGGTCACTGAACAAATCTTGCAAAATGTTATAGATAACAAGTGTATCATGTAGAAGAGCAGTATAGAGTGGAAGCTCTTTGTTTTCAAACAAAATATATTGGATCGAGGAAAAATTCTAAATGAATGCAACTCAATAAGGAGCAAGATTTAGAAAAATATACTTGTTATTGGCCTCCACCTAAGAAAAGAGAGCAACTTAGGAGATGACGATGAGGAAACATAAAGGGAAGCCTCATATTTTGTAATGCCAAGGTCTTTAATTTTAGTCTTTATCTCTAGTATAGTGCAAGAGGTGGTTAGCGATGAGGATCAATGTATGAGGATGAAGATGGTGTGGTATTAATAAGACAATATTGCAAAAAGCCATGACTTCTTTGCACAAATTTTTAATATTAGAATGGATTTTGGTTGGAAATGACAATCACTTTGGTTCCATTATGAGGGAACTTGATGCATTGATGGAATATGGATGGAACAACTTTTATGGCATGGATCCATGGGAAACAACTTAGAAGGATGTTGCATGGGAGATCAAGGTATAGGATGTAACAAGTAGTTTCAACTATAGTTGGTTCGACTTGGACGAGTAGCTTTATAGAGCATTTGGATTCACACTCAGTTTTGTCATATTCTTTGATAGTAATATTTGTTTGGGGATAAAAAACATCAAAATATCTCATTTTTGTTATTAGACTCAAGTTGCAAAGATTAAGTCCCAGTCCACCATCTACTAGGACACATTTGATTTTGGTTTTATGGATGTTGACTTGAAGGTAAAGCGGGTTGTTTTGATATGGATTGATGGAAGGTATTTATTTGAAATAAAATTTGAGGGATTGTGAGGATGATAAGTATCCTATCATGGATTGAAATTGAGCCAGATTAATGTCATTAGGGATACAATATTCATGGAGGGCTTACAAAAGGAGGTCCTTGTGGAGAGGGGATGTTTTAATTAGCTCAAGGAATTTTTGTGTTGTAATTTTGTTTAATTGGTCAAGGATGTTATATTGATGTGTGGTTTGGGAAGAGGATGAAGCTCCTTGGATGGTTATTCAACCACGTCAGGTAGTAACGACACAATTAGGTGCTTTGATAGTTATAGTGGCTACTTGGGAAGGACATTGTTCAATGTGGCCAATAACAAAATTAGATGAGATATTATTGTTGTAGTTATATAGTAATGTGTTGTAATATGCAAAGACTTTACCATCATTATGTGGAGGGAAAGGTTGATTGTATATACCCAAGTGTTCAATAGGGGGCTTGTGGCCTTTGATAGAGATTTCTGCTCGATTAATGAGATCTTGGACTGGGTTTTAAATTTTATATATGAGGATGTTTTATGACCATGGTTCCTTGATAGTCACAAAACTCATGTTATTTATATCAAGAAGGCTTAAACACATCTAGATAAAGGGGTTTGATAGGTGGTAATTGGATCGTGTTGGTTTGGACTAGCTTTTGGAGGACATATTTGATTTATTCATCCAAGGGAGTGTATTATCATTGAAAATATCTTTTTATTGAACTTTAGGGATGACCACATTGTGTTGGAGAGCTATATTGTTTTTATATGGTGATGGTGGAGATTTTTGGTTTTCGACATGTTTGGAATTGGTCACACCATTATTGACTATGATTTTTTTTTTCCAAAAAAAAACATTAATTATTGTCTTTGCTTTCTTTATAAATATTGACTAGTCCTTTGGATATAAGTAATTTTTCTATAGCAACTCCTTTTATATGATTTCTTTAGAGGATTGAGCACACTATATTTGGAGATGGAAGCCCATTTCAAATTTCAAGTTTTGGATAAAGATTGCAATAGGTTTTTTTTCAAGTATGGGCCATGCAAAGCGATTAGCAAGATGTCTCCATCTTTGTAAGAACAAGGTAAAGCTTTGAGCACCACTCTTTTGTTTGGCATTACAAAGGTCCATCATGGTGATATCATGTTTTATGTTGTAAGAGAAATGAGTGAAAAAATGTATGGGTCACTTGGAAAATGTGGCGATTCTCCCATGGGGGAGATAAGTGAACAAATCGAGGGCTTGTCCACCCAAGCTTCTACAAAACAATCTCAAGAGGTAAGCATTAAGACAAGAGACGTTTTGGGAATCAATGTAGAATTCTATAATGTGTTCCCTAGGACCTCCCTTTACTTTGTATTTGTCAAATTTAGGCGTCTCTAAGTTTTGGGGAAGGGGATCATTGTGATGGAACTGTCAAAAGGATACAAACATAGTTATTGGAACTTTTAGATTTTATTTTGATGTTCTATTTGAATTCCCTCAAGGGTATCCTTTATTTGTTGAATGTCTTGTGAAATTGAGGGGTGGCGGTGGATAGTTGGAAGTGGGAGGCTGTGAATATAATATGTGTTAGTATTGATGAGAAAATAGACGAGATTAAAATATTGGAAGTTTTGATGGGTAGATGAGATGGAGTTAGAGGTTTGGAGGTGGTATGGTGTGTTTAATGGTATGGATATTGAGACGTGAGGAGAAGGGATGGAAATTTGAGGTTGCGAGATGTGTGATGAAATGTTTTGGGTATGGGATGGGATTTTAAAATGCAAGTATGATTTGGGGTTGATAGATTGAGAGGAAATGGGAATATTAGAAGACAATAGGAAATGTTTGGGATCATGATGACTATAAGAAGGTAGAAGATGCATGGTATCATGACAAATAGAAGGTGGGGATGTAGAATGAGGTTGTTGGGTGATGCAAGATATGTTAAATTAAAGTGGTAATTTTGCACCTTTCTTTGCTAACATAAGGATGTATTTATTGAGATGCTTCATGATATATCGATGTATTGGGTCCATAGCCTAGGTATCTCAAGAAAATTCCTCTAATTATGTGGGTGAATCTTAGTCACTTGAATATTGATCATGTATGATGTAGGATGGAGATAAAAATGGGTTCCTTGTGGGGAACTTGATGGAATACATCCTCAAAGAACATGTCATTGGATGATGATGGGAACTCTTGGGAGGCCATGATTTGTTTTCTTTTTAGTGACCTTGTGATAGATGTGGAGCCACTCTAATGTATAATTAATGTGGTGATACTAGGTATACACACAACTTAGGGGACCTAAGAATCCCTAACTGGACAATTCATCTTCCACGAGAGGGTTGCATTAAATTATCAACTAGGGAGTCATAAAACTTTAGATAGTGATAGGAAAAATATGCATTCACAGATTCTAGACACATCCTACATCAATGGAGTATATGAAAATACACATGTGTAAATATAGTGAAAGTTGGGAATAGGAATAAATTGTTAATTCACATAATAGGGAAAATGAATGTAAATTGTTACCTTATGCTATGGGTACCTAATGCTCAAGATTGTAACTGTTAACCATTTAAACTATAGTGTTCTAACCTAGCTAATCTTCTAGAGTATGAAACCAAACATTATGCTACAAAATCCAATTCATAAATTTTACACATGCATTTATAAGCATATAATTGAAAAGTACTAACTAAATTCAACAATGCATTATCTAATCTAACAACATAAACTAAAGTGGTTCAACAGTAGCCTCAAGTGGCCCTTGCTTGAGTTGCTACTTCCACATGATTCATCAAACACTCACTTACTCAACAAATCATGATGTCAAACCAATTCTCTTTATTGCATCTTAATGCTGAAATTTCACATGAAATATAATAGGAATTCGTTAAAGATCTTTGTAATGCAATACACGTTCAATTGTTTCAACTATTGAGTAATAATGGTAAACAAACTAGATCTCATCCTCGATAAAAGATCACACTAGATAGGGTCTATGAGGAGTTTCGTTATTCATGGAATGAAAAGAAACTTATGAAACGACTATAAACTCTCCCTCAAAGGTAGGAAGAGGACTCCATTTAAAAACAAAAAAATAATAACTATCTGAAATAGGAGTAGAAAACCTAAATGCATACTCTGTGTCCAATAGCTTAACCATTATAATAGAAACATGTTCATAAAATAGTCCTGTTGTAAATCAATCTCGCTACAATTATAATTTTTCTTCTCCTGGGTGTCTTATTTGGCAAGTAAGAGTGTTATGTGGTGACTCATGGATGATCAATAAATTATCACCTTCGTTTCCTTCTAAAAGTGTTGTGCCTTGGCCATTTGAATTATTCTCTACAACAATTTGCAATCCTTATTTTATGGGTTGAGAAACTTGTTGTTGTGGGTTGATAGTCCTTCTTTCTGTAAATGTTAGTCTTATTCCTAAGGCATCCTCATCATTAACAATCATAAATTAAACATAAAATCATACTAAATTTCATAGACATTCATGAATTCATGCATACATATATCAACATAACATATTTCCATTTTCACATACTTAAAATTGCTTAAAAGTATATAAAAGGTATCAAAGGTTCTAGTAATGTCTTGAAACTTGGCTAAAAGAGATGATGAAAAGTATTAAACAAAAAAAAGAAACTGGCCAATTATAAGGCCCATCAATAGGCATACAAGAAAGATAACTAGGAATGATGGGATTGGATGAAAGGAATCCAAGAAAGAGAACTAGGAACGATGGGGTTGGATGAAAATGATTAATGATGATGGAATATGGAGATGAAAGGATGAAACTTGAATTTGATATTGATTGGGATGATGGGTAGAAAGGGGATAATGACATATGGTGATGGGATAGATGGATTGAAAGGGGATATGAGAGATGAAAAAGGGGATAATGATAAATTGAAAGGATGATGAAAGATACAACTTGGCCATACCAAGGGGGACCAAGAAGTGTGAAATGATACAAGACCAATGGTGTCTCAAGTAAAATATAAATCCTTTGATTGATAGAGATGGTTTTTATTACATCAGGCTTTGACAATCACATAATAAAGGATTTGAGATATGAAGGATGAGATAGATTTTTGATGATAGATGATGGATTAGATAGGATAATATAGAATAAAGTTTGAATGGGAAGATAAGAAAGATCAATGATGAAAGCAACGGTGATAGAAGATGGTGATGTAATTATGACAAGGATTGGATGGTTGTTGATTGGTACAAGGTCTAGGGATGAAGATGAAAATGATGGCATGAGAGAAAGATGAGGGTTTTTGTATGAATGTGATGGAAATGGTTGATATTTTGGGTGAAATAATGGTTGAGGATGGGTCTCCCAGGTTTGATGAAGGTCCTTAAAGGTCAAGCTTGTAATTTGAGGCTCTAAAGTGGTCAAATGTTGATGAAATGATACACACACAACTTTATAGAACAAAGGTACCAATCTATGAAATAAAGGTGTGGTTTCACATAAAACTATGTAGATGTGCGTCAAGATGATGCACAAGCATCGAGGGATGAAACAAAAACATTATTTGACATTCTAAAATGGTTTTTGGATATTTTTAGCAAGATATTACCAAACAAAAACTTACATTGGTATACTTGACTATCAAGGTGATAAGGATAATTGGATTCACTAGTTTCACACATGAAAACATGTTAAGCCTGATAGTGCAATCCTAGAATTAGTCAAGTAAGTGTGTTAACTCAATGTGGGACCACTAGCTAAAGGCTAATATCTCAATATTGTTGTGAAAAAGGTCTCTTTCAAGAGTCAATAACTAGAGATCCAGTAGCACAAGGGCTCATCTTTTCTCTTTCCTTGGAGATCCTAAGACCTTACCCAAAGAGCTTCTACCTCTACTCATGTAGAGACATGATGAGTAACTTTTGGCATGATAGTATACCATGCACCACACTAAGTAATCATCTAAAGGTCTTAAAGGCTTCTAAATACAATTTTTTTAGTGGATTTATGAATAATGAGCTTGTTTGATAGTGCCCAAGATTATGAGGCTCTCTCCTTCTTTGATTGAACCTAACAAGTCTCAACGAATCAAGGGTATTGTGGTTTGTCTTGAATGAAACTAGCCACACTTTGAGGTAAAATAACTCTCCCCCCTTTGTATACCCCACTAAAAACATGTTTGAGGTAATTCTTGAGGTGATCAAATCCCAAAATAAATCTCCTAATGGGAAAGACTATACTAGGTGCTTTTGATCACCCATGATCACATAAAGCGCAAGGAGAGAGCATACAAACTAATAAGCCTTGAAATGACACTTAGAACATAAAATAAATTAAAATATGTAATATTTCTAATGTCCAAGATCACACTAAGTGCAAGGAGAGAGAATACATCTACACACCCTTCTAAACATGGCAAACAATGTTTATTAACCCAGTAAACTACTTTGGATGCCTATATTAGTGAGAAATAAAGCCTTGAACCAATGAATTAGAAGTATTAATATTGATGATAATAATATTGGGCATGCTTTACACCACTTGTTAGTTGCTAAAAAATGAAGGTTAGATGTCAAAAGAGCTAAAAAACCCTATAAATTGAAAATTGAAACAAAAGAACAATTTTACCAAATAAAGGTGTCATTTTATGCAACAAAAGTACAAATTTATGATGCATAGATTTTACTTTGTAAAACAAAGACGTGGTTTAAGAGATAGGGCCTCAAAATAAGCTTTGGAATCTAAAAAATCAAGTTTTTCACCAACCTAGTTGAGAAACCTCTAAGATAAGACTATGACACACTAGAAAGCACATAGATCCTGCCAAAATATGTTAGATTGTATGCTAAGAAGGTATAAAAATTAAACAAACCCTAAATTTCCTAGAAAAATTCAATGAAACCCCAGTTTGACAAAACCTTAGGAACCCTAATTTTTGTAAGAAAATAATGAAACAAACTACCAAAATAAAGTGTTAGAATGATGATATCCTATAAAAAAAGGAATCAAAGGCCAAAAAAACCCTATGTAAAGCTCAAAATGATACAATCCAAAGCTAAGAAAAAAACACGATTTTGGGTGACAAAAGTGTAGCTTCGAAGAATAGAGGTGCCTTTCTATGAAACAAAGGTGCAACTTTATGCTACAAAGGTGCCTTTATGTGAAATGGAGGTTCAAATGCTTAGTTTGGGACCTAAAAATGCTTTTTGCATCACAAAAAACTCACAAAAAGAGGTTAAAAAGGGATGTGGGTCCCATTGGGGTGCCAAAATGAGGATGAGAAAAATATTGAGGGTAGTAAAATGGAAGATAAATAAATACAAAGCACAATACCTTAATCTAGAATATTTAATTCACTCCTTGATGAGAGGAAATGGAGTGCACCCTTATTCCATTTAGTTTTCTCTTTGATGTCAATAGTATGTGGATTGCTTAATACTCTAGCATAAGCTCAATATGATTGTAGGATAAGAGATAAAAATAGCGGCATGAGGGTATGGTAGTAGATTCTAGATGTGTAAATGAAGGATTAGATCCTCTAGATATAAATTTTCGAAGAGGTAAAATCAATGGCTAGAAATGATTGATGATGAATGGCTAAGATTGAACGAGGGTCAGTGTTTGGATCAATGATGTAGTCATGTGACAAGTGGCACATGATGTATATGATATAGGTTTAGGATTGGGATAAGGACAAAAACCTTATGGGAATGGATAAGATTAAAGGTTTAGATGAGATGAGTGGATAAGATGAAAAGTTATTTCAACTTTTGGGGAGGTGTTTAAATTCAATAAATATAGACAAGGAGTTAGTTAGACATGTGGGGGGGACACTTGTCACGTGATGAGAAATTTATATTATGATCCATGTGAACAAGATATAGGGCTACGATTAGATGGACAAGAATAGAGGATAAAGGGGAATTAACTAAATAAATATATTTTTTAGTTTATTAATGAGATTGTGTTGAAGGGAAAATAATTAAATAAAAAGTAAATATTTATTTAATTAAATTATTAGGATAAAAATGGCAAAGGATTAACATAATTAAATAAATAATCAATATTTATTTAATTAAAGGCTTAGGATAGGCTAAAATTAGGTGTGATTGGATAAGATCGGATTTTAGGTATCTACACAAGTGAATCCCTATAGAAATTAAATAAAAAATAGTCATACATTAAACATTTCCTTTGTAGGTTTGTAATATGTATGCCCTTAGGACTAAAAATTTAACATATAAGTTTTATCACACCCATTGAGCAACACTTTGCTATATAATATTACCGAGGGCAACCCAACAACACACAATAATAGTCTATTGTTATGATCTTGCTTGATACTTTATCTTCATACACACCTATCTTGAAATTAAACTTACATTGCGTATTCACTAGCAATGGTGTCCCTTTAGCATCCAATATACATTATATGAATTTATATACTCAATCCTTTTGAGGATAATTTTCTCTATTGGTTGCAATAAAAAATTATATGTTTCCACTATATACAATCATCTTGCAACACTTAACTCTCGACTTTTAGATGGTCTTGAACAAATTATTCTTGTACACTAGCACACTTTTCTCCTTCACTGCTTTACATGTGCACTTAATCATAAACACTTTTTAACACTCTAGATCTTCCATACTATTGATTGATGAACTATTCCATGTACTACCTTTTGGTAACATGATTTCTCACCACTATTTTTACACCTTTTAAATATATTTGAAATAAACCACCACCTCATTTATATCCTCTTATTCGAATGGATTCTTCTCTCGTTTGTGTGTTCTCTTGAATAAGTGAGGTACTCACTTATCCTTCATATGCATGTGTTTCCTTTGTCATGTAATCTCACACCTCCTCTTCTAAACACAAACTTCCCCTTTTCTCATGTGATGCTTTGTTGTTTTTTTTATAATGTTTTTTTTATATTTGGTGCACACTAATAGGCTTATTCTACTAACTTTAAACTTATCATTTTTAACTTGTATTGAATGAAAATGCACAATCTATTTACACAACTCAAGAATTTATTTTCATCATAGTCCATGTGACTAGCATGAATTATCAATTAGTAAAACTCCTTGATATAGTCTTTTATAGTCATCTCCTTTTATATTAGGTTCAACAAATTTCTAGCATATTTATATTGTAATTTACGAGCAAAAAACTTTTCCCTCAACTTGATGACCATTTTGTTCCAAGATCCAATTTTCTCCTTTCCTTGTCATTTTTATCCTTGTAGGTATGATTTTATTATAGTGATTAATGCCCCTTCAACTTGGTGTATCATCCTCTTAGGGTATTGTATGGATCTATAATCAAGATATTCTTATCCAACTCAACTATCCAATGAATGAGATATTTTAAACATAAAATTCCCCAGTGATTTAAGATGCCTACGTATAGTTTGCCACCTATCTTGGAGATGGACCTTGACAATCTACCCTTAATCAGGTTAAGTGATAAATCTCATATGGATTCACACTTCAAGTTCTTCACCATCACTTGATTTTGCACACTTTTCTCTTTGTTAAGCATTATCCATAGATTCCAATCTTTTGTAGATGTATCTCATCACATTCTTTATATTTTCCACTCTTAGAACTCTAATTCTTCCTCCTTGTCTAATGAGAAGAATCCCTCTATTCCCCTTTATTTCCTCAAATAACTTTTTACACACTCACTACATCTTCTACCAATGACATTTTATGTTGGAAGATGCCTATAACCATATTTGTAGACATGGAAGATGAAACTCAATCATGGATTGAAAACCCTACGTTGATACCAAATGATGTTTCTCTCGACACCACTCTAGAAGGAAAAATCCTCATTTTGATATTGGATGATGCATTCATGGTTAGAGGTCTCAATCAAGGGATGTCTTAAATCATGCAACCCTTAAAATTACATAACAAATAAAACAACAGAATAAACGTGAAATAATATATATATTTTTGATCAGTAATCACTTTTGACTGGAGCTTTGAACCAGTGAGGCCACATTCAGGGGACCTCATCCCCGATAGTCTTTTGCTCTTCCCCCTCTGATCCTCCTCCTTGCTATTTCCCTTGCTCCTCTCCTTCTCAACTTTTTCGCTTCCACCTTCCTCCCTCCTTGCCCCACCATTCCTCCTGTACCTCTTCTTCTTCCCTTTCCCTCTCAACTCCTTCCTCCTTCTTTCTCCACCATTCCACTATTTTTCTTCCCATCCTCCCACAACCTCCTTCTCTCCTCTCTACCTCTTCTTCATCTCCTTCTTCCCTCCTTCCTCCTTACTCCCCCCTTAATCCTCTCTCCCTTTCACCTCCTTCTCTCATCTACCTCCACTCTACTCTGCTGCCACCTACAACCTTTGCATCTCCCTCCCACCTCCTACCTTTGAGCTTCTCCTCAAGCCCTCACCATCTGTAGCCACCAACCTCCTCTGTCGGGCACCTACACACTAGCAATATTGATCATCATTCTCCTGTACACCTTCCTACCACCTTTGGCTCCACAACCGGATTCATAGTGTCCTCTGACAACCTCCATTGTCAATTGCTTCTTTCTTCCCAACACTTATGCCTACCTTTTAACCCTACCATCAATGTCTTCTCCTATCACTGCCATGCCTAAATCGAGCACACATGGGTCTCGAGTAGGCTCGAACCCAAGGCCTCCCATGTGAGAGGCTCGTAGCTAACCACTGCGTTGTGGGGTCATCCCTGTGAAATCATATATTTTATTACAATTTCTCAAGTAGAAGATTTACAAAGATTGTAACGTGATTCATAGAAGGATATCTACAACAAATAAAATACAAATATCACATATATAGAATTTGAATGAATCCAACTAAATGATTCATTGATCACAAGATTAGCTCTATAAACAATTAATCTAGCACCAAAGTAATACCAACCTCCACTAAAAACATTCAAAATTATCTACCCCGTTGACTCCATACAATACAAACAATTCCCATTGATGAAGAGAGAAGAAGCAGTTAATGATGATTGAATGATTAATTAACTTCGCTAACCATTCATCCAATATTGATGCATTGTTTGATATGAGACACTATCCACCTTCTTGGGAGTGTACATAACAACAAGGATCAAACAAAATCTCACCAACTAATAGATCATGCCATCGTGAAACACCATTGTACACAAAGGGCAAGGTACTTTTATGTACAAGTCTCCCTTTGTATGCATGCTATCAATGCACAAAATTATGGTATGTGAAATATTTCACAAAAGAAATTTATTTTGTAAGACTATATTTGTGCCTAGATGCTTTTGCCTCATAGGATAAAGCCCACATGAGAAGTACGTAGAAGGGGCATGATGCCAACATCTTGTACTTAGATCTTGGCCTTGGATAAATGTATATAGTAAAAAAATCTTGGTAAATGTATATGGTGAGGAGAGTGCTAAGGTCCAAACCTTTCCACATTGACCATTTAAAAGGTACACCTGAATTGATACAATGTGTATTGAGAATTTTCTAGAATTCATTTATTGGTAATTTATTGAATGACATAAATTTGTAACTTTATTTAAGGAACACTAAGTCAGTACACAAGGAAAAAAATGAGGTTATCGTCCAATAAAGGACCATTAGCTAAATATTTGTAGATGTTGCAACCTTTTGAAAACAATTGATGAACCTTGATTTTATTTGGTTGAATGGGCATTTATATTAGTTGTAAAGATCTTAAATAAAATATACTATCACCAAAAGAGGCAGTTGGAGATAGTCAAATGCTAAAGTCTAGGGAAGATAGAGCCTTCTACATATCTAAAGAGGAATAAAGTTGCTAAGTAATAAGAGCTTTAGAACCGTAATTGTCAATTAGTTTCCACACATCTATATTTTCATGCCCATTAGGAATATGCTCCTAGCCACTAGGAGTACCATTAAGTTTATCCTAATTAGTTTGCACTTCCTTAGGAAATTGAGAAGCTTACTGTTGGTTAGAGAAATGGCCAAGGTGAGCCAAGGGAATTCACCATTGTTTGACCATCTTGTAGCTCCTCTAGAGTGGTGTCAGGGAGAAGGTGAATGTTGGCGAGAGGAATGAGACCCATTGTGAGCATTGTGATCATGGGCTCTATGTTGAGAAGCATAAGAATAATCAATTCCATAAGTATCTCAACTTTTTCCACATCGTGCCTTTGTTGAGGGGATTGGGTAGTATTTGAAGGAGGGGGAAGTCAATGGTATTGTAGCAATCATACAAGGAGTATGTATTATAAATTTTAATTTCTTTTTAAAAAGTTAAAATTTAAGTGGAAGTGGGAAATTGTAGAATTTGCGTGCAAATAAAATGATCATTTTTTTTAGAAATAAGGACTTCAAAATTTCACACAAATAGACATAAAAAGTTCCCAAAGAAACAATCCCATGCACAAGACTCCAAAATCTATAATTATGGAGTGTTAGGTCCTATTAGATAAGGAAAAACTTGTAGAGGTTAAATTAGAATCTTATATTTGAAAATATGGGCTCATACTATTTGACACTTATTTTTTAGTGGTTGCCTATAGCATGTGGTTGGATATTACACCAACCAACATAGGGGATTTTTAGCCATTTGGTATCATTTGAAGGCACACCAATTAATTTTAGGTAGATTTTTGGACGATTTTTTTCCTTTTCTTTTATGTTTATGATGTTGAGATACATTATTATAGTTTTTTAATAAATCATGAGATCACTAACTTCCTAAATATTTTCAACAAATTTTTATAACATTAATCATTAACTTCTCTTATTAAAAACTCATAAATTTCTTCAACAACACATGCTAATTCTTTCTAAGTAACTTTTGTTCATAAAACAATAACTTAAATTGGTAGAGAAGATTTTAGCCATTTGTCCTTAATCCCAACTTAAATAATCTTTCCAAATGCTAACTTTTGTTGCTATACGAAACTAAATTTGAACACAAATATGGAAATCCGAGCCTCGTGATAGTCAAAACCAAATCCTAGATTTTGCATATATGTCTAATGCCAAAATGGAATACTCGACCTACCCCCTTAAGGGCTAAATCTTTATTTTGTAAGAAAAAAAGACTATTAGAGTGCCTATAGGTGCAATTTTTTCAATTTTTTTTTTATATATATATATAAGGTATCCCCGCGACCTCCCGCCCAGCGACACCTAGAGGCGAGACTCAATTCTATAGGAATATTGTGAGAGGGGGCATTTTAACTAAAAAAATATAATTAATTCTCCGCTACCTAATTACTAAACTAATGCCATAAAATTACATTGAAATCCCGCTTTGAGGTGTAAGGGAAACCGAGATGTAAGACCGCTTTCAAAATTTGAATAAAGCGCCATTTTGGACGGTTCACGTTCACCAAAATCACACTTTACACCAACGGCCGAGATTGCACGTACGCTATTAATCCGTGGCAAAAGAAATCCACTAATAGAAGGACAAACATGTTTCTCTATTTAACAGACCAGAATCCTTCTGTAACATGTATCAAGTCTTCAAGCTTTGTTTGCTCCTGATCTAGAAAAGATTAAATTTTGAGTTCTGGTTTTGTGTTGATTGCATCCATGGCACCCAAGGGAGAGAAAAAGCCTGTGGCTGAGAAGAAGCCCATTGCCGAGAAGTCTCCTGCACCTGCTAAAAAGGCTCCCAAGGCCGAGAAGAAGCTGCCCAAGGAAGGAGATAAGAAGGGCAAGAAGAAGCATAAGAAGAGCGTTGAAACCTACAAGATCTACATTTTCAAGGTTCTGAAGCAGGTGCACCCTGACATTGGAGTCTCCAGCAAGGCCATGGGCATCATGAACAGCTTCATCAATGATATATTCGAGAAGCTGGCCAGCGAATCTTCCAGATTGGCCCGCTACAATAAGAAGCCCACAATCACATCTCGGGAGATCCAGACTGCTGTGAGGCTTGTTCTTCCTGGAGAACTTGCAAAGCATGCTGTTTCTGAGGGGACAAAGGCCGTCACCAAGTTCACAAGCGCTTAGTGATTGGGCGTTTGGGGTTCATTGAATCAAATGGTGTCTTTAGACACCACTTATAGTCTGGAATTGGGTTATGAGCTCTTCTCTGTCTTTCTTGTTCTTGATATTAGGCTCTAATTACCAAGTGTTGTTCTGGCTCAAGCTTTTTGTTCGATTTTTTTTGGTATTGTTGCTATGCCAGAGGTCTGATTACAGGAGGGGATGCAATGGCATAAACTAACAGAGTAGATGAAAAATAAATTTAACAGGTTTGTAGAATAGAAGAAATCGAATGCTACCAATGGTGAGCTAATCAAATTACCATGTAAACTGAGCGAATCACCAAAATAAAAATTTGTAAGGACAGATTAGCAGTGTAGATCTTTGTTTTGAGTGTTGTTATTTTATTGCTTTGATTCTACGATTTAAGTGTTTTGTTCTAATTGTAAATTTGAATGTAAATGATCAGATTTTAACAATTTATAATGCTGATTGTTGTTGATTTTGAATGCAAAAATGCACTTTTTGATTTCAAAAGCAGTTTGCAAGATCTTTAAGCTGTCATTTTAAAAATCTGGACATGATACTACTTGTCCATTCTGAATGCAAAAAATTCACACCTTTGGTTCCAAAAGTAGCTATAAAATCTGTAAGCTTTTGGTTATAATACTAATTGTTGCTGATTCTGAATGTAAAAATTCACACTTTTGTTTTCAAAAGTAGTTCTAAGATTTGTAAACTATTATTTTTAAAATTTGATTATATTGCTAATTCTTGTTGATTTTGAATGCAAAAACTCACACTTTTGATTTCAAAAGTGGTTATAAATTCTGTAAACTATATTTTAAGAATTTGATTATAATTCTATTTGTTGTTGACTCTGAATGCACAAACTAACATTTTTGATTCCAAAAATAGTTCTAAGATTTGGAATTAGTCATCTTAATAATTTGATTATAATACTAATTGTTGTCAACTCTGAATGCACAAACCAATCCAATCATTTAAAATACTAATCATAAACACAAACCAATGTAATCATTTAAGGATTCTCCTCAAAGTAAAAGGAAAACATGCAAAATTATTTTATTACACATACAAGCTTTATACACCACCTCCCATAATCAAATCATTACGAAATAGTTGCCATCTATCATGCCTTGGAATTTATCATTCATTAAAATTTTCACAATTGGGGTGTTACAACGTAACATAATGTGTGGAGAATTTGTAACAAAGTTGGCTACTTCTATTCTATGCTTACTTAGATTTTCTACTACCAAGTTTTTAATCCCTTAAAAAAGGATTTCACACACTTATAAATACCTAACTTGGGTGCTCAAATTTGAAAATGCTTAGTTACATTTGATAGTTAGGATTTAAAGATCCTTGGACCCAAAATTTAAAATTAAAAACATAGAAGAAACTTGCCCTCATTGATCTCAAGGACCCAAATAACTTTACAATTGAATACAACCTCCAATTTGGAGTGTTATTTTTATTTTAGGACCCAAACAATAAATAATGCACTTGAAATAAATCAAGACACAAGGGCTCCTCTTTATGTGCCCAAGTAGGAGTTAATTGATATTGTCACCATTGTTCTACTGAGCTACTTTGTTTCTCCAAATCTCATGGGTGATGTAATAAAAAATTAATGGTTTTCAAAATTGAATTAAGGTTGGGAGCTCTTGAGTACTAAAAATGAACATTCTTGGAGAGAAGAGTCTTCTTAATCAACTCAAAAACCTCCATCTCTAGCAAATAGTGTTAGAAAATATTGAAATTGCCTTTAATCTCCATCATAGCATCAATCAATTCCTTAGTTAAATTATTCTTCAACAAATGAACAAATACCTTGACTATCATTGTAGTAGAGTAGACCTTTTTAGGTCTTTCCAAAAATATATAGGGGATTGCTTCCATAACCTAATCTCAACCATGATAACATTTATGATCTTCCTAAAGGAAAACTTCCTTTTAGTTCCTTTAAAACTTTGATTCTCCATTTAGTGGTTCAACCACTTGAATTACACCTTAGTGTTACCATTTGAACAATGCCACCCTTCAATAGGTTAGCAAATGGTACCTTGGCCATCTTTTTGAGCATAAAAAATTGGCTTTCAATTTTGATAAGCTCTTCATTAATGGTGCCTTCAAATTTTGTCATTGCATTGCCTTCATCACTGACCCTATGGTACCAATGGGATACCTCTTTGGTGAATCTCTTGCATTGAGACTCTAAAGCATCCTCTTTTTGACCTCCCTTGTCTAAAGCTGCAAGGAGTCTAGGGGCTAGTATATTAGAGTCAATAGAACTTATAAGGTATTCTACATAGAGAGATAGTTCTCCAACTTTAGCCTTAAGCTCTTCCTTGGTTTGCTCGACTTTGTTTATCTTACCCAATATGATAGAAATTTCCATCTAGAGCTATCATTTCTCCTCATTGTGTTTTGATACCCTAATTTCATTGTTTGTACTTGATTATCCCTTAGTTGCATCAATCTTTCTACTTTATTGTTCATAGAGATGACTATCTCTACATCCTTGACTACTAATGCATTTTTTGTGATGGTGAAAAATATTGTTTCTCTTAGGCTTGGGTCGAGCCTTGAACATTACTGCCATCTTGGGAAAGTCCTTTTTCATAGGCTTATAGCTCATGTCTTTTCCCAATTGCTTTTTCAAACCATATTGGCAATCTTGAACTTTTTTCTATATCATCTTCTTGGCTAGGGGATTGGGGATGAATAGGTGCTCTTGGAGGACTTGGGATTAGGGGAGTAGGGGCATCAAGAGGAGTAGGAATCATAGGTGGAATTGGAACTCTTGGAGTGGGGCTATTGCATGAAGGAGAAGGTGGCTTGGTAGTGATGGATTTAGGAGAAGAAATGGGTGAAGGGGTCTTGATCTCGATTGAAATCCCTTGGGAGGAAGGAGACTTTCTTAGGAGAACATAAATCTTGGACGTCCACTTCTTCCTTTTCTTTTTTCCTCCCTTAATTATAGTAGATATCTAGATATTTCTTTGGAGTTAATTTGTCTATTGTGGTTGAAGTTAGAGTGATCTTGCCACTAGGGTCTATTGTCCTTCACATTTTAGCTTCACCTATAGGGGTGAAGTAATTGTGAGGTGGAGAGTGCTAGGAGTAGGAATTTGAGTTGATTATTCTTGTGTTTCTTGTTGTCCTCCCTTATATTTCTTCCTCACCATAGGTATTTATCTTTCAAATTCTTCCTCCTTTTCCATAATTATCTCATAAACTAGAGTCTTGTCGTTTATTTTCATAGAGGATCTAGTGTCATGTACCTCTTGTTGACCAACTTCATATAGAATTGAAGGTAAATAAATATAAAATGTGAATTTGGAATTCAATTACAAATATGAAAGTAATTAGTAGATAATTAAATGGAGTGTAGTAATTAAAATCAACAAGAAGAAGAAAGTAGAGAACATAAGAGATTAACACAACATTATATTTATGTGAAGAAAACTATTCTTGGTAAAAAATCCACCAAGAAGAGAGGCCAAGTTTGTATTATCTTCAAAAGATAGATTACAATATAATAATTTCCTATCCCCTCTTCAATCTTTAATCCTTTATCATTTGTGTACATAGTTTTCACTCTCTCATAGAATATGATTTCTACCTCCCTAAGCACCTATTATATAGCATTTAAACACCTAAATGAGGCATCCAAAATGGTTACATATCCCAAATCCTCTACCTTGGAAGTATTCCAGTTTAACCCATGACAAATTGTAACCAACTTACTAACTTTTCAAAATGGGTGGCTAGTTTGTCCTTTCTCTTTAGGTTGTTTTTGTCTTTGTGTACAATGTATTATGGTATAATAATAGCCATTCAAAAATTATTACAAGTGTACTGACAATCCAATGGGAATTTGGATGCCTAGATTCTTCCATAACCTCCTAGATGTTTTCCTAGTAAAAAGTAACTTCCCATCAAATAATTAACTACTACCCCTAGTAAGAAGTTAATTACCATACCAATTTTTTTTTTATAGATTACGATGAATCCCCCATCCCTCATGAGTACATTTACAAACAAGATTTAGAACAATTAAATGCATAGGATTTATAATGTTGATACCACCTTAATCCTAATATTCTCCCACTTGACATGATACATACATTCATAGGAAGTACATTCACAACATTCTCTTGACCCATAACCTCCTTGCAACATAAGTAAATACATTTAGTTTGACCTTGTATCTATAATAAGTCAAAATTATGTTATTTTCATGATAGATTAAGTACAAATTCAGACTAATCATTGATATATTAGTGCGATTGGTCTTGGATATAACAAATCTCAACAATTATTATGGCAGTATATGTCCTATCAAACCATCTTTTTCAATGCAATGATTACTAGAAATATAATAGTTTATTGAATATGAACTAAACTTTGCCAACAAAATTATGTTATTGATTTGAAACAAATCAAAAATGTTAAACTATTTGAACATGAAAGTAATTTGAATATATATAAACTTTATTTTTCATTTTTTAGTGGTATAGCTGAAAGGCTAGGAAGAAAAGGAAAGTGAAGAAATCTAAGAAAACTCAACTTGATGAAGTCAAAATCGAGAAAATTGTGAGCTACACAAGAGAGGATTGGATTTTTGATTATGAAACTCTAGCTGATGCTCTCAAGTGAATCAAGTTGGAAAAAGAGAAGCAAATTGAACAATCATCTTCTACTTTTGTTAAACCTAGGAAACCATCGATGATTCATGATATGCCTTTTGGGTGTGGCTTTAATGTGCCAGTTCTAGGAAAAGGGATGATGAAGGAGTACCTATATGTACATCCACCTTCTAAGTTATGTTGTTAGATTCAAATAGAGAATAGGAAATTGAGTAAATGTCTCTATTTGATATTGATATGTAGATTGAGAAAATATTATATAAATATGGATGTACAATCTAATATTATGAATAAAATTTTCGTATGTTTTCTAAAAGTGTTGAATTTTGATATAAATCATGATTCCTTTTGATTAAGAATGAGATATTAGGTAGATGTTTGCAATTTTAGTAAACTTTGAATCATTCTCATTTCTCATTAAGCTAAAAAAGTTAATAAGACCATGATGATCTACTAGGTGTAATCATGGTGTAAATGAGTAAACCTTGGAAGTAGTCAAGATGGTTCCAATCAACCTTTGAAAAATCCTATAACAAAGTTGGATAAAATCCTAACAATATTGAATGAAATAAAGAAATACTGGGAGCCTTAGAAAATGAAGAGGGGAAAGTGATCACGAAAATGAAGATGAGCAAAGTCAAGGAAATGGCGAAAAAAACAATTAGGAGCATAATTATCATGAAGGGTAGGGATGAGCTAACCAAGATCAAGGAATTCAAGGGGAAATGGGAGCACATCTAACCAACGAGTTAACAAGGGATATTAAAAATATCACCCCACTAAAGTTCAATAGAACAATGATAAGAGACAAAGCTGAAGTATGCCTCACTAATATGGAAAAATATTTCAAAATTAGGAATTATTCATAGATAGCCAAGGAAATTTAGGGAGCCTATTAGATGTCAAGTGAAGAATCCA
The DNA here is from genome assembly GCA_007258455.2 of Sequoia sempervirens. Lineage (NCBI taxonomy): Eukaryota > Viridiplantae > Streptophyta > Pinopsida > Cupressales > Cupressaceae > Sequoia > Sequoia sempervirens. Next base: position 368,269,564 of record VDFB02000003.1, on the reverse strand, counting down.
CTTGGTGGATGAATAAGAAAATGGAATTGGGGTTGAGCTTCCAAAGTTTGACTTGGGAATAGTTCATGGTAATTTTCAAACAAAGGTGGTTAGCTCAATTGTACTTTAATCATAAACTAATTGACTTAAAAAACCTACATCAAGGAGACAAACTAGTAATGGAGTATTGTGAGTTAACCAAATTACTAAAGTATGTACTCTAATATCATAAATATGAGATATTTTGGATAATAAAATTCATTATGGGGTTGAATGCCCAAATTAGAGGTGAAGTGGATGTTCATGGTCCAACCACCATGGAACAAGCCTTTGAGAAGGAAATAAAACAAGAACAAAAAAATGAAGTCTATCGTAGCATAGTTCAGGCCAAGAGATAGTTACAAATTAAAGTGGTTGCCCAGCTTTAGGCCAAGAGGGAGAAAGAATGAAAATATTTTCCAATGGGGAGTTGGAGCCCTTCAACCACAACATTTTTGAAGATTATTTTGTGAAGACCTAATTTGTATTGTGCCAAGTCTTGGGCATGGATTGTAAGACACAAATACTAGTCAACATGATGGTATTAGCAATAGATATTCAGATTAGAGATGTAAACAAGCTTTATGATTATGCAATATTCATCTCAGATGGGATCCATAAGGCCCTGTGTGCCATTAACAAAAATGAGGTCATTGTCCATTTCAAATGGTATTCTTACTTTATAGTTTTTATGGTGGGAAGAATATTTGGTCTCATTGTTCGTAAATAAGAGCTTTTGTTGCTCAGAAAAGGTTGCTCCTTATGCAAGAATGGACATTCGTCTGGGATAGCAATTGTGATACCTCAAATTATAACCTATTTGAAGAATTATTTGTTAGAGAGATTTTGAGGAATTTGGGCCAAAAATTTGATTAGGATTTGTTAAAGAATATTAGAAAATTCCTTAGACCAAAAGAACTCTAACCAAATTCGAGTTTTGATCACAATTAGGTGATTGGATTTTTTATTCAAATGCCACAATAATATGAGTCTATGGTTCCCCAGTGGCACCTCACATTTTTTCCAAGTCTATCCCATATAGAATTGCATTTTTCACTAACTCATTTGATTGCAAAATATGACGAAACTTTCCAATGAAAGATGTATAATTAGATGTATTGTTGGGTACTTGTGTATTTAATGTGAAATTTTCAATTTTTTTTTTAAATTATGCCTAACGTTCATCGAAATTGTGATGCTCTGTGATTTTCGTTGCTATTTCAACATACACTTAAAGTCAACCATCCCCTTCCATCAATTTATGGGCCAATGAGTATATGTAGGTAGCGTTTGTTAAGGTTCCAACGAATGTTTTTTAATAAATAAAAGTGGGTTCGACAATTTATCTATACTTGTGACAATTTTTTGCTATACTTGCAAATTTGACATACTTGTGATAGTTTGTGGAGGTTATAGGCCAATTTTTTTTGGTGCAAAATATCAGAATTATTAGATTTTGTTACTTGTCTATGATTAAAAATTATTGGAGTGTGAGTTTGATATTTTTTGAAGATCTAAATATTCAAGCTTGATAAAAAAAATCATGTCAAATAATATTAGTGCAAAACAAAGTAAAGAGACACTTGCTAGATTGTGGGCTAGATTGAAAAGAAAGGGTGATGGGAAATGTTATTGTCCTTGTAATAATTGCAAGGGCTTAAAGATGAGAAGACTTTTAATCACAACAATTGAGCAACATTGTAGGTAGCATGGTCACATTGAATGGGGGTATGATTATCATCCATTGGTAAGTTGTTCATTATATGTCTTTATATTGATTGAATTTGTATATGTTTATATCATTTTAACATTTTTTATATATATAAAAAATCACTTGATCATGATTATGGTTTATTTGTGTTGATCATTATTATAAAGGTGGGGTGCCCTAAGGCACATGATATGTATTATCACGGCCCGGAGAATGTGGTTTTGCAAGCAGAGGAACATGGAGCTATGAATATCGAAGATGAAGTTAATGATCCTATGGAAGAAGATGATTATGCACCAGAAAACACAGTTGAAGATGATGGTACAAATACATTGATCCATGACACATTTAGTGGCGTAGCTGATTAGGATGATAGAGATGACTTTGATGATGTTCATGATTTACTTGTACTTGAGAAGGCATACGAGCCCCTTTATGAAGGCTCCCAAACAACTCTTCTCTTTGTTGTATTGTTGCTGGTGAACTTGAAGGTTATGAATGGTTTATCCAACATAGAAATCTCACGGATGTTAAGTTATGTCAAATATGTCATCTTTTTTAATCTATTTTTGTTGTTAGTTCATCACTAGTAAATAAAGGATGAAATATGTACCATTAATATTCTTTATATTAACAAATTATTTTTTTGTTGTAGATTGATAGGCGAATTTTTTTTTACTAGCATCAAATATTTTACCTTGCTCATATCGAGATTTATCTTCCATTATGAAAGATATTGGAATGGAGTATCAAACAATAGATGCATGTCCCAATGATCATATTATATATCATAAACAACATGAATTTGCAATAGAATGCCCATAATGTCATATTAGTAGATATCAAACAAATCAACTAACAAAAAAGGTGCCTCACAAGGTTCTTCATTATATTCCCATTATTCCATGTATGTAACGATTATTTAGTTGTGAAAGCTTAGTGCAATTTATGGATTACCATGCATAGAGTAGAAGTGGAGATGACATACTTCGAATGCCTGCGGATGGTTCTGCATTTAGGGACATGGAGGAAAAATGGGCACACTTTAAAGAAGAACCTCGTAATCTCAAACTTTCATGGGCAGCTGATGGTGTCAATCCATTTGGAGAGCTGAAATCTATTTACTCGATGTGGCTTGTTTTTGTTATCAATAATAACATTCCTCCATGGATGTCAATAAAGAGGGAGCACATAATGTTGGCAATGATTGTTCTAGGTATTTGTTTGCATCAATTTTCTTTAACGTAGTAGCATCTCATTTGTCTTATTTGTTGCATAATGACTTATATTTTTTTCATTTAATAGTCATGTACATTAATTTATATATATTGCAGTAAAATGGTTATAATAATTATGTATTGTTTATGTTTCATTCAACTAGGTAAGTACCAAGTTAAAGATATGAATGTATATATTGAACCTCTTATCGACGAGTTACTAAAGTTATGGAATGGTGTCACTATGTATGACATCTCTAGACCAATAGGACAAAGACAATTTCAATTCCATGCAATTCTTGTATGGAAAATTCATGATGCCCTAGGGCTAACACATTTTTGTGGTATGTTATAACGTTTGACTGCACTTTAACGATATTTAATTTTATGAAGTAGATATCATGCATGTTTTTTAAGTAATCTATTCATTATATATAATTATAAAAATTGTCATATTTAATCCAATTATATATGATCTTGTAGGTCTTCAAACAAAGGGAAAATTTGCATGTCCAGTTTGTGGTCCAAAGATGAAATCTCGTCGTTCAAAAAGTTTAGGAAAGCAGGTGTTTGATGAGTATAGACAATTCCTCCACAAAAATCATAAGTATCGAATTACTGAAAAACATCTTTTCAATGGGAAAGAAGAGGCTACATCAAAACCAAAAAGAGTGACACCTCGCCTAAGGAAATTGGAATATAATAGAATTAATCGTCAAGGTTATACTTCAAATCAAATTGTTTATGTATCATATATGATATGTTTGGAATTTATTATTTTATATTGTGTTTTGTTTACTCATGTTGTAATTTACAATGATTATCGTTGTTAATTTGTTTAACTTATATGCTTCATGAAGGTTGTCAAGGCATTAATGGACGGCTTCCACAGGGACTGAAAAGTTATCCCAGACAATTTAGTAGGTTTCCCTACTATGAGCAGCTACAAATTGTGCATTTGTTTGATACAATGCATATTAGAAAGAATATAGGAGAAACATTATGGAAAATATTGGATGGAGGGCATGACAAAGAAAAAAATGTCAAAAATTGTAGTGACATTCAGGAAGCCAATCATGCAATGAAAAATTTCATTCAATTAAATAGCGATGGAGACCAAATTAATATAAGCTCTCTTCCTTGGCTATTAATGGAGCAACAAAACAATGCTATAAAAAAAGTTATACTAAAAATTCAATTTCCCACAGGATTTGTTGTGAACATAAATTATATCATAACAAAAAAAGGTGAATTTGGGTTAGGGATGAAAACACATGATTGGCATACCTTCATTAAGGTAATTATTCTGGTATATTTTATATATATTTGTATACTGCATGTACTTTTTAGTGTATTATGTTTACTAGTTTTGGAAAAATAATGAAAAGATCATTTTATAATTGTTATAGTACATTCTACCTCTATCTCTCCCAAAAAATTTGACAACAATGTCAAAAAAGTTATATATGATCTTGGAAAATACATGAAGTAAGTAGCGATATTTTTTCAATTCATTGTATAGATCTTATATTTGCCATTTGTTTTAATTGTTATGTAATATATTTTATATTTTTGTTAAATCTCATTAATATATTTGTGCCTTGAATCACTTGTAGATGGTTGTCATCTAAAGAAATCCATAAAGAAGATATAAATTATTGGAGAAAAAATCCTCATCTAATGTGTGAAATGCAAAAGTGTCTACCTTCGACATTTTTCAATGCACAAGAACACTACCTCATACACCAAGTTGAGGAGATTGAATTGTGTGGACTTGTACAAACAAGGTCAATGTGGATGGTTGAGAGGCACTTAATTTTTTTGAAGGATTTGTTTAGAAAAAGAGCTCATCCTAAGGGTTCTATGGTGGAGGGACATATGGTATACCAGACCATGGTGTTCATTACTGAATATCTTCCTAAGTTCGCAACAAAGATCCATGTAGATTGCATTTGGGATCCCAACTCCATTAACAAATTCGAAGGGGAGTACCTAATGGGGAAATGTAGATTGAGGAAAGTGAGAGGTAATTATAAGATGGTCATGGAGATTAATTAGAATACATTTTACATTGCCTTCAATTGCTCGAAAATAAACAACAAAGAACTAGTCCAAATGAAAGAATCTTCCACACACAAATAACTTGTATAAATAGGCAAGGGTGTACTTATCAAATTCTTCTTTAATAATCCAAAATAATAATTCCAAGTTGCTGTGAATAATCAAGAGGATTTTAATCTTTACTTGAAAGGCCCAATTAAATATGTCACACAAATACAACAAATGTGCACTGATAAATTGAAAATATGCTTGATATATCAATTTAAACACTAGAGAAATATCAATTATGGAGACAAATTGATAATATCTTCAATTAACTTAACAAACAATTGATACCAACATAGAGCCACTGAATTATAGATTTTTCATTAACTCCTTCAAAATTTACATGTGTGTTTTGGTCCTTTTTGTTGTAAACATAATTGTATCAATCTCTATTCTCCTACTTCTTCTATCTACTATCTTCTAATCTAATCGCCTCCTTATGGTATTGGTCTCTCTTTTTTATACGAGAGACAACAAGCTTCAGACCAAATGATGTGGCTTTTGATAACAAAACTTAATTGAAAAGATAAAATGTATTTAGAGATAACTAACATATGCAAATTTGTTAATCTTCTAGTAAGAAGCCCGTGGTCATCTAAGACTTGTGCAAGGCTCTTACTTTATGATATGATATGTTTTCCTTTTGATGACACCAATCAATCTTCATCTAAGCCTAAATATTTTTCCTGCTGTTTGCTTATTGTTACATCATTCAACCACTTGAATTCTTGTGCAGTAGTGAAATTTGTAAGGCGACTCTTCCATTTGCTATCAAGCAAGCTTCTGACATCTACAACAAAATTTGTGTAACCACTATCCAACGTTATAATTCCATCAAGCAGAGTGTGAAAATTTTCCAGATTGATATCACCATCACCTTGAATACATGTCAAGCATTGAGGAACCATTTGATCAAACTCATTCTTCCATTCATCCACATCCTTGAATTTTCCATCATCTTTGATGATCAAAGGACTAAAACTATGCTTTATTGAATCAAATGAATTCCTTCTGTTCTCCACCTTCTTCTTCATGTCAATCAAATACTTATGCTCATCAATAACTTCCTTCACCATCTCTTGAGTAGGCTTTAATCTCAGAGGTGCATCAGGATCCCTCTGTGTTGCTTTGCATAAAGTGTTTAAAATGTGGTAAGTGGGCTGCCATCTTTTATATAATTCCTCTAGGATTGGGGAATTAGTATTTATTTGTTCCATGGCTTTCACCAAATGACTAAAACCCTCATGGAATCCACTTATCTTCTCTTTTAAAACTACAACTTTGTGCTTCAATATTTCTTTTAAGGTATCCAAGATGTGCTACCTGACATCATCCATATTATGTTTCTTCAAATTTTCAATCTCCTCTTTCAACTGTTGGATTTGTGGATCTTCAATTGGAGAAGGTGGATGATAGACAACCATTTAATCCCCTTTTACATTTGTGGCTTGTTGTAATTGTTGCTTTAATTTGACACCTTCAATGAATAACTTATTTATTTAATCATTTGATAACTTGAGTCTCTTTTCATACTTTGTTATCTTCTTCTCCATGTTTTCTACTACATCCTTTGTAAACATGGTAGAGTCCATAGTTATGGTTGTTGCTTCTATTGGAGTAGTGTCCTTCATTTTCCTAACCATTGTAGACCCTCTCATTTCCTATACTACATCTAGAAGCCTTGGCTTCCTTGTGTTCTTCTGTTTTGTCCACAGGGAAAGGGTCTGGGTGGTAGGATTGTATCCTATGCTTGAGACTCCTTCTGAATCAAATTCTACAACCAAGTTTGGATCATCCTAAGCTCTAATTTGATCTAACAAAAATACCTTAGAGAGTTCCATTCTAGGTATGATTAACATCTTACTAATTAGCACCAAATCCCTTACTTCTTTGGGAGTAATATTGATGTTATCAATATCCCACTCTACCATTGTCTGGGCCTGCACCTCTGCATGCTTTGAATCATCAATACCAATGAGGTCAATTTTCAGCCTGTCATCAAACTGTCTCATTTTAATTTTTATCCAAAAATATCTGAATTCCCTTGTCTGGATGAAATCATCATCCTCCATGAACCGCAGAGAAGTAATTATTCTCTCATCATCTTGTATCTCATTAACAACTTCCTCTGATATTCTTATTTTTGGGTCATGAGGCTCTAACACTTTTTTTTTCTCTGCTACTTTCATCTCAGTCAATGTCAGGATTGCTTCTTGTTCTTCATCACTCAACCCATAATCAACTAGTGATTCAACTTTCTGTTTCTTAGCAGGTGGCTCACCAATTAGGGATGGAGGAGATGGATGAACTGGTGGAGGAGGTGGTGTATGCGATGTGGAGGCTATGGATGAGGGTGGCTTGGGTGCAGATGGTGGAGTTGACTTCTCTTCTTGAGCCTTTTTATACATCTCATCAAACTTACCTAGAATCAAGTGCATCCTTTTCAACAAATCTAGCTCTTCATCAAAGAAGCCCTTGAACTTCTTATCTTTTTCTTTCTTCTAGTCCTCCCATCTCATCATCATTAACCATTTTTTCCTTGTTTCAAACACATCTGAAAAGTATACCAGGTTTCTTATCACATCCTCCTCTGGATCAAATACATGTGTTATCACCCTCTTTGTAAGTAGGGTCCTTCTGCTATTATTTATGTGACCCTTTGGATGACATACTCTCACCTTTCCTGATTTGAGAGAAAAATTGGCTCTTATGAATCTCTGCACTTCTTCCAACATATCTGAACCAACTGATAATTCCTCAAAAACTGTTAAGTTAGGCAGGAAAGTCCCCTTTCTCTGATTCTTCATAAGACTACGCTCCATCCAGAGCATTTTCCAAATAAAATCTAAAAATAATACTCTACTAGGCACAAATTTTGGTAAAACATGTGGGGCATGATCACAACCATACACCCTAATGATGGTATATTGTGGCATTAAAAACCAATCAACATAGTTGTGTATGAAACCTTGGTTTAGTTTGTATTGCAAAGGTCTCATAACTTCCATTAAAGATTGTGGTAACCTCGGTTTAGGAAAACCAAGGGAATCAATTAGTCTAAGGGAAAAGTCATCTCTAAACACAATAAAGTCACCTTCAGGGTACTTACTATCCCAAACATAGCACCAATTTTGCACTGGAAGCATAACTCCATTTTCATGTGTGCTCAACTTCATCCTTTTAGTTCACTTTTTTTCATTTTGAAATAGAATTAGATGACATAGTAGAGAATACTTTCTGAAAGTGATAGGGGCCTTAGCTTCCCTAACCTATAATAGACCTTCATGAATTTTTTCCTCAATGATAGAAGAAAAATAAAACTCCACATTGGATGCAGGGTGTTGGATAGTCATTTCCATCCTCATCAATCCAACTAACATGCTGTCTTCAACATCAAATCCAAGAATTTGGCATAATGCATAATAGGTGTTTTTGAAATAAGTTTGAAAATAAAACACTAGAAAGGGTTCAACTTTTGAAGATGGAATAGGAAGGACTCTATTCTTGTCACCCCTTTTCATGTGTAGGGGAAGTTCATCAATTCTATAAGTCCTCTTTAATCTCTTGTACTCTTGCTCTAGCCTCCCCAAATCTATCTCTATGACAACCTGCTTATTTAGGTCAAAACACCTAATTATAGCCTCCCTGGAGATATCTACTAGACATTTTCCATCTGGGAGCCTAACAACCTTCGACGGGGCATGATATCTATTGGCTAGAGCTCTAATTAGCTCAATATCAACAAAAACATTAGGAGCTATCAATTTTCCCATGTCAAGAGTCCATGGGTTTGATACTGGGACCCCTTCATTCCTATTCTTATAAAAATACCAATACAGATTACACCTAGACCATGGAATTATTGGGTCTCT
>VDFB02000003.1:368237937-368260540 GCA_007258455.2 Sequoia sempervirens | reverse complement strand
TCAATACTGATAATAAGTTTAAATCCCAATATCCAGCTAATGATAACCAAGTCCCAATTAATGCCATGGAGATATCCTTATCATACAAGGTGATAATTATAAGATGTAAATTCTCCATTTGAAATTGCCTTGCCAAAAGGAGATACGCTAATAATTTCTCCAATTTAAATTACCTTACCAAATCATAAAACATTAAATTGCATTCCTCAGGGGTAAATTCACGAGAAGGTAAATTCTCATCAATTGCTTTATTTTTCCAAAGAGTTTCCAGACACATTAGATTCCCTAAAGCAATGTGAAACCATAAATTTCAGGAAATCATCAAGTTGCTTAAGGATGAAATCAAGAATATATTTAAGATGCGAAGAAGGGGTGCAACGATTTTTAAGGGTTGAAATTGTTGTCATTGAGTCTCCCTCTATAAAAAAATGATATATTGAAAGAATTCTTGCAAGTTTAAGACCAAGACTTAATGCTCTAAGTTTGGCCACATGCTTGCAACCCGCTTTTAGAAAATTTCCCTTCCAATCTCTTAGAACAACAACAATGCTAGATCTCCCAGGATTACCCCTGGATGCTCCATCAAAGTTAAGTTTGATGAAGCTAGTGGGAGGAGGAGACAAAGAAGATGAACTTCTATTGGAAAGAGGAGTGTTATTAGGAAGAGAACCTGCTTTAGGAATTTTGAGAAGATTCCAACTTTTCATGATAAAAGAGTCCCAATCAGAAAAAACTTTGTTAGAAGAATATTTTCTGAAAATTGCAGCATTGGTTACCTTCAAAATAGAGATCTCAATCTTTTGAATAATTTGAGACAAAGTGGATGCTTTCTTTCAAAAAGTCCTATTATTTATTTCCAGCCAAATGTTCCAAATCAAAATAGAAGGGCTAATATCCCAAATAACAGAAAAAGTCGATGATGGAAATAAGGCAGGCCAGGATAAAAAATGATGATACAGAGAATTATGCAATGGGCTCGACCAACCAAGATTTTTTAAGAGTCAAATCCAACATTCTTGAGCGAAATCATAGTTTAGAAGAACATGGTTAGTGTGAGCACCTCTCAAATCTGCAAACATTCTAAACTCCATAAAGAAGGTGAGTGCATAAAAATTTGTTAAATACTCCTATGAAATAATGCAAAATGATTTCTACACATGATAGCAAATCAAACTAAATTGAAAGCATGAAAGATACATAATGCACACTTTATCTCATATTGGATTGGTGCTATTGTAGAAAATAGCCCTTTCCCAATCCTTGCTTAAGTTTGATGTTAAGATGCTATGAAGATGATGATAAGATGGGAAAGATTAGCTCTCCATTGAAGAGAGTAACCTTGTATGAGATTGTGGAGATTTGTGGAGATTGTGGAGTGGAAAAAACGAATTCTCACTTGAAGAGAGTGACTTTGCATAAGCTTTGTGGATGGCTTTTAATGAAGAATGAGGTCCTCATTTATAGATTTTCTTGATGAGAGATTGGCCAAATGGGTGAATGTGGGACTAAAGATCCACCAATGAGAGGAGGCCACTTGTCAAGTTGTGATAGGTTGAAGAATGTGCAAGATTTGATAAATGTGCCCAAGAGGGGAAAATTTCAAATTCAAATTTGAGAGTAAATGTTGAGTTTGACTTGTGCAAGGGGACATGTAAGAGACATGTAAGACCTATTAAATGCCTTGTTGGATGTACCTTTCAACTTGCCTTTGAATTCAAATTTGAGGGAAGATGCCATGTTGAGTGAAAATGTTGATTTAATAAATCATTAAATTGATTTATTGGTGCAAGTGGCAAAATCTAGAGAATGCAAGTGGTTAGGATTAGCATTTAATCATGGTTAGATTAGTTTAATGATGATTAGGATGATTTGACCAATTTGACTTGATTTAGGGATTTAAATCAAATCAAAGGGAGATGAAAGGTGATAAAGATTTAGTTAAATAAATATTTGATTTATTTAGCTAAGGGGGATAATGATAGGATCAAATTAAATAAAGTTAATTTATTTAATTTTAGATGGACGATTTTTAGAGATTAAATCAATTAAACGTGGTTTATTTAATTGATGGGCGAATACGCTTAGTTAGATATGCATGATGTCAATTTTGTGTGCCTACAACTAGTAGTTTTGAAAGACTTGCCGCACATTACACAAGGGAAAAGATTTGTAATTCCAAGCATGTCCAATCTCATTGCAGTTAGGATTCTATCCTTAATGGCTAACCAAGCAAACACACCTTCTTTGGGAAAAATGTAAGGGCCCCAACAAAGATTCAAAGGAATGGAAGCTTTTTGATGAGTCTTGACTAGGGAAGAATAACCATCTCTTACATTATATTGTCTAGATTTAGATTTGATCCAAATAATTTCATCTTGTTTATTTGAAAGATAAACATGTCTCTTGTCAAGTTCATATTTTAGTGATGCTTTAATATGAGAAGGCACTTGAATAAAACTAAAATCCATCCATTTCCACATAAGATGATTAGAAGGATCAATTTCAATATAATCACGAACCTTGTAACCCCATTTAACTTTCAATTCTAGTTTAATCTGACTCCAATCACCCATTTGATGAAGATGCTTGTGACCATTCCATGCATCATCCCAAAAAAGAGCTTTATCCTTATTGTTTATCACCCAAGAAAGGTGTGGAAGGAGGATAGATCTACAAGAGGAAATAAAATTCCAAATTTTTGAGCCTTTTGGAAGCTGTTTCTGGGTGAATATTCTTTCTCTATCAATAGAATCCAAATATTTGTGTCTCATTAGCTTACACCATTTAGTTTTAGGATTGGTGTATATTTTCCACACCAATTTAGCTCCTAAAGCTTTATTTTGAAGGAAAATATTTCTCAATCCAGCACCTCCAAACATTTTAGGTTCACAAATGGTATCCCAAGCAACCAAAGATAACTTCTTTTTAGATGTCAAATTTTTCGACCAAAGAAAATCTCTAATAATTTTTTGAAGAATTACACCTTTTCCCTTAGGCAAGCTTAAGAATGACATCAAAAAAATAAGAAGTGCACAAAGAACCGATTTGAGCATGATCAATTTAGCCACAAAAGAAAGTTAGTTAGATTTCCAAAGTGAGATTCTATTAGAAATTGAGGAAATCAAATTATCCCAAAACATATGTTTTTCCTTTCAACAAAAGAAAGGAATTCCCAAATATTTACATGGGAGAGAGTTGCTCTGAAAGCCCCAAAACTTGAGTAATTTCCTTTTTATGAGAGGGTCAACATTTAAGAAAAAGATTTTTGATTTTGCAGGATTGCATTCTTGACCAAAATAAAGACAATAATCTGAAATGATCTTTTTCATGACCTTTGTTTTTGCCATAGTAGCTTCTCCCAATAGTAAAGTGTCATCTGCAAACAAATAATGTGAAATTGGTTGAGGAAAAGAATGAATAGAAATACCTTTCCACAAACGAGCATTTCTGGCTTTAAAATTATAGTTCTACTCAGTCCTTCTGCTAATAGGATAAATAAAGAAGGGGAAAGGGCATCCCCTTGCCTTAAATCCTTGGTGGAGGAAAAAAAACCATGAGGAGATCCATTTATCAGAATTGAAAATCTTGCCCCTGAGATAAAAGAATGATTCCATTTACATCGAGAAGCCAAATTTTTTGAGAATTTTCATAAGAAACTTCCAATTTACCTTATCATAAGCTTTCAACATATCCAATTTTAAGACCACTTCCAAATACTTTTCATTTAAAACTAAATGAAAAACCTCATGTGCAACAATTGCTCCCTCAGGAGTGTCTTTACCAAGAACAAAACCGCCTTGTTCTTCAAAAATGACCAAAGGAAGGAGTACGGATAACCTAGAGGCTATTTCTTTGGTGAATATCTTATAAATTGAATTACAAAGAGCAATCGGTCTAAAGTTATTTAAATAGTATTATGCTTTATGATTAGTTTCTTTTTATTTTTTTATTGTTATGGTATCAATTTTTTAATGTGAAATTCCTTTATGTTTCTATTTGATGTTTAATTGTTGATTGTTCGATGTCATTGCTAAATCTACATTATACTTTGTATGAAGATTTATGCCTTTTAAAATTATGCTAAAATTATTTTCATGTATATATATTATTCCATTTGAAATTCTATAAAAATGCCTTATTACTAGCAATATGCCAATCATGCCTGCTTTCCTCTACAAACTTAAAAACAAATATTTATATATTATTCCATTTGAAATTCTATAAAAATGTCTTGTTACTAGCATTATGCCAATCATGCATGCTCTCTCTCTCTCTCAGGATGAAGATTGAGATGGAGATGTGGGTGGGGATGGAGAAGTAGGTTGAATTCTAGTTCTCTTCTTTCTTGGAGGAACATGCTCCTATTCTCCTTCATCTTCATTAGACTCAATAAGCATATGCTTTTCAATCCTCTTTCTCTTGGTAGCAATAGATCTAATTTCTCTCTTGTCATTTGTCTCTCTAGTTACAACACTAGAAAATGATCTAGTTTTCTTTTGTTGTTCCTAAGCCTTGGTATATGGATCAAGCATTGGATAAAGTACCTCCAACCACATATTTGATCCTATAACTATATTTAAAACTCTTTTATCATGGAATAATCCTTTAGGGTAGTCCAATCCACTATATCTAATGGCTGGTCAAATATTCATTCCATGTTATATGTTAGATGCAACATCTTTCCATCATCTTCTAACTCATTAGGTACTTTACCAAAATATCATACCATCATTATATCTAAGGAAAATTGACAATAGTTTATGATCCTAACTTCATGTTCATCCAAACAATTATCCCAATGGTCCTCTAGAGTAGGTTCATGCTTATAATATGCCCTTATAACTAGACCAATCTTCCCAATAGGATCAAATCTTTATCTTATATCCCCCAAAAAGTCCATAGTTAAAGGGGCTATTTCAACCTATATAGTCTTGACCATTTGCATGTTGGCACAAGAATATACCCCAATTTTAATGGGGAATATGAATCCTAACTTATTTGTATTTGTAATTAACTTGTGAACCTCTACAACATGTTTATAGAGTTCTAATAAAATCATATTATCACTTGGGTACCTAGGTAATTTATATGGTTCTTTGTGAAAAAAATCCACCCTAATATAAGTGAATGTTTTGAATTTGATTTACCAATTCCCCTAGTCATTTAGCTCATAAGTTGCATCTACTAATAAACTTTTACTAAAATCATTCTCTAAACCTTGAATTATTGCAAAAATAAATGAATCATTAATTAGGAAATAGTGCTTCTTGCTTTCCTTTAGCTCTAGCTAAGGATAATGATGGTAAATGTTAGTTTCCCCCATATGTAAGGAACCCACTCTCTCCAATCCTAGAAAATTGATATGGTAAGCTAACAAATTAACCAAATATGATGTTGTGTAAAACTTGGTGCTCTCAACACATCACTTAATTTTTCATGCAAATTATCACTAATCATTTTGTAGCAAGGTGTGTGCCCTTGGTATCCTTGTGTTGTGTAGCACAGGGCTCAAGTTCGTGACATGACTTAATCGCCTCCCATGGGTTCATTAACTCTAGCATTGTATCAGGCATTAACAGGTCGATCTTTTGGTGCAATGACGACCGTCTTTGCAATAATTGGTATCAAAGCCTGGGTCATGGGTTTGAACCCCTTGCTTGCGCTAGGGGGGATTGTTGTAAGGTGTGCACCCTTGGACTCCTTGTGTTGTGCAAAGCAATGCTCAGGTTTGTGGCATGGCTTAACTACCTCTTGTGGATTCATTAACTTTGGTAGTTGTATCAGGCATTAACATCTATTGATCTTTTGGTGCAACGACAACAATCTTTGCCACACATTTTCCCCAATCAATTATTTTTCCATCTACAATCTTTAGGATATAATTGAAAATCCAAGGATGAAACTCCTTTTCATTGGGATGGCCCTATGTACTGCTTAGAAGGGTTATGAAGTAATTGGAATCTTCTTTGAATTTTCATATATGTTGCACCTTGTCCATCTTTTATACAATCTTCCAAGAGTAAGGAGAAGGTGATTATTTATGAAGTATATGTGGAAAGTGTTTGTTTGTATCATAGTAATTAAAATACTTCTCCATGGTGACTTCATCATATTCTACAAAGGTTGAAAGCCAAATAATCTTTCAATCATCTCAGAGCTAATATCTAATACCACTTCCCTTAATTGATCAAATATCTTCCTTTATTTTTTATTATAATGTTGTGCACATGTTAGCATTGACTTTGATGATTGCACTAGTACTAGGAAAGAAACTACTCCCCCAATCCTAAAATTACCAAGGCTTGGATCAAGTTATCCATGTATCCTTCTTTGTGTACCCTTTATAAGTATTCTTCAACATTGACATGCCCCAAATCGGTGTCACCAATCTCACTATATGGAGATAAAATTTTGGATGGAGGATGATAGCATTTAAACTCATACTTATTTTTCTTTATCTCCTTCCATATTTCCTACAAAATTCAAACCCACACCATGATTAGGTTTTTTTAAAGAGAGGAATAAAGGTCCATAAAATGTCACTTAAAGTCCATAATCCAATTTTGAATAATATTTATTATCGAGCTTTTGGACTCAATCGTATATCTTATCAATTGATGTCAAAATATTAGAATATATTTTTTGGAAAATCCAAACAATCCTTTTTAGTATCAATTTTCAGGTGTACCACTTATCACATATCTCACTAAGAATTCAAATAAAAGACTCTTGATGCCCTTATAACAATGCTCAAAACACTTCAATTCTTAGAGAAAGGTGTCAAAATCACATACCAAAGGGAATTTGATATTCATGCCACTATTAGACCCATGAAAAGGTGGACTCCCAATTGTTGGTGTCTGAAATATTTAATTATGGGTCAAGACATCAAGGATCAAGAGTTGTAGTAACTTATATCTTTAGTCCAAATAAATTGGATGTTATCCTAAAATTTTGAACATCAAAATACAAAAGAATTAGGAAATTTTGAATGTAAGGTATCGAGAGATGGGAGATCAAGGATAAAATGATCCTTATGCTCCAAATGGTCATACAGTAAGGTATAAACTTGATCACTAATACTCAAAATACTTAGTTAATATTCAAAGCAAGGTATCAAGAGATCAATAATCAAGAATTGATAGTTAGTCATGTGACTTGAACTTTATGCCCAAGTAGCATTGATTTATTAAATGGTTTGATGCACTAGTGAAGTGTAGTGATGTAGCCCCAAACAACCTCAATTGGCCCATTAAAATTGAAGAGGATTTGACAAGGCCCTCCAAAAAATTTGAAGAATAAACAACAAAAACAACATAGTGGTCTAAATTGATACCAAAAGGAAAAACAAGACCAACGAACCAAGATTCAAAAATAAAGAAATGAAAAGGTAAAAACAAGGGACAAGCATGGGAAAAAACATGAACACGAAAACCAAAGCAAGCCCCCATATAGATATACACCAAATGCAATACTAGAGCACACAAAGATTGCACATATATTCCAAAGCACAAAAGAAAAATGATTATTGAAATGAATCAATGTTCACCATAAAAAAACCAACTCAATATATATTCCAATGCTTGCCAATAATGCATGTTAGAGTAGTAAATGTGATGCCAAATAGTATGGTAGATGTTCTTTTATAAGAAAACTTTTCATTGAGGACCAAGGATCAAACTTCAAGTTTAAGGTATGCCATAAAGAAAAACCTCGATGTCTAATAGGAATGAGCCCATGACCTGAGAAAAGTAGACATCAGGGATTAGGTCCAACACGCAAGTCATGACTAGAAGGGAAACCCCAAAATTTTGATAGGGAATAAAAAACAAAGGAAGAAAATAAAGAAAAAACTCAAGGAAGAAAAGAAAACACAAGAGAAGCGAGAAAAGCAAAGGGGCCCCATTTGGAAAATTAAAAATGGAGCATGAGTGCAAGGCACAATAGGCCTCCTCAAAAAACCACAAGGGTTTTCAATGAGCTCCCTAGGAATTCTATTGTCTCCCCCACAGTTATGAAGGATTGGGGTTGTCCATCCAACACAAAGGGTTGGCTTTTTGTGCTAAACAGATTATTTTTTCCCTCACTAGAGATGAATCTTATAAAATTATGACTCGGCATTGCATCTCCTTTGGCTATCTAGTTAATCATCTTTCTTGGAAGGAAATTAGTTTTTAAACCTTTCTCACCATGAAGGATGTTATTCACATCGAGGGAACATTTGTGGCTGAGAGAATATTTAAGCTTGGGAGGCCATCAAACCTTGAATTTTCTAGAATGGTTTTGGCTTCCATGGTGGAATTTCCATTAACCAATAGAATATTTAGTAGTCCCCTCTTCTGCTATACCAAGGTCACCTCTTGGCTCGATTGTGTTGGGTGTAGGCCCTACAATTTCACAAGAAAGTAATTTGATGTTTGTGAGATTTATTCTTTAGAACTTATATGAGTCTCATGTCATGGAATGAAACTAAGGCTAAGTTTTTCCTCTCCAACTAGGATTATGAGACTTTTGACACAATTATAGGAGAAATTTTGGTTAATATGGTTCGTGAAATTAGTATTTAGTCTTCCAAGTTTTGGTGTAAAGATTGAGAGTGGGGTTAGAATATTATCATTTGTAATTATAAGCATCATATTGGATATCATTGGATCTCTCGCCATTTTCCCATGGTTTCAATTTTGAACCAAAGATGGCATTTGCAATCACTAGTCTCAATTTGACAACACAATATTCTCACCATCTAGTCTACTATTTTGGAACCCAAGTTGGCCCACTTCATCTAGTGTATTATTTTCCAAGGCTTACTAGTGCGATATGGTTAGTTCATATGGGAATTTGAGAACCTCATTGCCCCTTATGTGTGTAGTTGGAGTCCTTTAAAAAAATCTTATAGTTTTATTCCAAAGCCCAAAAACTCTAGAACTAGATTCATGCCTTTTTTTCATCCATTCCAAAAAGAACCTTTTTCCTAGCATATGGTGCTTTTGAGAGATTGGCCTCGTATCCCCCAAAAATTCAATCAGATATGGCATGATTTTAGAGTGGACATTCTCTTCAGCATATGGAAAGATAAAACATCTACATTTTTTTCTCATTGCTTTGTTGATCATCATGTTTCATTTTTTTCTAAAGAAGATTTTTTTTGTGTTATTACATATCCAAGTGCAACTTAAGAAAAAATCCCTAAAAGCGGCTCACCTCCAAGTTTTTCTTGACTATTGGGGGAATGCCTCATATGTTGTGGCAAGAGTTCCCCTATCTCCCTCCTCCTCACAAGTTCTAGTATGGTCAAAGTCTTTGTGCTTGTAGTAACTATGTTTCTCAATTGAAAGATTCTCACTCAACTAGAAGAGGATATCATGGAAACTGAAGTGTGTTACAACTTGTTTGGAAATGCTCCACCTTCCACAGGTGGAACTCTCGGCTGGCCTTCTAGTGGAGCCTCTAGCTAGTTTAATTTCAGAAATTTTCCTCAACTGGTTGTAGCTATTTCACTAACTTGTGGTGAAAATATAAGGATAAAGATGGTGATGGTTCAAAAACTCCTATGGGAACTCCAAACCCCACTAATGTATGTGGTAAAATAGATGACCGAGATCCTCATCCTTCCCTTTTTGCTACTATTTTTGCCACTTAGTAGTTGATTTTTATATATTTTGTGATTTGGGTGTTAGCCTCATTTGGACTTTAGGGATGTTATTTTTTATTTATCCACCTTTTTTTAATATGTATAATATTGTTTTTTGTAAATAATAAAGTTACAAACACTTATTCTTCAAAAAATATTATAAATAAATTGACATTAACATTCCTTAAATCAACCATGCTAACAACTCCCCTAAATTGAAATGGTATAAATCATTAGAAATATTTAACATGTTAGGTAAATTTTTTTATTATTGAAATCCTTTCAATCAACCATATCAATGACTCCTCATGGGTTGAAATGTCACAAACTAGATAAATGTGTGACAATATGCAAAGGACCAGGAAACTTAATTTCAAAAAATATTCTATAAGTTGTCTTAAATAAAAATTATAAGGATAATTTTATTAGATTTTATGTTATTATCATAATTCTTAATTATCAATCTTTTATTTCTAATCTTGTTTCAAAAACAATTAAAATTATTTTAATTTTTTAAATATGAACTATTTAATATTTATTTATATTTTCATCATTTTAAATTGTTTTTTAAGTATTTATGTTGGAAAATGAGTTACAACTAAATAAAAGATGGAGTTCTAATCAATAGGGTTGGTTTGTTTTTTTAAGTATTTATGCTATGGTAGAGCACCCTAACAACAAAGGAGAGGTCCTAGGTTCAACTCCTAGCTAGTCTATGAAAAGTTTAATATAGAACCCAAGCCCACATCAACAAAGCCAAGTCAAGGTAGGATCCTCAATGTGGCTCAAGAGGCAGTGTTGGAAAATGAGCGATGTGTGAACCAAAGATGGACCAATCACCAATAGGATGGGTAGCTTAATGGTGGACTATGACGGATTCATATTTTTCTGCAACACAAATTTTGGAGTTCTTTGGATTAAGTTATCTGGTTTTACTCTCTTTGACACATGGCTTATTAGGACACATGATGAGTAGGCCTTGTAGACATTAAAAAATGTCCTAAACCTATGAACACCATTTTCCACACTGATTCCACTTCTTTCTAGGCCTTGGATGGTCGGTATTTGTCCCCCTATAAACTACAGTGTGCTTGGTAAAAAAAATTCACGTGACCAATGGCGCTAGTGTGACATGCCCTCTAGTACCACGGGTTTGGGGGGAGACTAGGCCTTGTGACCTCTTTCTTGTAACAGGATGCTTTGGCCAATCGAGCTAGGCCCTCCCGCCTCTATTGTGTCACTAATTAAACCTTTCTCTCTATAATTAAATAAATTGTTATTTATGGCTCGAATGGGTAGTAGAGTTGGCTTGGGTAGTGGGTTTGCTCCCCATTGGTCTCTAGGGGACTAGTCTCACCCTAGCTACTGGCCGCTAGGTTGGGTCGTGGGGACACCCTTGTAGTAACAAAAATAAATAAATTCTTAAATATTTAATTATTTTCATTTTCTTCCTATAATTAAATAATTATTTAATTATTCATTAGCTTTTTTCTACAATTAAATAAATCCTCTTTTCTTATTTACTAATTTGTCTTTTTTCTCTACTGTTTATTTTAATTAGATAGTTATTTTAATTAAAAGTCAACTTTCCCTCCCAAATTAAATAATTTTATAATTATTTACTCCAACAACCTCTTTTTCTGTGTCATTCTTATCTCTTCACATCTCAATCAACCTCCACCCTTGATAAGGTTTTATTACATTTTAATCTTCACCATCCATCCTTAACTAAATCCTAATTTTTCCCTAACCCTATTTCCTTGCTTCTTAAAGCAATCTCATCCATTGTTCAACATCATTCTTCATCTTTCAATCCTAGCCCTTCATTCAAATTTGGTTTTCTATAAAAGAGACCTGTCACTTTCATTTCAAACCCTAATGAGCTAATGAACTAATTATTCTAGCTAATGAGCTAATGATTCTAACTAAGTACAACTACTATCTTTAATATTTTTTTGTCACTATCACTAGGCTTATTTAAGGGAAAGCAAGCATGTATAAAGCAAAATAAAGAAGAGCAATGAAGGTGAATCAATTATGACATATGAATTATTGGTAATATTGCTTTATTTTTTATGTTTCTATGTTCATTTGTGCTTTATTGTTGGACTAGGGTCTTAGGGATTGAGTTTTATTTATTGGGTGACTGATACTATTGATTCATGCCTCTTCCCATGATTCTACCCTATTCTACAGGCTTGATTCCTTATTGCATTGGAGATGAATTACATGCAGTAATATCATCATGATTTTATGGTCTGCAGACCAACCTCTAATCCCCGAGCACCTCCAATGTGGCTCAAAGTGGGGTGTTGAAAAATTAACCACACTAGTCACCAAGATGCTTAGTGGCTCAATGGTAGAACACCCTAACAACAAATGAGAGGTCCTAGATTCAACTCCTAGCCAATCCATAAAAAAATTAACAATTTTTTTCCCTGATCTTTTGAATCCAATAAACTGTAATGATTAATAACATTAATTATTTAATCTGAAAAACCATTTCACCCATGATTATGGTACCAATACACCTGATTGAAATAAAAAATGATGAGTTAGTGTTAAAATACCTTCATATACAGAGAAAAACTTGTAATCTGCATGTATCCTTAATGCTGCAGCTACTGAGTCATCATCCTGCTAATAAACATGTATATAGACATATACACAATATGGAAGATGTATTCTCAAAGTCCAAATAAACAAATATTCTAAATAGTCTCTTTATTTTGTTATAGATACCATTTCAACTTACCAGAAGCTCACAACGCTTAGTTAGCGGGACAAAAGAAGAAGAGAAATAATATTCATAAAACCAGAAGTGAAAGAGAACTCAGATTATAAGATTCCTGACAGTTTCTGTAATATCTACCGCAAGAAGATAAAGAAAAAAATCAGTGTTTTCATAAATCTGAGCATAGGAAAAGTTCATTTAATATTTATTCTTCATGGGAAATAAAATTCACATCCAAAATCAAAATGATATAAAAGATTTAGTTTTCACAAAACGGTGATTCCATTAATGCGCAAATAAAATACGCATTCAAATCAAATCATGCAAAAGATTTAGCATTCAAAACACAAAATTCAAATGCAATTTACATTCAAAACCCAAATCCTTTGAAAGATTTAGCTGTCACTACAGTGATTCCATCAACTGCCAGAAGAAAAATTCTTATTTAAAAACCAAATCATATAATAGATTTAGCTTTTAGAATATAGTAATTTCATCAATGGCCAAATTAAGTTCCTGTTAAAAATCAAATCATATAAAATATTCAGCTTTCAGAACACACTAATTCCAACAATGGCGAAATAAAGTTTACAGTCAAAAACCAAATCATATGAAAGATACAGCTATCAAAATGTAGTGATTCCAACAATGTTGTATGTTCAGATTGACAACATATAATTTTGAAAACGTTATATGGGAAAAGTCGAATGATCGGAATCGTCCTTCTCCATTCTCTGTTACTTTTTTAGCCATCTAACGATATTGTATTTGTTTTTATGCTTTTATACTCAGACTTTAACTCGTTTCAATTTTTGAAGCAAAATATTATTTCATAAATGATAATCTAAACAAAATGATAATCTAGACATTTATTCATCAAAAACATGATATTAATATATTACCCATTTCAAAATATAATTATCCATTTCAATCTATACATGGCCACCATTATCAGATGGAATTTTATTGACCTTTAACAGCAAACCTTGACACCCTTTATAGACAGACCTTTAACAGAAAAACCTTGACACCCTTAATAGAGAGACCTTTAACAGCAAAATCTTGACACTTAATAGAAAGACCTTTAACACCAAAACTTTTGATACCCTTAATAGAGAAACACTAAATTATTCAGTGGTAAATCTGGTAATAGCCTTGCAGCCCTTAGCAACTGCTTGCTTTGCAAGCTCTCCAGGAAGCATGAGTTTTGCAGATGTTTGGATCTCCCTAGAAGTGATTGTGGACATTTTGCTGTAAGTGGAGAGTTTGATGGCTTCACCAGCCAGTTTGTCAAAGATACCATTCACAAAACAGTTCATGATTCCCATGGTCTTGCTGGAAATACCCACCTCTAGGTGGGCCACCTTGAGAACCTTATATATGTAAGCGTTGTATGTCTCGTTTAGCTTC
Source organism: Sequoia sempervirens (assembly GCA_007258455.2). Taxonomy (NCBI): domain Eukaryota; kingdom Viridiplantae; phylum Streptophyta; class Pinopsida; order Cupressales; family Cupressaceae; genus Sequoia; species Sequoia sempervirens. The sequence goes on along the minus strand of VDFB02000003.1, from coordinate 368,246,765 downwards.
TTCTGCTTTCTGCCCTTCTTTCTGCTTACCACTAAGGGAAGCTTTTTCTCTGCCTTGGAGATCTTTTGTTCCATTGGAATGGACTTGTTGGCCACTGGCTTCTTCCCCGTTGCCTTGGAAGCCATGTCTTCTCAATCTAGAGCCACAAAATGCAATGCCATATAGCAAAGAAAGGATCAATAGAGCTAGGTATATATAGAAAAACTTCTTTATTCATATTGGTCAAGTTCTTAGGCCATGGATTTTCCACTTGAACACACACTTGTCCCTTGTTTGTGATCTACGGAAATTCAGACAAGTATTTTAATATTGTTTTTCAATTAGCTAACAGAAATATATGTCTTATATTCATTAGAAAAATTCTATGCATTTATATTGGATATACTATTAAGATTCCAATGACTTTATTTTCCTTTTAAAGTGTAAAGAATTAAAGGCTATCTATTCTTAACATTGACAACTAAAAAATTCTATATTGATTTTATTATCAATTATCACCCTTTTTTTACATAATATCAAGAATTAAACTTCAAAATTTATCTATTCTTAAAATTGACATCTAAAAAATTCTATTTGGTTTCCCAACATCAGCCTCTTTCTTGAGAACTATTTTCAAAGTTTATATTTAAAAAACTCTAAGATTGATTTTGTGAAGTAATGTTTAAATAATTTGTTATGAGTTAAAATGGTTTATTGTAATTTTAAGGTTAAAGAGTAAAGATTAATATCAATTAATTTTATCTAATGAAATATTAAAATTAATCAAACTATGTTTGAAGTTTCATCTCTATGGAACATAGGAGTTTGTAAATAGTTGAAAAAGAAAGTAAATAATATTTTAAATAAGTTTAGCGAATAAATGAATCTAACAAGGAAATCAATTAACTCTACAACTAATGAATTTTTGGGTTGATTATATCACTAAAATAATTTTTTGAATTAAAATAAGTTAAAACAATAATATTTAACTCAAATTTTGATAAAGACTCTTTATGATAAATGCCTCAATTTGTTAGTATTTTAAAAACAATCAAACAAATTTCTTTGTGTCATTTAGTTTCATATATATGATGTTATGGTTCAATTTTTCTCCTATATATTTGAACTCTATTCGTGGATATAAACTCTACCTGGGAATCTAGACCATCCTAATTTTGATATGAGAAACTGATTTTTCTTGGTGTTCACAACTTGCATCTAAAGAGAGGTGGTTCCAATTGACATCGTTTAGGAGCTTGCTAGACTATGACTGTTCTCCTTTATCCAAAACCTTATTATTAATTTAATATTTTGGTGAAAAAATTTATCAAATACAATAAAAAAAAATCATTAATAGCTAGGATGTCAATGTGAGCTAATGATGTAATGTTGATATTTTGATATCTTCTCTATATGATGATTCAATGTAGATAATAGCTCCCAAAAGGATGTTAAAATGTGCAAAAGTGAATTAGGGTTTTTCCATAAATAAAAAACCCTTATATACAAGTTAAATAACTCCTCAATCAAATCAACACATAATAGCTTGTTGGAGGCAATCAACCTAGGCCCAAATTTTAAATTTATATTTGACATTTTTTGGGTCAGCACTACAACCATGGATTTGACTTGAGATGATGAATAGGTCAACTATAAAACCATACTATTCTTTAGAGGTGTGTATAAGGAATCAATATAGTGTGAGTTCAAGAACTGCATACTCTACAATTCCTACCTTGCAATTATGTCCACTTCGGTATTCATTCCCCTAGTTTATTTTAGGACCACTATTCTTTATGTTTGGTCAACCCAATGATCATAAGAGGATTATATAAAAACCTTAGAACTTAATAAACCAACTATAAAAACAAAAAAAAAATGATGCATAGGTCATGCAAAAGCTCACCAATTCCCTCTACCACTAGTGCCCTAGGCCCTAATGCCCAACAATGCTATTGAACCTCTTCAAGAAATCAAAAGATATGTTTGATACATGTTTTAACCCTAAAACTTACTACATTTTTTCTAGTTACATGGACAGAAATTTAATAAGGATTTATATTTAAGTCCATTTTCCCTCCACTCTCTCCACTCTCTCATTAAACATCATTATGCATTCTCATTCAAGAATTAGAAAACTTAGTATCTCTCCACTTATAGGAAAGCTTGTAAGAGACCCTATTAGAACTAAAGGGGAGAATATTAAATTCAAAATCTAAAGCATAGTGGATTCCCTATAATTTTTTCCTTATGTTTCTACACCCACAGTGTTTATTTTATCATTTATTCATTGGATTACTTTTATTATGCAAGTTGGCAAGTGGGGGTAGTGGGGATGTAGTTGCATTTTTAGAAAAAACTGAAAACATAGGTTTGGGCGTGGGGTTTGTGGGGAGTTACAAACTTGCATGAAAAATAATTTATTGATTTTTCCTTAGTGGTGACAAGAGGCAAGCATAGCATTCCCAATTGGAGGGAAAAATCTGATTTTTGGGTTTTGGAAAAAGAATGTTTTGCATGTTTTTGGGATTCATTATTCACTACAGGTTTTGAAGGAGAGAGAGCTTGGTGTGGTATTTCTCAAGAGGTTATTGAAGACTTTTTTTGTAGTTTGAAGGGATTATTGTAGCCATTAAATATTGAAGACTCCATTTTTGAAGGTTGAAAAGTTGCAAGTGATTATTTGTAGGAGAATAGTGCAGATTTGGAGGTGCTCATGAAGCACATAGTTTTATTTTTGTTGTAGCTTGATATTTATTTCATTTTCAGATTATGTGAAAGGAATATGTTGTTTCCTATCAGTCATTTGTTGACTAAAAATGATATTATAACCATATTTTCATAATGAGCAGACTTATTGTTGCAAATTTCAATTGAATCCAATAGACTTTGTTACAGATTTTGCTTGTATTGTTGTGTTTGCTTGAGAGTGTGATTTCAAAAAAGAGGGTTGTTATGTCCCACCTCTTTCATCAGTGGTATCAGAGTAGGAATATTCTAATTTTGTGAACAAACCGTCAAAGAGAGGCAATTTGCACCAAGATTAAGCTTGTGGGTGTGTAGAAAAATGTGTGAAAGAGGATCCCACATGGTAGGGGAAGAGGTAGAGGAAGAGGTGATAATTTTTTCCATGACAATAAATTTAGGGCCTTGAGTAAACATGTTGAATCCATACAAGAAGAAATTATAAGAGGGTTTGCATGGAGAAGAGAACTAGTAAATGAAGAAGAAGAAGAAACCTCAGAGGATGCCAGCCAAACAAGTGAAAAAAGAGATGCAATAGTAGTAATTTCCAATGACCCTTTGTTGATTTCCCTATCAAGTATCTAGGAAAAAGACCAAAATTTGATGTTCCTACATTTAGTGTAAATTTGAATCTAGAAGAGTTAGTGGATTGGATCAACAACATGGAAGATTTTTTTGAGTTTGAAGAAATTGAGGATCCTGATAGAGTGAGGTATGCAAAAACCAAATTGAAGAGATATGCTTCAATTTGGTGGAGAGAAATTCAGTTGGAAAGATGAAGAAGAGGAAAGGATAAAATCACAAAGTGGGAAAAAATGGTGGAGAAGATGAAAATATAGTTCATTCTGATGGATTATGAGCTTGATTTGATAAAAAGATACAAGGGTTAAAATAAGGAACCAAAATAGTGAAAGAATTTATACAGATGAGTTTCATAGAATCCTAATTATAAAGGACATGTGTTGAAGCAACTAAGGAGAAGATTGCAAGATAGATTAATGGTTTGAGGCCAAGAATACAAGAGGAGATGACTTTGGTGAGGGTTTTCAGAATGGAAGATACCTATCAGATTGCCTTAAAGATTGAGGATGGAATGAACAAAAAATATGAAAGCAAGCAAAGAGAAAGAGATTGTGGAGGAAGGCTAGAGAAATATCTTACAAGAATGATGATAGCAATCAGAAAAAATAGAAAAATGAAGACCTTGAGGTAGCAACAGAACTTAGAGGTATGATGACTCATATGGTCCTAGAGATCAAAATCCAAGAGGTAGAGGAAGATCAGGTATAGGTTTTGCAAGAGGAACCTTCAAAGGAACCTATTTTAAGTGTGGAGAGAGGGTCAAAAAGCTTATGAATTTCCTCATAAAGAGGAAAGACCAAGAATAATATTAGAAAATAGGATTTAAAGTAGAAAACATCAATGAAGTAGATGTGCACTTATAACATTCAGAAGAAGCAGAAGGAGGTGAAGTCCTAATGACAAGAAAATTATTGAATGAAGAAAATAAACTAGCTCGAAAAAAGAGATTATTCAAGACAAGATGCAAATATGAAGGGAATGTTTGTAATTTCATCATAGATAGTGGAAGCATGGAAACCTTGTATCTGAAGAAATGGTGAGAAAAATGAAGGCAAAGAGGAAGAGGCACTCGAATCCATACGAGATAGCATGGGTACAAGAAAATAAAAAGCTTTTGGTTAGCGAAAAATGCTTGGTAAAATTTAAAATAGGAGTTATTTTGATTAAATATTATGATATAATTACTATGGATGCATATCATATTTTGTTAGGAAGGCCTTGGAAGTATGATAGGAAGGCAATGCACGATGGTTGTGCTAATACATGACTACATTGTTTTTGTTGTTTATTCTTCAAATTTTTGGGGGGTCCTTTTCAAATCCTCTTCAATTTTAACTTGCCAATCAAGGATGTTTGTGGCTACATCATTACAGGGCGATTGCAAAAAGATGGGTGGCCAAATTTTAAAAAATTAAGTTTTGAAAGCTCATAATGCAAGTGCGTTATAACACTCTCATGTTATGGATTGGTGTGTCCAGCCTAAGGCTCGGCCACAACGAGCCCATAACACTAACATGTTATAATGCGCTTGCGTTATGAGGTATTAAAAGCAAAAAAAAAGGAATTCGAAATCATTTTCATTGTGAATGTGTTTTTTTTTGTTCGTGGCCAAAAAACTTCATTTCCACACTTGTGTTCTGGGAGCAGCCATTTTGCAAGATTTTTCATCAAATTATTGTTGTTTCATCGCTAGGATTCTGTCACATCGACGGGGATGTCTGAGAGGTAAGAATTGTTTGTTTTTTGTTGTGAATTTGTTATTTTTAGGTTTTTTTAATATTTATTTTTTGAATTTGTAGGAGATGTTAATGAACCTACAAACCCTCCTCAATCAAAATCCTCAACAAGCATAACAATAACAAGAGGAACAAAATCCTCAACAAGCACAACAAGAAAAACAATAACAAAATCCTCAAGTTGAACAACCACAACAACAATCTCCTCCACTAATCCGTCAACATCCTCCTGGCACTCAACAAAACTTAGTGAGTGAAATTGAAAACAATGAAAAACAAATTGATGATTTAATCAGGAGGTTGAATGATCCAAACGATTCAACCATGGAAAGAATGACCTTGACAAATTCACTCAAAGAAATGATAAAACATGTAGATTCAATTAGCAAACAATTAATTGGTTGGAAAGATAGGAGGCAGGCGGCTAGGGCTTATTACTGAGATAAATTATCATATAAAGATGTAAAAGATCTAAAAATTACAAAATTTTATTTGTGCTCATTATTCACTAACCCACACAAAAATACAAATATTACCCTCAATGCGAAGAGGTTTCCTATCCATTGGTGCCACCACCAATAGATTAGGACCTTCTTTTGGGATAGGTGGTACATGCTTTTTTATTACCCACCATGCAAAAATTGTGAAGTCCCCTAATATTTCCTTAGAAATCTATACTGTGATTTCATCTTGAACAAAATCCTAAATTATTTTGATATGAGGGACTTCCAGGGGAGAGGTGGGGGTTCGAAATCAAGATAGACCCGGTGCACAACATGATCCTATGCAAAAAGTGAGACGGCCTCTTGCTAGGCCACCTCATGAGCACATCGTTATCCCTTCCATCGCGAAGGAGAGTTCTAAGGTAGAGACTTTGCGGGCCATTAGCTCTTTGACCCAGAGTGTCATCCAACATGCCAACCCTATACTATAGTGCCATCTAGGGGAGTCTTCGAGTGGTTGGCTTTGATCCCATTTGTATCTGTCTTGTGGGGTGACTTGTTCATATGACCCCACTGACACTCAAGAGAAGAGGCTGCTATGTAGGATACCTCTGTACCTATGGAGGTGGAGAGGGTAGTTGACATTTTGGATGAGGCCTATGACATTGATACTCAGGTAAATGTTAGCATGTTCATTGAATTTAATTTATTAAATTTCAATTTTGAAATGCAAGAAATATTAACTAATTTAGTTTTATGATTTTAATAAAATTTTAGGCTCACAATGTTGATACTGGATACACCGGCCCTACACTCGCTTATTTCTCCAATGCATCTATTGTTGTGGTATGTAACTAGTAAACAATTATAAATTTATTACATGTTAATATGTGATTTTGGATGTTGAATAGGCTAATATTGGAGGTTTCAAGGAACTCCCAAAGGCTAGTGGATTTGTAGAAAACTCTACACGAGGTACAAAACAAAAAGACCTTAATCCACTCCAAACACTCACAGATCTATGTAGCTTATATCCATCACTGACTACACTGCATCGGCCATCTCTCAACCTACTACCACATCCATAACCACAACCAGATGCTGATATTTATGACAAAACTCTCAACTCACAACACAGCTCTGTTTAGAAAGTCAACATAAAGAGGATGTACTACTTACATAGCATAAGTATTAAGAGGTGCAGCTCTAATTGTATTTCTACTGTGGCATTCCATGGTAATTAATTTTTAATGAGGCATCTTTTTCAAATACCTAATTAGGCCTTTGTTCTGAGGCATGGATGCTTGGAAGAAATATATGAAATAATAACAGGCACATATCATGGATAAGGCATGAGTTGTTAGAGAGTTCAAGAGGTCTCATGGTGATGTCTATCACCATGAGACCCAATTTCTTTGAGGCATTCTTTCAAATAGCTCATCGCCTTTTCTATGCTACCACATTTTCCATACATGTCTACCAAAGCATTTTATGAAACAGTTCATTTCCTCGCTACTATGGCTAAAAGCTTAAAAAAGGTGCTTTCTAACAAACTATGGATGCTTGGAAAAAATCTATCAAAGCATATTAGGTATAATAGCATAGACAAGGCATGAGTAGTTTGAAAAATAGTCTCATGAGTTTTAGTGTCATGGTGCATGGAATTCCATCTCCATCACCACGACCACATTCTTCAAGGCATTTCTTCAAACAACTTCACCTTTTTCACATACTACATTTCCACATGCATGTGTATGGAAAGAATTTTATCTAAACTACTCACTTCCTTGCTGCTATATGCAATAAGCAGCTCTCAAATACGCTTTCCAACAAACTATGGATGCTTCTGGAAAAATCTATCAAAAGAATAATAGTAAAGCAATACCTAAAGTTAAGGGGCAAGGAGTAGTATGAAAATTAAGAAATACCATGTGGTGATGGAATTCCATTCCATCACCATGAGACCACATTATGACTTGAAGAAATGTGGTCTCCTGTGGTGATGGAATGCCATTCCATCACCATGAGACCACATTTTGCTAATGAATTTTTCAAACAACTCATTGCTTGAAGAATAGAAACCAACCCATTAGCCAAAATTCCCCTCCAATTTCTTTTCAAGGTCCTCATCCTTAATTTACCAATCCATGGAACCTTCCACCTTTTATTCCACTTGTTCATGTCCCCACCCCTCCCTCTTCTGGCGTGTCATGATCACCCTCCATCTCATAACCAAGGTCACACTATACCAACCACCTTATCCTAGCATAATACCATAAAGAAGGCAATGAACTGTTTGAAAAAATGCCTCAAAGAAATGTGGTCTTATGGTGATGGAATTCCATGACACATTTTTTTGTAATGTCATTCCATCACCATGAGACCCCATTTCTTTGAGGAATTTTTTCAAATAGTTCACTGCCTACTCTATGCCATCATAGTTATCATATATGTCTATGAAAGCATTTTATCAAACGGTTCACCGGATTGCTGCTACGGGTAAAATCCTAAAAACATGTGCTTTCAAACAAGATATGGATAGGGAAAATAGTAAGCATGATAGTCAAAAATATATAGTTTAACAAGTACTCAAATTTTTTTTCATTATCTCATACATCATAAGCCATGACTTGGATTGCTATTGTAGTTTTCGTGATTGAATAATTTGTTGTTTTATTTTTAGATATTGGAAGCAGATACACCTCTGAATGTTCAAAGGGAAATGGAGATTGGTATTTCATCTTCTTTAGACTCCTCGATGGCTTTGACAAGAGAGGTGGGTATGTGCAGGATCATGATGGGCCAAACAGGCCCTTAAGTGGCAATGGAAATTCAGAAAAATCAGAGTTAGGCAACTTGACATAAAAATTTGAATAAGTTATCTATATTATTTAAAAAATACGTAAGAATAGAATCTATGGAAAATTGAATGTAGTTTCTAAACTTCTAAGTTTATTTTATTTTTTAAAAAGTCTATTTGGTGAAAAATTGAAATTTCAATGCAGTAGTACTTAAATTTCGTGGGGAAAATAAGAAGTAGGTGCCCCTTCACCAAATCCTAACCACAATAAATGATAATATTTTTTTATAATATTTTAGATATAAGTAGAGGACTCATGTCTAGATGTGATTATATTTTTGTAATTTTTTTCCAAATAAATAATTAATTATGAATTTTTTATTACAAATTTTAAAAAATATAAAAAATCATATGTATGACCACCTTAACTTGGTTAAAACCTCATAAAATTCAATTTTTTTTTTTTTTAATCCTATAGTATACGAAACATAGAATGTGACACATATTTTGGAGTCAAAAAATATGATACCGTTTGAAAGTTAT
>VDFB02000003.1:368177236-368237837 GCA_007258455.2 Sequoia sempervirens | reverse complement strand
CTCTCTTCCACTCTTCTACTCTCTCCCTCCCTCTCTCCCACTCTCTACCACCCTCTCCCACTTTCTCCCACCCTCTTCCTCCCTCTCTCCCAATCTATCCCACTCTCCCACCTTCTCCGACCTTATCCCACTCTCTCAGGTCACTTTCTCACACACTAAATCCATCTATCTCTCTCCCCTATACCATTATAACCCTCTACCATAAACCCTTTACCCTTAAACCCTCTACCATATACCCTAAACCCTAAAGATGTAACCCTTAAACCTTCTACCATCTATCATTAACCCTTAGGTCTATGTGTACACAAATCGGATATCTGATTTCTAGACCGTTACTTTAAAATAAAAACAAATTTTGTATATATATGCTTTTTACAAATTGGATATCCGATTTGTAAAAAGCATATATATACAAATATTTTCGTTGTTTTAAAGTAACAGTCTACAAATCAGATATCTAATTTGTAGACCGATACTTTAAAACAACAACAAATTTTGTATATATATTCTTTTTACAAATCAGATATTTGATATGGAAAACTAGGATTGGTGTTTGCTTTGGTGGTGTGTACTGGCATCCGAGCCTAAAAAAGGTCAACATGATATTTTCATGTTTTTGGGTCGATGAAAGACATTTTTTTTCCTCATTGCCACTTTTTGGCCCCTCATTAGCCTACACATACTCAGGTATGAGGAAAATTACTAAATTTCAATTTACATATGTTGTTATTGATGTTAGTTAGTGAAAAATCAAACCATTATTGATTCGTAGTTTAATTTCTATTTGGATGGTTTATATAGGGCTTTAGCATGCCTCAACATGAGAATTTGAAAATTTAGCTCATGGAGAGTGATCATCAGATGGCGGTAAGTGATTATTTTGTTAAATATATATCATTTTTAATAATGTAATTTCTATATATTAATGTCTTTACTTCTTATTGTAAAAGATAAGACTTGACCAAGAACTAAACCCTAGGAGGAGCACAAGGAGCACTCCTTGACTGCAACATAAATGAGTGAGATGTATCTCCATTCGATCAACAAACAAAGGGAAAGATTTTATTTCGAGAGCATGGAGAGGAATTACTTTTGATTCTAGAGCCCTTCTTTGTATGCCTATATGGAATTATCATAAGCCTATATGGCTATTTTACACCTATATTTTATACTTATATTGACATATATTTATGTATGCCTACATGGCTATTTGGTTAATACAAATTTTTTTATCGATGGTGTCCTTTTTGCATTATAAATTTATGGTTCAATAGATTGAGTTACGTGTATTCAAGTGTATACTTTACAAATTATGTGTATTCTAATGTATACTTTGTAACTTACATGTTTTCATGTGTATACCTTGTATTCATGCATATACTTTGTATTAATTTTTGTATACTTTGTATTAATTTGTGTATACTATGTATTCATGTGTATGCTTCAAGGCTTATGTGTTTTTGAGTACTTGTGCTTCCCTTATTCACATATATACTTATTAATTGGTTAACCCTAGCACTGATCATTGTTTTCCTTCATACTTTTTCTTGAATATTAATTGATTGATGCTAAACAACTTTATTAGTCGATGTTAAACAACTTCAATATTTCTAGGAATAGTAGTAGAGTTACAAACTCCAAAATTGCATAAATTGAAAAGAAAAGATTAACTATAATTAAATGTATTGATTATTAACTTGATAATTTATTAAGAATGAGTATAAAATATATCAAGAGACGAGCCTTCTAGAATGGCAACTGCCAACTAGAAAATAGGCAAAGCATTCCCAATACTTTGAAAGTAATAATCCACCCAAAATTGCAATGGGAGAGAAGACTTATTTAAGATCCTTGAGCAATGTATTTCCTAATGCTCCCTTGTTCTTATAGATCTCAATTCAGTTTAATCCAAAGAGTTACATGATATTCCTTATCTAAAAGTAAAAAAAACATTTTCAATTGGCATTCCATAAAATGTTTCATAAAAAGATTCCAATATATTTTATCTTTTGATTGGAACAACTCAATTAAGCAAAGGATACATAATCTTCACAACACTTGCAAAACATAATATTCACAGTAGATGATGAGTATTTAACTTCTTGACACATTATCATACAAACATTTATCTTGAATAGTCTTTAAACATTCTCACAGCATAATCCTCATAGTGTTGAATGAATTGTTATGTTCTTGATCCATCACCATATATAAACACATTGAAAGATGTATATGCCAAATTTTTGTAATATTATTTCTTGTATATAGGAAATGGACTTGGGAGAAAGCAAGTTATAATTTATAATACAAATAAGAAATAGACTCAATGGTGAAAAATTTATTTATCACACCAAACAATAAATGTAAGTGAAAGCATCACCTGTTTCTCTTAGACTCCAATTTTCAAGTATAGCAAATCATTTCAAATGAAAATGAAAAAATGCTTCACAACCAATGTTTTAATTGAGGAAAAATAAAATGTTTTCAAGCTTCGCCATTGTACTCATTTACAATTGGTTGTATATTGTTGTAAGAGAAAGGAGGATAATTAAATAATATCTTGCGCTTGCTAGACTTGAGGATGATCATATGTTTTTTTGTGTGGAAAACTCAAACTTTTCAACCATCATGTGTATGTTTCTCTTTTTGATTGTTTTGCATGCCATCATAAGGGATCAAGTTGATTGAACGCAGATCAAAGTGATTCTGCATGTTTGAGTGTGAAAGAGGACCATTTTTAGTGTAAATATACCAAATCAGATGCATTTAAATAGTTCATTTGGTCACACGAGTTGCAAAATGAAAGTTACCACTTTCCAACTTTCAACTACTTGGATTTAACAACTTTTTCCCTAAGTGAAAATTCACCACCACAGGAAAATGTCTCCAAAATAGTGAAAACCAAGAGAGATTATTATAGAGGGGCCCAAAAAAATCTTATAGGTTGATATGAGAAGTTTCTAAGTGTCACGGTATCTGAATAACAACATGCTAAAGCTTGCAACTATTTTGCACTTTGGACTCTTAAGGGATTGATCTAGTTGAACGTAGCTTGGAGTGGTTCTGCTTGTTTGGGTGCAAAAGAGGACCATGCCTATCATAAAAATACCTATTCAAATGCATTGGAATAGTCCATTTGGTCACACAAGTTGCAGAACGAAAGTTGCACCACTTTGCAACTTTCAACTACATGCATTTGACAACTTTTTCTCCAAGTGAAAATTCGCCACCATGGGAAAATGTCTCCAAAATAGTAGAAACCAAGAGAGGTTATTGTAGAAAGGTCCAACATGATCCCATAGGATCAAACAATAATTTTCTAAGCATCATGATGTCTGAGTAACAACACATTCAAGTTTGCAGCTATTTTGCACTTTAGAATCTTAAAGGATTCAATTGGTTGAATGTAGCTCAGAGTGATTCCATATGTTTAAGTGCAAAATATGACCATTCCTAGTTTAAAACCACCCACCTAGACATGTTGGAATAGTCTGTTTGGTCACACAAGTTGCAAAACAAAATTTTCACCACTTTGCAATTTTGCATTGCTTGCATTTGACACATTCCATCAAATGAAAACTAGACACCACGGGAAAACCACTCTGAGATAACAGAAACTAAGAGAGTTTACTGTAGAGGGGACCAACATGATCTTGTAGGCTTAGATGAAGAGTTCATAACCACCACAATTTTTGAGTAATATCTCGTCAAAGATTGCTGCCCTTTTGCACTTTGGACCCTTAAGGGATCGACTTGATTGAATGTAGCTCAGAGCAATTTCATTTGTTTGGGTGAAAAAGAGGACCATTCCTAGTGTAAATGTACCCATTTGAATGTGTTGGAATGGTTTATTTGTTCAAATGATTTGCAGAATGAAAATTGTACCACTTTGCAAATTTACATTGCTTGCATTTGACACTTTTTCCTCCAAGTGAAAATAGGACAATATGAGAAAATGACTTTGAGATAACAAAATTTGAGAGAGGTTATTGTAGAGGGGCTCAGTGTGATCTCATAGGCTCAGATAGAGAGTTCTTAAGCATCACAGTTTCTGAGTAATAGCCCATCAAAGATTGTTTCCCTTTTGTATTTTGGACTCTTAAGGGATCAATTTGGTTGAACATAGCTTAGAGAAATTCCACGTGTTTGAGTGTGAAATAGGACCTTTCCTAGTGTAAAAATACTCATTTTGGCACGTTGGAACAATTTTTTTGGTCACATGAGTTGTAGAATGAAAGTTCCACCACTTTGCAACTTTACATTGCTTGCAATTGACACTTTTTCCATCAAGTCAAAATTGGACAACACGAAAAATGACTCTAATATAACAAAAACCAAGAGAGGTTATTATAGAGGTCCCATACGTAATCTCGATGCCTTAGATAGAATTTTTGTAGCTAACATGGTATTTGGGTAATAGACCATCAAATATTGTTTCCCTTTTACAATTTGGACTATTAAGGGATTACGTTGCTTGACTTACAAATGTTTGAGGGCAACGATAAATTTCAATATTTGAGTAAATCTCATTACAAGTGTTTATTTCAATAGACCGTATGCTATATTGATATTGATATATAATAATTAGGTTGATTTGTTTTAATAAATTAATTTTTTATAATAAGTTAGTCAATTGGTGCTAGTTATAATAGGGAGAGAATAAAAGAAGAAAAAGAATGATTAGTAACCATCAATGGTTATTACACTCACTATATTAATAATATGATGTTTACAATAAAATGAGATTTATTTGGCACAAGTTCTAAAACCCAAGTGCTTGTACTTTTAGGCATAATGCCTTAGGTACTCCATTCTCATAGATCTTTTACAATGTCACTCATACATTCGATATTCTCTTATAATGTCTACATCATAGGTGCTCATGATGAAGTTAACTTCAAATGAATAGCTTGAGATTCCCTCGCTAAGCTTTACACTCTTATAATGGCTTCAAATCATAATTGAGATTTGTCAAGATCATCAAAATAAGGATGCTACATTACATTTTTGGCTGAGATTCTCTTTGATGGCTCACAAATCAACATTTTCTGCAAGGAGAGACCAATCAATTTTTAGTAGTTTACTTACAAACATGCAAAGTAAAAGAATAAAAAGAAAGAGTATCCAAAATGGAAATGAAATGAAAATAGATGGAAGACACTTATAGACAACAAACCCACACCATTTGGTTCCAACTCGGTAACAACAAGGCATAAATCTTGATGCTTTCATTGAGGATAGGCATGCCAGTCTCTCAACTTGGTCACTTCTAGTCATACATCTTCACTAGGAGTTCCAAGATAACTATTTCACACAACACCTCTCATGAATAAAATAACTTGAAATTCAAGATGCTTTTATAATGTCTACATCATAGGTGCTCATGATAAGGTCAACTTCAAATGAATAGCTTGAAATTCCCTCACCAAGCTTCGCACACACTTTTATAATGGCTTAAAATCATAATTGAGATTTGTTAAGATCATCAAAATAAGGATGTTGCATTACTTTTTTAGTTGAGATTCTCTTGGATGGCTCATAAATCAACATTTTTTGTAAGGGGACACCAATCAATTTTTAGTAGGCTACTTACAAATAGGAAAACTAAAAAAAGATGATGGCATTGGCATCATACAAATTAATGTGCATAAAAGTATAAATTAATAAGAACCAATGTGCATAATTATAAATTAATCCAACAAACCATTCAAGTCTACTCTACTCTTTATTGTGTCAAGTATTGCCTCATGATTAGACTCGCAGAACTTTCGCAAGGTCTTGTTCAAAGGTCTACCCCATATTTGGTCAAACGAACATTGGATGCTATAACAAGGTTCAAGTAATGAAGAATCTTATGATGCATGTCAAAGTCCTGAAACAACCAATATTTAACACTCTTATGTGGGTACCTTCTAACCCACATTCTAGTAACAACAACTAAGCCTATAGGTTATTTGATGTTTTCTCCATTTATAACAGGGGCCTCCAATTTATTTTTGGCCTCAACACAATGAAACAAGTAATAGTTTGTTCCCTCTTTATTGTCTTCATCTACAATAATTGTATAAATGTGCCATACATTGATATGTGCAGAAAATCTCTTGAAATTATTCAGCATATGTTGAACACCTATAATGACATGCATTTTTCTCAACCAGTAGAACATGCACAAGTTCTTGAACTATGTTGCACAGTTATCTGACAATATTATATGCCAGCTGTATGCTATGCCCTTCTAATCCAAATCACTGTAGAACATCTAGAAGCAACCTTGCATGAACTCTAGAGAATGTGTGTGATCATCACTAAAATAAAAGTGATACTCCCTCAATACCTTCCTTTGGTCCTCTGTACTATCAACTACATGAATACATGTGCGCACAAATATCGAAACCTGTATGGAGTTGTAATATTGTGACTGCAACTCATGCTATGGTTTTAGAGTGTAGTTCTCTACAAATTCAACCACTGATACTATGGTACCAATTGGAAAGGTGTCCTTGCATAGCTTGAATTGTGTGTTTAGCCATCGATCTCTATGGGTATTCCTTGCATACTCATACACTATTTTGTCACGAAACATGGACATAAACTAATACACTGGAATCTTTTGAATAACCAAATCACACCTTTTTTCATGATTACCATCTTTTGAAGCATATGCCACTATTTTATACTTCCCAAACTCTACTAGTTTCTATCCCACGTCATATGTGCTTTCCATATGTTGACATACTACCATACATTGCAAAACACCACAACACTCACATGAACCATCCAAGCATGTTGTCTTGTAGAATATTTGGCCATCCTCTATTTCACATAAAATTTTGATAAGAAATATCTTAAAGGTGTTGGTGGGGCTTCTATGCCACAATCCTACAAAACATTGTTAGTATGCAAATCTAAATATATAGAATGATAACCATCATAATTGTTAGAGAATTCAATATGTAGTCTACAACAACAAGTACTGTGTGTGTGATTTATCTTGACATAAAATGGTTTAATAATTTCAAAATATCTTTGAAAAATACTAATTTGAGGATAATCCTCTTGAAATTTATGAAAAATTTGGGTTTGAGTCATATCCAAAAAATGCTTTGGGCATGGCTCACTATTCTGACTATTGATTCTCCTTCTTACCACATCTCTTTGATTCATAGATGGCCTTGTGTTATTATTCCAAGACTCTTCAGTTAGTGTTCTCAATGCTTCAACAACTATTTTATCTTTTCGTGGTAATCTCCCTGAGAATTCCCATAATTCATTTAAATTGGTTCCCTCAATTTTGTCATCTTTGAATGGCTCTTGATAAAAAATTTGTACTAATTCTCATTTTTTCACTTGTCTTTCTAATGAGATGATCTATCTTTGTTTGACTACTTACCAAAGTCAATGTAATGACACGTCAGGTAACATTACTATCTGTTGAGGGTCAAAATAGCACAACAACATTAAACAAAATATTACTATTCTATTTCTCCTGAAAGAGAAAGATAACACATGGTGATCTAACTCCCAAGGTCCTGGTAATTGGTTCTCAATTATGTTGATATCACTCAATGGTTGATATAATAGTAATGTTCAAGGGGCCTTTGTTGGTAACAAGGAACAAGACTGCATAGCATCAATTAGTCTACATTTTGGGGGGGGTTTAAATAAAAGAAAAAGATGAATCAGAGCTTCAAATCAAAGAAACATGAGTAAAATTATTACATATCCAGACATGCATATCAATAATGAGTGTTTATTCCACCTAACCATAACTATAGAAAGATGAAATCCATAGAATAAACTATGCTACTGCATACATCCATAATTCTAATTCAAATACCATCAACACTCACTAAACTTAATTCAAACAAATCACTCCCTCATCATCTAAAACACAAATCAAATGAACATGATAACAACTTCATCCACAGATAATCCAATGATATAATCTTGAATCCAGTTCCTTCTATTGACTTTCATCAAATAAGATACAATTAAGTGCAACAAAAATCACTAGCATATGGATTGATCATGTACCATTAACCTTATCAAAATAGATCCAAACTTTAAAACCATAACATGAAAATGTATGAAAAATTGTAAAGTAACCAAGTTTTACTAAACTTTTAGAGTATCTCTCCTAAAACATAGAAATACTAGATCTAATCTCTAATTTCTATTATCAGGTGGTTGATATTCCTTCAATTAGCCGACCTTTACAAAGTAGAACCTAATAATACATATAGGGTGCCACATGCACAAGATTCTCAATTATCAATCAATATCCACAATTAATGGAACTGGAACTGAACACAAAAGTGGAGTCATGAACTTTTTTTCCAAGGCTAATTAATCTATTATGCCAACAAGAAATCTGATACTCCAAGAAGAAAGTGAAACTGACAGCTCAAACTCAGAGTTGAGCTCATGTCAAAACCCACAAAAACAGGAGAAAAGCATATATTTGAGTATGGTGAAAAGAATCAGTTCACTTTTGTACTGAATGCTCAAGGATGTACTTCTCATAACTAGAGAACACTTGTTGAAGAGTACCCGAATCCAACCCATCTAACCAATCACCTTCGAATTTGATCCTTTCAAATTAGGGTATGTGCAGGATCATCATAGAAAAACAGGCCCTTAAGTGGCAAAAAATTTAGAAAAATCAGGGTTAGGCAACCTGACATAAAAAGTTTGAATAATTTATCTATATTATTTCAAAAATATGTAAGAATATAATTTGTATCAAATTGAATTTAGTTTCTAAACTACTAGGTATATTTTAAAAAATAACAAATCTATTTGGTGAAATTTTGAAATTTCAATGTAGTAGTACTTAAATTTTAGTGAGAAAATAAGTAGTGTCTGTCTGACCACCCTAACCACAATAAAATGAAAAAAAAAAATTATAAGATTTTACATATATGTAGAGGACTCATGTCTCGATGTGATGCATATTTTTTTGTAATTTTTTTCCATGTAAATAATTAATTATGAATTTTTTATTACAAGTTTTAAAAAATATAAAAACTCTTATGTTTGACCACCTTAACTTAGTCAAAACTTCATGAAATTCAAATTTTCTTTTTTTAATCCTATAGTATGTGAAGTATAGAATGTGACGCATGTTTCAAATTAAAAAAAATATGATACCATTTGAAAGCTATAGATGTTTTTCAATCAGCCTATCAATTAGAACTTTAGTCGTAATTGAAATAGAAAATGAATAATAATTATTTATTAAATTCAAAGTAAAGCATAATTTATATTGGTGGAAAGCTGAGAATCTCCTTTAAAAACCCTTTTCGTTACATCAATTTTAGGTAAAAAAAAAGTTGTCAGCCACATGGGCCATCATATTACTTACATATTGCCACTTTTTGGCCCATCATGATGTTGCACATACCCATTCAGTAGAAACCAACCTTTGCATCTTCTTTAATTTGATTAACTCCCTTCTAGCAATTCTTACATCCTCACTGATATTCATAAACTGATCTAATAATAAATTATCCCCATCATCTCCCTTTTTACAGAATTTCCTTAAACCTACCCCTCCATCTCTCCCTTAGTTTATCCAAAGATAAGCCTTCTTTGTTTTAGGATTCTAGGTTAATTAAAATTGCCACAATTGCCTCTAATTAAACCATCTGTTGATTTAAATCCTTGCCCATTTCTCAGACTTCTTCTTGATGCCCATGAATAGCCCTAAACTTATACCTTATGATGCTCATAGTTTTTTCCACAAAATCCACATTACCATGCTCAAGAATTGAATATTCAAACAATGTGGAATTGGGCACTTTGCTAATATCTTCAAGCCTTTTAACACATTCTATGTAGTCATCATCCTGTTTATCCAAATCCTTGGTCTAGTAATCTAGATCCTCTACCAATTCAAGAGAAGCCTTATGAATCTTAGAACACTTAAAAAGAACATCATCAACCTCCTGGATGAGCTTATCCAACCATTTATCCATCATTCCTACCTTGCTTTTCATTTGAACCAAATCATTTGCTTCCTTCTTTGTTAATAAAACTGGGGATTCAGGAAGAACAACTTGTTCGAAAATGGGACTTGAAACATCTTTCAAAAACCTATGAAGCTGATCCATCTGAGCCTTAAGCTCATCCTTCCTTTGTTTATCTTTGATCATCCAGGATTTAGTTTAAGAGGCCACAATATCAATCAAACTCATTTGTTGGTTTCTTGTAGGCTTTCCCAAATTTACCACCCCCAACTGATAATCAATGATTTGCATATCATCACAACCCTTCTCCATTATGGGTATGAAACATTCAAAGACAATCTCTCTAGCATCAGTGAGCCTAGTAGAGTGAAGAATCTAGGCCTTCTTTTTAGGCTTCTCCTTCCCAATTTCTTTCATCATTTCCTCCTAATTCAATGATTGTGGTTAAAAAACATGTTTTCTTTCCAAGTCCATTTTTAACCAAGTAGGAGCAATAGGAGTAGTGGCTACCTAGGCTGAAGAAGAAGCAACAGTAGTGGAAGACAAAGGTTGTAACAATGTAAGCCCCGATTGAGAATCAATTTCCTGCACTTTTTTTTGATGACTTTGTTCCTTTTCTTGTGCTAACCTTTCTGCTTCCTCTTTATCCTACTGCTCTTGCAGACTTTTAGCCTCCAACTCTTGCTTTAAAAATTCATCTTCCTCTTTCTTTTTCTCTAACATTTGATCTTGCTGCTTCTTCACCTCTTCAACATATTCCCATTCCTCCTTGGACTTCTTTTCATATTCAACAATCTCAGCAACCTCTCTTTCCCTTTTCAAACGTTCTTGCTCTTCCTTTTTCCTATAAGCCTCTTCTTGTGCTTTGAGCTTATCTTCAATAGCTTCTTTTTCTATTCTTTGCTGGGCCTTTTCCTCTTCAATGTTATGAATCTTCTACTGCATAATCAACTTATCTCTCTCTTCTTGTATCTTGAGCTCCTGCTCCTTTTGTTGTTGTTGTTGAGCTAATTCATTGGCCTTGACCTTATCTTCCAACTCCTTTTGCTTGAATGCCAATTCAGATTGTGCCTTGGCCTCCTCCTCTTTTGCTTAGCTAATGCCTCAGCTTGTGCCTTGGCATTAGCTTCTCTTTTTGTATATTCAAAGAGTTTCCACTAATCTTCTTCAGTCAATATGTGTTCAGTCCCTACATTATCTTTTATATCAAAAGATGTTAATACACGATGGTGTTTATTAGATGGAGTCTTTTTTTAATTTGTTTCTATATTATGTATCTCAATTTCATCCTCCATTTTCTTTAAGACCTTTGTTTCATCATGGAGGGCTCCCTTTGGTGATTCTTAACCTAATTCTTGTGCATCAGAGGGCTGAGTAGATACCTCCCCTTCAGTAGATGTAGAAGCCCCCACCTCCGCAATTGTTTCATCTTCTTGTACCTCTGGAAGCTCTTGAGGAACCACCTCCTCTTGTGTATTAGAAGGCATAAACTCTAAGGGTTCCTTATAGGTGCCATCCTTCTCTTTTCTCTTTTATATCCTTGGGTGGTACCTGCAACTTTTCTCTTCTTAGATGATTGAGGCTCATCTTGATTAGTCCTCAAACTCACCCATTGAATACTCCTATCTAGCACTGGTCTTGCAATCTGCTTTATGTCAATTGTCTCCTCAACATTCCAATCTATTGGATCAAGATCCTTAGTACCAATCTTGTCTACATCATACACAAGATCCAAAACAATCCCATCATTAAATAATGTTTTTGGAATGTCTTCTTTTATCCCAAACTCAACCATAAGTGGGATAGGTATCCTTTCACAATTCTTTTTCCTAACATCATATTCATCCTGCAAGTCCTCCCAAAAATCCTCCAATATATTAAAGTGCTTCTTAAAGACACTAGGAAGCAAATCCCTCAACTTTTGCTTGGGGTCATAGTACTTCCTTGCAATGTACAAGCCCAACTTTAAATAAAATTATTCATCACAAATGACCTTAGCTGCCTGAATGTGTGGACAGCTAAGGACTCCCCACTTCATTGGAAACTTATGGAAACCAGTCTTGTGTTTGTTGCCAAACTAGAAATTAATAGCCAAGGCTTGATAAATAAACTCCATTAGAATGATCCTACAACCACAACATCTAGGTAGCAAATGGGGGTGACCATAAAATCTTGCTAACTTGAATTAGGTGAATCTGGGATACTAGATAAACCAATGCCCCCATTCATTCACAAAAGCCATTGCCTACCTGCTAAGCCTATATCTTGCATCACCATTCAGTTTGTTAATAATGACATAAAGAAAGGCATCATTAACCCTTCTATAATGTTGCTTCGATGCCTATAAGGTGAGTTGATTATAATATTCTCACACTCACTTTTTTCCTTGGGCTTCCCCCAATATACCCATTGTTTGAAGTCCAGGAAAAATCCCCACTCGGGTAGCTGCATAAACTACATAGGATCTCATAAAGAAACACTTGGTTTCTCTCACTTTTATCATCTGATTTTGAATGTTGTTTAATACTATCATTGGCTAGTCAAATTGTTTCCTCCCATCCAAAATAGTTTGGTTAAAAGGAAACATCCATTCCTTAGACAGTGAAGCATCCCTCTTTTCAAACACCCTAGAAAGGAACATGATCATATCTGCAATCTCTTTACTAAAGTCTTTCCTCTTAGGCTTGTCTAGAAGCTTAGTCAGAGACTTCTTCTCCACCCTCATCCAAGTCTTATTCATGTGAAATCTATTCCTCTCCTTATTATCACTGTAAAGCTTCAAAGGCTTTGCCACATTTAATTGCCTAGGATTCTTGGGATTGGCTATATTAAATAGGGATTTGATCATTGGAGGTGTGAAGTCAATAATAACATTAACCTTTACATCCACACGCTTCCTAGTAGTAGGGTTATATGCTCCAGTTGCTACAAGAATCAACTCTGGACATTGGATAGATAGGGGGAAGAGTGCAACATGAGCCAGTCCTAATTGAACAATCCTTTCCATCCTTCCTATGACCTGCTCAGTGAATTTATCCTCATGCAATTCTTTAGAATTAAAAGGGCCCAAATTGGTGTCAGTAATATTAGCCCAATCAGAATCAATTTTTCTAGCTATGAGGGAAACTTCCCTATGCTTACATCTCAAGATATACATAAGCTATTCCAACTTGATCTTTTTCAGTCTAACTCCTTGCCATGAATTTTCACCTGGTTGGCTTCTCTGAGAGGCCTCATTTGATGCTCCTAAAATTTCTTGATTCCTGCAACAACTTCCTGTATTAGATGAACAAAACATCTAGGTTAGTCAATCATATAATCCCTCTTGCATCCTCCTAAGGTAATATTTACTTAGTCAAACTCTGCCTTTATCGAAGGTGGACCCGTCGAATTATTATGCATAAAATATATTTCTTATCATGTGGCAGGGTCAGGATCGAAACTAGATAAGAACTAAAATGGGGTCGGAAGCAGGACCGAAATGGGAACTAGACCATAACTAGTTATTAGTTCCCAAATTCAACTTCCACTCCGGATCCAGTTCCACTTAAGGACAAGGTATAAAGACATATCATAATGAACGAGAGTAGAATAACTCTAGAAAATGGAAAGTATTTCAAACAAGGTATAGCCATATGAACTTTAAACCCTCAGTCACATGGGCTTAAAGAAAACTAGGAATAACATAGTTAAATCCTCCAATAACTCCTCCATACAAAAGTTATTTAAACCCTAGAAAAGGTCATTTTGTGAACGTTGTCGAGCAAAACCCTAGTTCACTCGACACACTATTTCTAAAAACTAGGACATAATGAGAATCCTACATAGACAACACATAATCAACTTGGGAAGACCAAAAATAGGCTTAAGATTAACCTCATCACCCAAGTAAGGAAACACCTCAAAAATCAAAACCCTAGTCAAAACTAGAGCACGACAAAATGGACCCATCATGAAAATGACAACAGAACAAACAAAAAAATAAAATGACAAACGAAAGACAAACCCAAAATGGAATGGTACGGAAAAGAAAAGACTAAACAAAAGAACAAGAAAAGAAAAGAAAAAAACACAACCAAGAAAACCAATTCACAAAACAAAACCCTCCTGCGAATACACCAAAACAACACACCCAAAAGAACAAACGGGAGACGGAAAAGCAAATAAACCTACCTCAAAATGCTCCCCAGGACTGACCAGAATTTATAGAAGATTTTCTCTGTAATTTGCTTCTGCGATCAAATCAATCCTTTTGAGACTTTCCCAGCCATGGTTTTCTTAGATAATTTGAATAATAATGATAATGAGGTAGTTTAAACATGACTAAACCTTTAAACATTAATTTGCGCATGCAAACAAGCTGCATTTAATGCCAAAAATGCGGTAGTTTGAGGATGGAGCCAACGATGTGAAAAAAATAGTTAAGTCAAGTCTATAGAGCATCAAAAGGTAAGGTGGACATGGATTTGGGTCGGAGATTAGATAAAGAAACCCACATAAAGTTCCTTACTTAATTTCTAACCCTGGATCCAGTCCAGAAAAATGGACCAACCAAAAATGACACAAGAGGATGGGGGCAGAGATAGAACCAAAAATGAAACTTCACAAAGTTCAAAGTTTGATTCCAGGTCTGGGTCTAGTCCCGACCAAAAAGAAAAACAAAACACACAAGAACAAGGGAAGCAAGACCAGAGCAAACACCAGACTCGACTGACACAACAAAGAAAACAAGGAAGAAAATGAGTGGAGATGGAGCCAGAATAGGGACACAATATGGAAACATAAAATTTCCTACTTTCGTTCCAATCCTAATTCTAATTTTGTGCAAGAAAACAAACAAAACACAGAGAAATGACCAACAAAGAAGAGGACAAACCAATCCAAGTGTTCATTGAAAACAACCAACAGAACAAAGGAGAAACAAAAGAGAAGACAGGGTCAGAGTCGGAACAATATCCAAACTAGAAACCTTGAAAGAGTTCCATGGTTAGATTTGGTTCTGGACCCACCTCCAACAAAGAAAAAGACAGACTTAGGAGAAAAAAAACAACTCCTAAGACCCAACCAAATAACCAAAGGAAAAGAAAAGAAAAGAAAAGAAAAGGGGGACCCATTTTGTTCCAAAAAAAAATGGGGTGGTTATGCAAGGTATAACAAATGGTGACTTGGCTGGGAAAAAAATGGTTTACCCATTTTTAAGATATTGAAGAATTTAGTCATCCCAAAACTTATAATTTATGAGACATGTTAACCTAAGTGTGACTAGAATATTTAAGTAAAGTTGAGCTGGAATCTTAAATGTAGAACCAACATAAACTACTGCTTAAATCTGAGTGTGTGCATGCTTACGGTGCATCCTTCTTTATTTGAGCTTTCTCCACACCTAAACAACTATATCTAAGATCCAAACTACATGGGTTGAGTCATTCGACTATCGTGCAATGGAATCCTGGGTATTGCTCTGCTGCGAGTCAAGTGCCCATAGCCCCGACGAAGATACCTCTAGTTCTCTCAAAGCATTTCTCTACTGCCAATTTGACGTCTATAGCCCTGATAGAGATACTTGAATTACTCACTTAGTATTGAGTTTTCCTTTTATTTTAGTGCTTCTCTTTTCTTATTTCTTTTACACACCTTACTTGTAATTTTTTTTTTTCAAAACTCTTCTCAATACAAAGACATTTATAGTCAAAGATGTGGGTTGAGAACTACAGTGGATCCTATGATAGTTTTGGGGAAATAGATTTTTCACTTGAATTGAAGATATAATCACTTTGAGATGAATAGGAACTTTATAGTTGAATGTTTTATCTATTTTGTGATAGATTTCAATGATAGTTTAGGAGGTTATCTACAATATACCTTACTCCTAATAGCCTTTAGACTCATTCTAAAATGACCATAAGGCATGAGCTTTAGAACAAAATCTTTTGACATATATGCCTAAAAATTCCTAAACCAATTTCTCTCCTTGTGCCTATAACATTATTTGAATAACAACCCCAATGTTTTAAGATGGAAAGAAAAGAGAATCCCCAAAGAAGAAAAAAAAAATAGACACAAAAAAACAAAGGAAACAAAGAGAAGGAAAGAAACAACAAACAAACAACCAATAGAAGCAAAGAACCAGTAATTACACAAAATACATATATAAAACTAATTCAGAAACTCAAACCTTTATGATCTAAAGTAATGCTTGAGAAACGGCCCATTGACAGGAAATAGAATAGGTTCTCCCATCAAGGTGGTCAAACAAAAAGCGTTCTCACCCAAGATCTCAGCTACTTGATACAAACCTAGCCAGAGTCTATCAAATTTCTGGTGATCCCCATTTTTCTCCTTAGCCTTATCCCACAACAACACCAGATCTGAGATTCTAAATGCCTTAATCTTAGCTCTTTTGTTGAACCAACATTTGACAACACTCTAATGCTTCAAAAACTATTGTAGAGTAGTGTCTCTCTGTTCTTCCATGTTTAAAAGGTTATTTAGTCTTACCTCAATTTGATCATCTCTTGTATAAAACTCTTGCATGAATTTAAGAATAGGTATCTGTAAATGTATAGGGAAAACTGGACCTTCCTAGGGAAACCTTAATATGGGTTCGATCTTCCCATAAGGAAAATCTTAACTAGGTATGCCAATCCCTAGGATTACTTTCAAGTAATTTCTTTATCACTTCTACCAGATTCTTGTTAGTAGATTCTGCTACACCATTTCCCTGAGGATAATAGTTAGAGGAATATTTCAAAATGATTTTATGTTCATAAGCCCATTGTATGAATTCAACAAATGAAAAGGTAGGGCCATTGTCACATACCAGGGTGAATGGTACTCCAAACCTGGTAACAATGTTTTCAGTAAGAAATTTGATAACCACCTTAGTGGTGTTGTTCTTGCATGGTTGAGCCTAAGTCCAACGGGTGCAATAGTCTATAGCAGTTAGAATGAATTTGTGCCCTGCAGAAGAATTAGGATTAATTACCCCAACAAAATCCAGTGCCCATTGGGCAAATGGTCTTACCTCATATACTGGTTGTAGAGGCATTGCTGGATTACGTTCTTTTGATGCAGAAGTCTGACATGTATGACATGTCCTAACATGTTGATGTGCATCCCTGAACACATGGGGCCAATAATATCCTGACCTAAGGATTTGATGGGCCAAAGAATCTGTTGATCTATATCATGTGCCATGCCTACCGTGGAATTCATCCATGGCATGCTTGGCTTCTTGCTGATCTAGACATCACATGTACACCCCCTCATAATTTCTTCTGTATAGAGCTCCTCCTTTGAGCATGTAATGAGCACTCTTCATCCTCAGTTCCCTCCTCTGGGTAGCATTCATTCCTTCTAGGCATATGTTATTTAGAAGGAAGAAGATCAAGTCAGTATACCATGGGTCCTTGGTAAATGAGTGCACAGTATATTACTGACAGGTAATATTCTTGTCAACATCTGCCATGGCCATTGATAAACCTTGTCCTTGGACAATTTTCATTAGATGGATCTCTAAATCATACTCTTGCAAGATATCCATCCATTTTCCTCTTCTTTCCCCTAATTCACTTTGCATAAGGAGAGACTTAATTGTTGGATTAGTCACTATAGCAATAACATGGCTCCTCAAAATGTAATGCCTGGATTTTTTTATTGCTTGTACCAATGCAAAGGCCTATTTTTCTAAGGGTGGGTACCTGACTTCTACATTCTTGAGTGGTGAGCTCATGAAGGAAACTGTCCTTTAATCTCCTTCACCTCTGCGTTGTGTTAGGACTACTGCACATGAATGATCATATGCAAATGAATAAATATAAAAGTGCTTTAGGTAATATGGGCTGGTCAAGACCGGTGCCTTAGATATTGATTGCTTGATCTATGAAAATGTAGATTTAGCCTCATTGCTCCATTCAATTTTAGCATCTTTCTTCATCATTTCATTGAGGGGTTTGACAATTTCTGTAAACCCTGTTATGAACTTCCTTACAAAATTAATCCTCCTGAAGAAGGACCTCATCTCCTTTTTACTTCCTGGCATTGTCAATTTCAAAATGGCATCGACTTTATTAGGATCTATGGATATCCCTCTTTCTAATATCACATGCCCTAGAATTTTCCCTTTAGAAACTCCAAAGACACATTTCTTGAGGTTTAGAGATGCTCCATAGTTGATACATCTCTTAAGGACCTTTGCTAAATCAGCGGCATGATCCTTTCTCTTTTTGGAAAATATTTTCAAGTCATCCACATATATAATAATACACTTACCTATCAAATCTTTAAAATCCACATCCATTGCATGTTGAAAGGTATCTCTAGCATTAATGAGGCCAAACGACATGCGTCAATAGGAAAATGTTCCCCATTTTGTAGTGAAGGCAGTCTTCATCCTATCCTCATGGCTGACAAGCACTTGGTTATACCCAAAATAGCCATCTAAGAACGACATCATCTAAGATCTGTTGACAGTTTGTAATACCTCATCAAGAGAAGGAATTTGATGGTTATCCTTCTTTGAGGTTGTGTTTAGGTTCCTGAAGTCAACACATAGCCTGATCTCCCCACTTTTCTTACATACTGGAACTAGATTGGCAACCCACGTGAAGTGCCTTATTGGGAATATGATTCTTGCTGATAAATTTTTTTGCACTTCCTTTTGTATTAATGGTTCAATCAAAGCATTGACCAAGCACTGTTTTTGATGAAAGGGCTTGGCTTCTAGCTTTAGCAGTATTGTGTGTGTGATCACAGAGGTGTCAAAAGTCTTCAAATCTTCATAACTCTAGGCAATTTCTGCAATATCTTCTTTTAACATCTTAATTATTTCATTTCTGATCTCCTCAGGTTGGGTCTTGCCTATAAGGACATTTCTTTTGGGACCTGAATCAACCAAATTAATAGATTCATACTTCCCTCCTTCACTTTGTGTTGGCACTCTCTCCTGAGCCCGAGGATCATAATCAAATCTTCTTTCTAAGGCTACCATCCCCTTAGGGATTTTGTTACTCTTTAAGTTCATTACTCCTTCTGTATCACAACCTTTAGGGTCCCATTCTCCCTAATCTCTATCCGATTCATCTATGATATGCCCTTCGAAGACATATGAACTTTCCAAGAAGGCGAGTATGTGTTGGTCATCATCGAAGACCTAAAAATTTTGAACATTATCAAGGATTGCTAGGATTGAAACTAGTTCAACTAAAAATATTTTCAATTTGGAGTCCTACATAGGCTCCAAAGTACTAGCAGTAACTACCAAAGCATCTACAATCTAATTTTGCTCCCTAGGAATCAAAGTAATTCTAAAAGTGTCAAAGTCCTCAATCAGATTCCAAACTCTATTTCTATAAGCAGCCAATATTTTATTATGGAAAGTATATTGGTTGAGAACCTATTTGATAATGACTTCAGATTCCCCCATCACCATAAGAGATGTGACCTTCTTCTGATGGGAAAACATTAAGCCCCTAGCAAGTGCTTCATACTCTGCCATGTTGTTCGTACAACCAAATAGTAGCCTACAGGAAGCAAAGTAAGTCTTCCCCTTTGGATTGGTTAATTCCATCCCTGCTCCACTTCCTGATTTGGACTTAGAGCCATCAAATTTCAGACTCCATAATTGATCTAGGGTTAGGATCTCTTTCTTTTTCTAGCTTACATTTTTTTGCTTGGCAGAAGTATATGGCGGCTTAGACTGGTTTTCATCATTAGTATTTGAAAGTAACTAGGGGCATAGTTCACCAGAAGATTCTCCTAAATTCAAAAATTTTTCAGGAAGTGATCCTTGAACTTCCTCTTGAGTCAAGTCATGATTTAGTACCTTTGTCACCAATGCCCTAGGAATTGGAAGTGTTTCTGGGGTAAGTTTAATTGGCAAAGACAGAGATTCCTCAATCTCTAGTTGTAGCTCAAAACACAAAACCTGAGTTTGCTCAAGTTGAGAAGATGAATCCCTTTGAGCAGAGCCGACTCTCGTAAGGATGGTTGCATCCTTCACTTGAAATGGAAATTCATTAGTGGGTATGTGCAAGATCATGAGGGGCCAAAAAGTGGCAATATTATGGGTATTTGTAGGGTATGTGGTTGATGAATTTTTTTAATCCAAAATTGATGAAACGAAAAAGGGTTTCTAGAGGAGATTCTTAGCTTTCCACCAATATAAATTATGCTTTAATTTGAATTTAATAAATAATAATTATTTATTTTCTATTAGAATTATGACTAAAGTCCTGATCGATAGGCGGATTAAAAAACATCTATAACTTTCAAATGGTATCACATTTTTTGAATCTGAAATATGTGTCACATTCTATGCTTCACATACCATAGGATTAATAAAAGAAAAATTAAATTTC
Source organism: Sequoia sempervirens (assembly GCA_007258455.2). Taxonomy (NCBI): domain Eukaryota; kingdom Viridiplantae; phylum Streptophyta; class Pinopsida; order Cupressales; family Cupressaceae; genus Sequoia; species Sequoia sempervirens. The sequence continues at coordinate 368,217,511 of VDFB02000003.1, read as the reverse complement.
ATGAAGTTTTGACCAAGTTAAGGTGGTCAGACATATGAGTTTTTATATTTTTTAAAAGTTGTAATTAAAAATTCATAATTAATTGTTTAGTTGGAAAAAAATGACAAAAAAATATGCATCACATCTGAACATGAGTCCTCTACTTATATATAGAATATTATAAAAAAATATTATCATTTTATTATGGTTAGGGTGGTCAGACAGACACCTACTTCTTATTTTTTCCCTGAAATTTAAGTACTACTACACTAAAATTTAAAATTTTCACCAAATAGATTTTATTTATTTTTAAAGAAACCTAGTAGTTTAGAAACTACATTAAATTTTTTACAGATTCTATTCTTACATATTTTTAAAATAATATAGATAGCTTATTCAAATTTTTGCATTAAGTTGCCTAACACTAATTTTTTTGAATTTTTTGCCACTTAAGGGCCTGTTTTTTCCATGATGATCATGCACATACCCTAGTGGAGGCTTGAGGTTGACATTCATAAGTTTCTTCTACCCGGGAGACATGTTTTAAAATATCTACATAGGGTTGGCAAGTTAACTCAGAATGATTCTGGTAATGAACCCTACACCAGTTAGGAAGTAGGAGACTCCACATATCAACCCCCTCTCCTAGTACTAGCCTATCTTGTTGTAATTTCATTGTTAGGACTTGCTGATTAACAGTAATCATTGGGTCATTTTTCTCTAAAAGGGGTGAGTCATCAGAATGAAGTACTGAAAAAGTCATGATTTCCTCCTGCTTGTAAATTCCTATCTTAGTTTCAAAATAGGCTACCTCATTAGGGGGAATCATACTCGATGATCATGTGTTTGAGCCTAGGCTCACTTTCAATTTTGATCTGACTTGCTATCCCTTTCCATGGTAGCCACATGTGTGATAAATCCAAAGACAAATATCCATCAAGACTTTTCATCAGGTGTCTGCTCAAGAGCATACCATAGGTTTTTGGGATATTTGTGACTTGGATATCCATGTAAGTTTGGATCCTTGGAACAGATCCAATCTGTACATGGATATTTTTAAGCTCTCCTACCACATTAACTTCTATTTTTTCTAATTGAATAACCTTTTTTATTTTTCTGGAGTGGACTCAGACCTAACTTCCTACAAATTGAAAATGACATGACATTTCCCAACACCCTAGAATCTAGCAGATAGTTGTGTAATTTATTTCCAAAAATTCTTAAACTTAGCAAGAAAGGTGGAATACCAGTCTTACCTTTATAGAGTGTTGCATTCATCTTGTTAGTAGGAGTCACCTTTTCTCTTCCTTTTGACCTGTCTACTTCCCCCAAGGCTTTCAACAAAATTTCCTTTTAAGCAGGGCACCATTTCAAAATATCAAAGAAAGACATTGAAGTCTTCTGCCTCTGCATCTCTGTAATGAAATCAAAATTTGAATCATTCCTAACCTGATATTTAGGAATTGAAGGTGAATTACCTTTATTCTGAGAATCTAATGGTTCCTTTGGTGGTGGTGGATTATTATCCGCATTCTAATTTGGCAGGACCATATTATTAGGAGGGGTAAAGGTCGTGAATGGCCCTCTATTCTAATTTCTAAGGAAATGGCCTCCCTTGGTTTAGAAGGCTTGGGCATCATACACATCTTCTACTGCTTCATTATCTTCCTAGTTGGGGAATAGAAGTTCTTCCTCAAAGATATCATATTCCATGGCAGTATCTGTTGATCCACTAGATTTGTTGGATGCACCCTAGAATGGAGCATCAGCTTGGGCTATCTTAACCATTTTTTCCATTTCTAGGAAATTTACCTCAGAATGGACCGCAATATCATGTAGTCTACACCAATTGGTCATAAGTTTGAGGTTTGCCATGTTGGCAGTGTGCAGCTTTTCATCTCCCACTTGATAATTGTGGGAAACTCCTCTGTTATTGGGTCCAGTATTCCATGGCCTATTGTTCTTAGGCCTTTGATTGTATCCTTTATTATGATTTTGATAGTTTTGATTAGAGGAGTTTTGGTTTTGGAAATTCCTATTGGCATTCTGGTTGGTATTATAATTCTAATTAGGATTTTGGTTAGGATAACCACCCTAATTAGAATATCCTCCCTGATTCTGAAAACCTTGGTTCTGGTTCTGAGGGGGATTTTGTCTAAGTTGGGCCATGTCGTTTGACATTTGAGATAGTGTCTTTTTGAGATTCTCCATCTCATTGGTTAGTTGGAGAGTCTTTTCACTTTCTATAGTTTTCACAGCAAAGGATTGATTAATTGAATTTGATCCTCCAACTTGATTTTGGTAATTTTCATTTTGCTGGGAGGAGTCCTGGGGACCATTGTTAAAAAATGGCAAGGGAAGTGAAGCTTGGAACTTAGACATGGGTCTGTATTGGGAACAAGACATCCCTAGGACCGTATTGAATAGAGGGGGTGGATTGGACATTTGGTATCCTATAGGAGGGATAACTCCTCCTAGACTCCCAGATTGCAGACTTATCTATTGTTGCAACTGGAAAGCAAGATGATATACCTTAGCTAATGAATCAGTTTTGTTAGCAGGGTCTACATAAACCCTAAACTAATTGATAAAGGTGTTCTCCAAATCTGTCCAACTTAGAACTGACCCATGGGGTAAGTTTAAGTACCAATTATACATGTCTTCGAGTGAATAGGGGAACAATCTGCACACAACGTCTTGATGAGCGACCTAAGCATAGGTACGGGAATCTTTAAATGATTGTATGTGCTCCTCGACACTTCTTGATTCTCCATGCATGTACGTTGGACATAACCTCTCTAGGTTCTTGGGGAGATCGTGTATACCTCTATGGATAGTCCCTAATGGTGAACAGTTATTGATAAAGTAAGCCATAGGTCTTGGAAATGATATAGGTTGAGTAGGTTGTGAAATGGATAAAAGTGGTCAGTGAGCTGGTGTAGGTGGGTTCAGTGGAAACCCAAGTGGGGTGAGCAGTGGTGATAAAGGTTGGATCAAGAATCTACGAGCCTAGGGCCTATGCTTGATAGGGGTTTGGAGTTCAACAAGTGGTTCAGGGTTCTAAGAAAATCTAACTCTCTCGTACCTATCTAGTGGAAATGACCCAATGCGAGCCAGCCATTTCCTCAATCCATCCTTCTAGCGCTAGATTTGTTGAGGGTCAAAACAACACAGCAACATTAAATAGAATATTACTATTCTATTTCTCTTGAAATAGAAAGATAACACATGATGATCTAACTCCCAAGGTCCTAGTAATTGGTTCTCAATTATGTTGATATCACTTAGTGGTTGATATAACTATAATGTTCAAGGGGCCTTTGCTAGTAACAAGGAACAAAACTACATAGAATCAATTAGTCTATGTTTGGGGGGGGGTTTAAATAAAATAAAAAGATGAATTAGAGCTGCAAATCAAAGAAACATGAGTAAAATTCTTACATATCCAGACATGCATATCAATAATGAGTGTTTATTCCACCTAACAACAACTATAGCAAGATGCAATCCATAGAATAAACTATGCTACTGCATACATCCATAATGCTAATTCAAATACCATCAACATTCACTAAACTTACTTCAAACAAATCAATCACTCATCATCTAAAACATAGATCAAATAAATAATATAACAACTTCATCCATAGATAATCCAATGATATAATCTTGAATCCAGTTCCTTCTATTGAATTTCATCAAATAAGAAACAATTAAGCACAACAAAAATCCCTGGCGTATGGATTGATCATGTACCATTAACCTTATCAAAATAGATCCAAACTTTAAAACCATAACATGAAAATGTATGAAAAACTATAAAGTAACCAAGTTTTATTGAAATTTTAGAGTATCTCTCCTAAAACATAGAAATACTAGATCTAATCTCTATTTTCTATCATCAGGTGGCTGATCTTCCTTCAATTATCCAACCTTTACAAAGTAGAACATAATAATACATATAGGGTGCCACATGCACAAGTTTCTCAATTATCAATCAAGATCCACAATTAATGGAACTAGAATTGAACACAAAAGTGGACTCATGAACCTTTGTTCCAAGGATAATTACTCTGTTGCACCAACAAGAAATCTGATACTCCAAAAAGAAAGTGAAACTGACGGATCAAACTCAGAGTTGAGCTCATGTCAAAACCCACAAAAAGAGGAGAAAAGTAGATATTTGAGTATGGTGAAAAGAATCAGTTCACTTTTGGATTGGATGCTCAAGAATGTACTCATCATAACTAGAGAACACTTGTTGAAGAGTACCCAAATCTAACCCATCTAACCAATCACCTTTGAATTTGATCCTTTCAAATTTTGTAAAAACCAACCTTTGCATCTCCTTTAACTTGATTAACTCCCTTCTAGCAGTTCTTACCTCCTTAGTGATATTCATAAAATGATCTAATAATAAATTCTCCCCATCATCTCCCTTTTACATAATTTCCTCAAACCTACCCCTCCATCTCTCCCTTAGTTTATCCAAAGATAAGCCTTCTTTGTTTGATGAATCTAGGTTAATTAAAATGGCCACAATTGCCTCTAATTAAACCATCTGTTGATTTAAATCCTTGCTCATTTCTCATACTTCTTCTTTATGTCCATGAATAGCCCTAGACTTATACCTTATGATGCTCACAATTTTTTCCACAAAATCCACATTACCATGCTCAAGAATTGAATATTCGAACAATGTGGACTTGGGCACTTTGCTAATATCTTCAAGACTTTTAACACATTCCTTGTATTCATCATCCTCTTTGTCCACATCCTTGGCCTACTGATCTAGATCCTCTGCCAATTGAAGAGAAGCCTTATGAATCTTAGAACCCTCGACAAGAACATCATCAACCTCCTGGTTGAGCTTATCCAACCATTTATCCATCATTCCTACCTTGCTTTTCATTTGAACCAAATCATTTGCTTCCTTCATTGTTAAAAAAACTGGGGATTCAGGAAGAGCAGCTTGTTTGGAAATGGGACTTGAAACATCTTTCAAAAACCTATGAAGCTGATCCAACTAACCCTTAAGCTCATCCTTCCTTTGTTTATCTTTGATCATCCGAGATTTAGTTGAAGAGGCCACAATATCAATCAAACTCATTTGTTGGTTTCTTGTAGGCTTTCCCAAATTTACCGCCCCCAACTGATAATCAGTTATTTGCATATCATCACGGCTCTTCTCCATTATGGGTATGGCACATTTATCAACAATATCTCCAACATCAGTGAGCCAAGTAGAGTGAAGAACCTGATCCTTCTTTTTAGGTTTCTCCTTCCCAATTTCTTTCATCATTTCCTCCCAATTCAGCAACTGTGGTTGAACAACTTGTTTTCTTTCCAAGTCCAATTTTAACCAAGTAGGAGCAATAGGAGTACTAGTTTCCTGGGCTGAAGAAGAAGCAACAATAGTGGAATACAAAGGATGTAACAATGTAAGGCCCAATTGAGAATCAACTTCCTACACATTTTGTTGGTCACTTTGTTCCTTTTCCTGTGCTAACCTTTTTGCTTCCTTTTTATCCTTCTACTCTTGCAACCTTTTAGCCTCGAGCTCTTTCTTTAAACATTCCTCTTCCTCTTTCTTTTTCTCTAACATTTGATCTTGCCGCTTCTTCAAGTCTTCAACATAGTTCTATTCCTCAGACTTCTTTTCATATTCAGCAATCTTAGCAGCCTCTCTTTCCCTTTTCAAATGTTCTTGCTCTTCCTTTTTCCTATAAGCCTCTTCTTGTGCTTTGAGCTTAGCTCCAATAGCTTCTTTTCTCTTCTTTTTTGGGCCTTTTCCTTTTCAAAGTAATGAATTTTCTACTACATCATCAACTTATCTCTCTCTTCTTGTATCTTGACCTCCTTCTCCTCTTTTTGTTGTTGTTGAGCTAATTCATCAGCCTTGACCTTATCTTCCAACTCCTTCTGCTTGACTGCCAATTCAGACTATACCTTGGCCTCCTTCTCTTGTTTCTTAGTTGATGCCTTATTGTGTGCCTTGGCATCAACTTCTCTTTTTGCATCTTCAAAGAGTTTCCACTAATCTTCTTCAGTCAATATGTGTTCGGTCCCTACATCATCTGTCATATCAAAATATTTTAATACATGATGCTCTTTATCAGATGGAGTCTTTTCTGAATCTGTTTCTATATTATGTATCTCAATTTTATCTCTATTCACTTTAAGACCTCGACTTCATCATGGAGGGCTCCCTTTTGTGATTCTTGACCTAATTCTTGTGCATAAGAGGGCTTAGTAGATACCTCCCATGCAGAAGATGTAGAAGGCCCCACCTCCATAATTTTTTCATCTTCCTGCACCTCTAAAAGGTCTTGAGGAACCACCTCCTCTTGCATATTAGAAGGCATAAACTCTAAAGGTTCCTTAGGTGCCATCCTTCTCTTTGCTCTTTTATATCCTTTGGTGGTACCTGCAACTTTCCTCTTTTTATATGATGGAGGCTCATCCTGATTAGTCCTCAAACTCACCCATTGAATACTCCTATCTAGCACTGGTCTTGCAATCTGCTTTATGTCAATTGTCTACTCAACATTCCAATCTATTGGATCAAGATCCTTAGTACCAATCTTCTCTGCATCATACCCGAGATCCAAAACAATCCCATCATTAGACAATGTTTCTGGAATGTCTTCTTTTATCCCAAACTCAACCATAAGTGGGATAGGTATCCTTTCATAATTCTTTTTCCTAAGGTCATATTCATTCTGTAAGTCCTCCCAAAAATCCTCCAATAGATTAAAGTGCTTCTCAAAGACACTGGGAAGAAAATCCCTCAACTTGTGCTTGGGGTCATAGTACTTCCTTGTAGTAGACAAGCCCAAATTTAAATAAACTAATTCATCACAAAGGACCTTAGCTTCCTGAATGTGTGGATAGCTAAAGACTCCCAGCTTCATTGGAAACTTAGGGTAACCAGTCTTGTGTTTGTTGCCAAACTAGAAATTAATAGCCAAGGCTTGATAAATAAACTCCATTAGAATGATCCTATCACCACAACATCTAGGTAGCAAATGGCGGTGATGATCAAAGCCTACTAACTTGAAATAGGTGAATGTGGGATACTAGATAAACCAATGCCCCCATTCATTCACAAAAGCCATTGCCTCCCTGTTAAGCCTATATCTTGCATCACCATTAAGTTTGTTAATAATGACATAAACAAAGGCATCATTAACCCTTCTATAATGTTGCTCTGATGCTTGCGAGGTGATCTGATTATAATGTTCCCACACTCTCTTCTTTCCTTGGGCTTCCCCCAATATACCCACTGTTTGAAGTCTAGGGAAAATCCCCACTCGGGCAGCTACATAAACTACATAGGAGGTCATAAAGAAACACTTGGTTTCTCTCACTTTTATCATCTAATTGTGAATGTTGTCTGATACTATCATTCACTAGTCAAATTCTTGCCTCCCATCCAAAATAGTTTGGATAAAAGGAAACATCCATTCCTTAAATAGTGAAGCACCCCTCTTTCCAAACACCCTAGAAAGGAACATGATCATATCTGCAATCTCTTTACTAACGTCTTTCCTCTCAGGATAGTCTTGAAGCTTGGTCAAAGACTTCTTCTCCACCCTCATCCAAGTCTTATTCATGTGAAATCTATTCCTCTCCTTGTTATCACTATAAAGCTTCAAAGCCTCTGCCTCATTTAATTTCCTAGGATTCTTGGGATCAAGTAAATTAAACATGAATTTGATCATTGGAGGTGTGAAGTCAATAATAACATTACCCTTGAAATCCACACACCACCTAGTAGTAGGGTTATATGCTCTAGCTGCTACAAGAATCAACTCCGGACATTGGACAAATAGGGGGAAGACTACAACATGTGCCAGTCCTGATTGAACAATCCTTTCCGTCCTTCCTATGACCTGCTCCTTAGTGAATGTCTCCTCATGCAATTCTTCATAATTAAAAGGACCCAAATTGGTGTCAGTAATATCAGCCCAGTCAGAATCAATTTTGCTAGTTGTGAGGGAAACTTCCCTATGGTTACATCTCAAGGTATATAGAAGTTGTTCCACCTTGATATTATTCCATCTAACTCCTTGCCATGAAGTTTCACCTGGTTGGCTTCTCTGAAAGGCCTCATCTAATGCCCTCAACATTTCTTGATTCCTACAACAACTTCCTGTATTAGATGAACAAAACATCTAGGTTAGTCAATCATATAATCCCTCTTCCATTCTCCTAAGATAATATTTACTTAGTCAAACTCTTCCTTTATCTGAAGAGGAACCGTAGAAGTATTATGCATACAAGATATTTCTTATCATATGGCGGGGTTGAGATCAGAACTGGATAAGAACCAAAACGGGGTCAGAAGCAGGACTAGAATGGGAACCAAACCAAAAATATTTGTTAGTTCCAAAATTCAACTTCCACTTTAGATCCGTTTTCACTTAAGGACAAGGTATAAAGACACATCATAATGAACGGGAGCAGAACAATTCCAACAAACGGAAAGTATTTCAAACAAGGTAGAACCATATGAACTTTAAACCCTGGGTCACATGGGCTTAAAGAAAACTAGGAATAACATAGTTAAATCCTCCAACAGCTCCTCCGTACAAAAGATCATTTAAACCCTAGAAAAGGTCATTTTGTGAATGTTTTCGAGCAAAACCCTAGTTCACTCGACACACTATTTCTGAAAACTAGGACATAATGAGAATCCTACACAGACAACACAAAATCAACTCAGGAAGACCAAAAATAGGATTAAGATGAACCTCGTCACCCAATCAAGGAAACACCTCAAAAATTTAAACCCTTTTCAAAACTAGAGCACAAAAAAAAGGACCCATCATGAAAGTGACAACAGAACAAACAACAAAACAAAATGACAAACGAAAGACAAACCCAAAATGGAACGGGACAGAAAAGAAAGGACCAAACAAAAGAACAAGAAAAGAAAAAAACACAACCAAGTGAAAAATTTCATAGAACAAAACCCTCATGTGAATACGCCAAAACAACACACTTGAAAGAATAAATGAGAGATAGAAAAGCAAAGAAACCTACCTTAAAACGCTCCCCAGGACTAACCAGAATTTAGCCAAGATTCACTTCACGATCAAATGAATCCTTTCGAGACTTTCCTGGCCATGGTTTGCTTAGATAAGTCAAATAATAATGATAATGAGGCATTTTAAACATGGTTAAACCTTTAAACATTAATTCGTGCATGCAAACAAGCTGCATTTAATGCCATAAATGCGGTAGTCTAGGGACAAAGCCAACGATGTGAATAGATATTTAAGTCAAGTCTACGGAACATCAAAAGGTAAGGTGAATGTGGATCTAGGTTGGAGACAAGATAAAGAAACCCACAGAAAGTTCCTTACTTAATTTCCAACCTCGGATCCGGCCCTGACAAAAGGACCAACCAAAACAGACACAAGAGGATGGGGGCAGAGACAAAACTAAAAATGGAACTTCACAAAGTTCAAAGTTTGATTCCAGGTTTGGCTTTGGTCTCTACCAAAAATAAAAACAAAACACACAAGGACAAGGGAAGCGAGACCAGAGCGAACACTGGACCCAGCCCAAACAACAAAGAAAACAAGGAAGAAAACGAGCGAAGATAGAGCCAGAACGAGGGCACAATATGGAAACTTAAAATTTCATACTATCATTCCAATCTCAATTCTGCTTCTGCATGAGCAAACAAAAAAAACACAAAGAAACAACCAATAAACAAGAGGATGAACAAACCCAAGTGTTCGTTGAAAACAACCAACAAAACAAAGGAGAAACAAAAGAGAAGACGAAGATAAAGTCGAAACGATAGCTAAACTAGAAACCTTGAAAGAGTTCCATGTTTAGATTTGGTTTTGGACCTACCTCTAACAGAGAAAAAGATAGACTTGGGAGTAAAAAAAACAACTCCTAATATCCAAACAAACAACCAAAGGCAAACAAAAGAAAAGAAATGGGGGACCCATTTTGTTACAAAACAAAATGGGGTGGTTATGTAAGGCATAACACTATCCTTTGAGCGTGAGGTCTTACCCACACTCTAATAAGCATCCATTAGATTCTTCAAAATAATATTTTCACTTGAAGCATTCGATGTTCTCAACCCAAGAGTCTTCATGATGTTTCTATACTTTATACCTTGCATAATTTCAACAAATATTTGACATCTTGTAGTCTCTTTTAGCCTTTCAAAGAATAATTTCCAAATCTTATCAACATATCTTCTACAAGTGCATGCTAGAATCTTACCTTCCATTTGATGCAAAATATCCTCATCAATATTAATCAAATACTTTGGCTTTCTACACAAAATTCTAGGTGGTGTTGTCATAGGTACATACATCTCAACATTATGAATTTCATGAATATTTAATTGAGGTGGGCTAGATTGTGTACCTTCGATAGAGGGTAGAGTAGAAGACATACCTTGAGGTTCACTTGGGGATGATGGCGTACCTTCTTCATCAAATCTAAGTGATGATGTACTCTCAACTTGAGATGCAGTGAATGGTGTCCAACCATATTCACTTGTGGTAGATGGTGTCCCTCCATATTCTCTTGTGCTTAATGATGTCCCTTTGTATTCACTTGCGGTAGAGGGTGTGTCTCCAACTACGATATCTGAATCTGTCTTACCACAATTCTTTCACATTCATGCCCTTTTTGCTACCAATGTATGTTCTCTTTTTGATGGTTGATGTTCCTCTTCAATTGGATTTTTTTCATCAATCGTATCCAATTTCTTCTTTTCACAATATGCCCTCAACCATTCTCTCTCCTTTTCTTTTTTGGTTTCATACTCTTTGTCTGTTAGTTTATTCCTTATTCATTTCCTTGAAATGGAGGATAATTTTACCTATAGCATGGTAATGAGATGAATATTATTTCCTTAAAAATGAATCCATACAAATAAATGAAATATTTGTCATTCATGGCTTCATACAAAATACTTACAATCATCCTGTAGAAGAGTATTTCCAGCACAGACAAAGGTCACATGAATTTTTCTAATGGAATGCCTTAAATAAAAGTGGTAATGTGGCATGCCATGATTGAAAGATAGGATCAAAATGAAAGCATGGACATGGCATGTAAATTCAAATTCCTTGTCGAACAATTCAAATTCCTTGGCAAGCTAATGGTGCATTGGGATGCTAGTGAGTGAGCTCACTAGCTTTCCAATGCCATAGGGTTGAGAAGGTAGCAGCAACATATGCCTCATAGAAATGGGGTCTCGTAGTGATCACCAAGAGACCCAATTTCTATGATGCATACACTGAGCTCACTAGCTTTCCAATGTGGTAGGGTTGAGAAGGTAAGGGTAACGTATGCCTCATAGAAATGGGTTCTCATGGTGATCACCATGAGAACCCATTTCTATGAGGCATACGTTGCCCCTACCTTCTCAACCCTACTACATTGGAAAGCTAGTGGAGCATTCGAAAGCTAGCTCACTCACTAGCTTGCAGCCATGGCTTAGAAGACATACCTTGAGGTTCACTACTGGAGTAGAAGACATACCTTCAGGTTCACTTGGGGATGATGGTGTACCTTCTTCATCAAATCCGAGTGATGATGTACTCTCAACTTGAGATGCAGTGAATGGTGTCCAACCATATTCACTTGTGATAGATGGTGTCCCTCCATATTCACTTGTGGTAGATGGTGTCCCTCCATATTCTCTTGTGCTTAATGATGTACCTTTGCATTCACTTGCAGTAGAGGGTGTGTCTCCAACTACGATATCTGAATCTATCTTACCACAATGCTTTCACATTCGTGCCATTTGTGCTACCAATACATGTTCTCTTTTTGATGGTTGATGTCCCTCTTCAATTGGATTTTTTTCATCAATTTTATCCAATTTCTTCTTTTCACAATATGCCCTCAGCCATTCTCTCTCCTTTTCTTTTTCGGTTTCATACTCTTTTTCTGTTAGTTTATTCCTTATTCATTTCCTTGACATGGAGGATAATTTTACCTATAGCATGGTAATGAGATGAATATTAGTTCCTAAAATATGAATCCATACAAATAAATGAAATATTTTTCATTCATGGATTCATACAAAATACTTACAATCATCCTATAGAAGAGTATTTCCAACATAGACAAAGGTGACATGAATTTTTCTAATGGAATGCCTTAAAGAAATGTGGTAATGTGGCATGCCGTGATTGAAATATAGGCTCAAAATGAAAGCATGGACAAGGCATGTAAATTCAAATTCCTTGTCAAACAATTCAAATTCCTTGGCAAGCTAATGGTGCATTGGCATGCTAGTGAGTGAGGTCACTAGCTTGCCAATGTGGTAGGGTTGAGAAGGTAGGGGCAACATATGCCTCATAGAATGGGGTCTCACGGTGATCACCAAGAGACCCAATTTCTATGATGCACATGCTTCCCCTACCTTCTCAACCCTACTAGATTGGAAAGCTAGTGGAGCATTGGAAAACTAGCTCACTCACTAGCTTGCAGTCATGGTAGTAGGGTTGGCAAGGTAGGGGTAGAATATGCCTCATAGAATTGGGGCCTCAATTCACATGCCTCATAGAATTGGGGACTCAATTCAGATGCCTCATCCATGCTTTCATTTTGAGCCTATCTTGTGATCATGTCATGCCACCCAATTAAATGAGGCATATGTTTCCCCTACTGCATTGGAAAGCTAGTGAGTGAGCTCACTATCTTGCCAAGCTCACTAGCTTGTCAATTCTACCACATTTTTCATGCATTTTTATGAAAAAAATATTGTAAAATAATTCAAATTTCTTCTCCATGCTTCCATTTTGATCCATGATTTCAATATAGGTTGAACCTTTCCCCATGTTGCTAACTTAGTCTTGAATAAAGAGTCTTGAAACAGTGGAGAGAAGGGTTAGAATCCCATGAAGGTAGACTAATCAAGGAAACATTTAAAATATATCACAAAATAAGTGATGAGGTAGGTTTAGAGATGAGTTAAATTTAGAAATAGAGATGAACACCAAAATATATTCAAAGATCTATCAATTTGGGAGGAGTATATTCCAATTTGTTAGAGACAGGTATGGAAAATTTGGTAGCATAGACAAGGCAATCAACTTCTTGGTATAACTATTTGACAAAATACCTTAATGAGATAAGTACTCATGGACTATAATGATTGTAGGATATGCAAAAAATAGATTTATTGAAAAGGATTTAGAAAATTTCAAGCATGTGCAATTTGTAGGTGTAAAACCAAATTCAACTACATTTTCCAACATCCCCCATGCCTATACCCAAATGAAATCTTTGGAGAGTGGTATGCACATCCATAATAAAAGATTGAGAAATGATGTTTTATTTTACTTATAACTTATGTCATATATATGTGTATACAAAATGTGGAAGCATACACAAGGTAAGTCAATTGTTAAATAACAAAATGCCTCAAATAGATGTGGTTTAAAAATTTAATTGGCAAGTGTAAAGATTTGTGTAATTTAAAATGTGCATTGACAAGCTAAGGTTATAATGGAAAAAAAAAAAACAATGACCAACATGGAATATGCAAAATAACAAAAATGAAAGAAAACCATAATAAAATGAAAGAAAATGTGTAAAGACATCGCATATCTAAAAACTATATTTTCAAATGGAGGAGTTCTACCAAATTATGTAGCCTTTGCTTCTTTCTTGAAACTCCTCAACAATTTGACTTTTTCAAATGCTTTTCCCCCTCCAAAGTTCAATTGTATATCACTTTTGAATGGAATTTAGACTTGAATTGATATTATATTCCTTTCAACATGAAAAATATACTATTTCATGCAAAGGTGGTGGAAAGATCATGAAAAAGGTGGTGGAATGTGAAAAACATGCATGCACACTTCACAACATCATCAAAAAGCTATTTTTTTTTAAGCATGGACATAACTAGGAGAATATGTAGAATATGGGTCTTGAGATCACAGGTATATTGAGTTTCTTACTACTTTTAGAGCAAGCCAAAACATGCTCACGTTATAATGTGAGTGTGTTATTTCTTGCTAAAAGAATGGCTATATCTCTACTACTTCAAAATGTGCTCGCATTAGGAGAAAGTTGATTTCTTTATAGATATCTTTTCTCTCTCTTTGTCTCTACCCTCTACCCTCAACCTAAAACCCTTAATACCTCTACCCTTAAACCCTCAACCCTCTACCCTCAACCATAAACCCTAAAACCTATACCCTCAAACCCTAAACCCTCTACCCTCAACCCTAGACCCTTAAACCTTCTACCCTCTATCCTCAAACCCTAAAGCATCAACCTTGATACACTCTACCTATAAATTGGACCCTCAACCCTAATTCTTCAACCATATGTAGGTCCTAAACCCTAAACCCTAAACCCTAAACCATCAACCCTATAGGTCCTCAACCCTATACCCTCAATTCTAAACCCTCTACCCTATACATTTGATCCTCAACCCTCATATGTATTTGTCCCTCCCTCCTCTTCTCTCCTTCTCTCAATCTCACTTATCCCCCCTCTCTCTTTCAAGTCTTTCCCTCCTTCCCTCTATATCTCTCCCACTCCCTCCCTCTATCTCTCTCAAGTCTCTCCCTCCTACCCTCTATCCCTCTCTCAAGTCTCTCTCTCTTACACTCACTCCTATATCTCTCCCCTCTACCCTCTACCCTTTACCCATATACCCTCCATCCTCTACCCTCTATCTCTCTCCCACTCCCTCCCTCTCTCTCTCTCTAAAGTCTCTCCCTCCTACCCCCTCTCCCTCTCTCAAGTCTCTCTCTCCCCTATACCATTAACCCTTATACCCTATATCCTCTAGTCTATATCTCTTTCCCACTCCCTCCCTCTCTCTCTCTCTCTCAAGTCTCTCCCTCCTAGCCCTCTCCCTCTCTCAAGTCTCTCTCTCTCTCATTCACTCACTCACTCCTATCTCTCTCCCTTCTACCCTTAACCCTCTACCCTCTAACCTTAATCCTTATACCCTCCATCCTCTACCCTCTATCTCTCTCCCACTCCCTCCCTCAAGTCTCTCCCTCCTACCCCATCTACCTCTCTTAAGTCTCTCTCTCTCTCTCACTCACTCACTCCTTCTATCTCTCTCCCCACTACCCTTAACCCTCTACCCTCTACCATTAACCTTTATAACCTCTATCCTCTACCCTTTATCTCTCTCCCACTCCCTCCCCCTCTCTCTCTCTTAAGTCTCTCCCTCCTACCCCCTCTCCCTCTCTCAAGTATCTCTCTCTCTCACTCAATCCTATACCTCTCAAGTTAAGTTTCCAATTTCATTGAATTGGCAAGCTAGTGGGTGAAATTGGCAAGCTAGTGGGTAAATTGGCAACCTAACCTAGCCTGTTTGAAAAAATGGGTCCAAGAAATGGGGTTTCTTGGTGATGTAAATCACCGGGAGACCCCCCATTTCTTGGACCCATTTTTTCAAATCACCAGGAGACTCCATTTCTTGGACCTATTTTTTTCAAATAGGCCATTACATTACCAATTTCACTGAATTGGAAAACTAGTGGGTGAAATTGGCAACCTAACTTGGCTCATTTGAAAAAATGGGGTCTCTTGGTGATTAACATCACTAGGAGACACCATTTTTTCAAACACGCCACTACATTGCATTTTCACAAAATTGGCAAGCTAGTCGATGAAATTGGCAACCTAACTTGGTCTGTTTGAGAAAATGGGTCCAACAAATGGGGTCTCTCAGTGATTTTAAATCACCGAGAGACCCCATTTGTTGGACCCATTTTCTCAAACAGACCAAGTTAGGTTTCCAATTTCACCGTCAACCCTATACCCTCAATCCCTAACCCTCAACTCTTAATCCCTAAACCCTTAAACCCTCTATCTTCTACCCTATACATTAAACCTTCAACCCTCAATTCTCAACCCTCAACCCTCAACCCTAATCCTTCAACCACGTACCCTCAAACATATACCCTAAATCCTAAACCCTCTACCCTCAACCCTAAACCATCAACCCTAAGCCCTTAAACCATAAACCCTTAAGCCCCCTACCCTCTATCCTCAAACCAATACCATAAACCATCAACCCTATAAGTCCTCAACCATATACCCTCAATTATCTCTCTCTCACTCACTCACTCACTCACTCCTATCTATCTCCCCTCTACCCTAAACACTTAAATCCTCTACTCTCTTCCCTTAAACCCTTAAACCCTCTACCCTCTACCATAAATCCTAAACCCTCTACCCTCAACCCTATTAAACCCTTAAACCCTCTACCCTCTACCCTCAACCCACAATGCTTTATCCCTCTACCCTTAAACCCACTTATTAAACTCTATACCCTAATCCCTCAACCCTCTTTACCCTTAATCTCTCAACCCTCAACCCTCAACCCTTAAACCCTACTCCCTCAACTATTATACTCTACCCTATACATTGGACCCTCAACCCTATTCCCCCAACCCTATACACTCAATCCTCTACCCTTAACCTTAAAGCCTCAACCCTCATCCCTTAAACCCTCTACCCTCTACCCTCTGCATTAAACCCTCAACCATCAATTATCAACCCTCAACCCTGAATCCCTCAATCCTTAACCCTCAAACCCTAAACTCTCAACCCGATACCCTCTACCCTATACATTGAACCCTCAACCCTAATCCTTCAACCATATGTACCATCAGCCCTAACCCCTCAACTCTGTACCCTCAACCCAATACCCTAAACAATCAACCCTATAGGTCCTCAACACCCTCAATTCTCAACCCTCTACCCTATACATTGGATCCTCAACCCTCATATATCTATGTCCCTCCCTCCTCTTCTCTCCTCTCTATCTCACTTCTCCATCCATCTCTCTATCCATCCATCCCTCCCTCTCTACTCTAATCACTCAACCTAAACCCTCAACCCTTAAACCCTTAAACACTCAACCCTGAACCCTTAAACCCTTAAACACTCAACCCTCAACCATTAAACACTAAACCCTAAACCATCTACCCTCTACCCTCAACCCTAATCCCTCTACCCTTAAACCCTTAAACCCACTTAGTAAACTCTCTACCGCAATCCCTCAACCCTCTTGACCCTTAATCCCTCAACCATTAAACCCTAATCCCTCAACGCCAATACCCTCTACCCTATACATTAGACCCTCAACCCTCATCCTTAAACCATATGTACCCTCAACCCTAATCCCTCAGACCTATACTCTCAACCCAATACCTAAAACCATCAACCCTATAGGGCCTCAACCCTATACCCTCACTTCTCAACCCTATACCCTATAGGTTTTTGGTATTAATAAAATGTTAGTTGGAAAATAAACATAGAGAGTTGGTTAGTGGTTAGAAGTAAATAACAACACTATGCTAAGTAACAAAATCATAAGTAGTAATAAAGATTAATAAAGATCTAGTCTGAATATAAAAATTAAGATTAATTTAATATATTAGAACATTAATTTTCTATTAGAATTAAGATAGTAAATTTTAATTATATTTTAAAATATAACAAGTAAATAAAACATTAAAAAGTGTGAAAATATTTTTGATAAAATAATTCATTGAAATGGATAAAATTTTAACCTTATTTTTTTATTATTATGGTCTTTGTGGTAGAAAACAAGCGCCTTGAAAAATTGTGAATAAAAAGTTTAAGCTCAGATCCCTCAAAATCGGCCTTGGAAAATTGTTAATAAAAATTTTAAGCTTAGATCCCTCAAAATCGGCCTTGGAAAATTGTGGAATAAAAAATTTATGCTAGGATCCCTGTGAATCCTCTTAATGCTTAAAAAAATTTAGTCAAGGGAAATTAATGAATTGTTGATAGTGAATTTGCTTGAAGCCTATTAAAATATTTGTCTGAATTTCTCAAGACCACAAATGAAGGACAAGTGTCCATGACCTAAGAAATTGACCAATATAAATAAAGAAGCTTTTCTATATTTACCCAACTCTATAGAAGCTATTAGGATGTTCTTAGCGTTTACTACTCATAAATATTTCAAGGTCTATTAGATGGATGTTAAGTCTATCAGGATGTTCTTAGTAACTTTAATTATTTAATCTGAAAAACCATTATGGTACCAATACACCTAATTGAAATAAATTAAAAAATGATGAGTTAGTTTTAAGTCTATTAGGATGTTGCTCATAAAGATGTTAAGGTCTATTAGATGGATGTATTCTCAATTTCCAAATAAACATATATTCTAAATAGTCTCTTTATTTTGTTATAGATGCCATTTTAGCTTACAATGAACCTTTTTAACTCATAACAAATTATTTAAACATTACTTCACAAAATCAAAATTATAGTTTTTTAAATATAAATTTTGGAAATAGTCCCCAAGTTTACTTCTTGGCATTATGTAAAAAGAGGTTGATGTTGGGGAAGAGATAGAATTTTTTAGATGTCAATTTTAGGAATAGATAAACTTTGGAAATACTCACTAAGTCTAGTTCTTGACATTATGTAAAAAGAGATTGATAATTGGTGAACTTAATTGACTTATAAAATAAATATAAAGTTTTTTAGATGTTCATTCTAAAAATAAATAACCTTTAATTCTTTATACTAAAGAAAGAAAGTCAATGATTATTGAATCCAATATTAATAGTAAATCCTACATAAATGAGTAGAATTTTTCTAATGAATAAGACATATTTCTATTAGCCAATTGAAAAACAATATTAAAATATTTGTCTCAATTTCTTTAGACCACAAACAAGGGACAAGTGTGTGTCCAAGTGGACAATCCATGGCCTAAATAAATGACCAATATGAATAGATAAGTTTTTCTATATATACCCAAATCTATTGATCCTTTCTTTGCTATGTGGCATGGCATTGCATTTATTGCTCATAAATAAAAAATGGATGTTAAGTCTAACATTAATTATTTAATCTAAAAAACCATTATGGTACCAATACACCCGATTGAAATAAAAAATGATGAGTTAGTGTTAAGTCTATTAGGATGTTCTTAGCGTTTACTACTCATAAAGATTTTAAGGTCTATCAGATGGATGTATTCTCAAATTCCAAATAAACATATATTCTAAATAATCTCTTTATTTTGTAATAGATGCCATTTCAGCTTACAATGAACCTTTTTAACTCATAACAAATTATTTAAACAGTACTTCACAAAATCAAAATTAGATTTTTTTAAATATAAATTTTGGAAATAGTCCCCAAGTTTACTTCTTGACATTATGCAAAAAGAGGTTGATGTTGGGGAAGAGATACAGTTTTTTAGATGTCAATTTTAGGAATAGATAAACTTTGGAAATAGTCACTAAGTTTATTTCTTGACATTATGTAAAAAGAGGTTGATAATTGGTGAACTTATAATTGACTTATAAAATAAATATAAATTTTTTTAGATGTTTATTTTAAAAATAGATAACCTTTAATTCTTTACACTAAAGAAAGAAAGTCAATGATTAGTGAATCCAATCTTAATAGTAAATGCAATATAAATGAGTAGAATTTTTCTAATGAATAAGACATATTTCTATTAGCCAATTGAAAAGCAATATTAAAATATTTTTCTCAATTTCTTTAGACTACAAACAAGGGACAAGTGTGTGTCCAAGTGGACAATCCATGGCCTAAATAAATGACCAAAATGAATAAATAAGTTTTTCTATATATACCAAGCTCTATTGATCCTTTCTTTGTTATTTGGCATTGCATTTTATGATTCTAGATTGAGAAGACATGGCTTCCAAGGAAGCCAGGAAGAAGCAAATGGCCAACAAGTCCATTCCAATGGAACAAAACATCTCCAAGGGAAGAAAATGTTGCCCTTAGAGGGAAAGTCACTTGTAAGTTTAGGGTTGGGGTTCAAATAAGGTTATGCTTCGAGTCAGACTTAATGTTAGGTTTTAGGTTATAGGTAGATTAACCTATAAAATAATATTTTATTTCCTTTTCTAAGTCTATAATTACAATATCAAATTGATCAAGAAAATCAATGGTTAAATGTATTATTAATTAATTTTTTTTATTAGAATAAACTTAAAATAGAATGTATGATTCATTTTATTTTGTTTATTTTGTAATTGTTATTTTTAGATTATTCTTTTATTATTATATAATTATGTATTTAAAAATAATGTTCAATAATATTATATTAAATATTATTATTATAATATTATATTTAATTATATGTTTAATGATAAATTAATTAGTTTATTATCATGGAATATATTATTAGTCCTATTAGTATTATATTTAATTATATTATATAATTATATGTTTAATGATAAATCATCTTAAATTTTTAGTCTTTTTTGGATAGGGATATTAATATTATATTCTTATTTTTATTAAATAATTATTGTTATTGTATTATATTATTATTATATAATTTATTATTATTTTAATATAATTATATGTTGAATATAATATAATTAAAATATAATTTAATTTTTCATTTTTATTTTTTTATAGATGAGTGTTACCAAGGCATAGGGGGTAACTCCTGATTACATTTCAACAAAAAACATTCAGCCCATAGGCCTTTCATGTTGTCACTAAAGAAAAACATAACTACCATCAGTGAGAAAGGCTCCCAAATTGCCAGAAAGAACCCAATCTTTACATCATGTAGACATAAGATAGTCACCAAACCAAACATTGAATACACAGGGAATTCTTCTTCACAAAACAACCACCTAGATTCCCAAACTATGATTTAAGATTGCCAAAAGACCCCCCAAATCTGTCAAGCACCTTAGGCTATCAGAACCGATCCATGCTCGATCTGAATTCATGAACCGGGAAAAGGCGTTCATGTTATTTTTTTTGACTCCAGCATGGAAGACTTCCCAGGTGTCCGACATGAAGTTTTTTGTTGCCTCAGCCTCGAAATCCTCCATCCCCTCATCCAGGGCTAGTTCTGGGTCAAAAAATGCTTTCAGGAAACTCACCCATCCTCTAGTGGACAATTATTGCATTAGCAGTAGCAGAAACATTGATGTCAACAATAATCCTATTCACCTGCACCATAACCCACTCCTTTGATTCATGAACATCAACTAGAGCACCACAAACAGTTTCATAGATTTTGCCATCGCACCAGTGTTGACACACACCTAATACCTTTGTAGCAATTGCAATAGTTGCATCGAGGGCCTCTCTGTTCTGGCGAATGAAGAGGCGAGAGCATTGGCTTGCCATAGGCTCCTTAGCACACACACAGGCAACTCCGAATTGGAAAACCATGGTTTTATGGTTTCACTTTGATGCCGAAGAACCCCAGACCTTGGGCCAAATATAGCCGAGCGGAAATCTTGTACCTCACAGAAAATGGAGAGGTTCAATGGTCCATTCCGCCGAGACCGGATAACACACAGTCGAAGCCTTCAATCCAAAGCAACTCGTGACTAGTAAGAGATAGAGGGCCGCCATTTCCAGTTTGACCTGTACGGGATATCAAGTGTGGAGATCCAACGTATGATATGGGTAAATCTACAAAGGTACCAAGTTGCCCTTCCTCCTACCATTGACAGTCTAGCACAACACATTTTGTATTCCGCAACCCTAAGCTGGTGGCCTTTGGTACCACTCCTAGTGACTTGCCACCAACTCCAGGAGTCCATTCCAATGTTTCACTTTGGAATTGATAATTACCTCATCCAGTTGCCCAACCTCGACATTTGCTAGACAGTTGGCAGCTTTTTTTGCCTCCCTAAAGCCATGCCCAATTTTAAAATTTTCCAATTTTCCTATTTGTTCCTTGATTTGGCCAACCCAGGCATCAAGATACCAGCTAGGTGATCTGCCATTCATAATAGCTTGAATGAAAATCATTGAGTCTCCCTCGATTTCAATTGACTTTATTCCCTTACTGATACATAGTTGAACTCCCATCAGTAGTGCTTCAAATTCGACAACATTATTGGTTCTTTCCCCCAAATATTTGGAGGCAGCCCAGACACAATCACCCATGTGATTTCTAATTATGCACCCAGCCCCCGCAACCCCAGGATTCCCTTTTGCTGCCCCATCAAAATTCAATTTTCGAGGGAGATCCACTGGCCCTTGCCATCGTACTGATTTTCTATCAACCTTTTCTGTTGCGGACGTGCATTCCTTTGGTCTTTTTAAGCTATCCCACGTTTTCTGAATATCTTCATCCCATTTTATGAACTTCGAGCAGGATTTCACTCTTGTCCTACTATTTGCTACTTCGATGATTGTTGCCTTCAGTTTTTCAATTAACCTAGAATTTTGGAGTGCTTCACCTCTGAAGATTCTCCTATTTCTTTCTTTCCAAATGTGCCATACTACCAATGATGGAGCCAAAACCCAAAGGCTTTGCCAATATCCATTTCTATTACCCATCTTCCATGAGTTGAGGAATTCACGCAAGTTCCTCTGTCTTGGGCCTAGTATAGAAAAAGAGTTCTGAAGCCAATCCCAGCAAAACATTATAGTAGGGCATGGAAGGAATAAATGATCAGCGTCCTCTTCATTGTGTATGCACATGACGTAGCAAGTTGGGCCTACAAATCCCATTCTTTTTAAACGTTCCATTGTTAAGCACCTCTTGTGGAATGCAATCCAAAGAAATGCCCCTACTTTGGGTAGCACGACTTGATCCCAACATAATCTCGCTAGCCAATCTATTCTTGTGCCAATTTCTGCTTGAATTTGATAACCCAATTTGGTAGAGTATTCTCCTAATTTTTCCCCACACCACACAATGGAATCATTTTCTCTGGATATCAGGACTACCCAATTGTTTAGTTCTTTTGTGATTGCCTTCAGTTTAATTTGGTCTAGATGTAAATGTTGCAGATTAATCCAATTCGCTTTTCCGCCTTCTGAGGATGCTGTAGGATTGAGATACCTAGAAATTTCAATACCTCCCACACTTTCTAGTTGTCCTACTTCCACTTCTAAATCAAATTGTTCAGCCAAGCTCTTGTAGCCATTCCAAGAGTCAGTCCAGAACCTTGCCAGTTTGTCGTTTCCAATTCTCCAAGTTATATGACTTGTAATTAATGGATAGCTTTTGTTAATGAATTTCCAGATTGCGAAGCCACCCCTTATTGTATCTACTGTTAAGATCCTTGAGGGAGAGTCATTGTCTAGATATTTACTTTGCATTATGTGGCTCCACAGTTTCTCCGGTTGTCTATACATTTTCTAGACTAGCTTTGCACCCAAAGCAAGGTTTTGTCTTTCAATATTCCTTAGTCCCGCACCCCCTTCAACTTTTGACTAACAGGAAGTGTCCCACCCAATGAGTGAGATCTGCTTTTCTTCATTTGACCCTTCCCATAAAAATATTTTTAGAACCTTCTCTATACATGCTTCTATCTTCTTTGGGGCTTCATAATAGGCAAGTGTGAAAATTGGGATTGCTGAGAGCACTGATTTAGTCATAGTCAATCTGCCTGCCAGGGTTAGCCATTTTTTTTTCCATGATAACACCTTTGTTTTTCATTTGTTCAAAACTTTGTTCCAATGTTTTGATTTACAGGCCCCTTCGAAAATCTATACTCCAAGGAACCTGGGCGAGAGCTTGTCTTCTTTGAATCCTAGAATTGTGGCAATATCCTTCTATAGATGGATCTTTGTGTTGAAGAAGTGGATTCTCAACTTTTCTTTGTTCAATTTTTCCCTGACTGTGTTTCGTATTCCTCCAATGTTTCTTTGATACATTTTGCCTCTCGCAAATTAGCCTCGCCAAACAAGGTTGTATCATCAGCAAATTGGGTGTGGGTGATTTGCTCGATGTTTGGAGCTACAGTAATCCCCCTCCAGTCCTGCAGATGGCAACGCTTTTTGATTGCACAACTTAGTGCTTTTGCCATTATCACAAATAAGGACAGAGAAATAGGGTCCCCTTGCCCCAGTCCATTGGTAGCCCCAAAGAAGCCATGCGTTGAACCGTTAATCAAAACAGAAAATCTCATCGAGGAAATGCAATGTTTGATGAGTGAACACCAATGGCTGTTGAAGCCCATACGTTGCATTATTTTAGTCAAAAAATCCCATGAGACTTTGTCATATGCTTTGCAGACATCCAATTTTATTACCATACCCACAGATTTTTCCACTTTTAGCGAATGCACGACTTCACTAATGAGGAGTATGTTGTTTGATATCTCCCTCCTTGAAACAAAACCAGTCTACTTGGGAGCAATAATCTTGCCTAAAATCATTTTGAGTCTATTTTCTAATACTTTTTCTAATACCTTATAGATGGTATTGCAGAGTGAGATTGGCCTATAATCTCCAAATGTCCTGCATTCAGTTTTCTTGGGAATGAAGACGATGACTGAATTATTGATGTCCTTAACAAATCTCCCTATTTTCCTGAAGTCTTCTATCATTTTCCACAAGTCCACCTCTAAGAAGTCCCAACAATTTGGGAAAAAATGAGCAGGGAATCCATCCGGCCCAAGTGCCTTGTCAGGGTGTAATTGAAATAAGGCTACCTTTACTTCCTCCAATGATATTTGCTCTGTTAACATGGAATTATCAACATCATCCACCCTTCTATCTATTGCATCTAGGATATTCCCCTCCCTGTTTGGACCAAATTCTTCCCCTATTAAGTTTTTAAAGAAAGCCTCAACCTCTAAGCCCATGTCCTGAGTGCTGCTTTTCAAGGAGTCGTCCCTTGAATAAACTAACTTGATTTTGTTTGTCACACATCTTGCCAACACTGATGCGTGAATTTTTTTTGAGTTTGAATCACTATCTGAGAGCCAGACTTCTCTTGATTTGTCCCGCCAAAATACTTCTTCCCTCTTAAGTAATTCTGCTAATTCGTTCTTCAAATCCTTCTCTTTAATGAATTCCTTATTTCTCATACCATCTCTGATTACTTTTTCATTTAGGGCTTGCAATTCCAACTCTACTCTTGCCTTCTCTGTGAATATATTCTAAAATTTGACCTTCTTCCAGGTTTTAATTTTGGATTTCATTTGTTGTAATTTTTTAATGATTTTAAAACTGGCCAAATCACCCACGCGAAGCTCTTTCCACCAAGTTTCTAGCAACTTAAAAAGTTGGTCATCACACCACCACATGTTCATGAATCTGAATGTTGACTTTGGGTGATCCAAGCCTATGAAGAGATTTAGTTCAATAGGGAAATGATCCGAAATAGAGATTGGGAAAATGCGAGCCTCGATGGTAGAACAAAGATTGTGCCATCTAGCAGATAACATGAATCTATCCAAATGCTCCGGTATTGCTGTAAAGTCCTTTCTCCTATTGGTCTAGGTGAGTACATCATTCGATGTTTGACAATCTTCCATTTTTGAGCTAGCAACAAACTTCCTGAAATCTACCATTACTTTTGTTTCTGACCTTAGCCCACCACTTTTTTTTGACAATTCAAGAACCACATTAAAATCACCACCAACAATCATGTTGGCACATGAGTGATCCTTGATGAAGCTCGAAACCTCCATCCAAACACAGGCTTTCTCCTTTGTTCTAGTAGGGCCATAGATGTTGATGAGGATGAATGGGATGTTGAGACTCAAGCTAAATACTTCCGCTGCTAACCAGTTTGCTTGTGAACACAATATTTTTATCGAAGCCTCATTTTCCTTCCAAATTAACCCAAGACCTCTTGAGGCACTAGCCGATTCTTGAAAAAAGCCATTCCAAGATCTGATGAATTTCAAAAATGTTCCAGCTTCTGATTGTGACAATTTTGTTTCTTGTATGAGAATTACATCACTTGCACTATTTTGTAGTTGATTCCTTATCAAGCATCTTTTGTCGGGGGCCATTAGGCCCCTGACATTCCAGGTGGAGAGCTTCATTTTTTCCCAAGGGAGGCTGATCCTCCCTTGGTACTCAAAAATTCTTTGATACTGGGATAGTTTTTGACTGTTGCCTCTTCTTCCCTTAGTTGTTTGAACGATTTTCTACCCTGGGGTTTTCTTTGTTTGTCAAGTTTACCCATACCCAAATGCAAAATTGTAGTTTGAGTAATGCTTCTTTCATCAATTATGTCTAACTCATCTTCAGGTTCTAATTCAGCTTCAGAATCTATAGGAGGATAGTAAATTTCCAACTGATCATTTTTTGGTTTGTCCAACTTCGCCATTTCTTCTTATGGCTGGTGAGGATTGACCCCAATAATACCAACTTGATCCGTGCATACTCCCTCAAATTTATTTTCCTTGGATTCCACTGGCCTTGGTTTCAGCTCCCTTGACTCATAAGGAACTAGTTGCCATCTATTATTCTCTCTTATTGCTCGCCTAGGGTCCCTATCTTCCTGCCCAAGAATGCAAGACTCCTCTTTGTGCCTTCTAGAACTACATTTTAGGTAGAATCTTTTATCCTCTTCTATTTCAACGACCTGGGTCCATATTTCCCCTTCCACCTGTAGTTTTAAAGACCAAGGTATGGTGTTTATCACCATAATTTGCAACCTTGCATATTTATATAAATTGCTATCAATAATATCCATGTCGATGTCCAACAGGGTCCCCAGTGATCTTCCTATTTTTTTCCAAACAACCGCCATTCCAATTTTCGAATAGGAGGTTGAAAAGGTGAATCTAGACTAGATGATCATACGGCTTGAACCAAGTAGGATCAAAAAAATTCTCCCAGGGTTGCATGTATAGCGAAAGTTGCCTAGATGCCATACCCCCACCTTAGTTACTTTTTTCATTGATTCTTCATCTGCAAAAACCACCATAAAATATTTTTTTGGCAGAAACCTAAGTAATACTTCTGTCCTCCATTCCTTCTTTATCCAATCTCTGATTTTTGCCCTACTGGGACAACCTCCAATGAATCAACGTATTATTGCAAAATCATTTCTGCATCATTCTTTATCTCTTGCGATACATCAATCAACAGTATTGTTTGCTCTTCTGTTGAATTAGGGTTTTGTTCCTTCTTTAGATCTGGATTCTTTGTAGCTGCATTCCCATCTTCGTTGTGGATTCTCTCTTTTTTCCTCCATGCTATTTTATTCTGAGTTTTATGATTACGAAAACTAGGTTGCTTGACTTTTTTTCCTACATCGCCCTGCCACTCTTTTCTTATGTCGACTGAAGGGGATAGGACCCTACACCTCCTGGCCTTCGCATGACATTTTACGATGTGCCGAGTAACAATGATCAATCCATTCTCCATTGACGAACACCCATTGTGGAATGTAGTTTTCATTTTGCACTTTTCCCCAATCACTTCATCTTCCTAGCTTTCTCTGCCTTCTCTCTTCGAGCCTGTAGATGCCTTGCACCTTGCCATTATAATTAAAAATATAATTATAATTATTATTATTACATTATAATAGTATTGAACCCAACAATTTTTTTGTTAGATTAAGTTTTAAATCTTGTTTGCTTATGGAAAAATAAAACACAAGAAAAAGGTTTTTGGTATTAATAAAATGTTAGTTGAAGAATAAGCATAGATAGTTGGTTAATGGTTCACAAGTAAATAGCAACACTATGCTAAGTAACAAAATCATAAGTAGTAATAAAGATTAATAAAGATAGTTGAATATAAAAATTAAGATTAATTTAATATATTGGAACATTAATTTTTTTTTTTAATTTAGATAGTAAATTTTAATTATATTGTAAAATATAACAAGTAAATAAATCTCTTCAAAAAGTGTGTAAACATTTTTGATAAAATAATTCATTGAAATGGAATAAAATTTTAACCTTATTTTTTTATTACTATGGGCTTTATGGTAGAAAACAAAGCATGTTGAAAAAAGTCTTGAAAATTTGGGAATAAAAAGTTTAAGTTTAGATCCCTCAAAATGGACCTTGGAAAATTAATGAATAAGATGTAGGAAAATTATGAATAAGAAGTAGGAAAATTTCCTGCCATGACAAATTCACCTCATGGAAAATTCACCATTGGCAATTCATGATGATGAATTTTCTATGAGGTGAATTTGTCATGATGGTGAATTTTGTCACCATGAATTGTTGGTCATGAATTTGCCTGAAGCCTATTAAAATATTTGTCTAAATTTTTCAAGACCACAAACAAGGGACAAGTGTCCATGACCAAAGAAATTGACCAATATGAATAAAGAAGCTTTTTAACGGTGAATTTCCCTGAAGCCTACTAAAATATTTGTTTGAATTTCTCAAAACCACAAACAAGGCACAAGTGTCCATGACCTATGAAATTGACCAATATGAATAAAGATGCTTTTTAACGGTAAATTTGCCTGAAGCCTATTAAAATATTTGTCTGAATTTTTCAAGACCACAAACAAGGAACAAGTGTCCATGACCTAGGAAATTTGCCAATATGAATAAAGAAGCTTTTCTATATATACCCAGCTCTATGGATCCTTTCTTTGTTATGTGGCATTGCATTTTATAGCCCTAGATTGAGAAGATATGGCTTCCAAGGCAGCCGGGAAGAAGCCAGTGGTCAACCAGTCCA
Source organism: Sequoia sempervirens (assembly GCA_007258455.2). Taxonomy (NCBI): domain Eukaryota; kingdom Viridiplantae; phylum Streptophyta; class Pinopsida; order Cupressales; family Cupressaceae; genus Sequoia; species Sequoia sempervirens. The sequence continues at coordinate 368,189,149 of VDFB02000003.1, read as the reverse complement.
TTCCAATGGAGCAGAAGATCTCCAGGGTAGAGAAAAAGTTTCCCTCAGTGGAAAGCAAAAAGAAGGGCAGAAAACAGAAGAAGTTGACTGAGACATTCAATAGTTACATATATAAGGTTCTCAAGCAGGTCCACCTAGAGGTGAGTATTTCCAGCAAGTACATGGGAATCATGAACTGTTTTGTGAATGATTTGTTTGACAAACTGGCCGGTGAAGCCATCAAACTCTCCACTTACAGCAAAAGGCCCACAATCACTTCCAGGGAGATCCAAACATCTGCAAAAATCATGCTTCCTGGAGAGCTTGCAAAGCATGCAGTTTCTGAGGGCTGCAAGGCTGTTACCAAATTTACCACTGAATAGTTCAGTGTTTCTCTATAAGGGTGTCAAAGTTTTGGTGTTAAAGGTATTTCTATTAAGGGTGTCAAGATTTTGTTGTTAAAGGTCTCTATTAAGGGTGTCAAGGTATAGATTGAAATGGGTAGTTATATTTTGAAATGGGTAATTATATTAATATTATGTTTTTGATGAATAAGTGTCTAGATTATCATTTTGTTAGATTATTGTTTATAAAATAATATTTCATGTCAAGAAGTCAAATGGGTTAAAGTCTGTATTTGTTTATCAGAACTATATTTTTTATGTTCTTTAGTATTAAATCTATTAATGATACTTTGATCAATATGAACATACAACGTTTCTGGAGTCACGATGTTTTGAAAGCTGTATCTTTCAAATGATTTGGTTTTTGAGTGTAAACTTTATTTCGCCATTGATGAAATTACTATATTCTAAAAGCTAAATCTATTATATGATTTGGTTTTTAAATAAGGATTTTTCTTTTGGCCGTTGATGGAATCACTGCAGTGACAGCTAAACCTTTCAAAGGATTTGGGTTTTGAATGTAAATTGTATTTGAATTCTGTGTTTTGAATGCTAAATCTTTCGCATGATTTGATTTTGAATGCGAATTTTATTTGGGCATTAATGGAATCACCGTTTTGTGAAAACTAAATCTTTTATATCATTTTGATTTTGAATGTGAATTTTATTTGCCATGAAGAATAAATATTAAATGAACATTTCCTATGCTCAGATTTATGAGAACACTATTTTTTTTTCTTTATCTTGTTCTTGCAGTGCATATTACAGAAATTGTCGGGAATCTTATGAGTTCTCTTTCACTTCTGGTCTTATGAATCTTATTTCTCTTCAATTTTTGTCCAGCTAACTAAGTATTGAGAGCTTCTGGTAAGCTGAAATGGCATCTATAACAAAATAAAGAGACTATTTAGAATATATGTTTATCTGGACTTTGAGAATACATCTTCCATATTGCGTATATGTCTATATACATGTTTATTAGCAGGATGATGACTCAGTAGCTGCAGCATTAAGGATACCTATAGATTATAAGTTTTTCTCTGTATATGAAGGTTTTTTAACACTAACTCGTCATTTTTTTATTTCAATCAGCTGTATTGGTACTATAATCATGGGTGAAATGGTTTTTCAGATTAAATAATTAATGTTCCTAATCATTACAGGTTATTGGATTCAACAATCAAAAGATTTGGGATAAAAATTGTTAATTTTTTATGGATTGGTTAGGAGTTGAATCTAGGACCTCTCATTTGTTGTTAGGGTGCCCTACCATTGAGCTATTGACCATCTTGATGATTTGTGTGGCTCATTTTCCAACATCCCACTTTGAGCCACACTGTAGGTGCTCACGGATTAGAGCTTGGTCTAGCTCTGCAGACCACAAAATCATGATGATATTACTGCATGTAATTCATCTTGAATGCAATAAGGAATCAGGCCTGTAGAATAGGGTAGAATCATGGGAAGAGGCATAAATCAATAGTATCAACCATCCAATACATAAAACTCAAGCCCTAAGACCCTAGTCTAACAATGAAGCACAAATTAACATAGAAACATAAACAATAAAGCAATATTACCAATAATTCCTATACCATGATTGATTCACCTTCATTGCTCTTCTCCATTTTGTTTTATATGCTTGTCTGCTCTCATATTTGAAGTATGCAAGAATAAGCCTAGTGATAGTGACAACAAAATATTAAAAGTAGTAGGTGTACTTAGCTAGAATCATTAGCTCATTAGGGTTTGAAATGAAAATAATAAGTCTCTTTTATAGAAACCATATTTTAATGAAGGGCTAGGATTGAAAGATGAAAATGATGTTGATCAATAGATGAGATTGCTTTAAGAAGCATGGAAATAGTGTTGGAACAAAATTAGGGTTTAGTTAAGGATGGATTGTGGAGATTAAAAGGTAATAAAACCTTATCAAGGGTGGAGGCTGATTGAGATGTGAAGAGATAAGAATGGCACAAAAAAAGAGGTATGAATGATTAAATAATTAAAACAATTATTTAATTATAGAAGAATAGGGAAAGTTGACTTTTAATTAAAATCACTATTTAATTAAAAGTAGAGGAAAATGAAAAATTAGTAAATAATTGGATAAAAGAGGTGAAATTTACTTAATTGTAGGAGAAAAGGCTTATGAATAATTAAATAATTAAAATATTCATTTAATTATAGCAAAAAATGAAAATAATTAAATAAATAAGAGAAAGCTCTAATTAGTGACGCAATTAAATAAATATGATTTATTTAATTAATCAAACAAAGAATAAAAGAGAAAATGAATTAATTAAACAATTAAAATTATTTAATTGATAGAAGAAATGTGATTTATGACAATAATTAAATAATTAAAATTATTAAAATATGCAAAACTCCAAGATTTGTGCTGCAAAAAAATATGAATACGTCGTAGTCCACCATTAAGCTACCTATCCTATTGGTGATCGGTTAATATTTGGTTCACATGTGGCTCATTTTTTAACACCGCCTCTTGAGCCACATTGAGGATCCTAGCTTAAGCTACATGTCTTCTTGGTGATCAGTTCATCTTTGGTTCACACGTGGCTCATTTTCCACCATTAAGCTACCTATCCTCTTGGTGATCGGTTCATCTTTGGTTCACACATGGCTCATTTTCTAACATTGCCTCTTGAGCCACATTGAGGATCCTAGCTTAAGCTACCTATCCTCTTGGTGATTGGTTTATCTTTGGTTCACATGTGGCTCATTTTCCACCATTAAGCTACCTATCCTCTTGGTGATCGATTCATCTTTGGTTCACATGTGGCTCATTTTCTATCACCACCTCTTGAGCCACATTGAGCATCCTAGCTTAAGCTACTTGTCCTCTTGGTGATCAGTTCATCTTTGGTTCACACGTCGCTCATTTTCTAACACTACCTCTTGAGCCATATTGAGGATCCTAGCTTGACTTGGCTTTATTGTTGTGGGATTTGGTTCTATGTTAAAACTTTCATAGACTAGCTAGGAGTTGAACCTAGGACCTCTCCTTTGTTGTTGGGGTGCTCTACCACAGAGCTACCAACCCTATTGATGAGCACTCCATCTTTGATTTAGTTGTAACTCATTTTCTACATGCATACTTTAAAAAATAATTTAAATTGAAAATATTAATAAATATTAAATAAGTTTATATTTAAAAAATTAAAATAATTTTAATTATTTTTGAAACATGATTAGAAATAAAAGATTGATAATTAAGAATTATGATAATAATAGAAAATCTAATAAAATTCTCCATATAGTTTTTATTTAAGACAACTTATATAATGTTTTTGAAATATATATATCCTTCAATTAACAGGACTTTGAAATTAGGTTTGGTGGTCCTTTGCATATTGTCACACATTTATCTAGTTTGTGACATTTCCACCCATGAGAAGTCATTGATATGGTTGATTGAAAGGATTTCAATAACAATTTTTTTATTCTAAAATGTTAAATATTTCTAATTATTTATACAATTTCAATTTAGGGGAGTTGTTAGCATGGTTGATTTAAGGAATGGTAATGTCAATATATTTATAATATATATATATACATATATATATATATATATACATATACATATATATATATACATATATACATATATATATACATATATACATATATATATACATATACATACATATATATATATATACATGCATACATATATATTTATTTATTTTGATCGGTAAGAAGATGTGCTCATTCAAGGGCATTAAAGCAACCGGGGGGGAGAGATCATTCATCGTTTCCACGGGTTGTGTTGTTGTTGTTAATGTGGTGTTAGAAATCAAGGAACTCTCTGAACATGTTGTCCTTTCCAAGCAGCATGGATTGCTTGGTTGTAGTAATTCCTAATTTACCTTTGGCTTTGGGGGAATTTCCTTGTCTTTACCCACTTTTTGCTTCTTGAGATCCAACTTTGAAGGGGAGAAATTATGATGTTTGGGAGGGTGCATAACAGAATAGTGTTTGGGGGAAGAGTCCTTCCACCAAGAGGCCTCCCTATTTGGTTGAGATTTTATTATTGTGCATTCCGCTACAATGTGTCGAGTTTGGTAACACTTTCTACATCTTAAAATTAAACCTTCATAGTCTAGTGCCTGTTTCCAACATTTATCATTGGCCCTCAAGATAATTTTTGTTGGGAGATCCTTGGAGATGTCCAATTCCACCAAAATCCTGGCATAAGTTGTGTGGATAAATTTTTTAGATTTGTCATCCACATAAACAAAAATGCCTAGTGAATTTCCAATTGCTACAAAACATGATTCAAACTAACTATAGTGAACAGGTAGATTTGGAAGGAAGACCCAAATCAGAAAAACTGAAAATGATTCAGTAGATGGAACAAAATTTGGATGCCAAGATTTCAACTGAAGCATATTTTCTTCCCACATCCAAACATAATTAAGAATGGTGTTCTTGCCTCTCTTACAGTTGAAGAACACAATGAGAAAACCCCTCGCACTAGGGTAAATTTCAAGATTTCCCTCCATATGCGGAAGCCATGCTTGTGTAATCCAATCATGAAGATCTAGAAGATTGGGCCAGTGATGACTAAATCGCCCAATTAAGCCATTCTCAAAAAAGAAACCTCCATTTTCGTGCAATTCCTTCAAAAAAGTGTCATTGAAATTCAAAGATATATGTTTTCCTGAGCATTGTTCAAATCTCTTATTTTCAGTAAAGTTCTTGTGGTTCTACAATGTATCCATTAGGGAGTGAGAGACATATTTGGTTACCTCCAATATTCTACCCTTGTCCATTAAGTAAATTGCTGGTGGCTTGAACATATTGCAAATGAGCCCCTATGGGAGATGAATCCGTCCCAGTGTGAGTGTAGCCTGCCTTAGTTCCACCCTGAATGGAATGTGGTGGAAAGCTGGGAGTCGTCACAGCAGGATTGTTCAACATGCTCAAGGAAGAAGCAGAAGGTGTCACAGGAGTAGCCAGAACACCCGTCAAACCCTTCAAGATGTCATTCGAGCCCTTTGAGATACCCTTTAGAGTTACAAATTTCCCAACTTGTGTTGCACCAGTGGAAGAAATGCCATTCACTACACATGGAGAAACCCTAGGGCAAGATGCGGGCTACAAATTCGCCAATTTTGCCAATTTTTTCATTTTCAGCTAATCATTTATTTATAATATTTTTTGATGAATAAGTGTCTACTTTATTATTTATTAAAAATAATATTACACATTAAAAAAAAGGTGGATAAATAAAAAATCACATCCCTAAAGTCCAAACACGGCTAATACCCAAATCACAAATAATATAAAAATCAGCTACTAAGTGGAAACAATAGTAGCAAAAAGGGAAGGAGAAGGGTCTTAGTCATCTATTTTATCACATACATTAGTGGGGTTTGGAGTACCCATAGGAGAGTCCCAACCCTCATCATTTTTATGCTTATATTTTCATCACAGATAAGTGAAATAGCTAGAACTAGTTGAGGAAACTTGTTGAAATTAAACTAGCTAGAGGCTCCACTAGAAGGCCGCCCAAGAGTTCCACCTGTAGGAATTGGAGCATTTCCAAACAATTTGTAACAAACTTTTGTGTCCACGATATCCTATTCTAGTTGAGGGAAAAGCTTGCAATCAAGAAACATAGTTATTGCAAGCACAAAGACTTCAATGCTATTGGCACTTGTGAGGAGGGAGATAGGGGAACTCTTGTCACAAAATATGAGGATTTCCCCCAATGGTCAAGAAGAACTTGGAGGTGAGCCACTTCTAGGAATTTTTTTTAGGTTGCACTTGGATATGTAATAACACATCAAAACAAATAATTCCTTTAGAAAAAAGGAAACATGATGATCAACAAATCAACATGAGAACAAATGTAGATTTTTTATCTTTCCATATGTTGAAGAGAATCTCCACCCTAAAATCATGTCATATCTAATTGAATTTGTGGGGGATATGAGGCCAATCTCTCAAAAGCACCACATCCTAGGAAAAAGGTTCTTTTTGGAATGGATGAAAAAAAGGCATGAATCTAGTTCTAGAGTTTCCAGGCTTTGGAATAAAACTATAACATTTTTTTAAATACTCCAACTACACACATAAGGGGCAACGATGTTCTCAAATTCCCATATGAACTAATCATATCGCACTATTAAGCCTTGGAAAATAATACACTAGATGAACTGGGCCAACTTGGGTTCCAAAATAGTAGACTAGATGGTGAGAATAATGTGTTGCCAAATTGAGGTTGCTGATTGCAAATGCCATCTTTGGTTCAAAATTGAAACCATGGGAAAATGGAAAGAGATCCAATGATATCCAATATGAGGCTTATAATTATGGAAGATAATATTCTAACCCCACTTTCAATCTTTATACCAAAACTTGGAAGACTAATATAAACTTTATCAACCATATTAGTCAAAATTTCTCCTATAACTATGTCAAAAGTCTCACAATTCTAGTTAGAGAGGAAAAAATTATCCTTAGTTTCATTCCAAGACATGAGACTCATATAAGTTCTAAAGAATAAATCTCGCAGACATCAAATAGCTTTCTTGTAAAATTGTAGGGCCCACACCCAATGCAATCGAGCCAAGGGGTGACCTTAGTATTGTAGAAGAGGGGAATACTAGATATTCTATTGGTTACTTGGAAATGCCACCATGGAAGCCAAAACCATTCTAGAAAATTCAAGGTTTGATGGCCTCCCAAGCTTAAAAATTCTCTTAGCCACAAATGTTCCCTCAATGTGAATAACATCCTTCATGGTGAGAAGGGTTTGAAAACTAATTTCCTTATAGGAAAGATGATTAACTAGATAGCCAAAGGAGATGCATTGTCGAATTATAATTTGCTAAGATTGATCTCTAGTGAGGGAGATAATAATCCATTTAGCACAAAAATTCAACCCTTGTTGTTGGATGGACAATCCCAATCCTTCATAGTTGTGGGGGAGACAATATAATTCCCAATCAACTCATTGAAAACCCTTGTGGTTTTTTTAGGAGGCCTACTGTGCCTTGCACTCATGCCCCATTTTTAGTTTTCCAAATGGGCCCCCCTTATGTTTTATTTTCTTTTCTTACTTCTCTTGTGCTTTCTTTTCTTCCTTGAGTGTTTTCTTTATTTTCTTCCTTTGTTTTCTATTCCCTATCAAAATTTTGTGGTTTTCCTTCTAGTCATGACTTGCATGTCGTACTTGATCCCTCCATCTTCTTTTCCCAGTTCATGGGCTCATTCCTATCAAACATTAGGGATTTTCTTTATGACATACCTTAAGCAAAAGTTTAATCCTTAGTCCTCAATGAATGATTTTCTTGTAAAACACATCTACCATTTGGCATCACATTTAATACTCCAGGACATGCATTAATTGCCAGCTTTGGAATATATATTGAGTAGGATTTTTATGGCTTATTGATTCATTTCAATAATCATTTTTCTTTTGTGCTTTGGAATGTAAATATGCACTCTTTGTGTGCTCTAGTAATGCATTTTGTGTATTTCTATATGGGGGATTTCTTTGCTTTTTATGTTCATGTTTTTTCCCATGCTTGTCCCTTGTTTTTAACCTTTTCATTTCCTTTTTTTTGTGTCTTGGGTCGTTGGTCTTATTTTTCCTTTTGGTATCAATTCAAAGCACTACATTGCTTTTGTTGTTTATTACTCAAAAAAAATGGGAGGCCTTGTCAAATCCTCTTCAATTTTAACATGCCAATCAAGGTTGTTTGTGGCTACATCACTACACTTCATTTGTGCATCAAACCATTTAATAAATTAATGCTTCTTGGGCATAAAGTTCAGGTCATGACCAATTATCAATTCTTGATTTTTGATCTCTTTATGCCTTGCTTCAAATATTAACTAAGTATTTTGAGTATTAATGACTGAGTTTATACCTTTCTATATGACCATTTGGAGCATAAGGATCATTTTCTCCTTGATCCCCAATCTCCTAATACATTACATTCAAAATTTCCTATGTCTTTTGGATTTTAATGTTCAAACTTTCATGATGACATCTAATTTATTTGGACTAAAGATATAAGTTACTACAACACTTGATCCTTGATGTATTGACCCGTAATTAAATATTTTAGACACCAACAATTGGGAATCCACCTTTCCATGGGGCCAAATTTAATGGAATGAATATCAAATTCCCTTTGGTACATGATCTCTGACACCTTTCTCTAAGAATTGAAGTGTTATGAGCATTGGTAATTAGGCTTACACCCTCACATGTACCTATTTTTCATAGAATATGGCAAGAAATATGCCAAAATCCCAATCCCTAACATGTATTGGTATTAAGAGATATTCTCCCCAAAATTCGTGATATAATTAGCATGGTTGAAGCAATAAGATCAATCTTTGACCTTTGATACTCTATGCCAAAGAAACATTGGGTCAGTGAGGAATGTTCTGCTAGCTAGTTTTCCATGTATGAGCTGAAGGTATTTTTGATTCCTAATATTAATCCCCGATTAATAATTTTTTTATTACTCCATGGAATAAGGGCATCAAGAGTCTTTTATTTGAATTATTATTGAGATATGTGATAAGTGGTACACCTGAAACTAGATCCTAAAAAGGATTGTTTGGATTTTGCTAAAACTAGATTCTAAGGTTTTGGCATCAATTGATAGGATATACAGATGATTCCAAAAACTCGATAATGAATATTATTCAAATTTGTATTATGGAATTTAAGTGATATTTTATGGACCTTTAATGCCTCTCTTTAACAAAACCTAATCATGATGAATGTTTAAATTTTGCAACAAATATGCATTGAGATAAAGAAAAATAAGTATGAGTTCAAATGCTATCATCCTCCATCCAAAAAATTATCTCCATACAATGAGATTAGTGACACCAAATTTGGATGTCAATGTTGAAGAATCCTTACAAATGGTACACATAGAAGGATACATGGCTAACTTGATCCAAGGCTTGCTAATTTCAGGATTGGGGTAGTTTCATTCCTAGTACCAATACAATCATCAAAGTCAATGCTAACATGTGTACAAAATTATAATAAAAAATAAAGGAAGATATTTTATCCATTAGGGGAAGTGGTATTAAATATTATCTCTGAGAATATTGAAAGATTATTTTTCCTTTAAACCTTTGTAGAATATGAAAAAGTTGTTGAAGTCTATGATTGAACTCCACAACACCCAAAAATCACTTGCAAGCAATTATCCTATCACAAAAGAAATATCAAAGCAATTGATTTATGCAATGTAATAGAGATAAAAGATTGAATATAGAAGAGCATTGATATGTGTAATGTATTAACCTAAATGGTTTTGAATTGAATATTACAATGAATGAGCAAGCTTTTATAAAAGCATGTAAAAGCAAACCTTAGATGAGGATTTGACTAGATAGTGACAAGTGTTCTAATCTCATGATATGATAGAACTTGTCCTATATTTAATTCAAAATCATAATAAAAAAATTCACTCCTAAGTTTATCTTAAGTGAACTAAAGTAATAAGGGACAAGTAATAATTAATTAATGATTAATTAATTATCAAGTGATCATCCCGATTACTCCAACACCTCCCTTAAGATCAACTTAGGGAGAAGCTATAAAACATAGATGTAGAATGCAGTGATGGATGCATGGATGGGTCTTGGATACAAGTTTTGATTAGGTACCCATTTACAAATAAATGAAATCTATCATATAACTAGAGAAAAGGAGAAAACCACATGGGTGAAAACTCCTCTCCGAAAGAGAGAAAAATGAAATGACTGCACTAGTGAAAGAAGGATAGAAGGAGGACTCAATATGACCCCCTAAGGACTACTTCAGTCACACAAGTACGATTGATGTCCCCCAAATAGGAGAGATAAAATGAGGATATGAATCCCCCCATAAAGAAAGAGCTCCTATGCCAATGGTGTAAACTTGAAGATGGAACATGATCCATTGCCTGCAAACAACGTTTATCCCCTTAGGAAGAAACAAATCCATTGGTTATTGGAGAAGCCAATCCAAGAAAATGGGTGAATCAGGAATCCAAATCTAAATGATGTGTACCTCTAAAAATTTCTCATGTATCCACATGTTAGAAAGTGATGATGTCAATCCAAGATCTTGTGAAGACTGATATAGAACAAGCTACAAAGGTGATGAAGATGGTGGGCCAATAATGTTGATGTGGTTTTCAACAAAGAGGATATGAATTTCCTCAAAGTAATCCTCTAAATCTATAGTTTGAGACTCTACAAACAAGTTAGATGTTATGCTTGCAAAATATGAATCCCAAGTAGCTATGTCTGAAAGATGCATGTCCTACTGCACTAAATCAATAGGGGCCAAAGATGTGGCAATACCAATTTGATCAGGAACAATAGAAGATAATAATTTTATAGTTGGGTAAGTGCACCAAGATGGTTCCTAGAAAGGGGGCTTAAGTGGCCACTTTTTTTTTTAAATCAGGAAATACTGACCTTGGGCATGAAATTGAGGATAGCTACACTCAAAATTTTGAGATGGAACCAAAACAAGGATCGAAGTGCTCCAAGTCTACTTTCTAAACTACTAGTTTATTTTGAAAATGGTTGAGATTAAGGGGTTCAAAAGAGGTTGTACACAAATTGTTGTTGTTATTGTCAGAAAAACATAATGTAGAAACTCTTGTACGACTCTAGCAAAGTGAAATTTTTTGTAGTATTTTTAAAATCGCTATGGTTAGAAGTTAGCTAATAGTATCTAGTTGATGCATGAATTTTCTGATAATTTTAATGAATATTTGATTTTTTACTAATTTTCTAAGTGGGCACTTCCTAAAAAGCAGAATTTTGGCCATGCCCCCCCTACAAATTTCGCAAAGTAATAGATTTTTTTTAATTTTAATTTTTTAAAATTTGTAGAATGGAGTCTAGTTTCTAAACATGTAATTTATTTGAAATTTTGATGAATGGTTAATTTATAACGAAAAACACCAAACACTGCTTTTTGACAAAAATAGACATACAAACAAAAGAAATTATGGATGAAAGGCCTAACATTGTCAAAAAGTGAAAAAAATTACATTGTTGGAAAGCTAAGAGAGAACTTAATATTACCCATGTGTTTGATTTTGTTGATATTGAACCAGATGCAATGCTGACAGTGAGCATGAACTCGATTATGTGAAAAATTGTAGAATTTGCAAAAAACACGTCTATGATCATTGGGAATGGCCTCCAAGCCTTTGGGTTGGTATTCCAAGGAAAATACCAAAGCTAAGGCTCGGGGATTCCCAAAGAAAAATATAACACAAGTGCATTATAATGCGTACTTGTGTTATGTGTTAGTTTTGACATTTTTTGCTTATATGGGGAACATGTATAGCAACACATAAAGTGCCTGTGTTATGTATTCCTTTAGTTAAATGTCACTTTATTGAATGTTTGTTGATATGTTTGTATGTATATGTATGTTGGTGTGTCATCTATGTATGTATGTATGTATGCTTGTGGGAGAGAGGGTGAGAGAGGGTGGGAGTGGGAGAGAGTGTGGGAG
>VDFB02000003.1:368049461-368177136 GCA_007258455.2 Sequoia sempervirens | reverse complement strand
GGGAGAGAGTCGGAGAGCATGGGAGAGGGTGGGTTCAGGTCTCTCTCACTCACTCACTCCCTCTATCTCTCTCCCCTCTACCCTTAACACTCTCTCCCTCTACCTCTCTCCCACTCCCTCCCTACCTCTCTAAACCCTCTCCCTCCTACCCCCTCCCCCTCTCTTAGGTCTCTCTCTCTCTCAGTCACTCCCTCTTTCTCTCTCCCCTCTACCTTTAATTGTAAACCTTAAACTCTTAACCCTTAAACCCTAAACCCTTAAATCCTCTACCCTCTACCCTTGGCCCTTCCCTCCTCTATCTCTCTCCATCTCCCTTCCTCTCTCTCTATCTTAGGTATCTCTCTCTCACTCAATCCCTCTATCTCTTGATCCTCTACCCTTAACCGTCTACCTTATAAATCTTTCAAAAAACCAACTTTATTATAACGCGAGCACGTTATGAAAATGTAGAGACATGGCCATTTAGCAAGAAATAACACCCTCGCATTATAACACGAACATATTTTTTATTGCACTAAAAATGGTAAAAAGCCACAATATACCTGTGGTGTCAGCCCACATTCTTCATATTCTCCTGGTTCTACGCATGCTCTGACAAAAAGTAGCTTTTTGGTGATTGAGTGAAGTGTGCATGCATGATTTTTAGATTCACCACCTTTTTCATGATATTTCCATCACCTTTGCATGAAATAGTAGAGTTTTCATGTTGAAAGGCATATAATATGAATTCAAGTTTGAATTATAGTGATAACTGATATACAATTGAAGTTTGGAGGGGAGCAAGCTTTTGAAAAAGTCAAATTTTTTAGGAGTTTGAGGAAAGAAGGAAAAGCTACATAATTGGGTAGAACTCCTCCATTTGAAACTTTGGTTTTTTAGGTATGTGAAGTCTTTGTACATTTTCTTTCATTCTATTATGGCTTGCTTTCATTTTTGTTGTTTTGCTTATTCCATGTTGATCAAATTGTTTGTTTGTCATGTTACAACCTTAGGTTGTCAATAGAAATTTTAAATTACACAATTCTATACACTTTCCTATTACATTTTTAAACCACATCTCTTTGAGGCATTTTTTTAAATTTAACAATTGACTTTCTGTGTATGCTTCCAAAGCTTTCATTGAGGTATTTTGTCAAATAGCTATACAAACCAGCTGATTTCCTTGTCTATGCTACCAAATTTTCCATACATGTCTCTAAAAAATTGGAATATACTCCTAATGCAGTAGGGGGAGGCCTACAACATACAAACACACAACTCTAATCTACAAACAAATTTTCAATTTACAATTTCATCAGGACCTCTTCTTTCAACAAATTCACATTGTTTAGGTTGTAGCATATCAAAGTCACTCAATCGGGCATAATTCCCCACACAACCTTCTTTCTTAGAAAACCCCCAAATCCAAAAATAGTCTTTACTTAGGTCTCAAAACAAAATATTTTCTAGGTTTTAGGACCTTGCACACTCAAATAGGTTTCCAATACAAAAACCCTCAATTTGCTCATAAAATCTAGAGTTTTCTATATTTCACAACTCCAAGGCCTTCCAAGCCTTACCAAAGCATCAAACAAGTTTTTCAGGGTCTACAAAAACAAAATAAACCTTCACTAGGCCTTTAGCCTCATTAGATCTCAAAAACACCACTTTGGTTCCTCCTTTTCATGCCAAAAACTCACATTCTCAGGGTAAGATAACATCACCAGCCCTATAGACACCTTACCACTATTAAAAGAAACATGAAACTTGAAAAAAACATATTACCGGCCCTTCCTCTAAATCAGAAGTCACCACAATAGGAGGAAAGGCTCCATCTTTAAATAAAAGTAAAACTCATACCCTGCTAGTCTGTACAGGCTGATCATGAAGAATGGATTTTTTCATTCACTGAGAAAAAAAAAGGAGTCTCAAAATAGATTGAAGTACAATTTAATACCTGCCACCAAAGTGATTTATGAATTTCTAATCATGGGAGGCCTGTACTAGGCCGTAGACAAGAAAAAGAAACTGAAAACACAGAAAAAATACTTGAAACTCCACAGTTTAGGTGTTGAGTAGAGCACCAAATACTCAAAAGAAATTCATTGAACCCTTTATTCAGGCTTGTATGATGTTTTTATACATTTTCAAATCAATATTCCCAACTTCCTTCAACACCCATAACCACCCTTGAACCACCAAACCTTCATTAAGCCTAAAAGTACTAGTATTAGCAATGGTTTGCTTAATAAGCTTCATTATTCAAATTTGTTGTTCTACAAACCTAGGACCATCTAGGCACCTTTATTTTACCCATTATAGAGCCTTTAAACATATCCAACAATCACCAATGCTTGTTTAGTACCAAACTACACAAATTATCAAGTTTTCTACACTTTTAAGGGCCCAAATTAGCCCACTTTTACAAACGGGCCACCTTCAAAACTTGTCCAAATCTCCTGAAACCTTGGGGAAAAACTTTATATCTATCAAAACTTCAAATTATAGCATTAGATTATAGAGATTCAATCATTTACCACCCAAACCATAAAACCCTCTCCCTAGGCTTAGAAATCGTATGTTTTATTGAAAGTAGCACTTGCCAAACACTCCAAATCTTGAAAACTATTGAAACAAGCCTAATATACCCTGCTCATGCTCAATCTAACCTAAAATAATTCTTCCCAACTCAGAAACTCAATTTCAGTCACCAAAAGCTCAATTTTGTTAAGGAAAACTCAACATTTCCTCATTTGGTTTGACACCCAATCCAAGATCATCCTCCATTCAAGTTTATCATGGCCTTTTATAATGTTTCCCTTTAAAAAAAAAACCATTTCAACTTCAAAAAATAACATTTGAAAGAGGTGACCGTTGGTCTCCTTCTTTAATAGACTTTTACAACCTTTCACTATTAGTTAATTTGACTTGACTTAGCACTTTTTGCATAGGTAAAATTATTCATCATGTTGAAGAAACAAACTATTAAAAGGAAAAAACTAATAGATGATCAGCTCCAAGCCTTTAGAGATAAAGATAAAAAATGGATGAGGGAATATCGTGAAAAGAAAAATTTGGGAACGATTGATGAAAACAAGCTAGTTGAAGAGGAACCTCAACCGTCAAAAAGAGAAAATAAATTGGCAGCACAAAGGGCACGAATGCAAAAGATTTATGATAGGGGAGATGCAGATACCGTAGTTGGAGACACACCCTCTACCGCAAGTGAATAGGAAGGGACACCTTTAAGCACAAGTGAATATGGAGGGACACCATCTACCACAAGTGAGTATGGTTGGACAACATCCACCACATCTGAAGTTGAGAGTACATCATCACTCGGATTTGATGAGCAAGGCATGCCATCATCCCCACGTGAACCTCAAGGTATGTATTCTATTCCACCCTTGGTTGAAGGTACACAAGCTAGCCCACCTCAATTAAATAGTGATGAAATTGCTAATGTTGATATGTATGTATCTAAGAGTACACCACCTAGAATTTTGCATAGAAAGCCAAAGTTTTTGATTAATATTGATGAGAATATTTTGCAGCACATGGAAGGTAAGATTCCAGAATGCACTTGTAGAAGATATGCTGATAAGATTTGGAAAATGTTCTTTGAAAGGATAAATGAGACCGGAAGATGTCAACTATTTGTTCAAATGATGTAGGGTTTAAAGTACAAAAACATCATGAAGACTCTTGGGTTAAGAACATCGAATGCATAAAGTGAAAACACTATTGTAAAGAATCTAATGGATGCTTATGAGAGTGTGGGTAAGACCTCACACTCAAAGGATAGTAATGTCACTCGACATGTCATTACATTGACTTTGGTAGGCTATCAAACAAAGAGATCTCATCTCATTAAAAAACAAGTGAACAAATAGGAATTAGTAGAAAAACTTTATCAAAAGCCATTCAAAGGTGGGGAAAAATTAAGGGCACTGATTCAAATGAATTATGGGCATTCTCGGGAAGACTACCACATAAAGATAAAAAAGTTATTGAAGCATTAAGAACACTAATTGAAGATTATTGGAAGAATAATACAAGGCCATCTCCAAATAAAAGGGATGTCGTAAGAAGGAGAATCAGTAGTTGGAACCATGAGCCATATCCAAAGCATTTTTTGGATACGACTCAAACCCAATTTTTTCATAAATTTCAAAATGCTTATCGTCAAATTAGTATTTCTCAAATATTTTTTGAAATTATTAAACCTTTTTATGTCAAGATAAATCACACATGCACTATTTGTTGTTGTAGACTACATATTGAATTTGCTAACCATTATGATGTTTATCGTTCTATATGTTTAGATTTGCATAATAACGATGTTTTTGTTGGATTGTGGCATAGAAGCCCCACCAAAATCTTCAAGAGAGTTCTTATAATTTTTTTATGTCAAATAGAGGATGGCCAAATAATCTATAGGACAACATGCTTGGATGGTTCATGCGAGTTGGTGGCTTGCAATGAATGCCACTATCTCAACATATGGAAAGCACATATGAGGTGGGACATAAACTAGTAGATTTTGGGAAGTATAAAATAGTGGCATATGCTACAAAAAAGATGGGTCTCAAGCAAAAGGTGTGATTTGGTTATTGAGAAGATTCCAATGTATCAGTTTATGTCCATGTTTCATGAGAATCTAGTGTATGAGTATGCAAGGCATACCCATAGAGCCCGATGCTAGCACACAATTCAAGCTATGCAAGGACACCTTCCAGTTCGAAGCATAGTATCAGTGGTTGAATTTGCAGAGAACTACACTCTATAGCCATAGTGTGAGGTGTAGTCACAATATTACAACTCCACACAGGTTTCAATATTTATGCACATAGTATTCATTCATACAGTTGATAGTACAAAGGACCAAAGGAAGGTATTGAGGGAGTATCACTTTTATATTAGTGATGATCATACACATTCTCCAGAGTTCGTGCAAGGTTGCTTCTAGATGTTCTATAGTGATTTTGCTTAGAGGGGCATAGCATACAGTCGGCATATAATATGGTCGGATAACTATGCAACATAGTTCAAGAATGCACAAATGTTCTACTGGTTGTGCAGGATGCATCTCACTATAGGTGTTTAGCATATGT
This sequence comes from Sequoia sempervirens, assembly GCA_007258455.2. Lineage (NCBI taxonomy): Eukaryota > Viridiplantae > Streptophyta > Pinopsida > Cupressales > Cupressaceae > Sequoia > Sequoia sempervirens. The sequence goes on along the minus strand of VDFB02000003.1, from coordinate 368,172,043 downwards.
GGAACTTTTGTGAGGTCGAGCATGGAAAGGGGGAGCATGATGGTGCAGGAGCATGCATGAAAAGAGCATTAGCACGAGAAGAGTTAAAGTATAAAGATAGTGAAAAGTTGATAGATGCAAGTTCAATCGTCGAGTGGTGTAATGCTTCGATGGGTCCAGGTAATGAAGGTACATCTTTGTGTATGTGCAGGATCATCATGGAAAAAAAGGCCCTTAAGTGGCAAAAAATTCATAAAAATTAGAGTTAGGCAACTTAACATAAAAATTTGAATAAGTTATCTATATTATTTCTAAAATATGTAAGAATAGAATTTGTAGCAAATTGAATGTAGTTTCTAAAATACTAGGTTTGTTTAAAAAGAAAAAAAATCTATTTGGTGAAAATTTGAAATTTCAATGCAACTACTTAAAATTTCAGGAAAAATAAGAAGTAGGTGTCTATCTAACCACCCTAACACAACAAAATAATAATATTTTTTATAATATTTTAGATATAATTAGAGGACTCGTGTCCCGATGTGATGCATATTTTTTGTAATTTTTTCCAAGTAAATAATTAATTATGAAATTTTTATTACAACTTTTAGAAAATATAAAAATTGCATGTCCGATCACCTTAACTTGGTCAAAACTTCATGAAATTCAAATTTTCTTTTTAATCCTATAGCATGTGAAGCATAGAATGTGACACATGTTTTGAATTCAAAAAATGTGACACCATTTGAAAGCTATAGATGTTTTCAATCAGCCTATCAATCAACACTTTGGTCATAATTTGAATAGAAAATGAATAATAATTACTTATTAAATTCAAAGTAAAGCATAATTTATATTGGTGGAAAGCTAAGAATCTCCTTTAAAAACCCTTTTCGTTTCATCAATTTTGGGTAAAAAAAAGTCTTCACCACATACCCATCATATTGCCACTTTTGGGTCCATCATGATCCTGCACATATCCCTTTAGTTCATAGATTTTTTTGGTTGATGGATGATACTAACATTGCACAATATGAGGATTGTTGCACACTAACAAGGATTGAGTGAGCTACACTCTTTCCTTAGCTCAAATGCAGGTTCATAGAGTATCGATACACGTAAGATGGCATGCTTTTGTTCTTCATGTATAATGCAAGCCTGAAATGATTGTGAGTCAGGGGAGTGGGTTGACAAATGGTTGACAAGTTATCTTAGCCCACTTCACACATATCACCCTTCGACGACATTGGAACTAACACAGATGGAATCATTGGTCGACTTTGACCACATATCAGATCTAGTTCAACTAGGTAATATATCTACTTGCTTAGTTTTTGAAATTCCATATTGTTATCTTACTTTGTACTATATTAGTAATGTTGACTAATTTCAAGTGATTTTCTACACATATCAATGCAGGGCATGTTTATGTAGTTATTGTAGATGAAGAAAATGAAGAGGGAACAAGCTATTACTTGTGTCGTTGTGTTGAGGCCAAAAAGAAATTGGAAGCCCTAGTTATAGATGGAGAAAACATAGAATACCCTATAGGCTCATTTGTTGTTACCGGAACGTGGCTTAGAAGGTATCCACATAAGAATGTTAAACATTGGTTGTTTGAGGACTTTGAAATGCATCATAAAATTCTTCATTACTAGAACCTTGTTGTGGCATCTAATGTTTGTTTGAGCAAATATGGGGGTAGACCTTTGAACAAGACCTTGTGGAAGGTCCATGAGTCTGACCATGAGGCAATACTTGACACAATAAAGAGTAGAGCATATCCGGATGGTTCATTGGATTAATTTGTAAGTATATGCACAATGGTTCTTATTAATTTATACTTGAATCCACATTAATTTGTTTGATGCCAATGCTATCATGTCTTATTTTACTTTGTGTATCTATAAGTAACTCGGTAAACATTGAATGGTGTCCCCTTGTAGAAAATGTAGATTTATGACCCATCCAAGAGAATCTCGGGCATAAAAGTAATGCAACATCCCTATTTTTCCCGATCTTCACAAATCTCAATTATGATTTTCAACCATTACAAAAGTGTGTGCGAAGCTTGGTGAGGGAATTTCAAGTCATTAATTTGAAGTTAACCTTATCATGAGCACCTATGATGTAGACATTATAGGAGCGTCTGTAATTTCAAGATATTCTAGATTCATGAGAGGTGTTGTGTGCAATAGGTATCTTGGAACTCGCAGTGAAGATGTATGAGTAGGAGTGACTGCCATGCCTATCTATAAGTGCCTTCCATCTATTTTCATTTCATTTCCATTTTGGACATGAGTTGTTTCTTTTTATTCTTTTACTTTGCGTATCTATAACTAAACTAATAAAAATTGATTGGTCTCTCCTTGCAAAAAAAATTGATTTTGGAGCCATTGAAGAGAATATCAGCCAAAAGAGTAATGCAACATCATTATTTTGATGATCTTGACAAATCTCAATTTTCATTTCAAGCCATTATAAAAGAGTGTGTGAAGCTTTATGAGGGAATCTCAAGTTTCTCATTTGAAGTTAACCTCTAAATGAGAACCTATGATGTAGACATTATAAGAGAATCTTGAATGTATGGGTGACATTGTAAAATATTTGTGAGAAAAAAGTACCTAAAACATTGTAATGAGATTTACTTGTAATGACATTTACTGAAATAATGAAATTTGGTGTAGGGGCACAAGGTTATTGAGAAAATTTTGTTCACAGAAATCTTTTAAGTTAGTTTTGTGTTTTGAGTTTTGTAAATTGAATAAGGTCATAACACATTCACAATTGATTTATAATGTAATAAGTCATGTTAGTTACAACAAGAACAGTTAGGAATGATTGGAAATGTTGGTTCCTTTTATGCTATAACTAGGTTTGTCTCCTAATCTACCTATGGAATTTCCAATTCCAATCAAGGGTAGCTCAGAGGACCTTATTTTGTTGGTTCCTTTTTATGCTGTAACCAAGTTTGTCTCCTAATCTACCTATGGAATTTCCAATTCCAATCAAGGGTAGCTCAGAGGACCTGGACCAACTGACGAGGACTTTAAAAAGCCTCCTACAGTTCAGGCTCTACAAGACCTGGGAGGGTGATCCCTTTAGCAATATCAACAAATTGAAACACATACATAACAGAATATTGCTCAACAGATAATCTCATTTAATATCTCAACATAATAGGATAATATTGAATAGAATTGGCTTTTCATTAGTAATATCAACTACTTGGAGCATGAGATAACAACACTATAACACATAGATTTAAAATGGTTTTGAATTTTGAAGATTGGGGACCAAGCTAAAAACAACAGAAGTATAATACTTGACCAATGCCAAAAAATGGGCTATGGAGTCATATAACCAACATTCATCCTACAGTGTTGAAAATGTTATGAAGATCCCTACAAATGTTATCACATTATGACAACTAGATTACTGGAGTTTTATTTGATAACTCTTCTTATAAATCCACCTGAAACATAGTATTCATGTCACATATGCTGAAGCAATTACACTATCCTATTAACAAATGGCAATAATAGATGCACCTTGTGCTTCATTAAAGCAATTACATTATTCTCAGAATAGAAGGCAACAACATATATCACTCTAATGCAACAAATGTTCATGAAAAGACTCAGATAATCTTATTATTGAATCAAAAAGAGTAATACATCTCAGAAATAGAGACAATTATCAGCTAAATATAAACATGAGAACACAATTCATAACAGACACTTTCAGATTTAATGACTCAATTACATTACCCCTGGCTATATAGTTCTACCCAGAGCTTCTGTCTGATTTACAGAGCTTTTAGAAATTGGAAACCCGACCTTTTTTTTATAATGAGAGAAGAAAAGAATAAAAGAGAAACATATATAGCCCTAAGATCAGTCTGATCCTTAGATGCAATCCAAAAACTCAATCCACCATTGATCAACAAGCTACTCAAAACCTCTCTCATCTCTCTGTTACTGAATTTGACTCTTCATTTGCCTTTGCTAGATTAGTTGTCCTACAACAGAAAATTCGCCCATGTGATGGAATTCACTGTTTATCCACAGCTGGAAAATACCTCTACTCCCATGAAAAATTATGTTTCAGCTCTTTTCATTGTTTAATGCAGATTATACTTTTATTTTATATATTAAAGTCTCATAACTTTAATATTCCTACTCACATTTATCTCCTGACAAATAATATTTGGCCCTAAAGTGAATATTAAATTCACTTTTCCTTGCATATTCCCACATGCACCTTTCACATAAAAATATTTTCCTTAAATATTTCATCTGAAATATTTATTAAGACAAAACACTTTACCCATATTTGAAAATATTTTTCCAGGGTAGATAGACTATTTACCCTCTATTTCATCTATCCGGACAATATTTTAGCCTTTCCATATTATATTTAAAACATGTTTTAAAATATAAAACATCATCGGGCATTTTTAAATTTTCACGGGACCCCACATGATATTCAAATATTTTCCTTTCTTTTAACAAATTTCTTTGAGCTACTTTAATATATTTTCACCCGTGCGTTCGAAGAGAAACCACTCCAAGCCCACACTGCCATGCGTCATAATCCCACTATCTCACAAGAAATAATCCCCCTACATTTTCAACCCGCGAGCTAGCAGTGAATGTTGGAGATTTACCCACTTCTTTTTTGGGATTCACCTTTCATTTAAAATGCCTTTTATCATCCTTTTGGAAAAATTTCGAGCAACATTTTAATCCTTTAAAATTTTTTATTTTAATGAAATCATTTTGAAAATAAAATGCTCCTGTGTGCACTAAAGACCTTACCCGAGCCCACCACGAGCCACGTGGCAGAAGCCTGCAATCCCACCAAGATGCAAATTGGGATCACGATATGACAAGGTGTGGTTCAGATTTTGCTGCATTTGACCTTCATTTACTACCGTTGATTCTTTTCATCCTCTGTTTGTGCCCTAATTTCTTTTGTTTTTGATGCTTGAGCTCTGCAATTTTTTACTTATGGCAGCCACATCCATAACAATACCCTCCTTCATTCTCTATATTTTGGCATGGGATCTCCAGCTACTTGCTTTGATGGATGCCCATTTTCTGACTCAAACCATGTGCATATCAGCCACTATGGTGTCCTTCTCCATTGAGCATATATGATGGCATTTTCTGCAATCATATTTAAAAGGAATTCTCCATTATTTGTGTGCTTTCCACAATCCAGAGGCTCTCATCCAGCCCAACGCACTCTTAACAATCACATTTGTTTGAGAATTTTTAAAGATTTCAATCAAATCCATCTTCTGGTGCATACTGCTTCATGGTATTTCTTGAAGATCACATTTAATGGAGGCTTTTGTAAACAGTCCATACGCCTTGTCCATACTACCATTTTTCTTGAAATTTTTTGTGGCTTTTCAATAATCATTATGTGAGTGCCTGCAGCCATGGCATTTTTAGCAGATCCATTTGTTTCATTCTCCATAAACTCATAACACCCTCCATGGCACATGTCAGCTGCTCTCATTTGCACTTGTTTGCAGTCAACAAGGCTTTGAACAAATTCATTTTATGGGTAACCAGCGTGGAATTCCCTTTCAGCCCATGTGACATTCATTTTATGTTGTATACCTTGGGCATGGTGGCATTTTCTTGAGTATATATGATTCCTTTAATAAATCCATTGTGACAGATCCTGCACATGGCATTATATGAGATCACATTTATTTAGGTGGAGGTTGCACACCCCTCACACTGGGTAATGATAGATGTAAATTCCCTGCTCTGTTCTATGGCCTCTACCATGACATCCACTACTCCAATTGCAGATGCTTGAAGTCCCTAATGAATTTCACACATTCATTTATATATTTCATGCAGCCATGGTATTCCAATATAGGTGTTGATGCCTCCAAAGTCATCCTCAATAGAATCAAGGCGTCCTCCATGTATCTTCTCCATCGATCTCCATTTGTTTCTGCTCTCACAACAATACTATTTGCGGCTTACACTACAATCACGACTTCCCACGGGATCACATTTGGAGGAATGCCCATACTCTGTTGCAATTTTTTGCATTTTCTTAGTAGCCTCTGAAGCATTTCAACAAATACATTTGGTACATATGGTGTGTTGGTGCCCTCTTTATCACAATTAGCTAAAGTAAAAATAAATTTACCAAGGCATGCCTTCAAGGCAACCCGCAAGCGCTCAAAGAAACATAAACCATCAAATTCTAAGAAATCGGGATTAGATGCAATCTCCTCAACGACACCATGGCTATCAACTATAAGCCTAAATTTCTAGAATACAAAGGTCTATGAAAACGTATGCAGCCAATATGAAATGGATCAAAGAGCCATAGACCTCCAAGCTTGAGTGATAGCCTTTTACATTTGCATTTAAGAAGCATCAACAATTTATGTTTTGAAAGATCAAGAATAAAATCTCCTCTTTCCAAAAAGTTAAAACCATGGATCTCCAAACTCATCCACTTATCCATTTATGTAGCCATTGGAAGTTTATTTTGCTTTTGAGAAAAATTGTCTGCTTGCAATTCTGCTTTACTAAGCATGCATACTTACATGTGCTGAATTTTCTTTCACCTTAAAAGTGTTCCATACCAGTTCCAAGCTCACACCATCTAGAATTCTGATCATATTAGTATGCTAAAAATTTCCCTTTTCAATATCATATAAAATTTCCATTTACCCAACAATAATGAATAGTGCAATGATTCTACTCCATGGTAACTCAAATTGTTGCTTCAAACTATTCATAAACCTCTTCATTTTGCATAGATGCTTGATCACGCATTGTCAAGTCACAAGCTAGACAGTGAGTCTATCGGGAAAAATAAAAAATATTTTCTCTAGGAACATGTTATTTAAAAGATAATAACATGAACCCTCAATCTCTGACAATGTCTCTCTACCAAAACTGAAAAACCACTTCAACCATGTGAAGCAGGTTGGGTCCCCATGTGGGTCCAGCTTAAGAAAAATTCATTTTCAAACCACTTTCATTCTCCAATTTAGCTGATATTGTCATTTGAATGCATCAGGAGTGAAAATAAAAACTAGGTTTTCATTAAAACAACTTTCAGGCACATTTGAAAAACGGAAAAAAACAGGCCAGGTGAGCCCTAGAATTCACCTGGGAAACTAGTCGAATGACCTCCTGGAACAACAAAAACTGGCAACCATGTAGAAAGAAGACCTAAGAATGTCATGCAAAAGACAGATCAGAGAAATCAATCATGAGGCAAAAGTTATTAACTAGAAAAATTTCCCTCTCAGACTTTCCTGCAAATGTAGTTGTTCAGAACTAGTTAAAACTCAAGAGATCACCTTGTTACAAAAATATCAAATCAACTCTTGAGAGGCTGCCACTGGACACAATAGATCACATTGGTGTAGAGAACACATGTGTAGAAGGGATTCGATTGACACATCACCCATCAAAATTTACTAACGCCTAAATTTGGCCTCCCAGAAAGGTTTTAGTGCAAAATTGAAGAAATTACATTTGGTTTCGATCTGCTAAAAATAGCAAATCAACTCGTGAGGCCCTAAAAAATGACAAGTGAGTTCATTTAAGCATGGATAATACAGAACAATATGCATTTTGACATGACGATCTTCTAGTTGCAAAATGCATGCTCAAATGGGAGGCAACTTTGTAGAACTAAACATTTGCAAACTGAACAGTGATAAAACCCTCCAGCTTCACTTTTCAAAACCTTGACAAAACTCATCGTGGGAAGCTAAAAATTGACATGCATTCTCTCATAGGACACATGAGTGTGTTTGCAAAGGGATTTTTCTTGGAAATCAACGAGCATCAAATTATGATGACCTCTCAAAGTAGGTCATTCAGGCAGGTTCATCAACAACACCTCTAAAAGTCCAGAGGTAAAATTTTTGATATGGGCACCTCAAATTTTCAAAATTTGAGAGTGCCAACAGTGGCTCTGACTAGGGATGTATGCCCCCTTTGGGCATAGAAAGATTTTAGATCTCTAGGGAAGTAGACTAAAAGCTAAGTGATTAGGTGTCCTCAAACTGCTCCTTTATTCAACCTTTATTTTTCAACTTCATCTAGTGACCCCATGCCACCAAATGAAAAATGGGAGCCAACATTTACCTCTGTCAAACACAATTCTGCAAAAAGAGCCGATCTCCCTCAATTTGTGCTTGCCACTGTCAAACCATAACAACATGGGTAACTGCACCTTTGCAAACACAAGTACCAAGCTGCCTTTGTGCAAGTAAACACCTGCTCCATGTTTAGCTTTGTCATCAAGTGGCAACCAAATCAAATAGGCCACATCACTACCACTCTCTTCGTTTTCTACTTTTGTATCAAGTGGCAACATGAGAGGATAGTGATCAAGACTACATTCACTAACCCTCTCATAATGATCATGCTTAGAGGAGATATCATAGCTAAAAAATAACATGCAATCCTCTTGTGCGTTGAGCAAAGATTGCTTATACATTTGTATCTCCTCCAACTAAAATATATCACTAGTCAACTTGTCCTCACCCCAACAACAACACAACCCTAACACATTGCCATGTGTTTCAAGATTTTGAAAATCAGGCTTATCAGTACCCACAATACCTTCACCTCCATTCAAATCATGGCATTCAGAAGAAATGTCAGCATCCTAAACAATGTTCTCCACCTTATGTTCATAGACAAGATCATCAACATTCAATATGTTACCACAAAGGGAAACTCTAAGTACAAGTTCATGTGAATCAGAACTTTCATTTGCAACGAATTCATCATAGTGAGTGTTAAAGACACATTCACTAATGCAAGGTGTATCAAAATCAACATCAACTCTTGCTGCTTCAACATGAAAATCTGAAACATAATGATCATGAGAGGAAATATGAATTGTAGATCCAAAAAAAAGGTCCTCATATGCATCTATATGATAGACACAATCACATTCTTCATCATGAAAATTGTCACTAGTACCAATGTTTGTCTCTACATTTTCATTTTCATGTACAACTATATAAATGCTTTCCTCATGCAAATATTCAGTAATGGCTTCAAAGGCAACAAAAGGAATAGAAGAAGGTAAAACATCAAGCAAAACAGGGATTCCTTGTTCATCATTATCAACTGCTTATACCGATTCATTCAATACATCTCCTGCATGCATATACTTCTCTTTGTTCACACTGTTGTAACAATCAGTAGGGTTGCATTCTTCACTAGCAAAGTGAAAATCATCATTTGTTTCTTCATGGAAAATTCTCACACATGACTTTTCTAACTGACAATCCTTGCATACTCTGTCCTTTGCACCTGATACACTGATGTTCTCAATAGCATTCTTCAAATTTGTAGGCACCCTTATCTCATCATGAAAGCTCTCATCTACGCTACATACACTCAAAAGATTGGTACTGCTGATTACACAAGTCTTCTTCAAACAAGATGTTCAATTCATATCCATCATCTTCTTGTTCTTGTGAGCCTTCAAAAAAATTGTCATCATCTTCATTAGAATACTTTTCATTCAAGAGGATCAATTCCACTTCCTGCTTTTGAAATGAATCAGAATTACTAGGGCTGCAAAAATATTTGAAATCCTCTTGATCACCCAGACAAAAATTCTTTTCATCTGGTTGCAAACTCCCATCTTCAACACCATTGTTCTCATCAGGAAAACTTAAAACATCAAAATCATCATAATCTTCAGTTGTGTATTCAGATTCCATAGAGGAGAAAACACTCTCAATACCATTTGCATCATTGCATCCTTCATTTGCTATAAAAAATCTGCTTTCTATTTCTGTATTTTCAAAGCAAACGGAAGACACTTCGCTTGTTTCATTTATCTATTCATGACCATCATGGCTGCAATATTTTTCTGGAAATATTTCTTCTATAGGTTGTTCAAAAACAACATCCTTATCACTACATAGTGCACTATCATTCTTGTCTTCTACTATACCATTTGCATCCATTGGACTAAATCTTGAAAAAGTATCATCACATAATTGAGTTAAGAGATGACTTCCACATTTATCTATCATTTCCTCAATTATTGAAAGCCATTGATATAAACATCCAAGGCTAGGGGGCCTCAAGTGAATTGGCATGGTACTCAGACCTGGCTTATAATTTTCACAGAACAAATCAATGCAAAATGATTCATCAAGTCTTTCTAATTCTGGTATAGCAAGCAAAAATTTCATAAATCTATCATGAAAATCATAGATAGATTCATCCTCCAATATTTCTATATCACATAGTGCATCAATACATGATTCAAACTCAAACTTGTTTGTAATTTCCTCTTCAAATTCTTCTTGAGTACGTAGACTTCTATCTTCAGGAAAGCATTCATCATTCACTACTGACTCATCTTTAAAAGTATCAAGGAAACATGTTTTGAGCTCATTCCATGAATATATGGAATGCATCGGTAAGCAAGTAAACCAACCTTCAGCCATACCTTCTAAAGTTCTTACAAAAAAATTCATGATAACATTTTCTTCTTCAATTTGAAAATCTTCCATCAAATCAATGAAATCATGCACATGTCTTGATGCCGATTCTTCAAAATCATCTCTAAACTTAGGCAAATGTTCATTAATTCCTCTTGGGACAAAATGTGGGTAACCTTGGATTTTACTAAAATCTAAAGGGTTGTATCTTTCATTTTCAAACACCTTCCTATGAGGACAAGGTTGTGTCCTAGGCATGATACTATAGCTTGTAGAGGGAGAATTAAAACAACCATACATTTTGCAAATGAAAATTATTCCCTCTACAACTACTCAATTACAATATTCAACCTCCCTTGATTGTAGTGCTTAATTTCACTAAATAAGGGAACCAAAGTTTCTCTCTAAGATGTTCAAATATACAAACAATACCTGGAAACATTGCAACTGCTACAAATTTGTCTAGAAATATTATAGATCTGGAACTATAATCACCTCTTCATCAGGTTCTTTTTAACAGAGTCGCCACCTCTTTTCTTAGAGGACTAAACTTCAAACAACAGGAAGTTCTTTCACATGTAAATTTCTTTCTAAGTTCCTTTCACCAGCAGAGCACCATAGATCTTGAAATTAATTAGGTTCACTACAACAATTATCTTTCTCCAGGCTTAAGATCCTTCAAGATTTGAACTAAATTCAAAATGGCAAACAATATTATGACTATATGCAAATGATATGACTCTATTTCTGGATTCTTCAGTGAGAATTTTCTCAAATTCTCCCCAGTAGAGTCGCCATTTTGTTGGTTCCTTTTTATGCTTTAATTAGGTTTGTCTCCTAATCTACCTATGGAATTTCCAATTCCAATCAAGGGCAGCTCGGAGGACCTTATTTTGTTGGTTCCTTTTTATGTTGTAACTAGGTTTTTCTCCTAATCTACCTATGGAATTTCCAATTCCAATCAAGGGCAGCTCAGAGGACCTAGACCAACTAACGAGGACTTTAAAAAGCCTCCTACACTTCAGGCTCTCCAAGACCTGGGAGGGTGATCCCTTTAGCAATATCAACAAATTGAAACACATACATAACAAAATATTGCTCAACAAATAACTCATTTAATAGCTCAACATAATAGGATAATACTGAATAGAATTGGCTTTTCATTAGTAATATGAACTACTTGGAGCATGAGATAACCACAACACTATAACATAGAGATTTAAAATGGTTTTGAATTTTGAAGATTGGGGACCAAGCTGAAAACAATAGAAGTATAATACTTGACCAATGCCAGAAAATGGGCTATCGAGTCATATAACCAACATTCATCCTATAGTGTTGAAAATGTTATGAAGATCCCTACAAATGTTATCACACTATGACAACCAAATTACTGAAGTTTGATCTGATAACTCTTCTTATAAATCCACCTGAAACATAGTATTATTGTCACATATGCTGAAGCAATTACACTATCCTATTAACAAAAGTTAATAATAAATGCACCTTGTGCTTCATTAAAGCAATTACATTATTCTTAGAATAGAAGGAAACAACATATATCACTCTAATGCAGCAAATGTGCATGAAAAGACTTAGATAATCTTATTATTGAATTAAAAAGAGTAATACATCTCAGAAATGGAGACAATTATCAGCTAAATATAAACATGAGAACACAATTCATAATAGACACTTTCAGATTTCATGACTCAATTACATTTCCCCCAGCTATACAATTCTACCCAGAGCTTTTGCCTGACTTGCAGAGCTTTTAGAAATTGGAAACACGACCTTTTTTTTACAATGAGAGAAGAAAAGAATAAAAGAGAAACATAAGTAGCCCTAAGATCAGTCTGATCCATATATGCCATCTGGAAACTCAATCCACCATTGATCAACAAGCTGCTCAAAACCTCTCTCATCTCTCTACAACTGAATTTGACTCTTCATTTGCCTTTGCTATTAGTTGTCCTACAACAGAAAATTCACCCATGTGATGGAATTCACCGTTTATCCACAGCTGGAAAATACCTCTACTCCTATGAAAAATTATGTGTTAGCTCTTTTCATTGTTTGCTACAGATTATACTTTCATTTTATATATTAAAGTCTCATAAATTTAATATTCCTACTCACATTTATCTCCTGACAAATAATATTTGGCCCTAAAGTGAATATTAAATTCACTTTTCCTTGCATATTCCCACGTGCACCTTTCAAATAAAAATATTTGCCTTAAATATTTCATTGGAAATATTTATAAAGAAAAAACACTTTACCCATATTTGAAAATATTTTGTTAGGGCAGATAGACTATTTACCCTCTGTTTCATCTATCCAGACAATATTTAGCCTTTCCATATTATATTTAAAACAACATGTGGGTATGTGCAGGATCACGGTGGGCCAAAAAGTGGCAATATGATGGGTATTTGTAGGGTATGTGGTTGACGACTTTTTTTACCCAAAATTGATGAAATGAAAAGGGTTTTTAAATGATATTCTTATCTTTCCACCAATAGAAATTATTCTTTACTTTGAATTTAATAAATAATTATTATTCATTTTCCATTTGAATTACGAGTAAAGTCTTGATTGATAGGCTGATTGAAAAACATCTATAACTTTCAAATGGTATCACTTTTTTTGAATTAAAAACATGCACCACATTCTATGCTTCGTATACTATTGGATTAAAAAAAGAAAAATCGAATTTCATGAAGTTTTGACCAAGTTAAGGTCGTTAGACTAACAAGTTTTTAATTTTTTTCAAATTTTTAATAAAAAATTCATAATTATTTATCTACTTGGAAAAAAATTATAAAAAAATATGCATCACATCGGGACATGAGTCCTCTACATATATCTAAAATATTATAAAATAATATTATCATTTTATTGTGGTTAGGGTGGTTAGACAGACACCTATTTCTTATTTTTCCCTAAAATTTAAGTACCAGCATTGAAATTTTAAATTTTCACCAAATAGATTTTTTTTTTAAAATAAACCTAGTATTTTAGAAACTACATTCAATTTGCTACAAATTCTATTCTTACATATTTTTGAAATAATATAGATAACTTACTCAAATTTTTATGTCAAGTTTCCTAACTCTGATTTTTCTTAATTTTTTGCCACTTAAGGGCCTGTTTTTTCCATGATGATCCTGCACATACCCATGTTTTAAAATATAAAACATCACCGGGCATTTTTAAATTTTCATAGGACCCCACATGATATTCAAATATTTTCCTTTCTTTTAACAAATTTCTTTGGGCCACTTTAATATATTTTCACCCATGCGTTCGAAGAGAAACCACTCCAGGCCCACATTGCCACGCGTCATAATCCCGCTATCTCGCAAGAAATAATCTCCCTGCATTTTCAACCCACGAGCTAGCGGGGAAAGGTGGAGATTTACCCACTTCTTTTTTGGGATTCACCTTTAATTTAAAATGCCTTTTATTAGCCTTTTGGAAAAAATTCGAGCAACATTTTAATCCTTTAAATTTTTTTATTTTAATGAAATCTTTTTGAAAATAAAATGTTGTTGTGTACACTGAAGACCTTACCCGAGCCCACCACGAGCCACGTGGCAGAAGCCTGTAATCCCGCCAAGATGCAAATTGGGATCACAATATGACAAGGTGTGGTTCAGATTTTCCTGCATTTGACCTTCATTTCCTACCATTGACTCTTTTCATCCTCTATTTGTGCCCTAATTTATTTTGTTTTCGATGCTCGAGCTCTGCAATTTATTACTCATGGCGGTCACATCCATAACAATACCCTCCTTCATTCTCTATATTTTGGCATGGGATCTCTAGCTACCTGCTTTGATGGATGCCCATTTTCTGACTCAAACTGTGCGCATATCAGCCACTATGGCATCCTTCTTTCGAGCATATATGATGGCATTTTCTGCAATCATATTTAAAAGGAATTCTCCATTATTTGTGTGCTTTCCATAGTCCAGAGGCCCTCATCCAGCCCAACACACTCTTAACAATCACATTTGTTTGAGAAATTTTAAAGCTTTCAATCAAATCCATCTTCTGGTGCGTACTGCTTCATGTTATTTCCTAAAGACCACATTTAATGGAGGCTTTTGTAAACAAGCCATACGCCTTGTCCATATTGCCATTTTTCTTAAAAGTTTTGGTGGATTTTCAATAATCATTAGGTGATTGCCTGCAGCCATGGCATTTTTAGCAGATCCATATGTTTCGTTCTCCATAAAATCATAATGCCCTCCATGGCGCATGTTGGCCGCTTCCATTTGCACTTGTTTGCAATCAACAAGGCTTTGAAAAAATTCATTTTATGGGTAACCAGCATAGAATTCCCTTTCAGCCCCTGTGACATTCATTTTATGTTGTATACCTTGGGCACGGTGGCATTTTCTTGAGTATATCTGACACCTTTAATAAATCCATTGTGACATATCCCGCACGTGGCATTATATGAGATCACATTTATTTAGGCAAAGGTTGCACACCCCTCACACTGGGTAATGATAGATGTAAATTCCCTGCTACGTTCGATGGCCTCTACCATGACAGCCACTGCTCTAATTGCAGATGCTTAAAGTTACTAAATAATTTTCAAATCTATGTTGTGTGCATGCCTTGAAGTCCCTGATGAATTTCACACATTCATTTATATATTTCTTGTAGCCATGGTATTCCAATATAGGCGTTGATGCCTCCAAAGTCATCCTCAATAGAATCAAGGCGTCCTCCATGTATCTACTCCATTGATCTCCATTTGTTTCTGCTCTCACAACAATACTATTTGGGGCTTACACTACAATCACGGCTTCCCACGGGATCACATTTGGAGGAATGCCCATACTCTGTTGCAATTTTTTGCATTTTCTTAGTAGCCTCTGAAGCATTTCAACAAATACATTTGGTACATATAGTGTGTTGGTGCCCTCTTTATCACAGTTAGCTGAAGTAAAAATAAATTTACCAAGGCATGCCTTCAAGGAAACCCGCAAGCCCTCAAAGAAACATAGACCATCAAATTCTAAGAAATCAGGATCAGATGCAATCTCCTCAACAACACAATGGCTATCAACTATAAGCCTAAATTTCTAGAATAGAAATGTCTATGAAAATGTATGCAGCCAATATGAAATGGATCAAAGAGCCATAGACCTCCAAGCTTGAGTGATAGCCTTTACATTTGCATTTAAGAAGCATCAGCAATTTATGTTTTGAAAGATCAAGAATAAAATCTCCTCTTTCCAAAAAGTGAAAACCATGGATCTCCAAACTCATCCACTGATCCATTTATGTAGCCATTGGAAGTATATTTTTCTTTTGAGAAAAATTGTATGCTTGCAATTCTACTTTACTAAGCATGCATACTTACATGTGCTAAATTTTCTTCCACCTTAAAAGTGTTCCATACCAGTTCCAAGCTCACACCATCAAGAATTCTGACTATATTAGTATGCTAAAAATTTCCCTTTTCAATATGATATAAAAGTTCCAATTACCCAAAAAGAATGAATAGTGCAACGATTCTACTCCATGGTAACTCAAATTGTTGCTTCAAACTATTCAGAAACCTCTTCATTTTGCATAGATGCTTGATCACACATTGTCAAGTCACAAGCTAGACAGTGAGTCTATCGGGAAAAATAACAATCTTTTCTCTAGGAACATGTTATTTAAAAGATAATAACATGAACCCTCAATCTCTGACAATGTCTCTTTACCAAAACTGAAAAACCACTTCAACCATGTGAAGCAGGTTGGGTCCCCATGTGGGCCCAGCTTAAGAAAAATTCATTTTCAAACCACTTTCATTCTCCAATTTAGCTGGTAGTGACATTTGAATTCATTAGGAGTCAAAATACAAACTGGGTTTTCATTAAAACAAATTTCAAGCACATTTGAAAAATGGACAAAACAGGCCAAGTGAGCCCCAAAATTGACCTGGGAAACTAGTCAAATGACCTCCTGGAACAACAAAAACTTGCAAGAATGTAGACAGCAGACCAGAGAATGTCATGCAAAATATGGATCAGAGAAATCAATCACGAGGAAAAAGTTATTAACTAGAAAATTTTCCCTCTCAGACTTTCCTACAAATGTAGTCGTTCAGAACCAGTTAAAACTCAAGAGATCGCCTCATTGTAAAAATATCAAATCAACTCTTGAGAGGCTACCATTGGATGCAATAGATCACTTTGGTGTAGAGAACATGTGTACAGAAGGGATTAGATTGAAACATCACCCATCAAAAGTTACTGATACCCAAAGTTGGCCTCCTAGAAAGGTTTCAGTGCAAAACTGAGGAAAGTCCATTTGGTTTCGATCTACTAAAAATAGCAAATCAACTCGTGAGGCCCTGAAAACTAACAAGTGAGTTCATTTAAGCATGGAGAATGCAGAACAATATTCATTTTGACATGACAATCTTCTGGTTGCAAAATGCATGCTCAAATGGGAGGCAACTTTGCAAAACTAAACATTTGCAAACAACTGAACAGTGACAAAACCCTCCAGCTTCACTTTTCAAAACCTTGACAAAACTCATCATGTGAAGAAATAATTGGCATGGATGCTCTCATAGGACACATGAGTGTGTCTGCAAAGGGATTTTGGTTGGAAATCAATGAGCATCAAGTTATGACCTCTCAAAGTAGGTCATTCAGGAAGGTTCATTAGGAGTACCTCTGAAAGTGCAGAGTTAAAATTTTCCATATGGGCACCTCAAATTTTCAAAATTTGAGAGTGCCAACAGGAAAGATGTAGAATCATTTGTAAAGGCTATTTAAAGCCTCTTGAAGGCTATTTAAGTCAATATTTGAATTTGTAGCCTTTTGAAGGAAAATCTTTGAATATGGTTGTAAATGTTCTATTAGTGAGATTGAGATTGTTAACCTTCAGAGAGTAACAATATTTATGTTGAATAAATTTCCTTTAGATGCAAGGATTCAAAGCACATCAACCATGTGGTACAAATGATTAAATCGTAGAGACGATCTGTAGCAATGAAAGAGTCTAAAATGTAGAGAAAGCTACACTGGTGACTCAGGAGAAACTTTAGTGATGAAGAGTCAAGGTGGAGAAGACTCAAACAAATCAGAATTCAGTAAATCAACAAACTTTGTTATTTCTTTTGGCCATCTTGGAACAACTACCAATAGAAAGGCTTCCAAACTCAACAATTTGGCTTAAATTTTAGATAATGCCTCTCAAGGACCATATCATCATCAATATAGCATTTAATAAAACTCCCAACACCATTCCCAAGCCAGACATACAAGGTTTCTTTGCAATTTCTTGGAGATCCTTCAAACTACCCTACAAAAAGGCTACAAAATTAGCCCTGTTTTACAAACAAAATGATCTTTACACTTCTTCTAACCCCATAATCTCTTGGAAAGTCATCAAATAGGTCACAAAACTCCAAATTCCACATGTTTTAGAAAATCACTCAACCTCTAAGCCATAATTTCTTAAAACCCTCAATTTCCTAACAAATACTTAGGGTTTTTAGCATCTCACAACTCCAAGGCCTTCCAAACCTCACAAAAGTATCAAACAAGCTTTTTAGGGTCCAAAAACACATGATAAACCTTCACCTAGCCTTTAGACTCAGTTGATCTAAAAAACATCACTTTGGTTCCTCCATTTCAAGCCAAAATCTCACATTCTCAGCCTAAAACAACATCACCAACCCTATAAATGCCTTACCATTATTAAAAGAGTTAAGGAAACTTGAAAAAAATACATTGTAAACCTTTCCTTTGAGTCACAATTCACCATAGTAGGAGGAAGGGCTCCATCACAAAAATTAAAGTAAACTCAGACCTTGCTAGTCTGGATAGGCTGAATAAAGAAAAATGGATTTTCCTTCCACTAAAAAAACTAAAGGGTTTGTGCAGGATCATCGTGGAAAAAACAGGCCCTTAAGTGGCAAAAAATTCAGAAAAATCAGTGTTAGGAAACTTGACGTAAAAATTTGAATAAGTTATCTATATTATTTCAAAAATATGTAAGAATAAAATATGCAGAAAATTGAATTTAGTTTCTAAACTACTAGGTTTATTTAAAAAAAAATAAATCTATTTGGTGAAAATTTGAAATTTCAATGCAGTAGTACTTAAATTTTAGGGAAAAAATAAGAAGTAGGTGTCTGTATGACCACCCTAACCATAATAAAATGATAATATTTTTATAATATTTTACCTATAAGTAGAGGACTCATGTCCGGATGTGATGCATATTTTTTTGTAATTTGTTTCCAAGTAAATAATTAATTATGAATTTTTTATTACAACTTTTAAAAAATATAAAAACTCGTATGTCTGTCCACCTTAACTTGGTCAAAACTTCATGAAATTAATTTTTTCTGTTTTTAATCCTATAATATGTGAATCATAGAATGTGACACATGTTTCAGATTCAAAAAATGTGATACCATTTGAAATCTATAGATGTTTTTCAATCAGCCTATTGATTAGGACTTTAGTCGTAATTCTAATAGAAAATAAATAATAATAATTTATTAAATTCAAATTAAAGAATAATTTATATTGGTGGAAAGCTGAGAATCTCCTCTAAAAACCCTTTTCATTTCATCAATTTTGGGTAAAAAAAATGTCATCAGCCACATACCCTACAAATACCCATAATATTGCCACTTTTTGGCCCATCATGATCCTGCACATACCCTAAAGCTGTATCAAAATAGATTTAAATCTAGGTTAAGACCTTCCACCATAGTGTTTCATTAATTTATATCCATAGGAGGCTTGTACTAGGCTGTACACAGAGAAAAGAAACTGAAAAACTTAGAAAAATGTTGAAATTCAACAGTTTTAGGCGATTTGAAGAGCACCAATCTTAAAAAAAACTATTGATTGAACCCCTATTTAGGATTGAATGATTTTTTTAATAAATTTCAAATGAGAATCATCTCCCTTCAATTCCCATAACTACCTTTGAACCACCAAACTCTTATTAAGCCTACAAATACTAGTATTTAACAATGGTTTTGCTTAATAAGCTTAATCATGCAAATTTATTATTCTAAAGTCCAGACACCCTTATAACATGACTTTTAGACTCTTTCTCTGCACTCCCACCTACTTTTTACATAATTTTCCTTTATGGCAATATCAACAATTATTTAATTCAAGAGTTCTTTTACACATTTGTCCACCCTAACCTACTAATTCCCAAAGTACATAAAAGATTGGTCTATTAGACCTTATTCAAGACAAAAAGACCTCAACATACTAACATTTACTAACTATCCTCCCAATTTTCCATTAAACAATCACAAATTGAGGGTGAGGTGTGGGTGCTCCTGCACCATTCCACTCTCAAAAACAAAGTCAATTAGGCTGGCAAACATTTGAATAAGGCTAGCAGTTGGTGGAAGAGGAAGAAAGATGACTGGAACTCTAGAGGCCCACCATGCTAGATTTTTGTATTGAACCATGTGAGTAGAAGAGAGAGTTGATATCATGTATCAAAACATTAAGCATGCATTTTTCTAACCAACGGAGAAGGAGATGATTACTTTGCTTCATTTTCATTTGCATAAGCATATCAAGGCATGGGAACCAAGAACACCAAGGATGTCTAGTTTTATGTGGAGGTAATGGATGTGGTCCAAAATTTAGGATGGGAAAGAATGTCAATGTATGATCTTGATGAAATTGAGGAAGAACAATAAGAGAGTGACAGGAAAAATAAAATCAATATAGAGTTTCAAGGATTTGTCAAGCGAGTAAGAGACCTATGGGAGTAGCCTCATCTAAAATATTTTGAACTAGAGTTTGATATGTACCATGTAGAGAGCTTGGTTTTCATGGAGTTCCTTTCAAAGAATTTTCTTTTATTATTCTTATGGTAAACTATTTGGTAGAGTTGGTGGAATTACCTTTCTTAGTAATTGCTATTAGTGAGATTGAGATTGTTAACCTTGAGAGAGTAGGACTTGGGAAAAAGGAATTTGATATGGCTATTGCTTTCAAAGACTTCAAGCGGGATGTACTCCGCATTAACACCATTCCTTAATATTCACTTGATGGCATCAAGGAATGGCTAAACTCCATGGTTATAAAGTATTATGAAAGGAGAATGAACTTGTACTAGTAGCTAATTTTGAAGACTAGTACTGATGATCCAAATAAATTTATTGAATATGTTGGTTAGGAATTTTTGAATATGGAAGCTAGTGATTTTGATTCTGATAATTAAGAAGAGTCAGATCAAGGATATAAACCCTCTAATGTAGTAGAGGAATTAGAATCACTCTTCATGTTGTAGGTACCAACTTTAATACCAACTACAATGGCAACATTAAAATTCCCTAGCAATATTTATGCAAAGGAAATTTCCTTTAGATGCAAGGATTCAAAGCACATCAACCATGTGGTACAGATGATTAAATCCCAAAGACAATTTGTAGCAATGAATGATTCTGAAAAGGCAGAGAGAGCTACATTGGTGACTTAGGAGAAACTTCAGCTTTCAAAAAAAAAAACTAATTAGGCTGGCAGATGTGTGGATCAAGCCAACATTTGGCGGAAGAGGAAGAAAGATGAATGGAACTCTGGAGTCCCACCATACTATATTTTGTTATTCAACCATGAGATTAGAAGAGAGTTGATATCATGTATCAAAACATTAAGCATGCATTCTTCCAACTAGCGGAGAAGGAGGTGATTACTTTGCTTTAATTTCATTTGCATAACCATATCAAGGTGTGGGAACCAAGAAGACCAAGGATGTCAAGTTTTATGTGGAGGTAATGGATATGGTCCAAACTTTAGGAGGGGTAGGAAGGTCAATGTATGATTGTTAAACTTGAGAAAGTATGACTTGGGAAAAAGGCATTTGATATGGCTATTATTTTGAAAGACTTCAAGCAAGATGTACTCCGCATTGACGACATTCCTCAATCTTCACTTGATGGCATGAAGGAATGGTTAAACTCCATGGATATACAGTATTATGAAAGCATAATGAACTTGAACTGGTGGCCAATTTATTGAAGATGGTGGTTGGGAATTTTTGAATATGAAAGCTAGTGATTCTAATTTTGATAATTCAGAAGAGTCAGAACAAAGATATATATGAGTTCCCTCTAATGTAGAAGAGGAATTAGAATCAGATTTCATGCAGCCACCATCAAGAGTGTTACAAGCCAACAAGATGGAGGGAATTCTTATATAAGGATAATTTTCAATGTAGCAAGTACCGACTTTAATACCAACTACAATGGAAACATTGAAATTCCATAGCAATATTTATGTTGAGGAAATTTCCTTTAGATGCAAGGATTCAAAGAACATCAACCACATGTGGTACAAATTATTAAATCCTAGAGATGATTTGTAGCAATGAAAGAGTTTGAAAGGAAAATAGAGCAACATTGGCAGCTCAAGAAAAACTTCAGCTTTAAAAAACAAAGTCAATTAGGCTAGCAGACATGTGGATCAGGCCAACATTTGGTGGAAGAGGAAGAAAGATGACTGGAACTCTAGAGGCCCACCATACTAGATTTTGGTATTCAACCATGAGAGTAGATGAGAGAGCTGATATCATGTAAGGAGAGGGATAGGGAGAGGGAAAGGGAGTGGGAGGGACCAGAGAGAGAGAGGGAGGAGTGGGGGAGGGAGGGAGAGAGGGAGAGATAGAGATACATAGATAGAGAGAGATGGAGAGGGCGAGTATGAGTAAGAGAGAGAGAGAGAGAGAGAGAGAGAGAGAGAGAGAAGAGAGAAGAGAGAGAATGTAAGAGACTTAAGATAGAGGGAAAGAGAGGGAGTGGGAGAGAACTAAGAGGGAGAGATAGAGAGAGAGGGAGGGAGATGGAGAGGGAGAGGGACTTGAGAGGGAGAGAGGGAGGGAGAGAGGGGAGAGAGTGGGAGAGAGTGGGAGAGAGAGACCTAAGATGGATATGGAGAGAGAGAGTGTGTGTGTGAGAGAGAGAGAGAGATACTTCAAAGAGATGGAGAGAGAGAGGGAGAGAGGGAGAGAGGGATATGGAGATGGAGAGGGAGATGGAGAGGGAGAGGGAGGGAGAGGGAGTGGTAGGGACCTGAGAGAGAAAGAGAAAGACCTAAGAGGGAGATGGAGAGTGAGGGAGAGGGGGAGAAAGTGACTTGAGAGGGAGAGAGGGAGAGAGATAAAGGCAAGGAGAGAGAGACTTGAGAGTGAGAGGGAGAGAGAGGGAGAGAGACTTGAGAGGGTGAGAGGGAGGGAGATAGGGAGAGAGAGTGGGAGAGAAAGACCTGAGAGGGAGAGTGTGAGTGTGAGTGAGAGAGGGAGAGAGAGAGGGAGTGGGAGAGACCTGATAGAGAGAGACCCAAGAGGGAGAGAGGGAGTCAGAGAGACCTAAGAGGGAGAGAGACTTAAGAGGAAGAAACTTCGAAGGGAGGGAGAGAGAGGGAGGGAGAGGGGAGATGGAGAGAGGGAGTGGGAGGGACTTGACAGAAAGAGAGGGAGAGAGAGAGAGAGAGAGAGAGAGAGAGAGAGATAAGGATGGAGATAGAGGTAGAAAGATAGGTCTAGAGCTCAAAGAGAGAGAGAGAGTGAGTAAGAAAGATAGGTATAAAGAGTGACAAAGAGAGATGAAAGGAGGGAGGGATAGATCCAAATTTTAAGGGGAGACATAGTGATATAGAGAGAGGTAGAGAAAGGGACAGAGAGATATGATGATTTATGAATATTTTTTCATCTCTATACTATAAAAAATATAAATATTTCATTATTCATTACTTTTTCTAAACTTTCAAGTATTTTGAGATGAGTGTTACAAAAAATTCATGAAAAGGAGATGTTGCATGCAAAATTAGTGAGCATTTGATGTTTCAAAAATGAAATAAGAATTTCAAATGATTATAATTGTTTTTTTGTGTATAATTTAGAAACACCACCTAGTCCATTGTGTAGAGATCTTAATAAACTTTCTAATGCCTATAAAAAGTTGAAATTTAGATAAGAAACACAAAAGTTATGCCCATTTTACTAAGAGGGTTTTTTAGGTCTTAAAAATGGATTATCTGTTTTGATTTACAAAATGGATATCCGTTTTGTTTTTCAAAAAAATGGGTTCTCGCTTTCCAAAATGAATATCCGTTTTGAAAAACAAAATGGATATATATTTTGAAATGGATATTCATTTTGGTTTGGTATTACTAAACCAAAATGGATATTGGATCGAGATTTGGTTTGAGATTGCTTGACCTGGAAAGTCAACCCAAAAAACATGTTTTAAAAATTTGCTTAGTTTTTTGAAGTTTTCCCTTGTGGCTGATGACTTTTTTTATGCAAATTTCATCAAACGAAAAGGGTTTATAGAAAAAAAAATAGCTTTCCACCAATATAAGTTTTTTCCTTATTTTGAATTTAATAAATAATTATTATTATTGATTTTCTACATACATTACGACTAAAGTCTTGATTGATAGGCTAATTGAAAAACTTCTATAACTTTCAAACTACGTAACACTTTTTGAACCTACAAGATGCACCACATTCTATGCTTCGCATACTATAGGATAAAAAAAATGAATTTCATAAATTTTTGACCAAGTTGTGGTGGTCAGACATAGATGTTTTAATAACTCTTAAAAGTTCTAATAAAAAAATCATAACTAATTATTTACATGGAAAAGAATTACAAAAAAAATCTGTCACATCTAGGCATGTGTCCTCTTCTTATATTGACAGATTCAGAAAAAAAAAAATAGTATTTTTTTCTTGCACTTAGGGTGGCTAGACATACACCTGCTTCTTATCTTTTTCTTAAAAATTTAGTACCACTACATTGAAATTTCAAATTTTCTCAAAATAAATTTAGTTTTTTTTCCAAAAAAGGACTAGTAGCCTAGAAACTACATTCAATTTTCTAAAACTTTTGTTCATACATATTTTTCAAATTATTTTAATAACCTATTCAAATTTTTATGTCAAGTTTCCTAACTTTGATTTTTGAATTTTCATCGTCACTTAGAGACCTAGTTTGGACCCCCATGATGTAGCATTGACCCATGATATCAATAAAAAAAAATAGAGAAATGAAGACCAAGGTAGCAACAAAACTTAGAGATATGATGACTCATATGGTCCTAGAGATCAAAATCCAAGAGATAGAGGAAGATCGGGTAGAGGTTTTGGAAGATGAACCTTTAGAGGAACCTATTTTAAGTGTGGAGAAGAGGGTCACAAAGAATATGAATTTCCTCATAAAGAGGAAAGACCAAGAATAAGATTAGAAAATAAGAATAAAGTAGGAAACATCAATGAAGTAGATGCGCACTTATAACATTCAAAAGAAGCAGAAGGAGGTGAAGTCCTAATGACAAGAAGAGCATTGTTGAATGAGGAAAATAAACTAGCTCAAAGAAAGAGGTTATTCAAGACAAGATACAAATGTGAAGGGAATGCTTGTAATTTCATCATAAATAGTGTTAGTACAAACAACCTTGTATCTAAATAAATGGTGAGAAAAAGGAAGGTAGAGAGGAAAAGGAATTCGAATCCATACCGGATAGCATGGGTACAAGAAAATAAAAAGTTGTTAGCGAAAAAAATTCTTGGTAAAATTTAAAATCAGAAGTTATTTTGATGAAATATTATGTGATATAATTCCTATGGATGCATGTCATATTTTTTTAGGAAGGCCTTGGAAGTATGATAGGAAGGCAATGCACGATGGTTGTGCTAATACATATACAATAACTAAAGATGGAGTGAAACATAAGTTGAACCTTTGAAAGAAGATTTGATTCACGTTTGTGGTAATGCAATACTTTGTTTATGCAAGGAAACTACTAGATGGTATGAGACATTCAAGAAATTTTGTTTTGCTTTGATTCCTAAAACTAACTATAAAAATGTTGAAGATGTTACTGTGGAGATTGCAGATTTGTTGCAAGAGTTTAAAGATATTGTTTCAAAGAATGTTCTAGAAGGACTTCCACTAGTGAGGAAGATCAGTCTTCAAATTGATATGATACTAGGGGAAAGTTTTCCAAACAAGGAATACCATAGGATGTCACCTACAAAGAATGATGAAATTAATAAACAAGTTGCAGATTTGTTGAGGAATGGTTTGATCAGAGAAAGTTTGAGTCCTTGTTCAGTGCCTAATATTTTGGAACCAAAGAAAGGATGGGAATGGAGAATGTGCACAAATTTAAGAACCATAAATAATATTATCATCAAATACAAATTTTCATTACCAAGGTTGGATGAATCACGGATTGCTTAAGTGGAGCGGAGTACTTCAACAAAATTGATTTGAAGAGTGGATACCATTCAATCCAAATCAGGGAAGGAGGTGAATGGAAGATAGAATTCAAGACTAAGTTGTTGGAAGAATAAATATTTCTTTCATTCATGCATGTGTTGGCAATATGAGCATGTGGGATGAGCACAAATTGTATAGTTATGCATTTCAATGTTGTCATTGATGTCAACATTGTACTCTGATATGAAGAACTTGGTGCAAATCAGTTTAGATAACTTTCAAAGAATGGTTGAGGATGCTTATCTAGTGTTTTTTTTTAAGAATTTTTGAATCGGTGAAAGTGGTTGATATGGAAATTTACTAAGTGTCAATAAAAGTTATTTTGTGTACTGGGAATCCCATTTTTGGATCCACATTAGTCCATTGTAGAAGATATTGCTCTATGGTTTTGGGATCATTTTTATGGTGTTAGAGGAACCTGTTGATGTGGTTTTTTGCAAACTTTCTCAACATAGGAAGTACATGGATGCACTACCTCTCTTGAAGGGAGACTTCCAATAGTAAGTTGTTGAAAACTGCCCCAAGGTCTCTCGGGTGTCAGGTCATGACTTGCAGGGAATTCATCAGTTGATATTTGATGTGATTTTGTTGGTAATCATAGGGTGAACTTATGTATCTGTATTGAACGAATTAGATCTTGTGAATTGAAGTTTTTGGGATGGAAGCTAATGTGCACTTTGTTGTAGGTTCGAACAACAATCTAGAACTCTGATGTTTTCCTTAAGTTTTGGCTTTACAATATGCAATGAACCTTAGCATAGACTATTTTTTTTATTAAAAAAAAGGAAAAAGGGTAGGGAAGAGGAGAGTTTCCTAGATCTGCAACTAACTATGAATAGTGATCATGGAGTTCCTACTATGGACAACTTCCTTCAAATAGAATTTCAATTAACCAAAAAATTCATAGTCTCATGAAATTTGTGCTATCTTCTAAGGTCTGCAAATATTTCACCATTCATTCACCATATACATACATGAACAAAGATAAAATTTTGATGGAAACTTTAAGTTTAAGTCCAGACTAACTTTACACAACCATTTACTAGTAGAAAACAACAAAAAGTATAGACTAGGAAGGCATCTACATAGCAGAAATGTTCATAACCACATAACAGCATAACCAAATCTATCAAAGCAATATGAAACTAACTAAAACAGGAAAACTAATCCAACTAAAACATTTAACTATGGGAGATTGAATCATGAAACACATAGAGAAACTCATAAATGCACCAAAGTCAATGTATTTCCATTAAAAAATTTACAGCATGTCATTACAATAACTCAACTCTCTTAAAAATTAGAGAGCCCCTATTTATAGTGTCCAAAAAGTAGAATGAATGGCCAAGATTAATTTTCATTGTGTGGCAAAGATCCACTACAAACTAAGGTTCTACCTACCCCCCAATATATTACATTTTAAAATATAATTTTGTCCTTATCCCTATTTTGTCTTTTGTGACATCACTGTAGCATTTTGTCTTCTAGCTGATTTATCTTTTACTATAGCTACTCTGTTAGGAATTCATCACCAATAATAGGGTTTCCTTTTTGCTTCTTCAAAGAAGCATACTCTATGAACTTCAAAATTAGTGGCTGAAGCTTATCAACGTCAATGATTTTGGATCGCAACACTTGATAACTCCATTCTTGGGATTGTTCGGTGAAATTTTCCCAGTCTTCATCATACTTGGCAGTGTGGTCCCAGAATAGTTATGACTGGGTGAAGGCTTGGGTAGCAAAGCTCATGAAATTAATGGTAATTTCATCTAACATCCCATCCTCAATCTTCTTCTAAAAGTGGGGCTTTATCTTCTTCTAGTCCATCTGTACGACAAGCATATCATATCCTATCATTAGTTTCAAGTACTAGATGTAATCGGCTTTGATTTCCTTAGCCCATTCAATGTTTGGATCCACCTTGTCGAGCACCTACTCCAACCTCTCCTTTCGGTTCACAAAATCATGCTTCCATACATTCACCAGCCAGTGGTCATCCTTCTTAAATGCAAGCTCCTTCACTAAATCCGTACTTAGCACCTTGAGAATAGCCTCAATATTTAGGTAAGTGGAATTGTATCTCCTTGGGAAATCAGTGCAAAGTTTCCTCATACCCTCAAGAGACTGTTGTAAATCCAAGAACTTGTTTGCTATCCTAATAGCATGCTTGATGCCCATGTTCCCTAAGTGAAGGACCTATGGGAACCAACTCTCCATGGTCTTGTCCAAGTTCTTCCTCTTTTCAAGCTTGTCTATTTGCTCCTTTGACAACAATTGTGGTGGGGTCGAAGATATGGTAGGCATTTCCTCTGTTGAGGACCATTGTTGGATGTAAGCTATCATACCAGCTACATATACCTTAAGCTCTTCTTTTGAAACCTTATCCTACTGAATTAAATGCACCACTGTGGCAACAAACTCCTTGAGGTGCTCCAATTTCCGCTCTCTAGTAGTTGTTCCCAAATCAATGGTTGAGACATTATAGCTTATCCCCTCTTTTCCCACCACTAGCATGGCTAATTGCATGGTCCTTGATCCAGAAGCATCCATCGATGCCTTGGATCTAATTTTAGGCTTATTCTCTTTTCTAATAGTGATCTGTGCTTAGGCTAGGATAGCCTTCAATCTTGCTTTCAGATCACTCGGGGCAGGAGCCTTTTTCTCAATTTGTTTTTCTAGCTATTTGGGCATATGAGTCTTTCATTTGGGTGATTCATTGTCACCTTTTTCTTCATCCCTTATGACTTCAATTTCTTTATCTTTGGAAGTTCCATTCTCCACCCTAGTGTCTTCTCCTTCCTCTTCATCAGAGTCTCGGGTGAATGTTAAGTGCTTGATTGGGGATTTAGTGGGCAGGCATTCTTTAGGACTTTCTTCGCTCTTGGCCTCCTCTTCTTTCTCTTCTTCACGTTCTTCTTCACGTTTGTGCTCCTTGGGCTACTCTATTTCAGGGCTCTTATCAACTTGGATTTCCTTGTTAGGTTGATATTCCTCTTTATCCTTTTCTTCCTCATGTAGAGGTGACACATCTATGTGTTCTTCCTACCCTCCTAAAGGAGGTACCTCTTTATCATGCTTGGGGCTTTCATCCTTTTGTTCACCTATTGGAGGTTTCATCCTTTCCTTCGTCTTATCATCTTCTTGCCCTTCTTCCTCAATAGGTGGTCTTTCTCTTTCAAGATCTTCGACATCCTTTAATTGTCGGGCCAGTTCTTCCTCAAAGTCAAGATCAAAATTTTGCATACTTATTTTTCCTTCAGCGTCTTCTTCTTCATCTCCGCTTTTAGAGGATCTTGTTTCTTCTTCTTCATGAACCACCTTGTCAATTTGCAGGTGCTCATACTCTAGATGTTTGTGATATTCATCTACTTTCTCTTCCAATTCTTTCATTGCTTCCACCTCTCACCTTTCCCATTCTATTGATATTGCCATCGTGGCCTTCATCTCCAGGGGGTCAGTTGGAGGCTTTGAAATTGGAATGTTGGTGAGGATTTGCGCTAGAGCAGCCTAGATGGTTGGATTTAGTAATACTTCAGAAATATCTAAAGGAGTAGTTTGGATGTGCTGGGAAAAGCATCTAGAAGCAAGAGTGTTGGTATTGGAATCATTATTGTTGCTAGCGAGAGCGATGTGGTTGGAGACATGGAGGTGAGAGAGAGTGGAGAAGTTGTGGTGGAAGAAGAATCAACCACCATGACTAGCCTAGTTGGTGAAGAAGAAGCCAGGTGGATGGAGATGTCCACTGCAGGTGGGGATATGGCAACCATGGCTTGAGAAAAGGAAGGAAGGACAATAGTATCAAGGGCAGTCGGTGGGGGCTTTGGCTGATCC
The DNA here is from genome assembly GCA_007258455.2 of Sequoia sempervirens. Lineage (NCBI taxonomy): Eukaryota > Viridiplantae > Streptophyta > Pinopsida > Cupressales > Cupressaceae > Sequoia > Sequoia sempervirens. Next base: position 368,142,461 of record VDFB02000003.1, on the reverse strand, counting down.
ATTTCCATTTCTTATCATTTATGAAGGGGATCCTCTTGAGTAGCAGGAAACCCTATAATGCTTCCTGACCTTTTGTGTTTCTTTGAGGACTCACCCTCTGAAGCTTTCCTTGCATATACTTTTGGATTTGGTTGCTACTCCATAGTCTCTTTTCTTTTTATGGATCAAGTGAGTGGAGGAGACTTGGATGTTTCTCCCATCAAGGCTATAGTAGCTCCATCGTCTGTTGCACTAGGCTCACTATCGAGCCCAAAATAGGTTAGTACAACCCCTTGTTGCTTTAGTTGGGCTACTTGACCATTGACCCATTCTTTAGTATGAGCTTCAATTGGCTTGGTTATGATATTGAGGTCGTCGACCTCTTTCTCATCCTAGTCTAATGAAGGCAGTGGTAAGTTGGCAACTGCTTATACCTAGGATCAATAATTGTACTTTCATCTTCCTCAACTTGATAAAGTACATGGAACAAAGTTCACCCTTTTTATGAAGTAGGTAGTCATTCGCATGTAATTCCTCATTTGCACATCCTTATCATCTTGACAATTAACCCAAAAATCTTCAAGAAGATGCAAATGGGTGTAGTTGGGTCCAAATGCTTTTCGTATATTCCCATAAGGGTCCATTCGTGGACGGGAAATATGAAGTTGGAAATGATACTCAGCCAACTCCTTTTCTAAATTTCAAGCACATTGAGAGGCTTGTAGCTTGTACATACCTTGGCCAAAAGAAAGGGGATAAGGGGCCCCCACCAAATGCTTGTTGTTGAGGAGAGAATATACATGCCGCAGCTGCTGAGAGAGTTCTAACAATATAATCTAGTCATTAGGATACTGGGGTAGCTTGTTCATCCTTTTTGTGTAGCCTTGGGTGTAGATGTATGTGAACTTGGGATACTGAATGAATAGGAAGGCACATTATTTGAGGAATGCCTGAGCATTGTGGGAGACTCTCCTTTCAAAATTGACTCCAAGAAACCTGATAATGTGACCTATGAAAGCGTCATTTACACTACAATATTCCCTCTTAAAATTTATAAACTAAAACTAAGGTTATCTATCATAAACCTCTAATTCCCTACTAGATTCTTCATCTGGAGCCCTAAACAGTCCACTATACTACCTCCATTCAACCAACGAGTAGACAAGATAAGATGTCTTATAAAACTGGGAGGTTTTCTTAACATTCATGAACTGCTCATGGAAGCAGTCACTTATTATTTCCCTACAGTAGAATGTGGTCTACATGGCACCATCCTCCTTCCCATGAAGAATATACTCAACAAAGTAAACCATCCACTCGTAGAAGTACACAGGGGTTGTGAGGCCCATTACTCTACTCAAGAGAGTAACTAGCTCATGATAAACTTCTTGGAAATCACTGCAAAAAAGTTCTTGGGGAACTTTCTTAGCATTGCCTTGCTTCTCTTTGAGCCAATACTAGTTTATGACTTTCTTGCATCCAGTTGGATCCTGATCCAACATTTCCTTGTAATATTTGATGGTAGGGATCTCCATCTCCCCAAAGGTGGGAATGTGGAAAGTCTTCGTTATTTCCTAGGGAGACATGTCAGCTAGAATGTTCCCATCTTTGTCTACTATGGTTCGGGTCTCAGGCTAGTATGCTTTCCCGCAAGCCATGACTAGTTCAAGAGCTATAAGGGAAGGAGGGAGGCCTACAGCTTTGGAAATTCCACTTCCTTTTATCAGCCTAACATTGTCTATGGTCGGGTTGAATCTGACCCTTTGTTTAAATTCATCAATATCAACATAGCCAATATCAATGTCTAAAATCTCCTTCCAGTCTGTAATAATCTTTGAGTGTAGTGGCTCCCCTTGGAATTGGTACTTCATTTGGTCCTTGTCCTCTTTCCCATGAGGAGCTCTACCTGATTTCTTTCCTTTGTCCTTTTTTGCAACTGCCCCTGAGGGTCTTGTACCTAATTCCATATATCCTGCAAATAAAGGCATGATGAGCACAATCAAGCATGAAGACATGAATGTTAGCCAAAATCCCTTTTGGATGAAGTCCAGTTAGATAGCTCATCATTCATGAAATCAAACATTTATTTCGAGATGTCATTAGTAGTTTTCAAAGGGGAATTTGGTTAGCCCGCGCCCTAAGGGTTGGACTTCCCTCGCAAGAATGTTGTTTTGAAGGGAAAACAAGGTAGGGAAATCTATATGGTCTCTCCCAACTTTAGATTTGGATGATTTTAAAAGTCCATGCAAGAGAGTGTTCAATTTGAGCATGTGGGTTGAAATTTTTTTCCAAATTGGAGGTCATTTAGATCATCATTGGGGCACTTGGAGCTATGAGGAGGGAAATTCGTCTAAGGTTTATCGTTTGAAATGGTGGGCACTAATCAGAATTCTGGGGATAGAGTTCCAATGGACCGAACCTAGCACTATGTTTGGCTTTTAGGTTTCCTTCATTATAACTCTTTCAGTGATCAAAGTGGTGGGCCCTGGGGATTAGAAGGATGGGTTGATTTTTCCTTTTGCGACTACTCAGATGGGATGGACTCCTAACAGTGCAAACTCGGTAGACAAGACCCGACAGAGACAAAGGCATTGGATTCTTCATTTTTTGTTCAAGTAGCTTTGGGACACTCGAGACTTAGAGGGTGGAAAGTGGTCATCAAATGGCCGTGAGAAATGACAAAGCAGGAGCGGAGGTTCATGGATAGAACTTTGTGAAATGGCACTTGAAGGACACTAGGGATGTAGCAGTTCATTTGTTTAACTCAGGAAGGAAAGGATGAGGCAGGTTCCAAGGCTCGCATGGATGGGGTCATTTTTCCATTCGAAATGATGAACACTACACATAGTCCTAGGGATAGAATCCCGCGAGAATGGGCCTAGGAAGCCTGAAAGGAGGCCGAGAGTTTTAAATTTTGGTTGAGTCCTTACAGCAAATCATCGAAGGAGATACGGGGTCATGGGCCTGGGAGAACATGTCACTGTTTTAAATTTTTTTTGGTTTTAAGTTTTTCTCTATGAAAAAGGAAAGTCTCAAGCTTGAGAGACACTAGTGCCCTGTGAGAAGAAAAGCATCAGCCCAACAAATTTTTGGATTCGATTAAAGCAGGGAATTTATCAGTTTTTTGAATTTTTTCCACATGGGTTTTTTGGCATTCTCTCCCTCTACCTAATGGATGCATTTTTACCCACCATTCATTTATTATTTAATGGGAAATAACCATAAAACAAAGTGGGAGTAGGGATGGAAAACTCACCCCAAAAACCCGGTGAGAAGGGTTGTCGAATCTGCGAGTAGATGGCGAAGAATAGCAACGGGCTCAAAGGTGGAAGTCGACGAAGGCCTTAGAGCTCTCTAAAGTAGCTTTGAAATTCTCTGGTTAAATTGACATGTGAAAATGATAGGTCAAGATGGTCTATTTATACTTTCAAGTGCATTTAATGCACCTCATAAATGCTCATACGATGGTCAAAAGGTTAGTGAGTTCAAATTTCAAAACAGACATCAAGAGCCCAGGACCCGGAAGCTAGAAAGTGTGAGTTGTTATTCATTTCAAATGCTCAGAAAAAAAGACCAACAAAAGGAGACATGGGGTTTAGAGGGCGGAACTTCGGTGAAGGACAACCATCAAAAAGAGAAAACATGCAACAAAGTTTCAGGTAGGGAAATCCGGAGAGGTAGGTCCAACGTGGTCAAAGGAGGGAAAGTTAAAACATAGTTCATAAGGATGGCAATCAAGGGGACAGGTCTCAGGGCATGAAAATTTGGTGAGAGAAACTTGCTGAAACAAACCCAAAAGACCCCAAGGCCACTGGCAGAGGCAAACCATCAAGAGAACTCCATAGAGACGTAGGACTTAGCAAATTTTGAGGGTATGAAACATGGTCAATTCAAGATAAGACTTCAGAGACCCATTGACCATCTAGGACACCAAAATGGGGGCATGCAAAATGATGTGGTGACAAAATGACCCAACAAGGAAAAAGAAAGAAGAGGGTCCCCATTCTGAACAGGGCGTGTGTGTTGAAGGCACAAAAAATGGTGACTTTACTAGGAAATGCTCCCAAGCATTCTAAGGGTAATCATTCATTCAAAACTCAGAATCTCTGATTTTGCAGAGTAGGGGCCGACCTCCATAAGTGAACTAGGAGAACAGGGTTCTTAGTTGGATTAATCTACAAGACATCTCAAAAGTGTGTGTGTAGTGAATTCATTCCCTCCCTCAGGAACTCTAACAAGTAGTGGCTAATCAAACGAAGCAAGCTACCTAAATCGTCCAACACCAAGAGTAACTTGAACATTGCCTGCTGCTAGTCAAGCATCCATAGCCCCAACAGAGTTGTCATTGTAACCTCATGAATATTGCTCTAAATTCCAACCAGGCATCCATAGCCCCGATAGAGTTATTTGCACACCCATATGGTTTGTTGATTTTTAGAATTATTTATTTTCCTTCTTGTCTTTTGATATTTCTTTTTCACACTTTATCTTTTTCTCAACCATGTAAGCATAGAAGCCTATGATGGATTTAAGAGCCAAAGTGGTCACTCGAGAGGACTTGAAATTTTTCACTCACTAGGTTATCATAGCAACCATTGTACAGTCCTTTGGAAATAATCAAGAATGCATTTTGTGCAAGATCTGAGATGAATGTAAAAGGATCCAACCAAGGATCAAGTTCCAAATCAAAGTCCAAATGAGGAAATAATTCCCAAGCAGCTAGTAGGGGCCAATAATCGAGAATGAATGTTTAACCAAAGAACACTAAGGATGGGTAGCAAAGTGAACCGTTCGTTGAATGAGCACATCCACCATATCAAGAATGAGGAACCCCTCACCCAAGTAAAACAACCAGGAAACAGGCAATCGAACAATGCAAAATAGCAATAAAGCAAAAAGGTAACCTAACCTAACCTATGTATAGATATTTACAGGGATAGCTCTACATGAGCTCAGACTTGGAAGTAATACTTCAAATGTTTCCCGTTGACAGGCAACGAGACATCTTCACTAGTAAGGGTCTTTAAATGGAAAACATTTTCTCCCAAAATTTCAGGTATTTGAAAGGGGCCAAGCCAAAGCTTGTCAAATTTTTTATGTCCGCCCTTCTTCTAATGGTCCTTGTTCCAACACAAGACTAGATCCACAATTCTAAAGGCCTTAATTTTGGCTCATCGATCAAACCATCATTTGACCACACCTTGGTGTTTGCAAAAAATTTCTGTGGCATGGTCTCATATTTCTTCTAAGTGCAAAAGCTTAGCTAACTGAGCTTCTCTATGGTCTCCCCCTTCGTAAAAGTCATTGTTAAACTAGAGAGTGGGGATTTTTAGGTGAATCAAAAATACATGCTCTAAGCCATAAACCAAATGAAATGAAGAATCGCCAAGGGCAGCCTAGTGACGAGTGCGGTTTTCCCAAAGGGTGAAACAGAGTTGGATATGCTAGTCATTGGGATTCCTTTCTATCAATTTCTTGATCATGGCTATCGGATTCTTGTTCGTGGATTCAACAAGGCCATTGCCTAGGAGGTAGTAATTGGATGAGAACTTGAGGGCTATCCCATAATCAAAATCCTAGCTAGCAAATTTTATTAAAGCAAATGCGGGTCCATTGTCACATACCAATGCATAAGGGCAACTGAAGCGATTGAAAATAAAACTTTCCAAAAATTTAGTGACTACCTTAGTTGTGCATTTTCTACAAGCGATTGCTTCTATCCATCTAGTGCAATAATCAGTAGCAGTTAGAATATACATGTGTCCTACAAATGATGGAGGGCTTACTGGACCAATGAAATTGAGGCCCCATTGCGCAAGCGGTCTCACCTCCAAAAATGGTTGTAGCGGGACAACAACATTCTTCTCCTTAGTAGCGGTTGTTTGAAATTGTGACATGAGCGAACGTGTCCTTGAAGACTATCAGCCAATAATATCCTACCCTTAGTATTTGATCTGTGATGGATGGTCTGGATCCATGACCAATGCCAAACTTGTCATGGAACTCCCTTAGGACTCGATCTAATTCCTCTCTGCCAAGGCATCTCAAATAGATACCATCATGATTCCTTTTATATAAAATGGACCCTTGCAGCATGTATTTTTTCTTTTTAGGAAAAGTGTATGCTTCTAAACTCCCTGTAGGTAACATGGGCACTTGTGATTCAGCAAATAATAAATGACATCTTCATACCACTCCCCTAGAAAAATGTCTTCAAGTTGATATTGTTGCACGGTGAGTTCAAGACCGGCATCGACTACTACCTCAACAATTTTTTGAGTAAGTGCTTGTCCTCCCACTAACTTTATTGGTTGGATTTCCATATCATACTCTTGCAATAGTGTGACCCATTTCACTCTTCATTCACCTAATTTAGTCTACATAAGCAACATCTTCATAGCTGGGTCAGGAACTATGGAAAAGACTTTATTACCCAAGATATAATGTTTGGACTTCTTCACCCCTCTAACAAGGGTGTATTCTTTCTTTTCTTCATTGGGGTAGTGTAGTGCAACATCTTTTAGGGGAGCACTCATGAAGGCAATCGGGTGCTTATTCCTTTCATCATCTTTTTGGGTAAGAATGTTGGCACACAAATGGTCTAATTCAAATGAATAGATGTAGAAAGGATTCAAATAGTCTGGGCTGACTAGCATGGGTGCTTTAGTAATTTCTTACTTAATTTCTTCAAAGGCATATTTTTCTTTGGGAGTCCACTCAATCTTGGCATCTTGTTTCAACATGGCATTGAGAGGCCTGACAATTTCTGCAAAGCCTATAATGAACTTTCACATAAAGTTAATCTTTCCAAAGAAGGGATTGAATGCATTCTAGGTCAATGAAGATGCCTCACTCTGAGATAAAATTCCCTAGCAGCTTCCCCTCTGTAACCCCAAAGATGCACTTCTTGGGATTAAGGGAGACACCAAACTCTTGGCACCTTTGGAAGACTTTGCACAGATCAGAGACATGATCACTTTGCTTCTTTGAAAACACTTTCATATCATCCATGTACATGATTATGCATTTTACAGATAGATCTTTGAATGCAATGTCCATGGCATGTTGGAAGTTTGTGCTAGCATTAATAATCCCAAAGGGCATTAGCCTATATGCGAAGGTACCCCACTTTGTGGTGAACGCTATCTTATGATGGTCTTCATACTGCACCATTACTTGATTATACCAAGAATAGCCATCGAGGAGGACATCATTTGTTTGGTTCAAATTGTGAAATTCCACACATAACCTAATTTATCCATTCTTTTTTCTAACTAGCACCAAGTTGGCAACCCATGTAGAGTGTTACACTGGAAAGATAATCCTTGCTAAAAGTAGTTTTTGCACTTCTTTGTAAATAATTGGCTCTAGCAAGGCATTTATAGGGTGTTGTCTTTACCAGAAGGGTTTCACATCAAGCTTGAGAGGGATGGTGTGCATGATGATGGAGGTATCATAGGTTTTCAAGTCTTCATAGCTCCATGCAACCACATCTTGATACTTTTCAAGAGCATCCACAATCCCTTTCTTCTCTTCAGTGGTGCACACTTTTCCAATAAAGATATTTTTTATTTCCTCGACTCTCCCAAGGTTGTGAACATCACATTGATTGCTGATGGATTCCTTCTTGGATTGTTGGTCTTGATTTTTCATCTGGTCTAAGTCAAATATGTGCTCTAGCTGAACCATAACTCTAGGAATCATGTTGGTCTTTAGGTTGATAACTCCTTCTATGTCCAACTCAGCCTCTTCTAGATTAGCTTCATCAATTATTTAGGTGGCAAAGACATCAGAGCTCGTGATGAACTTGAGGATGTGCTTATCATCATTAAAAACTTGAAAGTGAGTGACATTATCTGAAACAGATGAAGTGGATGTCAACTCAACTATAAAGCGCTTAAGGCCTGAAAGAGCAAGTGGTTGCAATGTGATGGCTGCTTGAGCCAAAGCATCAGCTATGTGATTCTGAGAGTGAGGGATCAGTTGGATATTGAATGTGTCTAATCCTTCTAAGAGATCCCAAACCCTATGTCTATAATTGGAAATTGTTCTGTCATGACAAAAATATAACTTTCTAACTTGTTTGACCACTAACTCAGAGTCACCAAAAACTTGTAAAATTTTGACATTTTTCTTTAAGTCCATAAGAAGACCATGCACTAATGCTTCATACTCTGCTATGTTATTAGTGCAATAAAATTGCAACCTATGGGCAGTAAGTAAGGTCTTACCCATTGGGCTGATGAGTTCAAATTCAATTCCAGCTCCTTGCTTTGACTTAGATCCATCAAACCAAAGCATCTAGAACTTGGAATGCTCCTTGACACTGGGTCCAACTAGGCCTTTGTTCTCCTTTGGCTTGACAATTGCCTTTGTATCCTTTAGAAACTATGTTGACTCAACACAATTTGCAATAGGTAGTTTTTTTGGCATCTTCTTTAACAATTCAATTGGAGTGGCTAATCCCTTGACATGTTCTACTGCTATTTGGCACAAGCAACAATCAAACTCGAAGTGGGAAGCATTGTAAATTCTACACTAGTTTGGTAGCAAGAGATCCTGGAAATCCATACGGGCACCAAGACTAAGTTGATCCTTTGCACACTTTTCCATGAATTCTTGGAAACCATTGAGTAGTCCCAAGTTTTCATCTTCATCCAGTTCATAATTTGACTCTACCAACACTTTTGTGCTCTGAGGCATTTGAATGAAGTCATTTGGAGGGCTGTATTGTACCAAGAGTACTTTGGCAACAAATTATTCCTAGGGTTGGAAGTCGTCTTGATAGGCAAAGGGACAGTAATTTCCCAATTTTGTCTCAACAAACAACACCTTGCCGATATTGTTATACTCTGTGATCATGTACTTCATATGAGGTTCATGGTCTATACGAATCTAGTTAGGCAGCCCTTTCCATGGTAGCCACATATGAGAATGATCCATCGTAGCATATCTATTCAATTTTCTAGTGAAGTATTGCCTGAGGATTAGTCCATAGGTATTGGGGATGTCCACCACTTGAATATCAATGACTTGTATCCGTGAATCTACAACAATTTGCATTAGAATATGATTCATCTCTCCCACTATGTTGATCTTTGTTTTGTCCAACTAGGTCACTTTCCTCCTTGAAGGTGTGGGAGTAATCCCAAGAGTTTTGCATACTGCAAGAGGCATGACATTAGCAGACACTCCTAAATCAAGCATACAATTGTGTAAATTCTTTCCAAATATCTAAATGGTAGTGAGGAAAGGTGGAGTTTCAATCTTTCCCTAGAAAAGGCCTATAGGCATGTCTATTTGGGCTACTTGAGCCTTATTCCTATTGCCAATTCTATCCGTGGTCTACCCTAAAGGCTGATCCTTTGGATTTTACCTATTGTTCTAATCAGATTCATTTACGAGCTGCTTACCCATAAGCTGGTTAGAGGAAATATCCTTCCTTTTCCCTATGATTTCCCAAATCACAGGTTCCTAACTAGGTTCTTCAAAGGTGACCTTTTTGGTTGATGTTTCCTACATCACTTTAGACAATGGGGTTCTAGTAAGAACCCTAAAGCATGCATTCCTTATAGTAAGAAATTTAAGTAACTCAAAGGTGAACAAGATAATTTTAACTTTCTTGAACTCCCTAGTGACGTACTCACCCATTTTCTCAATTTCATATTTAAAGGCCCTACCCACAATAGATCTAGTAGGCTAGGTTTGTGTTTGAATCAACTAATTTTGGGATTGGCCTTGAGCTTGGTTTTGTGGCTGATTATGAGGTTGATTTAACAATCTTTCCTTACTAAAATGTTGAGTGGGAACATGAGAAAGACTAAGATTGTTGCTAGCATTTGATCTAGTGGGTAGTGAAGTAGTTAGGTAGGGTGGATGTAGTGAATGGACCCCTTGCTTGCCTATTCCTTAAATAATATGGAGTAGCTCTCTAATGGAATGTGTGTACTTCATCCTCATGGGGCTCTTCATCATCTAAAGGACCATTATCTACTTAGTCAAATAACTAAGATAAGGTTTCACCCTTACTTACCTCCTTCACTTCTTCTACCTTTGTGGAAGAAGGCTCATCCTCAGGCTTGCTACTTTCACTTCTCAAGAATGGGGCCTAGTTAACCATGACCTTGGAGTCGTATGGATCAGATGAGACTTTGTCGTGACATCTAGTATTTTCCATAGCATTTTGTACTTCAACTTGAAAAATATCTATGGATATAAGAAACTCAGGATAGTCCAACTTGGAGTGTCTGCTAGTCTTATGAATCTGGCACCATCCAAAAAGAGCTTCTTTAGCAAGATATACACCACTAGTTGTCTTTTTCATGCTATTAGGTTGATCCAACAGGGTAGGAACACCCCCATTGTTGGGCCTTGTATTCCATGTCCAATTATTTCTTTGGGAAGGCCTCCTCTCAAAGTTCTGATTTGGGTTCTACCATTAGTCATAATTCAGTTTGGAAGAAGTGTTGGCTTGTCGATCATCTTTGTTATCTCAATTATCTCTATTGTCCCTATGGAGATTGGCTTGGATACTCCGTTGGGAAGCCTAAAACTGGTTGTTCTAATTTTGCAAGTGTGTCATCTATGTGGACATCTTTCAAATCAGTTTTTTTAGCTCATCCACTCAATCATTCTCTGCATTACTTGGTTTTGGTACTTGATTCTACAAGAAAATTGGCAAAGCAATAGGCTAGTTTTGCTATGTGGGAGGGAATTCCAGTGCCGAAAAGTATAGGGGTGCTTGAGGCTATTGTTGATACGTCTACTACTGTGGGGGAGCCTAATGGTAAGTTTTCTACTACTGAGGCTGCAAGTAGTGGGGCACGGAAGGTTCCTAATTCATGGGTTGCCCTGGGTGAGGGACTATAGGTAACTATGACACCTAGTTAATCAGAGGTGTATGTTGTTGTAGCACCTGGTTGATCCCTTGAATCCACATAGGAAGAGCGATCTACCCCAAAGAAGGCAGCAGGCCAAAAATATTTTGTCCCAAGTCTATACTGGCCTTAACAACTTCAACATAAGCATCTACTAGTCTAGCAAGTGGCTAACTGATTCTTTTCACAAGGTTGAGGTAAGATTGTCTAGGGCATTATAATAGATAGGTAGAATGGAAGCATCATTAACTACATAACGAGTTTGCAACCTCGAATATGCCCAGTGGAATCGGTCGTTAAAGGATCCTATTGGCTCATTGACTTCTCTATGAATAGCCATAAATTGTTGGTACAACTCCAAAGGGCTGATAGGAATCTTATACTTCTATAGGAAGGCATTCATCAGTAAGTCCCAAGATGTGATGGCATGGACTAATAGGTTGGCGTACCAATAGAAAGCTTCCTCTCCCAATGAGTAGCGAAAAAATCTGCATGCCACATCCTCCTAATTAATTTGCATGTCTTTCAACATTGTTTGGAATATCCTAATGTCCTCTTCAGTCGTCCTCTGTGGGTCATGAGGATTAAACTTTGTGCAAAATCTTTCAGGATTTTTGGGCATGTCATGATAGGCATTGAAGTACAATGGAGAGGGTTTTTGGGCTAACCAATCCATGAGTGGCAGTAGAGGTGGTACCTTTGGTTGAGGAATAGCAATATGGGGCTGCACCTACTATAGGATAGTGGTCTGGGATTGTGCCTAGGTAGTGGTTGTTTGGACTGCGCCTTGTACTTGGATAGCTAGGAGAGGGACAAGTTCATTTCTGCCAGAAGGATGAGGTCCGATGGTAGTTTGGAGTGGATGAGTGGAGAATGGATGAAAGATGGTGGAAGGTGAAGGTGGAAGGGAAGTGGATAGAATGGAGGAAGAGGAAGAGGCAGAATCTCCTCCCTTAGTTCATTTAGCCCTTAGGGGAGGTTGCATCTCTCAAAATTCCCCTTTGTTTGGTGTCAACCTTAAAAATCTTTGGAATCTTTTAGGAGAGAATGATCAAATTCAATCCACCTTCACAAGGCCCTCCTTCTAGTGCCAGTTCTATTGATGCAGTGTTTTGCACACTTTCTAAACACAGACAGTATATGGATGCACTAGCTCTCTCAAAAGGAGACTTCCAATAGCAAGTTGTTGAAAATCACCCCAAGGTCTCTCAGGTGTTAGGTCATGACTTGCAAGGAATTCCTTAGTTGATATTTGATGTGATTTTTCTGGTAATCACAGGGTGGACTTACATAGTTGGATTGAATGAATTAGATCTTGTGAATTGAAGTTTCTAGGATGGAAGCTAATGTGCACTTTGTTGCAGGTTCAAATAGCAATCTGGAACTCCAATGTCTTCCTTAAGTGTTGGCTTTACAATGTGCAATGAACCTTAGCATAGAATACTTTTATTTAAAAAAAAAAAGGAAAAAGGGCAGGGATGAGGAAAGTTTCCTAGATCTTCAACTAACTATACACAGTGATCATGGAGTTCCTACTATGGATAGCTCCTGTCAAACATAATTTCACTTAACCAGAAAATTCACAGTCTCATGATATTTGTGCTATCTTCTAAGGTCTCTATATATTTCACCATTCATTCACCATATACATTCATGACCAAAGATAAAATTTTGAGGCAAATTTAAGTTTAAGCCCAAACTAACTTTACACAACCATTTACTAGCAACAAAAAACAAAAAGTATGGACAAGGAAGGCATCTACACAACAGAAATTTTCATAACCACATAAAAACATAGCCAAATATATCAAAGCAATCTGAAATTGACTAAAATAGCAAAACAAAACCAACTAAAATATTAAACTATGGGATATTGAATCATGAAACATGCAGAGAAACTAAGAAATGCACCAAAGTCAATGTGTTTCCATTAAAATTTCTAGAGCATGTCATTACAACAACTCAACTCTCTGTTGAAAATAAGAGGAGACCCCCAATTTATAGTGTCCAAAAAGTAGAATGAATGGCCAAGATTAGTTTGCATTGTGTGGCAAAGATCTACTACAAACTAGGATTCTACCTTTCCCCCAATATATTACATTTTAAAATACAATTTTGTCCTTATCCCTATTTTGTCTTTTGTGACATCACTGTAGTATTTTGTCTTCTAGCTGATTTATCTTTTACTGTAGCTACTCTATCAAGAATTCTTCACCAATAATATGGTTGCCTTCTTGCTTCTTCAAAGTAGCATACTCTATGAACTTCATAATTAGTGGCTGGAACTTATCAACATCAATGATTTTGGATCGCAACACTTGATAACTCCATTCTTGGGATTGTTCAGTGAGCTCTTCCCAATCTTCATCATACTTGATAGTGTGGTCCTAGAACAGTTCTGCCTGGGTGGAGGCTCAAGCAGCAAAGCTCATGAAATCAGTGGTAATTTCATCTAACATCATGTCCTCAATCTTCTCCTATAAGTGGGGCTTTATCTTCACCCGGTCCATCTGTACGATAGGCATATCATATCCTGTCATTAATTTCAAGTACCAAATGCAATCGGCTCTAATTTCCTTAGCCCATTCAATTTCTGCATCCACCTGGTCGAGCACCTGCTCCAACCTCTCCATTCAGTTTATCAAATAACACTTCCATTCATTCACCAGCCAATGTTCATCCTTCTTAAATGCAAGCTCCTTCACCCAAGTCATGCTTAGTAGCTTGAGAATAGCCTCAATATTTCGGTAAGTGGAGTCGTATCTCCTTGGGAAGTCAGTGCAAAGTTTCCTCGTACCCTCAAGAGACTGTTGTAAATCCAAGAACTTGCTCAATATCCTAACATTATGGCTGATGCCTATGTTCCCTACGTGTAGAACCTGCTAGAACCAACTCTTTGTGGTCTTGTCCAAGTTTTTCCTCTTTTTAAGCTTGTCTATTTGATCCTTTGATAGCAACTATAGCGGGGCCGAAGATGTGGTAGGAATTTCCTCTATTGAAGACCATTGTTGAATGTAAGCTATCAAACCAACTACCTGTGCCTTAAGCTCTTCTTTTGAAACCTTATCCTATTAAATTAAATGCACCACTGTGATGACAAACTCCTAGAGGTGCTCCACTTTCTGCTCTCTAATAGTTGTTCCCAAATCAATGGTGGAGACATTATAGCTTAACCCCTCTTTTCCCACCACTGGCATGGCTAATTATATGGTCCTTGATCCAGAAGCATCCATCGTCACCTTGGATCTTATTTTAGTCTTCTTCTCTTTTCTAGTCGTGATTTGTGATCGAGCTAGGATAGCCTCCAATCTTTCTTTTGAATCACTCAGGGCAGGAGCCTTTTTCTCAAGCTGCTTTTCTAGCCATTTAGGCATCTGAGTCATTCCTTTGGGTGATTCATCATCACCTTTTTCTTCATTATTTATGACTTCAATTTCTTTATCTTTGGAAGTTCCCTTCTCCACACCCTAGTGTCTTCTCCTTCCTCTTCATCGAAGTCTCGAGTGAATGTTAGACACTTGATTGGGGATTTGGTGGGTAGGTGTTCTTTGGGACTTTCTTCCCTCTCGGCCTCCTCTACTTTCTTTTCTTCACATTCTTCTTCATGTTCATGCTCCTTGGGCTGCTCTATTTTAGGGCTCTTATCAACTCTGATTTCCATGTTAGATTTATCTTCCTCTTTATCCTTTTCTTCCTCATGTAGAGGTGACACATATTTGTGTTCTTCCTACCATTCTGAAGGAGGTACCTCTTTATCATGTTTGGGGCCTTCATCCTTTTGTTCACCTATTGTGTAAGGAAAGCTAAGTACAGAAGCAACTCTCCTAATGTCAAAACCTCAGGGAAGAATGTAGAGATACTTTTAAATTTTACAATTACAGTCCAATTAAGATGCACTTGAAAGAGATAACAAAAACAAATAATCAGACATACACATATGAACACCATATTTTTTGTGGGAAAACCCTTATAGGAGAAAATCCCACCACACCAAGAGAAGTCACTTTGTATTAAAATAATGGAGATTATATACAGAGATCAGACTTATCTTTCTAATGTCAAATTACAATAGCTTTCACAATGACCAACCTTGTACAGAAGATTCCAATTACAATATACTTAGAATAGAATTCACACTAATCACCTTTTGAAATATTCACCCAACCATCAAACTGATCCTTCAAACCAAACTACTTCTGCAATCTCTAAGTATATCCATGACGCCCTTGTCTATCAAACTTCCTCTCTGTAATGGCCGCAACAGTCCAACTGCTAGTGGTTCCCATTCAACTTTTTTGATTGGTCAAATACAAGCCACATAGGATAGTCTTCACTCGGTCAAAGCGTTCAACCTGTGTTGGCATGTCGGTGAGACACTAACTATGTCTCCCTAATGCCACAAAGTCAGCATTCAATATCACCAAGAGTCCATACTATCGGAAAAATGTTACACTAAGTCCAGAGAGCTATTGTTGAGACTTCGCCAAGTCACCAAGAACTCATACCGATAATCATCACTTGTATTGCTATCACAAAGACCTATCACTTTCGCTGAGAGATCATATCAATCCTTTATGTTATACCAAAATGTTCAACAGTCGGAAAGACTTATCGCTATCACTGAGACCTTACTTTGAAGTCTTAAGTCATATTGAACAACAAACAATAGTCGGCAAGACTTCTCTCCATTGCTAAGAGTTCTTAGTGAATCCTTAGTGTTACCCCTATGCCTCCAAGATAAAGTTGTCGGCGAGACATTCATATCGTTAAGACTTCATACCAAACCACCATATGTTACTCCGATACTCCAAGTGTATTCTGTCAGTGAGACATACTAACAGTCACCAAGAGTTCTTCTCGAGTGATCAAGTCACCTCAATGACTTCAAATGAATACTTATCGGCAAGACTTCCCTTGTTAGTATGAGACATACCAAATGACCAAGTCTCTCCCCGAAACCGCTTGTCACCCAAAGTCTCCCCAATGTCTGATAAACACCAACAGTCGGTAAGAGATCTCCACGAGCTCCTTTGATAAGATTGAAGCATGGTCACAATGACCTGAATCATTTCAACAAGGTTTCAACTGCTAGTCAGCCAGACACAAAAGATGTCACACCAACTTTGCTCTCTTAAAGGTTTTCAACCTATGGGATTGAGGCACACATTTCAAACAATCTCCCACTTGAAAAAGATCACACAAGCACCTCCAGAGCACAACAAAACTACTGACATTCATGGGAACTAAGGCCCATCAAATTGGCACACCACCTAAACTTGTATGTGCTCACTGGCTTCGTCAATGCATTTGCAACATTCTCCAGAGTATCAAATTTTTCCAAAATGACCTTTCCATCCTCCACCATATCTCATACAAAATGGTACTGTACATCTATATGTTTCATCCTAGCATGGAAAGTAGGATTCTTTGCAAGAAAAATTGCACTCTGACTGTCACAAAAAATAGTTATTTTCCCTACATCAAATCCAATGTTAGAACACAAGTTTTAACCAAACTACTTCTTTACAAGCATCTGTAGCTACCATGTCTTCAACCTCCATAGTGGGCAAAGTGACCATAGCCTGCCGCTTACTCATCCAACTCATTGCACCACCATTCATCATGAAAATGTATCCACTGGTGGACCTCCTATTGTCAATGTCCCCTGCCCAATCAGAATCCACATAACCTCAAATGCTGAGAGTCCTTTGTGATTCAACCAAGTTCCCATGATAACACAAAGCATATTCTGAAGTTCCCTTCAAATATCTAAACACTCTCTTCACAGCATCCCAATGTGTCCTTCCAAGATTATCCATAAACTGACTAAGTACTCCCACTGCTTGGGAAATGTCTAGTCTTGTACAAACCATTGCATACATAAGACTGCAACCGCACTAGCATAGGGTACACTGGTCATGTCCTCCATCTCAGTAGGAGATTTTGGACAGTCTTCAACAGATAGCTTCATTCCCTATAAGAATGGAACAACTAGCTGCTTGCAATCATTCATACAAAATCTCTCTAGAAAAGTCCTAATATACTTACTCTGACTGATCCAAAGTTTTCTACTAGCCCTATCCCTTGTTATCTCCATCCCCAGATTATACCTTGCTACACCAAGATCTTTCATTTCAAACTTAGCAGACAACTAATACTTAAGATCAGAAATCATCAACTTACTATTGCCTATGAACAACATATCATCAACATAGAGAGCAATAATAAGCACTTGATCATTTTCAGCTTTATAATACACACAATGATCATAGTTTGATCTTACAAATCCCAAAGACAATACGAAAGTATCAAACTTCTGGTACCACATTCTAGGAGACTGCTTTAACCGATACAGAGACTTTTTCAACTTGTAAACCATTTTTTCTTTACCTTTTTCAACAAAGTGCTCAGGCTAGGACATATAGATTTCTTCTTCAAGTTCACCATGAAGAAATGATGTCTTCACATCCATCTATTCGATCTCTAAGTCATACACTGTTGCAAGTGAAAAAAGAAATCTAATAGATGTCAGCTTAGCTACAAGAGAAAAAATTTCCCCATAATCAATTCCCTCTACTTGGGAATAACCCTCTACAACCAACCTCGCCTTGTATTTTTCCACACTGCCATCCAGACCTATTTTCTTCTTAAACACCCATTTGCAGCCCATAGCTTTTCTGCCTTCAGGCAAGGGCACCAAACTCCAAGTATCATTTTTTCCTAATGATGCCATTTCTTCATTCATGACTTCCAACCAAGAGTTTGAATCAGACATTCTAAATGCCTCTTTCACAGTCCTAGGCTCATCAGTGCTAGAAATCAAAGCATAGGAACAAGTAGAATCTATCAAAGAGAACCCATACCTATCAGGTTGTTTTCTTTCACGAGTTGGCCTCCTCACTTACTGAGGCTGAGGTTCTTCTTCTTCAAAACTTTCAGTGCTTGAGCTCTCCTCAATTTTAGGTACATTTTAAATTTTTAATTCCTCTTTATCTAGTGTCGGAGGAATTACAATTACATCCTTATTATTTTTTGACTTTGTCTCTGACTGCAGATCCAAGGTCAGAGGCTTCATCTCACAAAAGATAACACTTCTACTCTATAGAACCTTCTCCGTATTAGGATTCCAAAGCTTGTATCCTTTTATGCCAACACTATATCCAATAAAAATACATTTGATATCCTTGTTCTCCAACTTAGATCTTTTCTCATTCAGCACATATGCATATGCCTCACAGCCAAAAATACAAACATGTCTCAGAGGGGGCTTCTTACCAGACCACACTTCAAAAGGTGTTTCCTCAACAAGAGCAGAATTAGGAGAATGATTTATCAAGTAACATGCAGTAGAAACACCCTTAGCCCAAAACTTCTCCTCCAAGCCAGCACTACTCAGCATACTTTGTGCTCTCTCCATCACTGTCCTATTAAACCTTTCTGTGACTCCATTTTGCTGTGGAGTATAAGGTGTAGTCTTATTTCTTTTAATCCCATAGTCTTTACAGTACCTCTTGAATTCACTAAAACAAAATTCACCACCATTATCAGTCCTTAAACATTTTATTTTTCTTCCAGTATAATTTTATACAAGGTTCTTAAATTCCTTAAACCGAGTGAACACTTCTGATTTACTTTTCAAAAAATAGACAAATGCTCTTCTTGAATAATCATCAATAAATGATACATAGTACGTTGAATTAGATAAAGAAGGAACATTCACTATACCAAATACATCAAAATGAATATAATCTAGCAAACCGGAATATTTATGAGGACTAGAATAAAAAGAAACATGGTGTTGTTTTCCATATATATAATGTTCACATAATTCAAATTCAAGGTTACAATCTTCAAGCTCCTCAACCAGGTTTTTATTCTTCAAGGTTTTTAAACATTTCTCTCCAATGTGGCCTAGCCTATGATGCCAGAGCATAGTAATTTCTGCTAGAATTTTAACTCCCATAGAGTTTACACAATTAGGAACATTTCCCTCTTTACCTCCATGAATAGCTTTCTGTAACTTTATAGAGACACTGTTGTATTGAACAACATGTGCATCCAACTTGTACAAGGTACCAATACGAGCACCCCTTGCTAGCACCATTGAGCCTCTAGTCATCTTGCAACCATTTTAGAGAATGTGACTTGCACTGCAATATCATTTAGCTTACCAATAGATAGCAGATTTTGAGCCAGACCTGGTATATGCATTACATTATTAATTCCCTTCACTCTTCCATTAGGGAATTGAATTCTGACTCTTCCACTATCAACAATTTCCAAAGTTGAATCAATCGCCAAATACACCTTTCCACCATCATACTTTTCATACTTCATGAACCAGTCTCTATGAGATGTCATGTGGAAAGATGCTCTAGAATCAATCAATTAGACATCATCTGATGCCTGTGTAGCCAAGGCTGCAATGAAGGCATCTGCATCACTATGAGAAGAATCATTTTCAGAAGAATGCTTCTTCTTCTTCTCCTCCTCTTTACAATCCTTTCGGACATGACCAGGTTGCCAACAATTCCAACACTTCACCTTGGACTTCTTGCCAAGAGACTTTGATCTTCCCTCTAATTTAGATTTAGATTTCTTGTCCTTCTTCTTGCCTTTTTCTTTCAACCTTCCTCTAACAGCAAGGGCCTCCTTTTCCATCTTAGAAGATTTCCTTCTCATCTCTTCTAATAACAAAGAAGCAACAAAATCTTCCATCTTGAAATTAGATGTTGTACTCCCAATCGCCATCACCAGGTGATCCCAAGAGTCTGGCAAAGAACACAATAAAAGCATACAATGATCCTTTCCATCAATCTTCACACCAACAGATGTTAACTGTGCAATCAACATGTTGAATGTGTTCAAATGATCAGCTACAAATCCTCCTTCCTGCATTCTCAAAGTGTACAACTTCTTCCTCAGGAACAATTTATTCACCAAGGACTTCCCTTGATAAATAGATGCCAGTCTCTTCCACAAGGAAGATGCAATATTCTCTTCATGCACATTCAGAAGAATGGAGTCTTCCAAACAAAGGCCCTATTAGCCCCTTAGACTTTCTATCTGCAAGGTCCCAATCTTCTTGCTTCATGCTTGTAGGTTTCATTCTAGACACAACAATCCAAAGATCACAATCAACCAATAGATCTTTCATTTTAAGTTTCCACAACTCAAAATTGTTGCCATTGAATTTCTCTATTTCAATCTTTCCTGATGTGCTTTCCATCTAAATCTATAATTCAAATTTGAAAAACTTCTGCAAGACTCCCACTGAACAAAATTGACTCAAAAAACCAAATGTACCCACAAGGATAACACAACTAGCCAGGCTTTGATACCACTTGTAAGGAAATCTAAGTGCAAAAGAAACTCTCCTAACATCAAAACCTTAGGGAAGAATGTAGAGATACTTTTAAATTTTACAATTGCAGTCCAATTAAGATGCACTTGAAAGAGATAACACTAGATTTACGTGGGAAAACCCTTATGGGAGAAAAACCCACCACACCAAGAGAAGTCACTTTGTATTACAGTAATGGAGATTACATACAAAGATTGGACTTATCTTTTTGATGTCAAATTACAATAGCTTTCACAATGACCAACCTTGTACAAAAGATTCCAGTTACAATATACTCAGAATAGAATTCACACTGATCACCTTTCAAACTATTCACCCAACCATCGAACCAATCCTTCGAACTAAACTACTTCTACAATCTTTGAGTATATCCATGACGCCCCTATCTGTCGAACTTCTTCTCAGTAACGGCTACAACAGTCCAACTGCTAGCAGTTCCCATTCAACTTTTCTGATTGGTCAAATACAAGCCACATAGGATAGTCTTCACTCAGTCAAAGCATTCAACCTATGTTGGCATGTCAGTGAGACACTAACCGTGTCTCTCCAATGCCACAAAGTTAGAATTCGATATCACCAAGAGTCCATTCTATGGGCAAGATGTTGCACTGAGTCTAGAGAGATATCACTGAGACTTTGCCATATCACCAAGACATCATACTGATGATCATCACTTGTATCGCTATCACCAAGACCTATTTCTTTCGCTGAGAGATCATATCGAGCCTTTATGTTATACCAAAATTTTCAACAATCGGAAAGACTTATCGCTATCGCTAAGATGTCACTCTAAAGTCTGAAGTCATATCAAACACCAAACAATAGTTGGAAAGACTTCTCTCCATTGGTAAGAGTTCTTAGCGAACCCTTAGTGTTACCTCGATGCCTCCAAGATAAAGTTGTTGGTAATACATTCATATTGTTAAGACTTCATACCGAGCCACCATATGTTACTCTGATACCCCAAGTGTATTCTGTCAGTGAGACATACCAACAGTCACCAAGAGTTCTCAAGTGATCAAGTCACCATGATGACTTCAAATGAATACTTATTGGCAAGACTTCCCTTGTCGGTATGAGACATACCGAATGACTGAGTCTCTCCTTGAAACCGCTTGTCACCCAGAGTCTCCCCGATGTCCGATAAACACCAACAGTCGGTAAGAGATCTCCATGGGCGATGAGAGATAGAGAAGTCACACCTAATGAAATGTCACAGCGATAGGCTCCTTCGATAAGATTGAAGCAAGGTCACAATGACCTAAATCATTTCAACAAGGTTTCAACTGCTAGTCGGCTAGACACAAAAGATGTCACACTGACTTGGCTCTCTTAGAGGTTTTCAGCCTATGGGATTGAGGCACACATTTCCAACATGTTGGAGGTTACATGCTTTTCTCTATCTTATCATCTTCTTTCCCTTCTTCCTCGGCAGGTGGTCTTTCTATTTCTTCTCTGACATCCTTTAATTGTTGAGCCAATTCTTCCTCAAAGTTGGGATCAAAAGTTTGAACAATTATTTTTTCACCGGCGTCTTCTACTTCATCTCTTCTTTCAGAGGATCATGTTTCTTCTTCTTCACGAACCACCTTGTCAATTTACAGGTGCTCATACTCTAGATGTTTTTGATATTCATCTACTTCCTCTTCCAATGCTTTTGTTGCTTCCACCTCTCACGTTTCCCATTTTTATGATATTGCCATCATGGCCTTCATCTCTAGGGGCTCAATTTGAGGCTTTGAAATTGGAACATTGGAAAGGATTTGCACCAGGGTAGGCAGGATGGCTTGATTTAGTAATACTTGAGAAATTTCTAAAGGAGCAGTTTACATGTGCTGAGAAAAATCCTCTAGAAGCAAGAGTGTTATTATTGGAATCATTGTTATTTCCAGTGAGAGCGATGTGGTTGGAGAGATGGAGGTAGAGGAGATTGGAGGAGTTGTGGCAAAAGAAGAATCAACCATCACAACTGGCCCAGTTGGTGAAGAAGAAGCCAAGTGGATGGAGATGTCCACCACAGTCAGGGATGTGGCAACCATGGCTTGAGAAATGCAAGGATAGCAATATTAGGGGTAGCCAGTGGGGGCTTTGGCTGATCCGTTTCCATTTCTTCTCCTTTGTGAAGGGGATTCTCTTGAATAGTGAGCAGCCCTATAGTGCTTCCTGACCTTTTTTGTTTCTTTGAGGACTCACCCTCTGAAGCTTTCCTTGCATATACTTTTGGATTTGGTTGTTGCTCCTCAGTCTCTTTTCTTTTTCTAGATCAAGTGAGTGGAGGTGATTTGGATGTTTCTCCCATCGAGGTTGTAGTAACTCCATCATCTTTTACACTAGGCTCACTATAGAGCCCTTGATAGGTTAGGATGACCCCTCCTTGCTTCAATCAGGCTACTTGCCTATTGACCCATTCTATGGTACAAGCTTCGATTGGCTTGGTTATGATATCGAGGTCATCGACCTCTTGCTTGTCCCATTCTATTGAAGGTAGTGGCAAGTTGGTGACTGCATTGTACCTAGGATCCATAATTCTACTTTCATCTTCCTCAACTTGATTAGGTACGGGGAAAAATTCACCCTTTTTATGAAGTAGGCAATCATTCTCATATAATGTCTCATGTGCACCTCCTTATCATCTTGACAATTCACCTAGAAATATTCAACATGATGCAGATGGGCATAGTCGAGTCCAAGTGCTTTCCGTATATGGCCATAAGGGTCCATTCATGGACGGGCAGTATGAAGCTAGAAATGATACTCAACCAACTCCTTTTTCCTAATTTCTAACACATTGAATGGTTTGTAGCTTGTACATCCCTTGGCCAAAAGAAAGGGGATAATGGATCCCCACCAAATGCTTACTGCTGAGGAGAGTATGTACATGTCGCAACTTCCAAGAGAGTTCTAACAATATAATCTGGTCATTAGGATACTGGGGCAGCTTGTTCGGCCTTTCTATGTAGCCTTGGGCATGGATGTATGTGAACTTGCGATACTGGATGAACATGAAGGTGTATTATTTAAGGAACACCCGAGTAGTGTGGGAGACTCACTTTTTGAAATCACCTCTGAACAACTTGATAATGTGACCTATGAAAGTTTCATTTACCCTACAATAGTCTTTCTTGAAATTTCTAAACTGCAACTGAGGGTATCTATCATAAAAATTCAATTCCTGACCAGATTCTTCATTTAGAGAACTGAACAATCCACTATACTACCTTTTTTCAGCTAGCGAGTAGACAAGGTAAGATGTCATATAATACTGGGAGGTTTTCTTAACATTCATGAACTACTCATGGAAGTAGTCACTTATTATTTCCCCCAGTAGAATGTGGTCTGCATGGCACCATCCTCCTTCCCGCAAAGAATATTCTCAAAAAAGTAAACCATCCACTCCTGGAAGTATGTAGCAGTGGGGAGACCCATTACTCTGCTCAATAGAGTCACTAGGTCATGATAATCTTCATGGAAATAGCCACAGAAAAGTTCTTAGGGAACTTTCACAATGTTGCCCTACTTCTCTTTGAGCAGATACTAGTTTATGACTTTCTTACATCCAGTTGGATCCTAATCCGACATTTCCTTGCAATCTTCGATGGTAGGGGTCTCCATCTCCCCTAAGGTGGGAATGTGGAAATTTTTCAATATTTCCTTGGGAGACATGTCAGCTAGAATGTTCCCATCTATATCTACTATGGTCTGGGTCTTGGGCTAGTATGCTTTCTTGCAAGCCATGACCAATTCAGGAGCTATAAGAGAAGGAGGGAAGACTGTAACTTTGGAAATTCCACTTCCTCTTATCATCATGGCATTGTCTGTGGTTAGGTTTACTCTAACCCTCTATTTGAATTCATCAATATCAACATGGCCTATATTGGCATTTGTAATCTCCTTCCAATCTATAATAATCTTTGAGTGCAATAGATTCCCTTGGAATTGGTACTTCATTTGGTCGTTGTTCTCTTTCACACGAGGAGCTTGAGCTGATTTCTTTCATTTGTCTTTTTTTGTGACTACCCCTGAGGGTCCTACACCTAATTCCATATATCCTGCAAACAAAGGCATGATGAGCACGATCAACCATGAAGACACCAATGTTAGCCAAAATCCCTGTTGGATGAAGTCTAGTTAGATAGTTCATCATTCATGAAATCAAACATTTATTTCAAGATGTCATTAGCAGTTTTCAAAGGGGAATTTGGTCAGCCTAGGACTCAAGGGTCAGACTTCCCTAGCAAGAATGTTGTTTTGAAGGGCAGACAAGGCAGGGCAATCTGTATGGTCTCTCCTGACTTTAGATTTGGATGATTTGAAAGGTACATGCAGGAGATGGTTCAATTTGAGCATGTGGCTCAAGACTTGTTTCCAGATTGGAGGTCATTTAAATCATCATTGGGGCACTCAAAGCTATGAGGAGGGAAAGGTTTGTAAGGTTTTCAATTTGAAATGGTGAGCACTAGGCGGAATTCTAAGGATGAAGTTCTTGCGGACTGGACTCGACACTATGTTTGGATTTTAGGTTTCCTTCATTATAACTCTTATGGAAATTAGAGAGGCAACCCTCGGGGATCGGAAGGACAAGATGGTTTTTCCTTTTGCAATGGCTAAGATGGGATGGACTCCCAACAACAGAAACTTGGTGGAGATGAAGGCACTAGATTCTTCATTTGTTGTTCAAGCAGATTTGGGACACTCAGGACCCTAAGGGTGAAATGTGGTCATCAGATGGCTGTGAGAAACAATGAAGCAGGAGTGGAGGTCGGTAGAAGAAACTCTGCGAATTGGGACCCAGAGGATGCCAAGGATGTAGCAATTTATTTGTTTAACTCGCATAGCAAAGGACAAGGTGGGTTTCGAGGCTCGGGTGGATGGGTCCATTTTTCTGTTTGAAATGGAAAACACAACCCAAAGTCCTGGGGATGGAATCCCACAAGAATAGCCCTGGGAATCCTAAAAGGAGGCCGAGAGTTTTAAATAAGTCCTGACGTTGAACCGTTGAAGGAGATTCGGGCTCGCGGGCTTAGGAGAACATGTCATTTTAAAGCTTTTTTTTTTTAAGCTTTTTTTTGTCATAAAGGAGAGTCTTGGGCCTGGGAGATGCCATTTCTCTGTGGGAAGAATGGCGTTAGGCCAAAGAATTCTGAACTTGATTAAAGGAGGGAATTTATCAATTTTTTGAATTTTTACCACATGGGTTTTTTGGACGTTCTCTCCCTCTACCTAATGGATGCATTTTTACCCCCCATTCATTTATTATTTAATGTGAAATCACCATAAAATGAAGTGGGTGTAGGGATGGTGAACTCACTATAGAAACCCAGCAAGAAGGGTTGTCGAATTTTCTAGTAGACGGTGAAGGACAGCAACAAGCTCGAAGGCAGCAGTTGACGAAGGCCTTAGATCTCTCTAAACTGGCTCTAAACTTCTCTGGCCAACTTGACATGTGAAAATGATAGTTCAAGATGGTCTATTTATACTTTTAAGAGCATTTAATGCACCGTATAAATTCTCATATAGTGGTCAAAAGGTTGGTGAGTTCAAATTTTGAAACAACTGTCGAGAGCCTAGGACCCAAAGCTGGAAAGATGTGAGTTATCATCTGTTTCAAATGTTCAGTGGAAAATCTTGGCAAAAGGAGACACGGGGTCTAGAGGGCATAACTCTGGCGAAGGATGGCCGTCAAAAAGAGAAAATGTACAACAGAGTTCTAGGTAGGGAAATCCAGAGAGGCAGGTTTGGTGCAGTCAAAGGATGGTGAGTTAAAACAAAATTCATAAGGACAATGATCAAGGGGCCAGGTCTCGTGGCACGAGAAGGTGGAGGACATTGGCCGTTTCAAAACAGCGAATGCGCCACAAAAATCCGGCAAGGGAAACCCATTGAAACAAACCTGGAAGACCCCAAGGCTACTAGCAAAGGTAAACCATTAAGAGAAATCCACAGAGACCTAGGACTTAGAAAATTTTGAGGGGATGAAACATGGTCAATTCAAGATAAGACTTCAGAGACCCATTCACCATTTGGGACACCAAAATGGGGGCACACAAAATGAGGCAGCAAAAAAACAACTCGACAAGGAAAAAGAAAGAAGAGGGTCCTCATTCTAAATGGGGCATGTGTGTTGAGGGCACAACAGAACCTAAATCCATAATTTCATCTTGTTTTTCCTCCTAGTGTTGAAGTTATCAGTGACAGTGTATCAACTTGATAGTAACAAGTGTTTTCCAATTTAGTGTATATATTTTGGTGAATTTGCATTTCTTCATGGATTGGAATTTGGATTTACAATTTTATGGAGTTGTTAACAAGTGTTATTAGAGTGTGTATTGTAGATGGAATAAAGTTTGCAGGTTTGCATGTCTGAATGGGGGTGTATAGTTGGAAAACTTTGTTATTAGGTCATTACTGATGTTGACCTAATGATTTTTGTGTGTTACATAATTTGAATATATTTTGATCTGCTATGTGGGTTCTATTTTGGGTTCATTCTGACCTATTTTGATTTGTTATGAGTTTTGAATCTTTGTGTGAAGCATGTATGTATGGATCTTGAGCTGATCAATTACATTTTGTATATCACATCTAATTAGGTTGACCTAATTGATTGTAGATGAAGTAGATATATATATCAAGGATTTTTTTTCAGTATTTTGTGTGTTATATTATGTAATAAAAGTGTGTGGATGTGAATTGCATGAAGGTAAAGTGAATGTAGACAAGAGCATAGTGTAAAATTAGATCAGAATGAAGTGCGTAAATTCAGTATTTTGAGCTTCAATGGAACTATAATTCATGCATGTGTTAGATGAAATTGTAACAATTCAAATTTCGTTATGTTCCAAAATATTTTCTATCTGTGTCTTCTTTCAGTGGGCAGTGATTCCCCCTGCAATGAGCACTTCTATAATATATTTTAACTGGTTATAATATATTTTGAGCTAATCCTCACTATGGTTTTTCCTATTTTTGGTTTTCCCATGTAAAAATTTGGTGTTCATGTGTTATGTGATGTTGTTGGTTGTCTTCATTCTTTCATTCATTACTAAAAATTGATTATACTATGAGGATTTAATGTTTAAACTATTAACTAGTTTAAAAGAATATTGATTCACATCCTCTTAGTATTCTGGGTGTTCAAAAACTAGTATCAGATCTTGGTTCCTTGGAAGGAGCTTAACCACTTGGGGAAGATATTGTAGATTGAACACATGGCTGTTAGAAGACTACCTATTCCTCCGAAAAAATATTCATACTATTGGATCCATAGAAGAAGATTGCATATTTGACATGAAAGGAGAACTCATAGTTGCTTTTGAAGATCTGGAAAGAACTAAAGGTGAAAATAGAGATCTAAAAGAAAATTTATGAGAAGCAGATGAATGCATCAAAAAATTGAGGGAGAATATCATGAAATTTAGAAAAAGACATAAGGAGGTTAGTGAATAATTGAAGCAAGAAAATGAAACAATTACCATTTTGAAAGTGCAAGTTGAATAAAGGAAAAGAGTTGAAATTTAATTTTTGAATGCAATGGTGAAAAGAAAATCTGAAGAAAGCACAAAGCTTGTACAAGAAGTTGTGAATCTGAGATCAGATCTTGAAAAAGCAAGGAGTCCTGAAGATAAATTTAAGATGAACTCCACAAATATTGATGAAATGATTGCAAATTAGAAAGAAGCTAATGTTAGTGTGACGTCATTAGCCGTATAACCACTCATTCCTCCTCCTGGCCCTTTTTTCCCTAAAAGAGTGATTTATTTCTTTTTGGCATTACTTGGGCATATGGTATCAAAACTGGGAAAATGAGATATCGTCAAAAATATAGTTTTGATAAATTTCCAATGGTGCAGATCCCATTATCAAATGTATGTACTAGTTTCTATTATTTTTAGTCAAAGTCAGATCTTCATTTTGCACTTTCAAGCTCGTAACTTTTTTCCTATATCTCTAATTTTCATGATTCAAGCGATGTTGGAAAGGTATTTCAGATATCTTCATATCTATCCATCCACTTTTTCTAGAATCTTCCGTAGGTATATATATATATTTGGTATTTTTTGTTTCACATTTTTCTTAATTACTTGGATGTCTTGGCACCTAGAAAGGATTTGCCTGCATACGATGATATATTTTGATCTAATTTATCGGTGCTAAGGTTATCAATCTCTGATTTTTTTCATTTGAGTGAGTATCATGATTTTTTTTGGTTCATTCTTCTATGATAAACTTGGACAAGGATAATTATGATTCTTGGTGAAGTGGTATCCTAACACATGGGTATGTGTAGGATCATGATGGGCCAAAAAGTGGCAATATGATGGGTATGTGGCTGACAACTATTTTTTTTACACAAAATTGATGAAATGAAAAGGGTTTTAAAAGGAGATTCTCAGCTTTCCACTGATATAAATTATGCTTTACTTTGAGTTTAATAAGTAATTATTATTCATTTTTTATTCAAATTATGAAAAAAGTCCTAATTGATAGGTTGATAGAAAAACATTTATAGCTTTCAAACGATATCACATTTTTTGAATCCAAAACATGCATGACATCCTATGCTTCGCATACTATAGGATAAAAAAATAAATTGAATTACATGAAGTTTTGACCAAGTTAAGGTGCTCAGACATACAAGTTTTATATTTTTTAAAAAGTTGTAATAAAAATATCATAATTAATTATTTAATTGGAAAAAAATTTAAAAAAATATGCATCACATCGGGGCATGAGTCGTCTACTTATATTTAAAATCTTATAAAAAAATATTATAATTTTATCATGGTTAGTGTGGTCAGATAGACAGCTACTTCTTATTTTTCCCTAAAATTTAAGTACCACTGCATTGAAATTTCAAATTTTCACCAAATAGATTTTTATTTTTTTTAAACAAACCTAGTAGTTTAGAAATTAAATTAAATTTGCTACAGATTCTATTCTTACATTTTTTTGAAATAATATAGATAACTTATTCAAAAATTTACATCAAGCTGCCTAACTCTGATTTTTCTAATTTTTTTGCCACTTAAGAGCCTATTTTTTCCATGATGATCCTGCACATACCCACATTTTAGGTGGCTTGATATTTTTCCTTATCTATATGGCCGCATACCCGCACCAGACACACCATGGAGTTTACTAGCATGGGGCATCATCAGAGATCATATTGTAGGGGTTATATATTCTAGTGTTGATATTGAAACTATGTGTGTTGTATCGAACATTGAATGTCCCCACACACTTTAGACATGACTTTGGGAGATCCATGGAGAACCTCATATCTCTCCATACCCAGAGGATCTTGTTGTGGATTGTCTCATTCCTCTTGTAGATGAAAATTCCATACCCATTGATGATGATACTTTCGAGGAGCTTGAGTATATCATAGGTCTTGCATGTTTTGATGGTTCAGAAACTTTTCTTCTTATTACCACTCTATAGATTGAGACTATATTATCATCTTCTATTGTTTTTTATCAGATTGGCATTGTCACATCTTTTTCCCCTATTGATTTAGTGCAACAAGGCATATATCTTTTAGACATATCTACTTAGGATTCATATCTTGTAGAAATATCATCCTTGTTTGTAGAGTCTCAAATTGTAGATTTGGAGGATTACTTTGAGGACATTCATCTCCTCTTCATTGATAGCCACATCAACATTGTTTGCCCACCATCTTTCCTTTGTGATAGGATAATTTCTTGCAAGAGATTTTTGGGTATTTTGGAGTTCAATCATAGACCTCAACAAATTTTTCATATTCTACAAAGGTTGAAAGGACAAATAATCTTTCAATAATCTCAAATCTAATATCTAATACCACTTCCCCTAATGGATCAAATATCTTCCTTTATTTTTATTATAATGTTGTACACATGTTAGCATTGACTTTGATTATTGTACTAGTACTAGGAATGAAACTACTCCACCAATCCTAAAATTACCTAGGATTGGATCAAGTTAGCCATGTCTCCTTCTCTATGTACCCTCTGTAAGGACTCTTCTACACTGACATGCCCCAATTCGGTGTCAATAATCTCATCGTATGGAGATAAAATTTTGGATGGAGGATTATAGCATTGGAACTCATACTTATTTTTCTTTATCACCTTGCATATTTCTTGCAAAATATAAACACACATCATGATTATGTTTTGTTAAAAAGAGGCATAAAGGTCCATAAAATCTCACTTAAAGTAATCCAAATTTGAATAATATTCATTATCGAATTTTTGGACTCATTCATATATCCTATCAGTTGATGTCAAAACCTTAGAATCTATTTTGAGGAAAATACAAACAATCCTTTTGAGGATCAAGTTTTGGGTGTACCACTTATCACATATCTCACTAAGCATTTGAATAAAAGACTCTTGATGCCCTTATTCAATGGAGTAATAAAAAAAATTATTAATCAAGGATTAGGAATCAAAAATACCTTATAGCTCATACATGGAAAACTAGCTAGTACAACATTCCTCATCGATCCAATGTTTCTTTGGCATAGGGTATCAAAGGTAAAAGATTGATCTTATTGCTTCAGCCTTGCTAACGATATCATGAATTTTGAGGAGAATATATCTTAATACCAATACATGTTAGGGATTAGGCTTTTGGCATATCTCTTGGCATATTCTATGAAAAAATAGGTAGATGTGAGGGTGTAAGACTAATTACCAATGCTCAAAACACTTCAATT
The DNA here is from genome assembly GCA_007258455.2 of Sequoia sempervirens. Classification (NCBI taxonomy): domain Eukaryota; kingdom Viridiplantae; phylum Streptophyta; class Pinopsida; order Cupressales; family Cupressaceae; genus Sequoia; species Sequoia sempervirens. The sequence continues at coordinate 368,111,539 of VDFB02000003.1, read as the reverse complement.
CTTAGAGAAAGGTGTTATAGATCGCATACCAAAGGGAATTTGATATTCATGCCATTAAATTTGGCCCCATGGAAAGGTGGACTCCTGATTTTTGGTGTTTGAAATATTTAATTATGGGTCTTGAGCCATCAAACATTGGGTGTTGTAGTGACTTATATCTTTAGTCCAAATAAATTAGATGTCATTATGAAAATTTGAACATCAAAATGCAAAATACATAGGCAATATTGAATGTAAGGTATCAAGAGATAGGGTATTAAGGAGAAAATGATCCTTATGCTCCAAATGGTCATATAGAAAGGTATAAACTCGATCACTGATACTCAAAATACTTAGTTAATATCTGAAGCAACTCATAAAGAGATCAATAATCAAGAATTGATAATCGTTCATGACTTGAACTTTATGCCCAAGAAGCATTAATTTATTAAATGGTTTGATGCACAAATGAAGTGTAGTGATGTAGCCACAAACAACCTCGATTGGCACATTAAAATTGAAGAGGATTTGAAAATCCCCCCAAAAAAATTGAAGAATAAACAACAAAAACAATTTAGTGTTATGAATCAATACCAAAAGGAAAAATAAAACCAATGAACCAAGACACGAAACAAAGGAAATGAAAAGGTAAAAGCAAGGGAAAAGCATGGGAAAAAACATGAACATGAAAACCAAAGAAATCCCCCATATAGAAATACACCAAATGTAATGCTAGAGCAAACAAAGAGTGTACAAACATTCCAAAGCACAAAAGAAAAATGATTATTCAAATAAATCAATAAACCATAAAAAACCTACTTAGTATATATATTCCAAAGCTTGCCATTAATGCATATCAAGAGTACTAAATGTGATGCCAAATGGTAGATGTGTTTTACAATACAGTCATTCATTGAGGACCAGGATCAAACTTCAAGCTTAAAGTATCTCCTAAAGAAAAACCCTGGTGTCTAATAGGAATGTTCCCATGACCTAAGAAAACAAGACATTAGGGATCAAGTCCAACATGCAATTCATGACTAGAAGGGTTGGATTTTTGTGCTAAATGAACTATTCTTTCCCTCACTAGAGGTGAATCTTATAAAATTATGACTCGACACTGCATCTCATTTGGCTATCTAGTTAATTTTCTTTCCTATAAGGAAACTATTATGCATGTTTTGCAAACATGCCCCACCATAGGCAGGGACCCCCTTTTTTCGCTCCAAATAGGCTGCTTTGCTCCTGTCTTGTTTTACGTGTCCCATTTTCCAAGCCCAAATTGGTCATGTGCCTTCAAACGATCAAATCCCCTACCCAAATTCACCTACTTGGGCTATTCAAATCTACTGAGAAATGAGGTCCACCGTCCCGTTTTTTGCCTTTGTCTTGTTCTTGCTGTTTGGAAACATCCGTGGACCCCCATTGCTCTGGTTTCATCATTTTTGACTTTGGGGCCAACTTTTTGGTGGATTTGGGATGTGTTTGGGGTGCCTAAATGAATTGTCAAAGTTTCATCAACACTCTGTTAAGTTTCGATGGTTTTGAAACTTTCCCTCCAGAATTCCCTTCCTCTTTGGCTGTTTGGAAACATCTGTGGATCCTCATCGCTCCAGTTTACACATTTTTGACTTTGGGGGTAACCTTTTTGGATTTGGGATGTGTTCCTAATGCATAAGTGAACTGCTAAGGTTTCGTCAAGATTCTGTTAAGTTTTAATGGTTTCAGAACTTTCCCTCTAGAATTCCCTTCCTCTTTGGCTATTTGGAAACATCTGTGGACCCTCGTCACTCTGGTTTCCACATTTTTGACTTTAAGACCAACCTTTTTCTGATATGGGATGTGTTTGAGGTGCTTAAATTAATTTCCAAGGTTTCGTCAATGTTTCGTTAAGTTTTGATGGTTTCAGAGCTTCGTCCCCCTTTGGCTATCTTGAACATCCATCGGCCCCCAACAACCCGGCATCTAAAGCCCGGCCCCTCTGTGGCCATTTTCAGGATTCCATCTCTCTATGGCCATTTTCGGGACTTCGTCCCTCCATGGCCATTTTGAAAATCCATCAGCCCCCAGCGACCTGGCCTTCAGAGCCCAGTCCCTCGGTGGCCGTTTCCGAGATTCTATCTCTTTGTGGTCATTTTGAACTTTTAGTTTTTGTAAAATGAGTCCAATCTTAAGGAAGTTTTCTAGGAACTCTTCCTTCCCCTTTTCCAATATGCTATAATTGAAAAATCTTGGTTTTGCTATGTTTTGTGGGGTCCAGGAAGTTCACTTCCAGTTTGTTGTCCCTTGTTCGCTGCCCGCCCCCTTGGGCCTGCATTAATGTTTATGGTCCAAATGAGCTCCAAATATGAATATTATGATCTTTTGATGATGCATGGATGAATCTAACAAGGATTTTACAAGATATGACTAATGTTTTCTATGATTTTTGTATGAAAGCACTTACGACGTTTCATGTACATAGGATTCAAGGAGCCTACCACAGGTACATCAGGGAGACCCATCGAGAAAGTTGAGCAAGGAATGCACATAGCTCTTGTCACCATTCATTTCATGATTATCTTTCCTCGTAGCACACATCAACAGGGTCAACATTAGAAGAAGGCTTGTGCCAAGAAATTCAAGGGAAAAAATGCAAGGGGATGGCCTTGAAGAAAGCATAAGAGATTTGTCCGGCTAAATCAGGGGCAACCAATCTATTGATGCCAATAGTCGATAGACTCATTTGATCCAAGGAAGAACACTGCAAACACATCAAGTAAGAAAATAGATTTTAGATAGTTTTAGCTACAATAAAAGGGAAATCAACTAAATGATGAAACTGCTACAACACCTGAGCACTAGATGACAAAACAGAGAAAAGAAAAAGATGTATTTTAAAATTGTTGAATATTGTGAGGTAGGTGAAACCCTAATGTAATTGAATCTGGGCCATTCATTGCAAATTGATCCTAGCCATTCATTTGGGCTTTGGAAAACTATAAAAGGGTCTTGCCCTTCATTTTTAAGGGATGGAGAGCTATTGTAAAAAGAATTTTGCAGTAATAGAAGACATCATTGCATGATTTTATGGATGTTCTCTTTGATTTTTCTCATCTTGCATGCATGGTTCTACTTCCATGTTAGTTTTAGTATTAGTTTCTTGAATGGCTATCATGATGGTGTTGTTATAGTATTTGATGAGCTTCCATCCCATACTTTTAGCACTTGTTGATGGCAAGCTACTGTGCAAAGTTAACCTGGGCTTCTTTCTGTCATTGTTGGAACCTAGTTCAATTGCATGTTCATGATGTGTATGTGTAATTTGAAAATTAGCAGACCTTAGAAGATTGCACTGGTTTTGTGTAGCTGTAGGTTTCTCTTAGTCAAGCAAAACTCAGTTTAGGAAGCCTGTCTACTTTATCAGCTACCATTGTTACTATTCATTTGTGGCTTAAGATTAGAATAGCTTTCTTAACCCTTCTCCTTTTGCTATTTCTTTTAATCCTTGGTTAGAGTAGGATCCAAAGCATCAACATAAAGCTAAATCAGATGAACTTGATGAGTTTTAGCTTGTTGTTTTGAGTGGACAACCACTGTTCATTCACTTCCAACACTTTGAAACTGCATTTGCAAACCCAACTTCCCATGCTTTGTAACTCATCTATAAGACCGCCTTGTGATTCCAGAAAATCACATCAAACAACTGAGATATTCCAAGCACTATCAAGACCTGACATTAGAGACCTTGGGATAGTGTTCTGCAATCTGATTATGGAAGATTGTCTTTCAAGAGAGGTAGTGGACCTATGCACTATCTATGTTGAGAAGTGCATAAAGAATACATCAATAGAAAAATAAACAAAGGGAAGAAGACAAAGGTAGGGGTGTTTTGATGGCTGCCAAAAGACATGACATGCTTGGTCAATTACATGATTTAACTGGTGGTTCTTCCACCATCAACAGAATTGGTGCTAGAAGGAGGGCTAACACATTGGGAATAAAACACTGAAGGTTGGAAGTGATTCATTTTATGCCCTCCTCCTAATGGCATCAATAGAATTAGTGCTAGAAGGAGGGACGATATGTTGAGGCTACAAAGCTGAAAGTTGGAATTCAAAAAGAATACTTCCAAAGAAAAAATATGAGATAGGGAGATCTCTTTCAATGCTAAAAATCAGAAATTTTTGAAGGAAAAAGAAGCTAAGTCAAAATGGAGCAGCATGCACAAATTGACATCACTCAGCTGCATGCAAATTTGAACAAGAGTCTGAAGAAGCCATTGCAGAAATTTGCACTCGCGGATAGATGTCAGATCCATTGCACTTATAGGCACAACGAGTTGGGATGTCTCACATTCTTGAGTAGAATCAAAAGGGTATTGCAGGGAGAAATTCCCTTTTGGGAAATATACTAGCCCTTGGCCCCCAAAGACCCACAAGAAGAATTGCAAACTATGGTAGCCAACACATTTAAGGAGCTGATCTAGGAACATTTGAGCATCAAGGACAGATGAAGATTGGAGGAAGTACTAATAGCAAGTTGGTGTAGATTTCACAATGCACCACATTCAGAATTTATGTGTCTATCATGTGACATCATTTCTCAAGCCAAGGGTTGTTCAAACAAGTTGGAGCAGCCAACTCTCAATGAGGAGAAGTCATCCCATGAGGCAGAAGAGCTGTCAACATCTATAGGACAACACCTTGAAGATAAACCAACTAGTTGGACACAAGTTGGTGTTGGGACAATAGACATAGAAAATGAAAACCAAGAGGGAGGAGCTGAAACTCTTGGGGTAGCAAAGTGCATTGATGAAAATCTGATTGTAACCAGTTCAGTAGGCTTCCCCTCCATCGAAGAAGAGCAGTCCTCCACTCTAGAAGAAGAGCAATTGGTAGGTGACGATGAACCAACAAAGTCTACAGTCATGCATGCTGGGACAACCATTGAAGATGTTGAAGAATAGGAAGAAGAAAAGGTTGACAACATTGGAGCAGTAGAAAATGATGACAAAGGTATAAGTGAAATGAGATTAGAAGAGCTCTCCTTCATCAATGACAGCGATCGATAATCTGAAAATGCACATTTGTGGGAGTGGAAACAACCACTCGCCATGGTTGTCTACCATCAAGCTTCTTTTTCCAATGATGATGAGGACCCAATAGTGGAAAGATATGACCAATTCATCTCCAAATTAACAAAGAATTGGTCAGAACTGAAATACCAAGTGGACTTGGAGGTGTTGTTGCTACCAAATTGGTGCAGACTTCATGATTCATCACACTTAGAGTTCACATGTGAACTGTGCCAAGAAGCCATTAAGAAAGTCAAAGAACAAGCAAGGTAGCCAAGTTCCCAACCTCCTCTACTTGCTGCCCATATCGAAGAAGAAGACCAAAAGTCTGAATCAAGTGATGGCTTAGCTGAAGGTAGACCTCAAGAGGATGTTGGGACAGCAATAGAAAAAGGATAACAATACAATCTTGGACTTCTGAGCGATGAAGTAGATCAAGTGGGAATGTTGTCCACCAGTCACTGAGGAGTTCTTCCTCTTGAAGAGCAGTTGTGTACCATGGACGATGGGCCTTTTAGTAATTCTTTGGAGGGAAATTGTGAAAGACTTTGGTCCCCTTGATGAGGTGCCATCAATTGATGATTTCTTTCCATTGGGAGCTGCACTATGGAGGTATGCTCATGTCGAGGAAGAGCACATCCCAGAAGATGGTAGTGATGAATACATACTCCTTGAGCCCTTGAGCAGTGATGCACTAGAGTTTCAAGATTGGGAGAGGAGCTCCCTCTCCATTTATAGCTGTAGACATCTAAATTTAATCACTCCTATATGATTAAATTTACTCCCTTTTTGTCTATCATATTAAATATTAATTTATTAAATTAATATTACACCTTTTGTCTCATATCTGTAAATTATTTAATTTAATAACTAAATGCTTTATCTTTCATCTTCTTCCTCTCTAAATTAAATAAATACACCAATTTATTTAATTTAGTCATTTTTTATCCTTTTAATTTAAAATCAATTTAAAATTCTTCATTCTCTCTCTCCTTGTCACATCCTCCATGATCTTGCTCTAATATGAATTAATTTAATTAATTCATGATTATGATGTGCATCCTCTTAATCAAAGATTAATGTCACATCCTCCTACATTTGTCACTTGCCTCTAATCTTCCATTAATTATTCTAATCAAATATTTGCACAACGTTAACCAAGGTCATTAGCCATATTTAGCACCACCTTTTTAGTCAACTTTTGCATTTATCTCTTTTTAGCATTGACCCTCTTTCCCATGTGAATTTTTAATTCACATTTATTTCTCCAACCACCTCTCCTTTTCCCATGGAGATTTTTGAGGAATTCCGAAATTCCTCAAATGTCCCTTTCACTCTCGCTTGGGGACAAGAAATTCCTTTTTGAGAAAATCTTCACTCCCCAAGGTACTTGGAAGGTACTTGTCCTTCTTCCACCTCATGTACCTTTTGGCCACCTCACTTACACTTCATCTCCTCTTAGCCACTTCACCATCCACATGTCATGATGTGAGGGCTTGTGAGTTCTCAACCCACCATAGCCCTTCATCTTGACCTTGTTGGATGAATCTCAACCATTGAATTCTCTAGAGAATTCAAATTCTTCTATAAATACCCCCTCCTCAAGGGCATTTTAAAAACACTTTTTCATTTGAGTAACCTTATGTTGTCAATTTGCATTCTCAAGCATTCACAATCATTTAGCCATCCACTTTGATCATCTTGCATATTCAATCTTGCATCTAGCTACACCAAAAAGTCATCTAAGGAGCATACAAATTCATCTAAATCAAGGGCCAACCAAGGAGTCTTCAACAACAAGGAAGATATAATCAATTTTCATTTTATCTCATCTATTTTCCTTGTTTTATCACTCTTTAGGCTAATCATTGAAGTGTTCTTAGTGAATCAATGCTATTAAATTTCCACAATCCATAATGATCAGATAAGCATATTTCTGGATTAGATTGTGTAAGCTTTTTTGGATCAACATTTCGGATCACACTCTATGATCCATCATCAGGATAGAGAGCTCAAGGAGATGAAAGTAGTTTGTTGCAGACCCAACAAGTATAAAAAGAGGCAGAAAGATGAAAGAGGGAAAGATGGCCCAGGGCCCAAGAGATGGGAGGAAAGAAATTACCAAAAAAATAAGATTATATATTAATGTATTAATCTGTTTAAATGAATCAATCAATTTAGTAATTTAAATCTATTGATATGTTTTATTTTATCAATTTATTAATCTATTTGGATGATTAAATGTATTAATCAATTTAGATAATTTTGAATATATTAATCTATAAAGATAAATTAGATTATAAAATTAGATAATTTGAAAAGTTAACATGTTAATATTTTATCAAGATTTCCAATATTCCTATATAAATAATTCTATAGAAATTGTTTAGATAGATGATTATATTTAAATATGTTGATATGTTTGAATTATTAAAAAATTGATATATTTCAATAGATTAATATGTTTAAATGATTTAGAAGTAAATTGTTATGAAGATGGAAGGTCAATTAGATTTATTATATTCCTATTTTAATAATTCAATTAACATTATTTAGTTAGATGATTATGTTTAAATAGATTGATTTATTTGAATTATAAAATAGAATGAAATATTTAAATAGATTAATATATTTGAAAGGTTTAAATATATTAATCTATTTAAATAAGTTAAGTATGTTAATCTGTTTGAATAATTTAAGCAAATTAATCTATTTGAGTAATTTAAATGTATTAATCTATTTGGATGATTAAATGTATTGATCAATTTAGATAATTTAAATATATTAATCTATAAAGATGAATTAGATTTATTATAAATTATTATAAAGATGGAAGAATTAGTGGCATAAATTAAATAAGCAATGCAAGAATAAAAAAGTGAAAGAAAAGTAAAATGAAGGTATATTTTATTGGAAATTTAAATCTTTAATCTATATGACAGATTTAGAAATAGATATAATATTTATTCTGGTGTATTGAGATATTTTATTAGTAATCCAAATGAATAAATAGATTGATCTAATCGAATAATTTGAAAGAATTAATCAATTTGAATAATTTGAAAAGAATAAATGTTTAAAGAAATATGTAAATATGTTGGTCTATTTGAAAAAGTGAATATATTAAGCTATTTGAATATTTCAACATCTCTCAATATGTTTAGGTATTTTAAAATCTATCAATATGTTGAAAAATGTTAATATTTTATTATAAGGATGGAGGATAAATTAGAATTATTGTATTCCTATTTAAATAATTATATATAAGTAGATTGATATGTTTGAATTACAAAAGATTGAACTATTTAAATAGATTAATATATTTACATGATTTAGAAATAAATTGCTATAAGGAAGGAAAATAAATTAGATTTATTATATTCATGTTTAAATAATTCTAAAAAAATTTATTAAGGTAGATGATTATATTTAAATAATTAGATATATTAGAATTGAAAATATTAAATTATAGATTAACGCTTCTATTTAGATAATTCTAGGGAGATTTATTATATTCCTATTTAGATAATTCTATTAAAATTAATTAGATGGATGATTAAATAGATTGATCTATTTAAACTGTTAAATGGATTGCTATATATTGATCTATTTAAATTATTAAATGGATTGCTATATATAAATGGACCAAACTATTTAAATATAATCAATCTATATATATATATAATCAATCTATTTATATAAATGTGTTGAAATATATTAAAAAATATAAATATATATTTGATAAATTAATATAATGGAACTAAAGCTAAGTTACTAAAATAAATAAATAAATAAGTTATTATAAAGATGGAAGATAAGTTAGATAAATTATATTTAGATAATTCTATTAAAATTAATTAGATAGATGATTGTATTTAAATAGATTGAACTATTTAAATTATTAAGTAGATTGCTATATATAAATAGATTAAAAGATTTGAGTGATTTAAATATAATAATCTATTTAAATAATATGTTAATCTATTTGAATAATTTGAAAAGTTAATCTATTTAGAAGATTTAAATACATGAATCTCTTTAAAAGTGAAAAGAACTATCAATGTGCAGAAATATATTAAAATATATATGTGTATTTAATAAATTAGTGTATTAGAATTGTAGCTATGTTACTATGGAATATACAAGGACAAACAATGAAAAATACTGAAAAGAAAGAGAGCTTAAAAAGATAACAAGGAGAGGAGGACAAAGCAAGAGAAGGCGATCACAAACCTACAAGAACGAGAGACGAGGAGGAGGTAAGAGAAGACATGAAGTACAAAAAAAGGGGGGAGGGGGAAAGGATGGAAGAAAACGAAGGGGTAAAAAGGAAGAAAAGGAGGAACCGAACAAGGCAAGTGACCTCGGAGCCCCGAAGAGGGGGGGAAAGGGAAAAAAGGAGGAATAGGAGGGGGAACAAGATCGAGGGAGTTAAGATCAAGGGAGAGAGGGTCAAGATCGAGGGGGATGGCAATTTTTAAGCGACGCCAAAAGAGGTTTCCAAGAGAGGCTTAAACCCCACCCTTCATCGTGATTGAGGTTGTTGGGGTGATTGATGATTTGAATGGCTTCTTTGAGTTTCCTCTTGTGGAAGTTATCTTCAACGAACAAGATTTGGGTGTTTTCTAAACAGATATGGTGTTTGGTTGAAGAGGAGTGTTCGGCTAGGGCTGATTTTGAGACACGTTCATGATTGATGTCGGCACCATGCTCTCTAATTCTTGTGTTGAATGCCCGGCCCATTTCACCAATGTACGGAGTGCCACAAGAGCAAACCACTTTGTAGACTCCTGAGTTTTGATATATGTTTTTTGGGTCTTTGAGAGGCGGGATGCAGTTTCTTAGTGTTGAAAGGGGTTTATAAGCACAATGTAGGCCTTTTTTAAGAAGGATTTTTGAGATTTTATGTGAGATGCCTTCTACAAAGGGCAAGGAGGCACTGGGGATACAAGTAGGTTGGGAAGAGGGGTTGGATTTGGAAGAGGAGGAGGAGAAGAAGCAACGCTTGGAATGGTTGAGGGCTCTGGAGATTTGTTTATTGGTGTAACCATATAGCCTAAAGACCAGGCGAAGATGTTCCAACTCTTGGGTTAAGTTTTCCTCATTGCAGATACGATAGGCTCTTATGGCAAGAGTTTTTAAAATTCCAAATTTTTGGCTAGGATGATGGTGAGAGGAGGAGTGGAGGTATAAATCAGTGTGGGTTGATTTGTGGAAGACGCGACGACCAAGGGATCCATCAAATTTTTTGAGGATTGATACGTCAAGAAAAGGTAAATGGTTATCGGATTCAAGCTCCTTAGTGAAAGAGATGGATGGAGCAATGCTATTGAGGTGCACATGAAATTCTTCTAGTTTGTCAAGGCCATGGGGCCAACAAACATTGGTGTCGTCAACATATCACTTCCACCATCTTGGTTTGAGGGGGAAGGACCTAAGGGAAATTTCTTCAAAATGCTCCATATACAGGTTGGCAATGATGGGAGAGAGGGGAGAGCCCATGGAAACACCATCAACGTGTTCATAAAAGATGTTTTGGAAAGAGAAGAAAGTAGATCTTAGGCATAATTCCACCAGGGTGGTGATCTCGACATTGAATTTTTGTTTAACGATCTTGATAGCATCGGGAATAGGAACTTTGGTGAAGAGGGAGGTGACGTCAAAACTCACCAAGATGTCGCTACTTTCTAATTTGACATCACGAATAAATTGAACGAAATGAGAAGAGTCTTTGATGAAGGAGTCAGATTTTCCCACAAGAGGGGAGATTAATTTGGCCAAGTAGGAGGCCGACTTGTAAGTGGGAGAACCTATGGTGTCCACAATTTAACATACTCAAACATTTCAAATATATTAACATACTTAACTGATTAACATTTCAAATATATTAGCATTAAATTATTCAAACAGATTAACATACTTAACTTATTTAAATAGATTAATATATTTAAACCTTTCAAATATATTAATCTATTTAAATATTTCATTCTATTTTACAATTCAAATAAATCAATCTATTTAAACATAATCATCTAACTAAATAATGTTAATTGAATTATTAAAATAGGAATATAATAAATCTAATTGACCTTCCATCTTCATAACAATTTACTTCTAAATCATTTAAACATATTAATCTATTGAAATATATCAATTTTTTAATAATTCAAACATATCAACATATTTAAATATAATCATCTATCTAAACAATTTCTATAGAATTATTTATATAGGAATATTGGAAATCTTGATAAAATATTAACATGTTAACTTTTCAAATTATCTAATTTTATAATCTAATTTATCTTTATAGATTAATATATTCAAAATTATTTAAATTGATTAATACATTTAATCATCCAAATAGATTAATAAATTGATAAATTAAAACATATCAATAGATTTAAATTACTAAATTGATTGATTCATTTAAACAGATTAATACATTAATATATAATCTTATTTTTTTGGTAATTTCTTTCCTCCCATCTTTTGGGCCCTAGGCCATCTTTCCCTCTTTCATCTTTCTGCCTCTTTTTATACTTGTTGGGTCTGCAACAAACTACTTTCATCTCCTTGAGTTCTCTATCCTGATGATGGATCACGGAGTGTGATCCGAAACATTGATCCAAAAAAGCTTACACAATATAATCCAGAAATATGCTTCTCTGGTGTTCTTAGTGTTTTTCTACTTGCATTTTTAAGATATTTTGCACATTACAATAGGGTAAAATTCTAAGGTACACATTTCTGGCACGTCTGGTGGGACCCACAAATAGGTTCTTGCATTTAACCTTCATTTTTGCTAAGTTTTTTTAGAAAAAAGGTGGCAAAAAGGTGGAAGCGCCTCTGATTTACTGCAGAAAGGTGGAAGCACCCCTGATTTTTCTATAGAAAGGTGGAAGCGCCCCTGATTTACTGCAGAAAGGCAAAAGCACCCCTAATTTTGTCGCAGAAAGGTGGAAGTGCCCCTGATTTACTACAGAAAGGCAGAAGCACCCTTGATTTTACTACAAAAAGGTGGAAGCGCCCCTGATTTGCTGCAGAAAGGTGGAAGCGCCCTTTGTTTTACTGCAGAAAGGCGGAAGTGCCCTGATGTTATCATAGAAAGGTGGCTACGCCCCAAAATAGCATAGTTTGGAAGCATATTATGGCGTAATCAACCAAGAACAAAGGATAAGATAGGTAACGTTTGCTTGCAGGGCCATCTATTTAATCAAATTTTTGAAAAATTATCCTTGTTGTTTGAACATAGTCTAATTAGGGGGAAGTAACCTTTATTGCTTGTTGTGTTTGTTTATTATTGTCTCACCCAAGGGGGCACTAATTTGTTTTCACTTTCCCCTTGCACTTCATGTGAGCCTGGGGAGTAGTTTGAAATGGTTAGTGTCTTCTTTCTAGTGGGACCTCCTTGGGGATTTCATCACCCTAAAGGACGATTCCAACCATGCGTACCGGCAAGGTATATAAAGGGGGGAGAACAAAAGTTTTACCCCAATCCAGTCACGTCATAATTGGTGGAGCGTCGAAGCTAGGGTGATACCTAGATAGATGTGAAGAGTTGGTCCGAGCCTTTCAGTATCTCGCTAGGGTTCTCGACTCACGCTTGTGATAGGCTAGTGTTCATGGTTGTGCCTCACGTATCGAGAGTATATCGAGGAGTCCCTAGAAGCCTTGTGCATCCTAGATTAAGACCTTTCCTGGCCATACACTTAACATTAATCATAGGATTGTGCTTACTTGAAGTGTTTTCTTGTGAAAAACCCATGAAATCATTGATACATTAGCCTTATTTTATCATTTTGAGTCCTTGCCATAGCCATTGCCATCAAAACCAAGCTCTGATTTACCGCAGAAAGGTGGAAGCGCCCCTGATTTACCGCAGAAAGGTGAAAGCGCCCCTGATTTTTCCATAGAAAGGTGGAAGCGCCCCTGATTTACCACAGAAAGGCGGAAGCGCCCCTGATTTTGCCGTAGAAAGGCAGAAACACTCCTGATTTACTACAAAAAGATAGAAGCACCCCTAATTTTTCCACAAAAAGGTGGAAGCACCCCTAATTTACTGCAGAAAGGTGGAAGCGCCCCTGATTTTGCCGCAGAAAGGCAGAAGCACCCCTAATTTACTGCAGAAAGGTGGAAGTGCCCTTGATTTTGCCGTAAAAAGGTGGAAGTGCCCTTGATTTACCATAGAAAGGTAGAATCACCCCTAATTTACCGCAAAAAGGCAGAAACACCCCTGCTTTACTGTAGAAAGCTGACTACGCCCCTGATTTACTGTAGAAAGCTAACTACGCCCCTTTAACTTCCCAGGGCCATCATTTACAAACCGTAAGTCGAATCAACTTCATCTAAAAACCAAAGTTGCTTAATTTTTCAAGCTCTATCCAATGGTACCTTCCATTCCCTCCTATTAAGAATTTGACCATCCCAGGGCGGCCATGCCCCGCATCGTAGGGTGGGCACGCCCTTGACTTCTCGGGGCCATCATTTACAAACCGTACATTGAATCGACTTTGTCCAAAAACCAAAGTTGCTTAGTTTTTCAAGCTCTATCTAGTGGTACCTTCCATTCCCTCCTATCAATAATTTGACCATTTGAGGGCGGCCATGCCCCGCATCGAGGGGTGGACATGCCCCTAACTTCCTGGGGCTGTCATTTACAAACCGTACATCGAATTGACTTCGTTCAAAAACAAAAATTGCTTAATTTTTTGAGCTCTATCTAGTGGTACCTTTTATTTCTTCCTATCTAATCAAACCAATCCATTCCTCTAATCAAATACATACAATCATCTAATCAATCCAAACACACCAATCCTATCAAGTTCATCCAATCACAATTATCCAATCAACATCATCTAATCATTTGATCCTATCCAATCAAACTGATCTAGTACTTTAATCAAATTCATCAAATCATCTACCCGATCCAATCATTTGTCTATTGAATCCCATCAAAATCAAAATCAATCCCATTGCATCATCCAATCATCCTAATTTGAGCTTTTGTCCAATCCTGATCTGAGCTTGACCAAAATCCTGATTTGAGCTTTAGTCCATCATCTTTGATCCATTTTATTTATCCTATCATCATCATGAATCCTCATCCTCCATCAATAGTAGTCAAGGGAAACCCTAATTACGTTGACGACAATAACGAAAGTCTTGTCGATCAAGAGGTATACAACATAGATCCCCTTGACACTATCATATCTAGTAAACTTTCTCCACCCACTTTCCAAAATCCAATTACTCCTATGAACTATCCCATTATGTCTTCATCCATGCCTAATCATGCTCCTTATGCCACCTTTGACAATGGATATCCAATATCTTCTTCATCCCCATATTTGTCATGTCCTTCATCTACATCACCCTCTTATACAACATCTACATCCTCTTATCCTAATTTTCCATCCCAATACTCCTATTACAATTCCCCATCCATGTCCCCCTATCGTAATCCTCTTTCCCAATCTTCCCATACTAATCCTACATCCATGTCTCCTCATCCTAATCCACCATCCCAATACCCTTATTATAATCCATCGCCCACATTTTCCTGTTCCACTACACCACCTATATCCTCTTGTCCTAATCCACAATCCATGTCCCCCTATCTAATTCACCACTCCAATATCCTTACCTTAAGCCTCCATCCAATCCTAGTCCTCCATCTACTCCTAGTCCTTCATCCAATCCCATTCATCCATCTACTCCTAGTCCTCCATCCAATCCTAATCCCCCATCTACTCATAGTCCTACATTCAATCCCATTCCTCCATCTAACCCTAGTCCACCAATCCATAATCCCTCATCCATTTCTACCACCCTAGCCAAGCAAACCATATGCAAGTCTCTCATTTCAGAAGTTCTCCAAGGACTCATTACAAAGAATCCATCCCCAACTCCACATCTTGAAGTCATGGAACCATGCCATCTAGATCAATCATCCACGGTCACTAGTGAGGAGACCCTTATCCATACCACACCTATTATTGATGTTACCACCCCTAGTACTGCTCAAACCATTGAAACCATTGAACCCCCATCTCCTACTATGAGAGCCACTGAACCAATCGAAGAAACCCAAGTCCAATCCACTCCCTCTACTCCTAGATCCACCCAATCCATTGAAGACACCCAAATCCAATACACTCCTCCCACTCCTAGTAGCACCAAAACCCATTCCAATGAACCTCATGAATCCTCCATAGTCCCATCTCCCCCACTTAAACAGTCCCTCCACCACTCTGTAATCTTTCCATCCACACAAGATGAGTCATGCCAAGAGTCTAATCCAAAGCATGCCAACATATCCCCTTCTCCAAATCAAGATCCTACCATCCCATCTAGTCCACCTCAAGATCACAGTCCCCCATCCATTCCATCCCATGATCCCCTTGTCATTCAAGCTTCCATTGCTCCATCTCCATCTCCATCGCATGAGCCTACTACCACAAATCCAGATCCTATCATGGCCCTTACTCCCTCTCCTGATGTTGCTATCCCATCATCTCCTTCTCATGATCCCCCATCATCACCTAAAAATGCTATCCCCACACCACTTGCATATCCCCTTGGTCCTCTCACATTCCTCCATGGTGGTCTCCTCATAGAAGAAAAACAAAGCATATACACCAACCCTCCTCTTCTACCTAATAATGAACTCGCATCATTCTTCCAAAATAACAAAAATCTTGTCCTAGATCGAATACTCAGGAGAATGAACTATCAAGGAAAAGGTTTAGGCCTTCTTGAGCAAGGTATTATAGAGCCCATCCAAGCTAAAGAACATTTGTATCTGGAAGGTCTTGGATGTACTACTCATGACTCGCAATCCAAAAATGTTGGTACAACCTCTAGACATCCTCAACGAGCCTTTTCCAAAAGAAATGTCATCTCTTCCCATCGCTCTACCAGACCATATGCTGCCATCCCTCCTCCTCTATCGTGTCACCTCAAAAAAACCATCCATATTTCTCCTTCATCTACTCCATCCATTTTGGGTCCTTACATCCCTCCATCCACCATCTCCCACCCTTCATCTACTCTATCCATCTTGGGTTCTTATGTCCCTCCACCCACTATGACTGCTTTCGGTCCATATATCCCAAGATCACCTCCTCCATCTCATCCTTTCATCCATCCAACACCTATCCATCTCATCCATCATAAACATCCCTCTCACATATCCTATAATCAGGATCAACAAAGGCACATACCTAAACATCCTCCATCTACACATAATCCCATACTCCTACCTCCATCACTCCACATCATCCATCTCCTCACACCCATCCCATTGCTACTAAAAGCACTTTGGTTGTTAAAGAAAAAATGCATAAATCCAAGCATCCACATGAATCTACGGCTCCCCATGTCCCCTCCAAAAGACATGGTGAAGAAAAGAAAAATCTAAATATACATCAAATCCATAGGCCACAAAGGCCCACCAAAGCAAAGATCAAAACCATGTGGATCCCAAAGAAAAAAGATGCAATGCCATCACATGAAAAATCTATAAGAACATCCAAAGTCGCTAATCCAAAAGCTAATCATACACCCCTTTCATCTCCTAAGTCTGTTTTGGTCCCTATGTCCCAAATTCACCATTTCACCTCCTCCATTATCCCCACATTCTCCATCCCTTAATCCTATTATCTTTTCACATCCACCACCACATGTGCCAATGTTGGTCTTGAACACATCTCCCCATCACATATCCACCCCATCATTCCATCCATACCCTTTGCAGCATCCCATCCATTATCCCATGTATCTCCTCTCTCAAATCCCTCTAATTCATCCTCTTGCATAATCCATTTATCCTCATAAGGTTGTACCAACATCCAATAGTCAGTTCGAACAAGGGCTATTAATGCCTCATATAGAACTTGAAGCTTAAGTCCTTCATCCATATTCTTATCGCATGTCTTCTAAATCCACTTATTTTCCTCCCTGTCCTTATCCATATCCTTTTGCATGATATCCAAAATACAAAAATCCAAAAAAGTCAAAAAATCCACCAAAATCCAAAAAAGTCCAAAAATCCAAAAAAAAAAAAATAAAAAAAAAAAAAAAAGAAAAAAATCAAAAAAATCAAAAAAGTAAAGAGAAATAATCTATCCAATGGTGAAAACTTGGAAAACAAGTACCTTGGATAAATACCATGATAAAAACCTAGCAAACAGGCGTCATGCGTAAATCCACATCTGCACTTGTGGGCAACTTCTTGATATACATTCCTTTCATCCGCTATGCTTCCAAAATCCCCCCCATCCCACCTATCTTTTGCATCCTACCATCATATCCCATTTATCTTCCATCCCTCCATCCTTCTTGCGATCTTGATCAAAATAGGGGTTCCTATCTATGCATGCTTTGGACACCTATTGATATACATTCCCTTCATCCATGCTCTATCATATTCCTTAGTCACCCATACTATCCTCATCTAGTTATCTCCTTTATCTTCCCATCCACTTTTCTTCTATCCCTCATGCCTCTTCATATATGACATATCTAGAGTGGGGGCATCTGCTTCCTTTGTGACATAGTCCTTGGAGACATCATCTATCATAACATCCCTTCATCTCCCTATCCATCTATCATAGCATCCCTTCCATCTCCCCATCCTTATCTTCTTATCCATCTATCTTAGCATCCCTTTCATCTCCCAATCCTTCTGTCCCTATCCATCTATCACAACATCCCTTCCATCTCCCCATCCTTATCTTCATATCCATCTATCCTAGCATCACTTTCATCTCCCGATCCTTATATTCATATCCATCCAAACAATCCATCCCATCCCCCATCCCTATATCTCTACCCATTCTTTCATCTTTATCCTCATCCCATCTCACAATCCCTTGTCATTGGTATCTTGCTATAGGCCTCCCCCCATGCAGCCCAATACCATTTATCTCATCATCATCACTCCTACTTCTCTTGCACATCTTTCCAATCCCCTATCACTTTTCATCACTCATCTATCTATCATATCATCCTCCCAAGTCATTTTAATGATTTGGATAACTATCCCATCCTTGAGCTTCATGTAGTCACCATCATCCTATCCAATCCAACAGGTCTATCCTATCTTGTCGTATTGGTCCCATCTTTTTATCCACTTATCCTATCATCTTATCATCCTTTATCCATTGTTTTCCTTTGGTCTTGTCGAACTGCGTTGCCCCTGCGCTTTCATGTAGGCAAGGTCGATCATTTGATCTGCCCCTAGGGTTTCATCATCGATCTTAATTGTCCACTTTTCTCTTCTATTTTCTATCATTGGTCATTCTACTTTGTCCATCCGCTCCTCTATCATCTAGCGTCAATATTTCTACTTTCTCCGTCCACTCCTATATTGTCTATCATTAGTCTTGGATTTTGTCTCTCCATTCCTTGTCATCTGTCATCATCATTCATCATCCTCTTTCTACTTTTATCCATGGTTAGTCAATATCCTTTTACCGAACTATGAGGGCTCTGCGTTTTCACATAGGCAAGGCTAATCTTTGATCGGCCCCCGAGCCCCTAGGCCTTTAGGTTGCGACAGTCTCATGTCTTGTCTCCCTTGTGTCGTGTCATCAAGCTATGCCCTTATCTAGCTGGTTCTTAACAAACAAGATCCACTTGTATCAACAAATCCAATCAGTTTCGAATATCCTACATCATATTGATCTGTTAGCTTAGTATCCATCATCGGTCTCAACAAGATGCATCCTTCCTAATAGACCTCATCAATCCCATCTATCCCATGGTAAAGGACATTTTAAATTGATTGCGATCTTTTGATGCTTTTGACTTTTATTTATCATTTAAGCTCCCTATCATCACTTGTCAAGGCCGCCATAATCCATCATATTATGGCGTGTTTGATTGGTCCACATAGGGGCATATCTTGATCTTTTGTTTGATTGTGTCTTCTTGGTTGTCCCATGTGGTACCCACCAAGATCCTCGAGGTCTTGTGTTATCTTGGGGCATCCTTTTGTACTTGTGGTTATTTCAATATCTGACCCAACCAAGGTCTTTCTTTGTGACTTTGGGGTGTTGGTATAGCCTTCGTTTGTTGTGTTTGTTTCATGCATTAGACACTAATACGCCTTGGTTCCACATACCCTGGCACTGGGTGTCTTATGCTATAGCAAAAATCAGTGCTCCAAAGATGGAAAATCGCATTAGGACTACATTTCATTTTCCATTCCATCATCTTGCATGTATCCCCCATCCTCCCATCTATCAAAATTCCCCCATCCCTTCACCCTTCATCGCTCTCCCTCATCTATCCATCCAATCTCTTCTCATCAACAACACTCCCCCTATCATCTTTATACCTTTCATCCATCTTACATCTCAATCCTATCCTCATCAACTCATACCTCGCACAAATAATCTAATCAAATCCTTAGTCTTATCCCCAGTCTTGCTACACACCTTGACCCATCATCATCATCCATTTGTTCCTTCCCTATCCCTTCAGTGTTGTTTTGGGATGTATCCTTCCCTCATTGACAACACTTTCATCCTCATCATCGGGAGGTATTCTTCCCTATCCTTTTGTGGTATTTTGGGATATATCCTTCCCTCATCACTACCACTAAGTGGGATGTATCCTTCCCTATCCTCGTGTTATTTTGGGATCCATCATTCCCTCATTGACAACACTCCATCCATCATCAACCCCTTTTGGCTTGTACCTTGACTGGGGCAACATCACCTTTTGTCCTAAAATCCATTTGAGCTTCATACATCTCCTATCGCTTATCCTCTTCTCTTGTCATCTTCCTCATCTCCCCTTGCATCACATCATCTATTTTCAGAGCACACCCATGTTCTCTTCAACTCACATGTCCTCTTGAGGGGGCATCCTCAATCCCCAATCTTCAACCTTTTCCATGCTAGGGGCATCACCATCTATCATTTCCTCCCTCATTTGCATTTTATTTTTCTTCGAAACACTATTATTCTAACAATATTTCGAAGAGGGGCAAAATGTAGACATCTAAATTTAATCACTCCCATATGATTAAATTTACTCCCTTCTTCATCTATCATATTAAATATTAATTTATTAAATTAATATTACACCTTTTGTCTCATATATGTAAAGTATTTAATTTAATAACTAAATGCTTTATCTTTCACCTTCTTCCTCTCTAAATTAAATAAATACACCAATTTATTTAATTTAGTCATTTTTGACCCTTTTGATTTAAAATCAATTTAAAATTCTTCATTCTCTCTCTCCTTGTCACATCCTCCATGATCTTGCTCTAATCTAAATTAATTTAATTAATTCATGATTATGATGTGCATCCTCTTAATCAAAGATTAATGTCACATCCTCCTACATTTGCCACTTGCCTCTAATCTTCCATTAATTATTCTAATCAAATATTTGCACAACCTTAACCAAGGTCATTACCATATTTAGCACCACCTTTTTAGTCAACCTTTGCATTTATCTCTTTTTAGCATTGACCCTCTTTCCCATGTGAATTTTTAATTCACATTTATTTATCCTAGATTCTCCTCTTCCCTATGTGAATTTTTAATTCACATTCTATCTTCCAAGGCTTCTAGAACCTTGGACTTGTCACATCATCCACATGTGACCAAATCCCACCTTTTTGGAGATCACCTTTTATCCTTTAGACTCTTCTAAGAATGTGAATTTTATTTCTCCAACCACCTCCCCTTTTCCCATGGAGATTTTTGAGGAATTCCAAAATTCCTCAAATGTCCCTTTCACTCTCACTTGGGAACAAGAAATTCATTTTTTAGGAAATCTTCTCACTCCCCAAGGTACTTGGAAGGTACTTGTTCTTCCTCCACCTCATTTACCTTTTGGCCACCTCACTTACACCTCATCTCCTTTTAGCCACTTCACCATCCACATGTCAAGATGTGAAGGCTTGTGAGTTCTCAACCCACCATAGCCCTTCATTTTGACTTTGTTGGATGAATCTCAACCGTTGAATTCTCTAGAGAATTCAAATTCTTCTATAAATACCCCCTCCTCAAGGGCATTTTAAAAACACTTTTTCATTTGAGCAACCTTATGCTGTCAATTTGCATTCTCAAGCATTCACTATCATTTAGCCATCCACTTTGATCATCTTGCATATTCAATCTTGCATCTAGCTACACCAAAAAGTCATCTAAGGAGCATACAAATTCATCTAAATCAAGGGCCAACCAAGGAGTCTTCAACAGCAAGGAAAGTATAATCGATTTGCATTTTATCTCATCTATTTTCCTTGTTTTATCACTCTTTAGGCTAATAATTGAAGTGTTCTTAGTGTTTTTCCACTTGCATTTTAAGATATTTTTCACATTAGAATAGGGTAAAATTCTAAGGTACACAACATCGATAGTGAGCAAGAGGAAACGAGTGAACGTCATGATGAGATGCATGAACATCAAAAAGAAGAAGACAAAGGCAAAGGTGCTGAGATAGTTGCTAACATAGATGAAGCACTCGACCGACTACAAGATGCAACTTGGAGTCCTTCTACCATGATTGTTGTTGATCCTCCTTCATATTCAAATGGTTACAATAGGATAGATTCATGCATGTCATTGTCCCATGATGTTGAACACCACATAAATAAGGACAGCCCTTGGGGAAGGAGACAAGACAACATGCTACCCCTTTGGAATAACAACCAAGTGGATCCCAAGTTTGCAGATGATCAATGTGGAGAAGTATCTCTTTTTGAAGAACTGCCAACTGGGGTTATAGGTCCCATTGGTGGATTGGAAAAGCTGTCTGCTACCTCATCCTCCTAGCCTTATGCCAGCTTAATGTCTAAAGTGATGCACCCTCCACTGCACCCGCCTGAGGCTGCCAATGCAATGATCAAGGATGTTGTGATTGCTCTCGACTATCCAATGCTGCCATCTCCATGTGAAGACATCCAGGTTTTATCCTTCCTTGCCCCTATCATTTCTCATAACTGCACTTATTATTTTGATTATGGGAATGAGGGAAAATGAACATTTTTATGGATTAACCATGGGTTCAACAAGCCTCCTCAATTGCTGATTTTTCATGATGACGTTGAACTTGAGTGCTACAATGTTAAATTTCTTTTTTCAGGATATAAAAATAAATTTGCATGGTTAAGAACGATGACGATTTTCCGTTTTCTTGTGCATGCATTGCAAAATCCAATGAACGTTAATGTCAACTTGCCCTACCTAAACATAGTGCTTTGTAAATATCTTTGTACATAGCCCATTTTGAGTAGTATAGGTTTTCTGTAAATACTCTACTTTCCTGCTTTCCTTAGGTTAGTTGGTATGTTTAGGTTTCTTACTTTGTTGGTTGTTTTACTTTTTGTTTGCTTTCACTTTGCTATTGCTTTGCTCAGGGCCCCTCTTCTTTTAGCTGGGCACATCTGTCCACACAACAACCATACTTATTGCCTAGGGTTGTTCTATATATTTCTTTGTCAAACTCTAATCGAGTCTTCAGAGTAGATGGTGAAGGTCTTTTGTTAGTGTCAAGTGATCTAAGTTCTTAGTTCAAAGAGGATAAGTTGTTGGTTTAGTCTGACTCTAACTTATTTTAAAATCTTACAGCTCTTACACATCTTAAGAATTCGACGGTCACTATAGGGCCTTTTGTGAAGTCTATTTAAGTGAAAAATCTAAAATTCTACTCCAGCACCACTATGATTCTTAGCCCTGAGCGTAAGCTTCAATACTTGTAGGTTGAAATAAAAGAGTTGAAAAGAGAAAAGAAAGAAAGAAAGAAATATTGAAAAATTAAAAGAAAGAGAAAATTCAACTTTTTCAGGAGTATCTGAGCAAATCTATCGGGGCTATGGACGCCTGACTGGTAGTAGAGCAATGTTCGGGAGAATCATAGCAACAATCTCATTGGGGCTATGGACACCTGACTGACAGCGAGGCAATGTCACAGATGCTTTTGGAGTTGGAATAAACTACGTAGCTTAACTTGATGAAGCTTGGGTTCCTGTACCAACTGAAGGATGGGAATTAACGCAATTGCACACACTTGGATTTTTAGCATACTGAAGGTTGGATTGGCTAATGGTTGTGATCCTTTGGTTGGGCATCTAGTTTGTTTTCCCTAGCATGAAGGTTAGAACCAGAGATTCTGGGTTCATGATTCCAGTTTGTCATCAAAATGCTCTGGAACATTTCCCCAACAAGTTGCCATTTGTTGTGCATGTTTTGCACACATGCCCCACCAAAGGCAGGGACCCCCTTTTTTTTCACTCCTGATAGGCTGCTTTTCTCTTGTATTGTTTTGTGTGCCCAATTTTCCAGCCCAAATTGGTCATGTGCCTTCAAATGATCAAAGCCCCTACCCAAATTCACCTACTTGGGGTATTCAAATCTGTAGAGAAATGAGGTCCACCATCCCCTTTTCTGCCTTTATCTTGTTCTTGCTGTTTGGAAACATCTATGGACCCTCATTGCTCCGGTTTCCACATTTTTGACTTTGGGGCCAACTTTTTGGTGGATTTGGGATGTGTTCGGGGTGCCTAAATGAACTGCCAAAGTTTCGTCAACATTCTGTTAAGTTTCGATGGTTTCAAAACTTTCCCTCTAGAATTCCCTTCCTCTTTGGCTGTTTGGAAACATCCATGGACCCTCATCGCTCCAATTTCCACATTTTTGACTTTGGGGGTAGCCTTTTTTGGATTTGGGATGTGTTCCTAATGCCTAAGTGAACTGCCAATGTTTCTTCAACATTCTATTAAGTTTCAATGGTTTCAGAACTTTCCCTCTAGAATTCCCTTCCTCTTTGGCTGTTTGGAAACATCCGTGGACCCCCGTCACTATGGTTTCCACATTTTTGACTTTGGGGCCAACCTTTTTTGGATCTGGGATGTGTTTGAGGTGCTTAAATGAACTGCCAAGGTTTCCTCAATGTTTCGTTAAGTTTCGATGGTTTCGAAGATTCATCCCCCTTTGGCTATCTTGAACATTCGTCGGCCTCTAGAGCCCGGCCCCTCCGTGGTCATTTCCAAGATTTTGTCTCTTTGTGGCCATTTTTGGGACTTCGTCCCTCCGTGGCCATTTTGAACATCCGTCGGACCCCGGTGACCTGGCCTCCAGAGCCTGGCCGCTCCGTGGCCATTTCTGAGATTCCATCTCTCCATGGCCGTTTTGAACTTCCATTTTTTGTAAAATGAGTCCAATCTTAAGGAAGTTTTTTGGGCACTCTTCCTTCCCCTTTTCCCATGTGTTATAATTGAAAAATATTGGTTTCGCTATGTTTTGTGGGGTCTGGGAACTTCGCTTCCTGTTTGCTGTCCCTTGTTCGCTGGCTGCCCCCTTGGGCCTGGATTAATGTTTATGGTCCAAATGAGATCCAAATATGAATATTATGATCTTTTGATGATGCATGGATGAATCTAACAAGAATTTTGCAAGATTTGACTAATGCTTTATGCGGCGTTTCATGCATGCAGGATTTAAGGAGCCTACCGTGGGTTCGTCAGGGAGGCCCATCGAGAAAGCTGAGCAAGGAATGCACATAGCTCTTGTCACCATTCATTTCATGATTTTCTTTCCTCGTAGCACACATCAACAGGGTTGGCGTTAGAAGAAGGCTTGTGCCAAGAAAGTCAAGGGAAAAAATGCAAGGGGATGGCCTTGAAGAAAGCATAAGAGAGTTGTCTGGCCGAATCAGGGGCAACCAATCTATTGATGCCAATCGTCGACGAACTTGTTTGATCCAAGGAAGAACACTGCAAACACATAAAGTAAGAAAATAGCTTTCAGACAGTTTCAACTACAGTAAAAGGGCAATCAACTAAATGACGAAACTACTACAGCACCTGAGCACTAGATGACAAAACAAGGAAAAGACAAAGATGTATTTTAAAATTGTTGAATATTGTGGGGTAGGTGAAACCCTAATGTAATTGAATCTGGGCCATTTATTGCAAATTGATTCTAGCTATTCATTTTGGCTTTAGAAAACTATAAATAGGGGCTTTCCCCTCATTTGTAAGGGTTGGAGAGCTATTGTAAAAAGCATTTTGCAGTAATAGAAGACATCATTGCATGATTTTATGGATGTTCTCTTTGATTTTATTCATCTTGCATGCATGGTTCTACTTTCATGTTAGTTTTAGTATTAGTTTCTTGAATGGTTGTCATGATGGTGTTGCTATTATAGTATTTGATGAGCTTCCAACCCATACTTTTAGCACTTGTTGATGACAAGCTGCTGTGCAAAGTTAGTCTGGGCTTCTTTCTGTCATTGCTGCAACCTAGTTCAATTGCATGTTCATGATGTGTATGTGTAATTTGAAAATCAGCAGACCTTAGAAGATTGCACTAGTTTTGTGTAGCTGTAGGTTTCTCTTGGTCAAGCAAAACTTAGTTTAGGAAGCCTTTCTACTTTAGCAGCCCCATTGTTACTATTCATTCATGGCTTAGGATTAGAATAGCTTTCTTAACCCTTCTCTTTTTGCTATTTCTTTTAATCCTTGGTTAGAGTAGGATCCAAAGTATCAACATGAAGCTAAATTAGATGAACTTGATGAGTTTCAGCTTTTTGTTTTGAGTGGACAGCCACTGTTCATTCACTTCTAGCACTTTGAAACTGCATTTGCAAACCCAACTTCCCATGCTTTGTAACTCATCCATAAGACTGCACCTTGTGATTCCATCAAATCACATCAAACAACTGAGATACTCCAAGCACTATCAAGACCTAACACTATAGACCTTGAGATAGTGTTCTGCAATCTAATTATGGAAGATTGTCTTTCAAGAGATGTAGTGCACCTACGCACTGCCTGTGTTGAGAAGTGCATAAAAAATAAATCAATAGAAACTAATTTTCAAAACCTTCTCACCATGAAGGATGTTATTCACGTTGAGGTAAAATTTGTGTCTAAGAGAATATTTAAGCTTGGGAGGCCATCAAACCTTGCATTTTCTAGAATGGTTTTAGCTTCCATGGTGGCATTTCCATTAACCAATAGAATATATATTAGTTCCCTTTTTTGCAATACCATGGTCGCCCCTTGGCTCAATTGTGTTGGGTGTGGGCCCTACAATTTCACAAGAAAGGAATTTGATGTCTACAAGATTTATTCTTTAGAAAGTTTATATGAGTTTCATGACATGGAATGAAACTAAAGCTAAGTTTATCCTCTCCAACTAGGATTATGAGACTTTGGACATGGTTATAGGAGAGATTTTGGTTAATATGGTTCATAAAATTAGTATTTAGTCTTCCAAGTTTTGGCGTAAAGATTGAAAGTGGGGTTAGAATATTATCTTTCATAATTATAAGCCTCATCTTGGATATCATTGGATCTCACACCATTTTCCCATGGTTTCAATTTTGAACCAAGGATGACATTTTCAATCACCAATCTCAATTTGGCAACACAATATTATCACTATCTAGTCTACTATTTTGGAACCCAAGTTGGCCCACTTCATCTAGTGTATTATTTTCCAAGGCTTACTAGTGTGATATGGTTAGTTCATATGGGAATTTGAGAACATCGTTGCCCCTTATGAGTATAGTTGGAGTCTTTTAAAAAAATCTTATGGTTTTTTCCAAAGCCCAAAAACTCTAGAGCTAGATTCATGCCTTTTTTTCATCCATTCCAAAAAGAGTTGTTTTCCTAGCATCTGATGCTTTTGAGAGATTGGCCTGGTATCCCCCACAAATCAATCAGATATGGCATGATTTTAGAGTGGAGATTCTCTTCAACATATGGAATGATAAAAAATCTACATTTTTTTCTCATTGCTTTGTTGATCATTGAATGTTTAATTTTTTTCTAAAGCAATTATTTTTTTGATGTGTTATTACATATCCAAGTGCAACCTAAAAAAAATTCTTGAAAAGTGGCCCAAGTCTTTCTTTACCATTGGGGGAATGCCTCATGTGTTGTGGAAAGAGTTCTCATGTCTCCCTCCTCCTCACAAGTGCTAGTAAGCTTGAAGTCTGTGTGCTTGCAATAACTATGTTTCTCGATTGCAAGCTTCTCCCTTGACTAGAAGAGGATATCAAGGACACTAAAATGTGTTATGACCTCTTTGGAAATGCTCCACCTCCTATAGGTGGAACTCTTGGGTGGCCTTCTTGTGGAGCCTCTAGTCACTTCAATTTTAGCAAGTTTCCTCAACTAGCTCTAGCTATTTCACTGACCTTTGATGAAAATATAAGGATAAAGATGATGAGGGTTGGGAATCTCCTATGGGCACTCCAAACCCTACTAATGTATGTGGTAAAATAGATGACCAAGACCATCCTCCTTCCATTTTTTCTATTTTTTTTGCCACTCAGTAGTTAATTTTTACATGTTTTGTGATTTGGGTGTTAGCCTCATTTGTACTTTAGGGATGTGATTTTTTATTTATCCACCATTTTTTAAATATGTGTAATATTATATTTTATAAATAATAAAGGAGACACTTATTCATCAAAAAATACTATAAATAAATTGACATTACCATTCCTTAAACCAAGCATGCTAACTCCCCTAAATTGAAATTATATAATTCATTAGAAATATTTAACATGTTAGGTAACTTTTTTTGTTATTGAAATCCTTTCAATCAACCAAATCAATGACTCCTCATGGGTGGAAATGTCAAAAAATAGATAAATGTGTGAAAATATGCAAAGGACCACCATACCTAATTTCAAAGTCCTCTTAATTGAAGGAAATATATATTTCAAAAAATATTCTATAAGTTGTCTTAAATAAAAATTATATGGAGAATTTTATTAGATTTTATATTATTATCATAATTCTTAATTATCAATCTTTTATTTCTAATCATGTTTCAAGAACAATTAAAATTATTTTAATTTTTTAAATATAAACTTTTTAATATTTATTAATCTTTTCAATTTAACTTGTTTTTTAAGTATTCATGTTGGAAAATTAGTAACAACCAAATCAAAGATGAAGTTATCATCAATAGGGTTAGTAGCTCTGTGGTAGAGCACCCCAACAATAAAGGAGAGGTCTTAGGTTCAACTCCTAGCTAGTCTATGAAAAGTTTAATATAGAACCAAAGCCCACATCAACAAAGCCAAGTCAAGCTAGGATCCTCAATGTGGTTCAAGAGGTGGTGTGGTGGAACCCCTAAAAATCTTTGCATTCCACTGGTAAAATTTTACAAAATTTGGTTGTTCTCATGACCTAGAGCTCAGGGTTTCACTTATTATCATGCCTTAGGATTTTTGAGTTGCTAAAACCCTTTCTAAAGAAAAATCCTAAGTCTGAATCCTTTGCAATTGTTATGTTTTGTAGTTGACTTCCTTTCACCGATTTCTGGTCATTCAAGTCATGACTTAAGACTTTTAACTCATCTTGTTATTGGCCCCTAAATCCTAGTAATCCTGGTCATTACCCATCATTTTATAAAAAACTTTACCTTATGTTACATGGGTTACAAAGCATCAAATGTTTTCTATTTGGTCCTAAGGTTGATTTTAATATTTCAAGTGTTGATCTAATGTCCTAGCTTAATATTTCATGTCCCCACTCGTCATTTACCTAGAAAGGATACCCTTTTAAGAACTAACATGTGCACGTGCAGTATTAATTATCTTATGCGGGCCATTGGATCAATGAGATCAAATCTTGGCTGCTCCCCGCGACCCCACTCAATTTTATTTCCTATTAAAATAATCTCGTGGTCTGGTAGGCGAGCGCCACATGTCCTTCTGTAGTGGCAAGACTGATGTATTTCAAATTTAGCGTGTGATAAGATGAAATAGATCAATGATGCAGATTGAATGATATGGCAACATCTAGGTCATTCCTTGCTTCCCGGTATGATTTTATTTTTCATTAAAATAATATCATGGGGTAGCGAGTGGATGACATGTGTCCCTTTTTCAGTAGGGCCCATCAAGTTTTGAATGAAGCAAATGACCTCGTGCCTAATGAGATCAATGATTGAGGATAGGTCACATGGGTCAATCTTGACTACTCCCTGCCATCCCATGAGGGACCCACCTCTACCTCTCGTCTCTTAATGGGGAAGTGGGAGAGTGCCATGTGGAGTCATCTAAACAATAGAAGGAACATTATAAAGGTGAAAATATTAATGAAATATTTTAATGCAGGGGTATGGATGGTAAATTTCATGTTACTAAAAGGGATTTCTAAACACGCATGTTTTACAAATGAGTGAAATGTTATAATCTAGGTCATCAATTGTGTTTGAAGTTTATGCACATTGTCGAAGGCTTGATATGTAAGGTGCATGCATGTTTGATACTCCAGATTAAATATAAGCCCTTACCTCCTCATTGTTGAAAGTTGCACATGTGCTAAGACTAATGAAGAAGAGGGGAAGCCGACACATGGATTTTCCCAATAGCGATAGAGATCATGGATCCCATGGATGACTTGTATATTGGGTCCACATAGCTTGTTTCTGATTGGTCAAAGAAAGTGGAGGTATACTGCTAGCTTTTTCAAATGTTATGGACTTCATTTGGATCATCCATCAGTTCATCTCACTGTATGATCAAAGGCTAGTTATCAAAGTTGATTTTGAGGTCAAGTGAATCATTCTATTTCACTCGAGGGAACCATAATGGCAGAAAATACATAAAGCTACTAAATTGGAAGGTTTTAAATCCATTGAAACATATTTTAATGCACAATTGAAGATTGTTGAAAGAATTTGATGCATTCAAGGAGTTCGTGCTACTATTTTCAAGCTTGTTCGACAACAAAATTAGGGTTTTCAAGTGATTGTGAAACCAATAAGTAAAACCAATTCATTGCTTCTAAAATTTCTTAGAACTTGATAAATTGCATTCGCTCAATCACTTTATCATTAGGGTTTCATTGTTTATGCATTTCTTTTAAGGTTTAACAAAATTCTAAGCAATTAGCTTGTCTGGTCTTACTATTTTCTAAGTCAAACCCATGCTTAAGTTGTAAGTTTCTAATTTGTTGAAAGAAACCCTATTTTATAAACCCTAGAGTTATGGCCCCAAAAGTGAAAGCATTCTGATCTAAAATAGAAGCCTCTGGTTCCAAAGTCCCTTTCAAACCTATTGTCAAGGACTTAACCAATCAGTTGAAGCCCTTCACTCCTGAAAAATCTAAGGGTCAACCATTGTTCCAAGGGAAGCAAATCATAGAAGGATTGATAGATAAGCATGTTGCTATCAAATATTCCACATTACCTTACACTAGGTGGTAAATATTCAATTGTTGGTTTGGGAACAAGAATTGTAGCTTTCTTTTAGGAAACCCTTGGAACCTAGACTTGGGAAAGTTAATTGTATCCAATGTCTACATAGATGTGGACTTGGTGAAATCATTGGCTAGGAATTATGATCTAGTCACAAGGACTGTGAGAAATTTTGATGGCAAAGATATGGTGAAGGTCACTATAGAGGAAATTGTAGAAATTTTCAACCTAACTGAGTGGAATGAGGAAATGGTGCCCATTGATGTCAACAAATTTAGGGTAGAGTATGAAAAGGTAAAACAAAATTTTAAAGTTTCAATACTGTTGAACTATTTGGCATCTATTGATGGTAGAAGGGTAATCTTGGGTCTTCCAAACAAGATGCTCTATCCCATAAATTATTTTATGACTTACCTTCAGAGAACCTTCTTCTCAATTTTCCAAATTAATTGTTATGACCTAGCCATAGGCATACCTAGGGCTTCGATGTACATGGAAGCCCTCATTCAACATCTAGAATACTAAACATTGTATGATTATGGAGGGTACTTGGCAGAGAGAATTCATGAAGGTTTGGTTGAACTGAAGAAGGGTAAGGTTGGAGTAAAATTTTCTTGGTACTCATTGTTTATGCATATGGTATTGTTTAAAGGAGCTAGTTATTTTGGTTAGGACATGACATTGGAGTAGAGGAAGGGTAATTTAGAACTTCCTATGAAATGTTGTACTACAGTCCTAGATAAGGATTATAGAAACTTTGATTGTGTTCCAAAATTTATTTTCCTCCAAGTTGAGGAGAGTACTAACTGTAAATATGCCAAGGATTCTTAGAGCCTTGCATGACTTTTTGAGGCCAAAAGAAAGGAGGAAAGAACTTGGTATTGATCAAAACTAGGGGGATGTCATCCCCTATCCTACTTACACTACTTTGAGATTTTATGATGTAGTTGTTTCACCCCATATACTACCCAAAGATGTGCTAGAAATGATTGGCTTTTTAGAAGTAATATGACAATCAAGGAATGTGGAAAACAACCACCTAAAAGATCAAGGAAAGGGAACATTTTTCCCTTCATACACTTTATTTTCAAATTTTGTGATGGTTAAGGGATGATGGGATAAGATAAATGACATCCTAAAGTCATTGAATATGAGAAGAGGAGCAACCAAAAACCATGACTCCAAAGGTTTCATGGCATGGTTGAAGATACGAAATAGGAGCTCGAAGTTCATTTATAATTTTTCTTTCCCTGAAGATGTCATTAGGAATATTTTTTATTTTCTAAAGAAAGAAGACAAAAAAGAAAAGTGGATTTCCTTTGATAAATTACAAAGGAAAATAAGGGACAAGGATCCACAATTCACTGCCCTTGTGGAAATTCTCAATGAAATGCAAAGAGTTAATTTTTTTTTCCAAAAAATTTGAGACAGTTGTAGGGAATTTAGAAGGTGAGAGATAGGTCTAGGAAAAAGGGAAGGTTGTTTCCACAGATGAGCAAGATGTGGGGGATACCCCTGAAATGGAAGAAAGGCCATCTAACCAACCACTTGAGCAACAAAAAGTTTTTTTTTCCAGAATAAATAAAAGTAAGGCAATGAGAGTAGATACAACTATTGCCCCTTCTCAACCAAAGAAGTAGAGGATTCCCTCACAAGTGCCCAAAATTCCACCACTATCTCCTCCTAGTTCATGTAGACCTAAGTTCATTGATATTGATTCCCCACCAAAAAAAGCCTCACCACCAAAGGAGCCACCTCAAAAGAAACAAAAATTTCAATTATTTGGCTTGGTGGACTATGAAGAACACTCTGATGAAGAAATTTTAGTCATTAAGGAAAAAATGAGACAAGGGATGCCATATCCACCAAGGGACATTGTACCCCAATAGCTTGGCTTGAGACTAATCAAGGTTGACCTCACTGCTTTGAATTGCCAAAATGATGTAAGAGAAGAGGCATGTAACAAATTCATGGATGATGATTCTTTTTTTCAACCTAAGGCCTTCATGGAATTTGTTTGGAGGGAAAAGAAAGTTGAATTTGTAGATAAAGTTGTAGAACAAAGAAGCCTTCATCCTGAGCTACCCAAGGTAGTTATCAAATCACAAGTAATAAAATAAATGAAGGGGAAGTATCAAAAGGTAACTGTAGCTGAGGATAGAGAGTTGGTTAGAAAAATTGGTATTCTTTTATTTCTCGAGTGGGATTTTGTCTTCTTCCATTGAATTTGATAGAATAAAGAGCTATGATAGGCCTCTCTACAATTAAAAAGAATTTACAATTGCACTGCAAGGATCTACATTCAGTGGGCAATGGGATACACTGGCCATTTGGGCCTTAGCCCCCAACAAAAAGTAGCCTAAAATTGTAGAGATTTCTTCAAACTATAGGGGAGGTTTGATAATAAAGAGAGTGTCAAAAACCTCAATAATTGAGGAAACAATGTAATGTCAGTAAATGTCACTCAATTTATAAAAACAATAGTGGAATTTGTTATAGCTGAGAAGGAACAATTTAGAAAGAAATATAATTATTTTTTGGTTGATTATAGAAAGAATCAACAATACACAATGCAACCACAAATAAATTAGCATTATTAAAATAGAAATTACAAAATTTGCAATCAGGAGAGCCAAGAGAAATTGACACTGTCTCACCTTCTTCTTGACATGAACCAACACCTATTGTTTCAACACCTACAATAAGTTCTTCATGGTAAATTATGCCCTATAATACGGGAAATATTCCCATCACAATTGAAGAGCCCAGCACATCAAAAGAACCAAAAACAAAGGAGGGTGTCAGCAAGGAAGAACTACTTGAATAGCTCAAGGAACATAAAAAGAATTGTGATAAGCATGATAGAGAGATTTTTGTTAGCAATATGAAAATTGTCATTGTAGTTTTGGAGCATCTAAATGGATGAGTATACAATAAACTAATTAGCATCCATGCTAATTATTCTGCCATGAAGGATGCAATAAATAACTTTGATATTGATAAGGAGGTAGCAATTCCTCTTATGGAGACATAGATCCCAAGGTTGCAAGACTTGAGAATAATGGAAGTGGGAGCTAAGCATGATGTCAATGCACCTGAGAATATCAAGCCCACCCTTAAGGCTATGATTTGAATTCAAGAATTTGAGGGAAAATAGAGCCTCTGGAAACAAAGATAAGGGAGTTGCTTAAATTTTTTCATGAAATGAATCATGGTCTCATCCCTTCCATATTAAAAGATGATGGTAACATTAAGACCATGTAGGATTGGAGGAAGGAAACTGATGAAGTGATTTCAAAATATTCAGCTTTGATTTGTCAAGGAAATGAGATGAGCATGTTAAAAAAGAACATGGATATGCTATCTCATGTAGGAGTTGTTTTGGAAGAATTTGACAAAGAAGAAAATTAGGGGGTAACTAAGTATGCCTCTTATAGAACAAAGGCTGATGAAATCATAAAGTTCAACTAGCCTACAAAAGAGGAATTCTAAGCCTAGAAGGTTATGTACTTGGATGTGTTGGAATATTAAGCTATT
The DNA here is from genome assembly GCA_007258455.2 of Sequoia sempervirens. Lineage (NCBI taxonomy): Eukaryota > Viridiplantae > Streptophyta > Pinopsida > Cupressales > Cupressaceae > Sequoia > Sequoia sempervirens. Next base: position 368,077,774 of record VDFB02000003.1, on the reverse strand, counting down.
GTTGTGATATGATGAATACAATTTTGGTCTTATTAAATTCTGCAACTATGGTGGATAACGGACGGGAGAAGTACAATGCATATAGCCTAGAACCAATACAGATTAGGATTTTTCTAAAGTATGGATAAAATATTGACAAGGTTGTAGACATGGATGTTCTTTTGTATTTTTTTCTTTCTGCATTTTATGATTTCTTTCATTTTTGCTTGAGTACGTGGACACACTTTTGGAGAATGTGGATATTTTCAAATCAGCTTAAAGATTCCTTTTGGAAGGGAGAACCGGATCTTCACCAAAAAATTAAAAAAATGCCTCATGTAACATTTCCCTTCATTTGAAAGTGCAAATATAACTGCCAAGGGAATATGTTTTGTATTAGTCCAATTAGAAAGGGACATGTGTACTTTCTAGCTCAAATCCTGTTTACTCCTTCATTTCTATAAGAAGGAATTCAATGCCAGAAGTATGAGTTGGTTTCTTGTAATTGATCACAAAACATTTTGTAAAGAATACAATGAGCATTTTAGAGTTCTATCTTAGGTTTTGAGTCTGTCAATGTATATGTAATTTTGATAACAATACTGGGAATTAAATAAAAAATGGTTCAAATTCAAAACAATTTCTCTCCTATGTACTTGTTTCATGAATTATGAATAATATGATCAAGGATTATCTTATTTGTCTTCATTGATTTCTAGTGGATGTATGGCTTTGTTCTTGATTTTAATTCAAATAATTAATGAAAATTCTTGAGTGAAGCTATAGGTTCATGTAAATTGAGTGCTAGGATATCAGTAAGAAGTTGTGGTCAAGAGTATAATGTTGAAATGTTGTAATCCAGTATTATCAAAGCTTAAATGATGCTATGTGTTAAATTTTTTTATCAAATTATGTATATTTTGAGTTGGACTTCATTCCTAGGATCAGGCACTGGTATAAGTGAGTGTTAATGATACAGTTTTTTGGTCAATTCAGTAGCAAATCAAATTTTATAAAAAAACCTTTGAATGGATTACAAGTACTCACTATTTTGTGTTGAGTTTTACCATTCTCATGCTCTAAATGTTGAGTGTCTTTAAGAAGTGGCCAACTTCTTTGATACATTCTATGTTTTGAGCTATTATATGAGAATTTATCTATTATTTGCAATGTATTCAAATATTTGGTGCAGAGGTATTTAAATACATTATGGGATCACCCTCCCATGTTTTGTAGAGCCCAAAGTGTAAGAGGAAAGCATTGTTGCTATCACTCGTTCATTGGCCAATCCCTTCTGGTCGTTGAACATTGGAAATCAAAAATTCCATAGGCTTCCTAGAAGATTAGCTTGGTTCTTAAAAACAACCAACAAATTAGTGATTCTACTAGGGATAGGTTGAGAAAAAATGCTTTTCCTAGTATGCTTTGTCCAAGCATTGTGATTAGAGTCACAATTATTTGTCATGGGGTGTTATAGTTTGGAAATATTTCTCAAATATTGCTAAATCTTGTTGAATTCTCCTACCATTTATCAGTTTGAAGGTAATTTTCATAAATATTATAAAGTCTTTATTGGTCCTTGCAAATCCACCACCCATAGTGTTGAGGATAGTCTTAAGAGTTATATATGTTTCCAAATCTATGCAATTCGTGTAAAGATCTGTAAAACTTTCATTATTATTTACAATTCCCAATCAAGTTTGGGTGGAAACTCTGAAGTCTCTACACTAGTGTGGATTATTTGAAGAAGTCAAGAAGATTTTCAAGCAGAAGAGTTGTAGAATAAGGATGAGGAAAACCAAAGGCTACATGAAGAAGCACCCAAAAGGGAAGTTGGAAGGTGAGCTTCAAAAGACTCCCAAGCAGAAGGGCCAATGGGTACAAAAGGACAAAAGTTAAAATAAGTGGATCCCACCATCATCACAAGCTAAGGATGCACATACAAGTAAGGACACTCCCACCCTATTCCTAAAAATCAAATTCCTCTACAAAGTTCTAGTAGGCATGAAAGTTAGGAAAATCTGATAGGATTAAACTGTGAAGAAGGAGATGATTGTGACAATAATACTATCACAAGTATCCATAGGTCTAGACCCAAGAAAATTAGAAGTAAAATTAGGATCTATCACTAAAATGTTTCCTCTACCCATTCTGCTATTGTTGGTGACATTATCCCTCCCACATTCGGTGGATATTCACCTTTATTACCTAATTTGTTGACTAGACCTCATAATGAAACTCAAAATTTAATATATCTAGAAGAGCATTTTGATTCTGAGATCACTCTCCTAGATCTTGAAGAGGATTTTGGAGATTGTAGTGATCTCAGAAGAGAGATTCAAATTTAGAGAGAGATAAGGAGGAATAATGAGAGGGAAAGGGAGGAAAAGATTAGGAATGTTATAATTGAAAGGGAGACCCTGATAAGACAGTTAGACCAATGAGACTCATAAACTAGGCTATTCAATTGAACCAATTAATTCGGGTCTTGTTGTGTCTGAGGTCCTTAACAAGAAAAAATAAGAGAACCCTATAAAAAATGTTGATACCACCAACCTAACTAAATCTAAAGTTACTAGTGATGTTGCTCCACATCCTAATGAAAATGTCTCCAACCCACCAAATGCAAAAGGAAAACAATTTGTAAATAACTTGGTTATCAATGAGAAATCCACATCTTAGAAGCCTCCTATTCCCCCTAAATCAGAATTCGAGATGGAAAAAATAAGGAAAATGAGGCTCTCAAAAGAGAAGTAGAGAAAATGGAAATCATGGCTACCAATGTTGAAATGAAAAGGAAGCTTGATTTCTTGAAGACTTGATGTGCAGCTGAAGGTGTTGTGGCATCTAGCTCACAAGATCCTTCTCAGTCCACAATAAAAAGTCAACATCCTCAAGTGATACAAAATTTTTTGGTCATATTGAGAAATCCACTCATAATGCTAAGAATGTGAACACCAGTAGTAGTAATGATACCATTCAAAATCCATTCACTAACATAAATGTTGATCATAGGAGAGGAGGTGGAGAAGCAAAAAAGAACAATGAGGATAAAGATAACAAGTTTCATAGGCAGCCTATTTAGTTCGAAAGGTATAGATAGTTATGTTTTGATGGGATTCCTGGATGCCCAAATTCCATTGAAAATGACATTAGGGTTGTGTTGAGTAAGTTCATTAGTAATAATGTGATTTTTGGGAAAAATTATTTGCGAGTTTTTCTGAACATGTTGGATGATTATGAGGTGGAACAAGAGGATGTGGTCATGAAGTTGTTCATGCAATCTCTAACAAAGGATGCTAGAGATTAGTACAAAGGCTTACCTAATGGTAGCATTGGCTCTTGGAAGGAATTCAAGAGAGTTTTTAGAGAGAAATATGGAGATAATACTAGCCCCTTGAATTTTATGCTCAATGAATTTAACATCACCAAAAGATGGAATGAAATGGTGTCTGATTTTAATATCAGATTTCAAAAAGCTATGAATAGACTACCATAGAATTTGAGGTTGAATGATTTAGTATTCCTTGTTACTTCAATGCATTTGATACCAAAATGGCCTATAGATTGAGAGATAAAGACCCTCAGACATTGAGGGATGCATTCAGGATTGCTTTGCATATTGAAAGCAATAGAAAATCTTTAGGAAAAGTGGGAAGAAGGGATGATGTAAAGATTTTGAAGAATCCAAATAATCAAAAAGATAAACATGAAAATGGTTCCAGTTCAAGTCTCCCTTATGATAAAAAAAAAATTGATCAAGTGATGGATACTTTGAAATATATCAAATACACTATGAGTAAGAATGAAAAGGATATTGGGAACAACAAGCATTAGTTTTAGAAAAGTGAAAAACCCCCAAGGCTTCAAGATTACCCTTACAAAAAGAACTATAAAAATGGAAATCTAGTCCCAAACAATTAGAAAGGTAAACAAGATCAGGTCACACCTAATCCTTTGTAAAAACAATCTACAAATTTCACTGATGAGACCCCTTGGTGCATGGTTTTTCAATTGCTACATTCTCCTCACCAATGTGCAGTTGCACAATTGGTTGAAGTTGAAGAAGGTGTGCCAGAAGATTATGATCAATCTCATGAGGATGATGTTAAAGAAAATATGATCATGGGAAAGTCTAATTTTTTTGATAATGAATGCTCATCTGATGTGGAGTCTCGTGAACTTGATGTGGATGGCCAAAGGAATATAGCTAGTACATATAACCAATAAGTTCTTTTTGATTAAGATAATGATGATGACAATGGAGTGTATACATTAGAAGCAACTAAAGATAATGCATCTTTAAGGAGACCTTCAGATGAATAAATTGCAAGGTATGTTGTATCCTTAGCTGCACAAGAAAGAGGTTCATATCATCTAAGAAACAAAACAGTGGTTGGTGATCAAGGTAAACCAATTGGCCCACTAGTATAAAAACAACAATATTGTTAAAACCCATGATCAGATTTGCAAACCAGAATAACCTTCCACAGAAGAGAAAATAAAAAAAGCACAGAGGTTGCAAAAAGATGTGCAACATTAATTATTTGAGAATTCAATTAATTACAAGATATGATTTGCTTTATAAAAGCAAAGATGCAAACCTAATCTTATCTTGAGAAACAAGATAGCTCGATAAGATAAAGATAAAACCTAAAACTTAGGAATTAAATATTGCCTAAGTAAACTTATGCAAAGTGTAATTAATAATTAATTACACCAACACCCCCCCATAAGTGCAACTTAGGGAGAAGCAAATAAAGCATGCACCTAAAACTAAGATGAATGTAAGAAAGCATGAATGGGTCCCGACAACAAGGCCTGATCAGGTACCCAAGTACAAATGCAATAATGAAGTAGAGAAGGAAAACCCAGTGGGACAAAACCCCCTACAATGAGATGACTGCTGCAAGAAGCACTGGAAGAACACTGTGGAGTAACACTGGAACCGCAATTGACAAGCAAGGAAAGATACCGCCTACAATTGAAACCAAAATCGAATCAAAATAATGTGACAGCAGACCCAATGCCACGAAACACTCAAAAAATCACAAATTGGAACAACCCTGGAATATGTGGAAGCAACAAGAGATGAGATGATGACATAATCTGGAAACTGTGTATCTCGATGCCGATGCCAAACTGAGACTGAAACTCTTCCATGGGAAGGAGTACCAAAAATAGACTCTAGAACAATAACCACAAAAACATGGCCCTCAAACTGAGAAGAATCTGAACCAATGAGGATCAAGAAACGTAATCTCCCAACTGAAGTGTGAACCAATGAATCCGACATGTGTCAAGTTATAGCAAAAAATGTGGCCAAAAGAAACTAGGAGACCAGATAACCCATGCGAGTTGCCATCAAAACAAAATGAAATATGGTGATCAAAGTGAAAACTACACTCTAATCAGATTTATTATGCAAGAAACCCCCCTGAATGGAACTTTATCTCACCATTTATTACAATAACCCGGATTGTAAAAGGAGATCATATTGACATAAAACAAAAATATGAATTGATGTCAGATCTGTGTAGAGGACAGAATTAGTTTTCCAACACCGCGAAAAAGACGAAAAAAGGATCACCGAATGAAAAGATATGCCCTTTGGAGTGAAAAAAACAAGATCTGAGTTCAAAGGCCTGCAAAAAAAATCTGGAGCAATATCTAGTAAAAAAAAGCCAGCACCACTAGATCAGCGTCAGAATCAGTTTTCCAACGGTGTCTCGTTTGCCTGATTTCGATACCGTATGCCCAAGTTACAGCCTTTGAAAGAAAATAGCTCCAAAAATGGGGAAAACACAGTGCATCATTAAATTTGACGGTCATACGGCCATCATAGAAAAAATATGGGCCCAAATTTGATGGCCAAATGACCGTTGGCGCATTTTCCCGATTTGCCTTATTACAAAAAAAATGTTTTTTTATTAAAAAAACAATTAAAAAAAAATTACATGGAAATTTGTTGTTTTAAAAAAAAAAAATTAAAAAGGATAATTGGTGGGGGCGTGGGCCATTCCCACCCCTCCATGATTGTGCAAGATGATCATGTGCAGGTCCATACCTGCGTAGTACCCCCTGATAGGGTATGTCCTCTGCCCAGGGTACTACCCTTACAATTTTTCAAAAAAATTTGTTTTTCTTTTCAAAAATTTTTTGTAAGATTTGTTTTTTGAAAAATATAATGATTTTTTTTTCATGTAGGAAAAAAATAATATTAAAAAAACCTGGATTTTTTTGAAATGCATGCACAGGTCGTACGACTGTGAAACAAAAAAAATTTGCCTCAGAAGTTCCTGAAGCTAAAATAGGGTGTATTATATGTCGTTTTTCATCTCTTGAATGCTATGGATCTGATGGCGAGGTCTGATCTACTTGAAAACACACCAAAAGCTTCGCAACTCCCAGATCTAGCAAATCTTCAAACCCTTATAACTCTGGCAAAAAATGTCAGATTCAGGCGAAACAAGAGTCGATCTTGACTTTTTTGATAGCCTTGGACTCGAAAATGAGCTCAAATTTCCTCCAACGTGTGCCAAAAGTAACCATGCAAGAGCACCCAAATAGAAAGACAAAATGAGGTATGAAAAAACCTCAAGGAATCCCGAACGAACTCTGCAATGAATCTCTCCAGAAATCTGAGAAGGGGCTGCAAATCAAGGCTCTAATACCATGTTAAAAACCCATGATCAGATATGTAAACCAGAATAACCTTCCACAGAAGAGAAAATCAAAAAAGCACAGAGGTTGCAAAAAGATGTGCAACATTAATTATTCGAGAATTCAATTAATTACAAGATATGATCTGCTTTATAAAAGCAAAGATGCAAACCTAATCTTATCTTGAGCAACAAGATAGCTCGATAAGATAAAGATAAAACCTAAAAATTAGGAATTAAATATTGCCTAAGTAAACTTATACAAAGTGTAATTAAATAATTAATTACACCAACAAATGTATGACTAAATAAACTACTAAAAACTGCATATAAATGACTAATTTTGGTCACATGACCATTAGTAGTTTATTGCCAGTCATTTATACCACGACCAAATTTATGACTAAATTATTTTAGTCATTTATCTAGTCATTGATTTAGTCATTAATTTGGTCATTGATTTGGTCATTGATTTAGTCCTTAATTTAGTCATTTATTATTGTTAACTAGTCATTTATTTAGTCATGGTAGTGATATATTTAATCATATATTTAGTCATTAATCTAGTCATTGATTGTTGTTAACTGGTCATTTATTTAGTCATAGTAGTCAATTATTTAGTCATTACTTTAGTTATATATTTAGTTATTAATTTAATCACATATTTAATCATTAATTTAGTCATTACTTTAGTCATATATTTAATCATTATTTTAGTCATGGTAGTCATATATTTAGCCATTGTAGTGATATATTTAGTCATTGTAGTCATATATTTGGTGGTTGTATTTATTTGTTTTATTCATAGTAGTCATTTATTTAGTCATGGCTGAATCATTTATTTGAGTGAATCAATTATTCAAGTTATAAATCAAATCTAACTTAATTAATTCTCACAAATTTATGCATATAAACTTCAAATATCATAGATATTAAAATGTTTTTTTTGTATTGGATTAACATGAAAATAAATATACAATCAATTAACAACTTTATGCATATAAAGCTCAAATATCATAGATATTCAAAAAAAAAATTGTATTGCATGAAAAAAAAAGAATATACAAACAACAAATAGCTGCATAACCAAAGGAATTACAAATAGCATATAGCTGCATAAACAAAGATCCAAGAAATACATCCTTCACTGCACTCTTGGTTGCCATGGAAGACAAATCCAAGATACGATACAAATGCTACAAACATTGAAGGGAAAAAAGACATGAAAATATATAGTAAATATAGTTATAGTATTTGTGGTGCATATATTGCTCGATTCAGAGCAGCCTTGCCCTCCCATTCCAACCGAACAACCCTTGAGAGAAGATTGGAAGGATTTGAATGAAATGGATGGCAACTTCCTATCTAGAAATATCATTGGTCATGGTTGGATGAAAGTAAAGAGTGCATGTTCACCTCTCAAATTTGATGAGCTACAACCTGAAAATAAGATTTCAATGAGGGTTTTAGAATACGTTTATTAAAATGAAAATACAGTTATTAAAATGAAAATACAACCAAGATCTAATAATGAGCACATTTAGATTTTTACAATATGCCATCCTTTACTTGTTTCAACGGTTCTGTGAGATTTCCCATTATAGTGACTATGGTAGAACACTAATCTGCAATATGACTATGAAGTTGCTCACTAATGGATTCAATGGTGATAAGACTAAAAGGTGCAACATCAACAACACTGCCACTTGATACAATTATATTTGATAAGGCACATTCAAAACCTATCAAAATGTTTATCTGGGAGGAAATGCATGTGGACTTATGATAAAACTAGAACAATGCCTTCAACTGCCATTTCTCCATTATACAACTTTGCCCATGTGAAACAAAGAGCTTCTAACAACCACATTTTATCCTTTGTGATCCTCCATAGCTTGCAATGATACTATCTGATGATGCATAATTCTTACAACTAGAAGAGAAGACTAAGGGTCATATGCTTTCAATGATATTCTATTTGTTCCTTCTTTGATGCATGTTGTAATTTACAATAGGTTAAAACAAACTAGGTTACAAATTGAAAAGAAAAAAAATGGATATGAACATAAAATAGTAAGGCATTGGGCATTTCAAGAATTATGCTAAGAATGAACACAAAATGACAAGAATAAGACAATGCACCACTATGAAGAGTATTCAAAATGGACAGAAATTGCTCAAAGCTTTAGTTGTTAGGAGTGTTAGAAAATGAGATGAGCGAAAAACAATTAGTACAACGTAGCATCTTAAGATGTTAAAAGAAACCCACCCCAAGACCATCATCACAACCATTGGCTCCCAATATTTGAGCACTCAATCTGTTTGTAACCTCTCAAAATCTTTGAATTAATGAAGCACTCTGGAACACATCCTAACATTGTAAGCTTTGCTTTAGTTCTAAGTGCATGCATTCATGCAAGTTTAGAGGACGAGGGCTGCACATACTTCACACATCAATAACCCTTATTGCATTACAATTTACATATATAGTTGATCATTAGGTGTGCATGGCTGACCTTTGTTCCCATGTTGGCTATATTGAGGACACCCTAAACATTATTACTAATATGCTAGTTAAATTTGTGGTACATGTGGATCATATATGAATATAGGCTGAGTATTTCCAGCAACATTGCTTTTTTAGTTGGATCCTAAAAATACTGCAACTTATGTTCTTCTCTAAAACATTTGTACGAGGTTCAAATAGTAAAGAGATTGATGAAAGATAGAGGAATTAAAAAGATACCAAGATGTAGTTGGATTGAAGGCCATAAACTGGTACATGTTTTTTGTGTAGGAGATAGATCACATCCATGATCCGGGGATAATTTTTAGTGAAAATTGAAGTGTTCCCAATACCACTCCAAATTTTAGCTTCATCAGAAAAGAGAACGCCCCTGATTCCAACGCAACTTGAACGAGGCGAAAAGGACTCCATTTGTGCAAGTTACGGCCAGTCAAACTTCCTACCAAACCAAATTTCAGGGTGTCAGAAGGCTAAAAAATAATCATCTCGTAAAATGACAGCAGTCATCGCCAGTAGCCTGTTGAGACGATTCCACGGCCTTCATTTCGCCGAAATCCAACATCATTGAGTTAGAAGTAGTCAAACTTCTCGGCCAACTTAGAGGGTAATCGATGATGATAATATGCCGACGTGGCACCAGACCGTGACGTAACACATATGTGTGAATTTTGACCCAACACGGCAAGTGACTCGGGGATCGTATCTACCCAATCGCCAGTGACACGCCTTCCTCGCGGCAAGATGTAATTAATCGAAGATTCCACGGCAATCCAAATTTGACACGCCATCATCTCTACGAATAGAGCGCCATTACGTCATCCGCCTTAGTCGAACGGCCAAGAGCATTATGACACGGTTCCGCGGGGTTCGGCGCTCAGCTTTGAGTTTTATTTTAAATCCAAAAGAATTTTGGATGGGGTTCGACCATGGATTTCACTTCAAACCAACCAAATCCAACTAACCAACTAACCAACCTCCTACCTGTAATTCAGCCGAGTGCTCATATTAGTATGCAGCGTTTGTTTTGTTTCAAATTTTTGAAGATTTGTTTGTTAAAACAACAACCACCAGGCGGTTGGAACCTGCGACCTGCCGGGTGCTAAAATGAATAGGCACCGGTAGACCACCAACGGCGGTCTAAATATAAATGGAGTTGGGATATTTTTGTTAAATATTTTAAACCGAATCCTAATCAAATGGCCAAATAAGGCCAAAACAAACAAAACCCATTATAACTACTCCAACAAAAAGATTGAAGAAGCCAAATTATACCTAATGAGTTGATCAGGGAGGTTATGTAATTAATTGAGTGGTTAGGCCTAATTAGGCAAACTTTTTGTATAAAAGGAGGGGTATAGGCCTTTGTTTTCCAAGTCCAAGGGGAGATAGCGAGAGAATGCTCGAGAGATTTGAAGACATTTCTGCACATCAGAGTAATGTCATGCTGCTGTGCTTGAAGGAGATCTTGAAGCAATTGTAACTGATTTTGGAGCTAATCGGATCGGTCCTCCATTGGAGAGGGACCCGGAGACGTAGTCCTTAGGGACGAACTCCGTTATCAATTGTGGTTTTGTCTCTCTATTTCTTCTCTCTTTCTTTCTCAGTTCATTATCTTGGCATTTATTTTATGTTATGTTCATTTATTCATTTGAGCATTTAATTATGTAATCATTTATGTTAAGCGTTGTAATAATTGATCTTTTACGTTACGCATTCTGTAAGCATTTAGTCCTAGATCCTAAATAGATCACATCCACAAACATGGTAGAGTTATGCAAAGTAGGAGAAATTGGCTTGGAAAATGAAGGCAACAGGGTATAAAGACTCATTTATCTTCCACCATAGCGAAAAGTTAGCAATTGCATTTGGTTTGTTAAACATGGCCCCTGGTACAACTATTAGAGTTGTTAAGAACCTTCAAGTATGTTTTGTTTGCCACACTGCATCTAAATTCATCTCTAAGATTGTTGCAAGATAAATTAAAACTAAAACTATATGGTTATAAAAACAAGGATGTCATTTTCAACAATTAAACTATATGTTATAAAAATAAATAGAGCACAAAGTAAAATGCATTTTTTCATCTTGATTTTTGACCTCATTTAAATTAATTAGACAAAGCCAGCCCATCAATACCTTACATGTTATAACACTTGCTTTGAACCCATAGAGCCATAATGGTCAAGATTGTGGAGGCTTAAGGAATTGGCACAACTAGTTTACAAGGGGAAAACACATTGCAATCCTATTAAAAGAGCACAGGACATGAGGCAACATCTAAGACTCATCGAGAAAGGATTTATCAAATAAAGGATATTAAAAAAACTAGTACAATCATTTTCATAGATTGAAATCAATTTACTTAGAAGATATATAAGTGAATTCTTTTAACAACATACATCAAAGTATTTGTCAAAATACTGTTTAAAAAAAATACTATACATTATCCTAGCTTTATATGCTAGTTATGGTTTAAAAACAACATAAATTCTTCAATTATCTATCTGAAGGATCCCTGTTCATACTGCTTATCATAATATATTTCTTTAAGAAATGTGCAACTTTTGTGCAAGTCTTGTGAAAATGGTTTGCCATGTTTTTTATTTGTATGATCTCATGTTCAACTACAACAAGCAAGGCAACATCTTCCATTTCTTCAATAATCTTTTGTGTTCTACAATTGATTTAGTGAGTTTCTCTATAGGGGTTTCAATGAATGTATTGGAATCAACCAAATCCTTTGTTGTTAATGGCTGGTTATAGAGTTGTCTGATTCATTTGATTTGATATTCACTATTGTCATGATCTAGAAGGTCAATCGCAATAATCAACATTCCAAAATTAAATCAAATACACTGATCATAAGCATGGAATAATATGTTGATATAACTATCTTATCAAATATATATATCACAAAATAAATAAATTACACCAACAAATATTTTATATTTATGTTTATGAAGAATTGATATGGAATAGTGAAATAAACATTTTCAAATACTTTAATACAACCATACTTTTTTGTGCATGATACAAAACAAAAATAAATAAAAATGACTTGAATATTTATTTGTTTTCTTTAAATTTACAATGTTTTCATTATATTTTTAGAAATAATTGAATATCAAGAGTTAAAGTTCAAGAATCTCACCTCTTTCGACATAGCAAGATGGGTAGCCTGAGGTAATTGAGCATTGGTTCAATAATATCTTTTATAGACCATGCATACCTAACAAAAGTATTTGACCTACTCAATCATACAAAAGGAATTAACAAAGCAGCTGGAGTAGAAACAAACTTTAGTCAACAAAATAGTTCAAAGCAACTCAACTATTGATATATAAGACATAAACAAAAGCTCAGATACATGCTCCTTAACAACTGCTTACCCTAGATGAAAATTCAAGATTTTTATATATTATTCAAGACTATTTCATAAGCTGAATTGCAAGTCATATTTCTGTACCTATGTATTTAAATTCTACTTACAAATTGGTGAATGTTTGGATCATTTTCCTCTAGATTAAATCAAATAAAAGAGGCATTAAATTCGTTTAGCTACTTCTATAGTTTAGATTTCAATTTACAATTAAGATATCCATTTACAGAGTAAGTTGACAATTCATTTCTTCTCCACATCTTGAAGTTTAACAGTAAGCATGATATTCACACCAGTCTATTTTCTAAAAGCCCATTTGCAACCCTAATAGGAAATTTCACTTAAGATTTGTTTTCAGTGTTATACTTAAGTTGTGGTATTCAATTTCATCTCATATTCTTCTTTTCACATATGTATATGTTATCACTATTTGCAGCAAATAGTATAATTTTTGATGTGCAATATTCTTCCTATTTTTGCAAATCCATTGCAACAATGCCTTAGTTAACTTGGAATAGTTCTATCTCTTACTCTCAAGATGATTAATATTGCTCTGTCTGAAACTACTACTGTAGATGCATCATTTTTATTATATAACTTTATGTCTTTCATTAATAAGCCTAGGTTAGTTACATACTTCATCCTATATAATTTAGAAATGATTTGTTATTGCTAGTGTGATTTTCACTATTCATGATGCTTGCTGCATTTGACATACCAGCAATTTGTCTTCATTTTATCCATAGAGGCATAACAGTCTTGAATGGGTGGGAATGGTGTGTCCACAAGAATGGTCTCCATATTTTTGTGATTCAATGCTTGTGATGTAGTGATATTTTTGTTCTAAATTATAATACTTGGTTTCATAACCAACCAAGAATATCTTTTCAATTGTAAATTTTCCATGCAATTATGATTTAGAGGTTTCCACATTTCTTGTTATCCTGCTTATTAGAAAGCAGTTGTATTTGAGAATCCTTGTTTGTGTGTACAAGTTGTGTAGCTCCTTTGGCCTGATGTCTGTCTATCTAAAGCTATCTTGAACAATTCTTGACGGTATTTTAGTTTGAACCATGTTAGAGAGGTGTGGAAGGTCAATTTGGAGAAAAATGGTCTACGTTTTTTAGCTACATTTGTGCAATACATGAGGTCAATTGGTAGTGCACATAGCAAATGATGTTGTTTGTGCAATAAAGGTCTCAACAGAGAAGTGATAGCTTCAAATCAACTATGCATACATTTGCACTGATCCAAACATGATTGGAATAAAACCTATGAATCATGAAAATAATCAAGCTCCTCTAGCAATAGGCTCATGTTATACCTACAATAGGGAGAGAGGAAGACTCAAGACATACAGAGAGGTTGATATAGAAAGAGGGAGAGACAAAGGAGGGAAGAATGAGAGATAGGGAGAGAGGCAAGGAGATAGAGATAGGGATAGGGATAGAGAGGGATATGCAGAGGAGAGAATGGAGATGGAGAAGGAGAGGAATATGGAGAGAAAGAGAGATAGTGAGAGAGATAAAGATTGAGAGGCTTGAGAGAGATAGATAAAGATGGAAGAGATAAATTATAAATATATAGAGAGGAAGACTGAGGGAGAGAATGAAAGTAGGAGAGATAAAAAGATAAAGATAGAGGTAAAGCAATGAATGATATGAACATCATAGCTCCTCTACGACTACAACCAATATGGCAAGTGTTGCATGCATGCACCAATGCTACCCACCACAAGTTGGGCCTACATAATCGATGGCTGCATTCATAGGTTGGGCCTACTTAATCAATGTTCATATACAATCTACAAACACCCAAAAAACACATCCTGACATCTTAATGATAAAGTGTAGAGTGTCTTCAAGATAGTTAGTCCGAGCAAGAAGGTCAACCGTGCAAACATAATGATCAGTTGTAGGTGTAATGCAATAAGGGTTACTCATGTATTGAAGTATGTACAATCCTCATGCACTAAACCTACATGGCTGCATTAATATAGAACACAAGCAAAGCTTAAATTGTTAGCATATGTTCAAGAGTACTTCATTAATTGAAATATTTTGAGAGCATCCTGACCAAATCCATGTTGTGCATATCCTGCAATCATTGCAATCCATGAGATGGCATCTCTTTGGGGAATTTGCAACTCCAAAATCTAATAAAATTCCTCTATTCTTTATGCTTTGATGGATGTCGATACCCTGTTTTGATGCTCCTATTTTGGCTCAAGCAGGGAGAATGCTGACAAAAAATTGTGAATTTTGGCTTTACACCTGCGAATCACATTTGCTTGAAAGTTTCTAATTTTTTTTATAAAAATAAAATCCATTTTGTGGTTATCTTGCAATCATTGCATTCCATGAGATAACCTCTCTTTGAGGCATTCTATCAAAGAGTTTACATTTGTTTTCAATGCTTGCACATTTTGCATATATGTCAACTAGAGTATTTCCAACTATTATATCTAAAAAAAATCCTCTTCCATTATGCTTTAATGAATGTTCATACCCTGTTCCAAAGCTCCCATTTTGGCACAGGTAGGGCGAAGGTAATTTAAACCTCCGCAACTTCCTATTATATTCAAGTGTTGCAGCTATGAGAGGTTGACAATGGAATTGGGGAGGTTATTTAAACCTCTGCAACTTTCTATTTTCAAGTACTGCAGATGTGACAAGTTGCCAATGGAATCAGGAAGGTTATTTAAACCTCTACAGTCTTCTATGTTCAAGTGTTGCAGTTGTGATAGGTTGCCAATAGAATTAAGGGGGTTATTTAAACTTTTACACATTTTTATGTTCAAGTGCTACAGCTGTGACAGGTTGCCAATGGAATGAGGGAGGTTATTTAAACCTAGACCATACCATGTTTAAGTGTTGCAATTGTGATAGGTTTCTAATGGAATCAGGAAGGTTATTTAAACATTCACACCCTTCTATGTTCAAGGTTGCAGTTGTGACAGGTTGCCAATGGAATCAAGGAGGTTATTTAAACTGTGACAATATTTTAGTTTCGAATGCTGCAACTACAATAGATTGTCAATAGAATCAAGGAGGTTATTTAAACCTTGGAAACTTCCCTTGGAAACTTCCTATTAAGTTCAACTGCTACATTTGTGATAGGTTGACAATGGAATCAGGGAGGTTATTTAAACCTCTACAACTTACTATTTTCAAGTACTGCAGATGTGGTAGGTTGCCAGTGGAATAAGGAAGGTTATTTAAACCTCTACAATCTTCTATGATCAAGTGTTGCAGCTACAACAGGTTGCCAATAGAGTCAAGGAGGTTATTTAAACTTTTACACCCTTCTATGCTCAAGTGTTGCAGCTTTGACAGCTTGCCAACGGAATCAAGGAGCTTATTTAAACCTCCACACTCTATCATATTCAAGTGTTGCAGCTATGACAGGTTGTCAATAGAATCAATTTCAGATTGGATTCTAGGTGCCAAATTGGGAGCCATGGAACAGGGTATGGACATCCATCAAAGCATAAAGGATAGAGGAATTTTGTTAGATATTGTAGTTACAACTACTCTTGTAGACATGTATGCTAAATATGGGATCATAGACAAGGCACTTGAAGTGTTCAACAAAATGCCTCAAAGAAATGTGATCTCATGGACTGCAATAATTGTAGGATATACACAAATTAGATCTGTTGAAAAGGCTTTAGAAACTTTCAAGCAAATGCAATTCACAAGTTTAAATCCAGACTCCACAACCTTTGCCAGCATATATAATGAAGAAGCATAAATTGAATGCAAAGCTTATAGGTTTGCAAAATGGTCTGTCAGAGCTTTTCTCCTAGGATAAACACATTTACCCAAAACTAACCACACCTTTAGATAAATAATATTTAATTGATGGATGCAATTTTATGAAAAGTCACTTCATTTGATAAATAATATTTAATATTTATTCATTGTGGAAAATCAAATTAATGAGGAGGTGTGATTCTTAAGGAGGCCAACTTCTTGTTTATTTGAGACATGCCTTTTGAATAAGGCCAACATGTATTCTTGAAGAGGCACGTCTCTCTCTCTTCATATTGTATTTATAGCTGATGATTCTCTCATTATTATTCATTAATTAGCATTCATATCAAGTTTGAAGTTCTTCATGTACAAGTTCATCTCAAGAGCAAATTGAGATTTGAGTAGGAGGAGGCTGAGATAACTATTAGTAGATTGTATCTCTCAATTTTGTACTTGCATTAGATTGTGATGCTTTATATCGGCCTTCTTATCAGCCTATTGTATAAGTGACATTCTTGTTGCAATTCAATAATATAAGAGATATAATTGGCTGGGTTTTTCTCCCTCAAGAGGAGGGTTTTCCCAAGGTATCTGTTGTGTCTTGTGTTGATTTTTGAATTAATTTTTGTGCATTTAAATCTGATCTTAAAATTTAACACCCTTGGGCGTGGGTCAAACTCAAACTCCATAAAACATTAAAAAATGCTCAAAAAAGAACTTTTTGGATGCTTTGCTTGACATGTATGCAAAATATGGAAGCATAGAGAAAGCATGTGAAGTTTTTGATAAAATGCCTCGAAGAGATGTCATCTCTTGGACTGCAATTATTGTTGGATATGCACAAAATGGATTTGTTGAAAATGCTTTAGAAACTTTCAAGAAAATGCAATTAGCAAGTATGAAGCCAAATTCCACAACCTTTTCCAGCATCTTTCCTACCTGTGCCAAAATAGGGGCTTTGGAACAGGGTATGAGCATACATCAAACCATAAAGAATAGAGGAATTTTGTCAGATGTTGTAGTTGCAACTGCCCTAGTAGACATGTATGCAAAATGTGGAAGCATAGACAAGGCAAGTGAACTATTTGACAGAATGCCTGAAAGAGACACCATCTCATGGAATACAATGATTGTGGGATATGCACAAAATGGATTTTCTAAAAAGGCTTTAGAAACTTTCAACGAAATGCAATTAGTAGGTCTGAAGCCAAATTCCACAACCTATGCTAGCATCTTCCCTGCCTATGCCAAAATGGGAGCTTTGGAGTAGGGTATGAATGTGATGCAAGGGAGAATGGTCTTCACCTTAACAACACAATCCAAGTTAGATAAATCATCAATCAAGGTCACAAAAATTTGACTTAACAACTTTCCACTATAACCCTGCTTTCAACCTGGTAGGTCTGTAGATCTGTTTTTGCCAACTTTTCTCACAATTTTTCTTAACAACTAGAGGGACTCTTAACAGTTTTGAATACCCCTTTGGGCCAACTTTAACATGTGCTAAACTCAACTAGGGTTTATTTGGAGCAAAACACCCTAAAGCTTGATTCCACACTATCCCTAAAGACCAATTAGGTCTATTTTGCAAAGCAAGACCTCTCAAATCTCACAAGCAATTTTCAAAACCCACTCAAACACCTAAGGGTTCATGGTAGTTACAAAATTCCTATCACACTTGCACTTTCAGCCCCTTCAATGAATTTTTTCAGAAAAAGGATGATGGTATGGAAGGAATGAAGACCTAGATAAGCTCTATCTTAAATAGACTCAATGAATGCCAATACCCCTAAGGAGACCAAAGAAACACGTCAAGCTAATGATGCAGGAGCACTTATTCATTGGGGTGTCTCATGAAGAATTTTGTATTTTTTTCATTTGTAATGTCTTGTAAAGGTTGTATAATGTCCTAAGGACCATTTAGAATCCATTAAAATCATTTTGTAAGGCTATTAGAGCCATTAAGTTCATAATGACCTATGAGGTCCCGATAAGGTCAAACATGGTAAAACTACTCAAGTGTGTCCAAAATAAGTAGAAATGGTGCAATTAGACTCATATTTTCCATTTTGACATATATTAGGGTCATACATCAAGTTTTGTGGTCATATTCCAAATATTCCAAAAAATTGTCATGTTGATAAAAAGTTGTCAATGCAAGAAATGTCATAAAATGTTGTCCAATGGTCAAGTAAGTTTAAAATATGGTTGGAGTCAGTTAAATGGGTTGGTTTTGGTGTAGTTATTATATATATGAGTAAGAGAGGTCGAATGATGGTGGTGGAGGAGGATTGTAAGAAGATTTGTTCTAAAAGTTAATAAAATTAGTTATTTTCTGCAACTTCCACATCTCTGTCACTACAACAGAGGCTTGTACGGATTCAAAACTTATTATTTTGATCTGTAAATGATGGTGAATGTTGGTAGAGGTTGGTATCTTTCATTTAAATCCACTCTCATGAGTTTTCACATTATATTTTGTAAGATATAATGCTTTTTTTACAAACAGTTTGGAACCCTACCAAGGGTTACCCGTTCTGGTAAAATCCCCATAACGTTTTTTTTAACCGTTGGATCTGGCTATAAATTGGAGAAAGTTTTATAATTAGGTAATATAGAATCATACCGGAGCGATTGGCTTCATAATTGTTTTTTTGAAAGTTATTAACGACTGTTTGTTACAGTTTATAGTGAAAATCAGACTAGTAAAGGCAGGAAGGGTAGTTGTTTATTGCCTTATTATTGGAAATAACATTTTAATATGGTGTGGTGATATAGAATAGGTGTAAAGGAAGTTTTAAACACCCTTGGATCAAGTGATGAAGCCTTGGAGTCATTCCATGTTATTGCTTATCAAAACTGATTTGTCATAGTCATAAATCAGACTGAGTGAATGTGCTTTTGCAATAAATGATCATCTACTTCCTTGTGTTATTAAATTGTCATGTTGAGGGTTGCTAATAAATGATTCTGTATAAGATATGGTGATTGATAGATCTCTGATTCTTCAAGGTTATCAAGGGTGTAATGATGTTGTATTGAGTTGCTACAGGACAAAGGCTGAACATAGAGAATTTCTGGAGAAAAATACAGAAAATAGTGCTTCATTCTTTTATTTCTCAAATCTTCAATCACCCTCGAACCACAAATGCATACAATAGCCTTTTTAAAGGCATCACATTGTGTCTATTCAGTTTCTACCAACTTCTAACTCCTTGTCACTCAAATGACTCTTTGACTACCTTTACATAATTATGCAACTTTGTTAACAATTGTTGACAACTTTATATCTTGTTTACATTTTTGCACTTTTTGGACTTAATAATATTTATAATAGCCTAACTCTTTTCCATCCTACTACAAAGCAAAGATTCCAAATTAAACAAAATGGAGACATAATGTTGCAAGGGTGCCCCTGCACCAAACTATAGTCAAGTCGATTCTTCACCCATTGCTCAGCCATGTGAAATTAACAAGTCGTCATGTGAATCAAAATCAACTTGCACTAAAGCCCATTAAGTCCAAACATGGCGTTAGAGACATTGAGGACATACCTCCAATGATTATTTTGATCTACATCCTTGTCTATCATGTGATTAACATATATTTTGCAAAATATTGTCATGTAGAGATTTGTCTATCAAATCAAATGAGGCACATGCATTTTGGATGGATAGATCACTCTAGATGGCAAACTAAAGCTTGTGTATTAAAATACTAAGAATAGGTCTGATTTTCTAGTTGTGGACTTACTGCCATGGTAACATGGACACAATAGGAAGGGCACATCAATGATGTAGATCACATCATTACTCTACCTAGTGAACAAAATATTATAAATGAAACTCGAATAAACAAAACTAGAGTACAAAATTATGAGACAAACAAAATAGCATTCAGAACCAAAAGAAAAACACTTAAAGAGTAGTAAAAACACCAACCTACATAGCAAAATTGAATGTGATGAACTCCACAATGGGGTTCAGTCCATAATATGTTGCACCAACACCAATGCCAGTAAAACTAGCCTGCAATGGCAGAATACACACAAACATAAATTGGCTATATATTTCAATAATAAAAGATATAAAGGAAAAAAGTCTTTTGATGGGATTTCAATTAGCACATTCTAGCTTTAGAAACTTGCAAACCTCAGTGATTGGGGTATCAAGAACCCTGTCAGGTCCAAACTTTTGTAGAAGGCCTTTAGAAACCTGTAAAGAAACATGAATATAAGTATATCAAATGCAAATATATCAAATTTTTAATTTTTTTGTCAATTATTCAATAGCAAAGGGTTCTTATCTAATTATTATATATTTTTTATAAAATTTTCACAAGTAAAATACCAAATTCCTCCCTACCTATGCGAAAATGGGAGCTTTGGGATGGGCTATGAACATGCACCAAATCATAATGGTAGGGGAATTTTTGTTAGATGTTATGGTTGGATATGCTCTAATAGACATATATGCAAGATATGGAATCATAGACAAAACACCTAAATTGTTTGACATAATGCCTTAAAGAGATGTCATCTCATGGAATGAAATGATTGATTGCAGAATGTGCACAAAATAGATTTTGCAAGGAACCTCTCAAAATATTTGAATTAATGAAGCACTCTAGAACACATCCTAACATTCTGATTTCAATGGAATCGGGGAGGTTATTTAAACTTTTACACCCTTCTATGTTCAAGTGTTGCAGCTGTGACAAGTTGCCAATGAATTAGGGAGGCTATTTAAATCTATACACCCTACATTGTTCAAGTGCTATAGCTGTGATAGGTTGCCAATGGAATTAGGGAGCTTATTTAAACGTCCACTCCCTTCTATGTTCAAGTGTTGCAACTCTAACATGTTGCCAAATGAATCAGGGAGCTTATTTAAATGTCCACACCCTTCTATGTTCAAGTGTTGCAGCTATGGCAAGTTGCTAATGAAATCAAGGAGGTTATTTAATTAGGGAGCTTAGTTAAATATCCACACCCTTCTATGCTCAAGTGTTGTGTTGTAGTTGTGATGGGTTGCTAATGAAATCAAGGAGCTTATTTAAACTGTGACAATATTTTATTTTTAATTGTTGTATTTGTGATAGATTGTCAACAAAATCAAGAGGTTCTTTAAACCTTTAAAATTTCCTATTATATTCAAGTGTTGTGGCTATGAGAGGTTGACAATGCAATTGGGGAGGTTATTTAAAGTTAAACCTCTGCAACTTTCTATTTTCAAGTGTTGCAGATGTGACAGATTGCCAATGGAATCTGGAAGGTTATTTAAACCTCTACAGTCTTCTATGTTCAAGTGTTGCAGCTATGACAGGTTGCCAATAGAATCAGAGGGGTTATTTAAACTTTTACACATTTCTATGTTCAAGTGCTACAATTGTGATAGTTTGCCAATGGAATGAGGGAGGTTATTTAAATCTATACACCATACCATGTTCAAGTGCTACAGTTGTGATAGGTTGCCAATGGAATCAGAAAGGTTATTTAAACATTCACACCCTTCTATGTTCAAGGTTGTAGCTGTGACAGGTTGCCAATGGAATCAAGGAGGTTATTTAAACCATGACAATATTTTAGTTTCAAATGTCGCAGCTGTAATAGATTTTCAATAGAATCAAGGAGGTTATTTAAACCTTTAAAATTTCCTATTATATTCAAATGCTACAACTGTTGGAGGTTGACAATGGAATTGGGGAGGTTATATAAACCTCTGCAACTTTCTATTTTCAAGTGCTACAGATGTGACAGGTTGCCAATGGAATCAAGAAGGTTATTTAAACCTCTACAGTCTTATGTGTTCAAGTGCTGCAGCTATGACAGGTTGCCAATAGAATCAAAGGGGTTATTGAAACTTTTACACATTTCTATGTTCAACTGCTACAGCTGTGATAGGTTGCCAATGGAATGAGAGAGGTTATTTAAATCTATAGACCCTACCATGTTCAAGTGTTGCAGTTGTGACAAGTTGCCAATGGAATTAGGAAGGTTATTTAACATTTACACTCTTCTATGTTCAAGGTTGCAGTTGTGATAGGTTACCAATGGAATCAAGGAGGTTATTTAAACTATGAGAATATGAATGCTGCAGCTGCAATAGATTGTCAATAGAATCAAGGAGGTTATTTAAATCTTTAAAATTTCCTATTATATTCAAGTATTACAGCTATGAGAGGTTGAAAATGGAAATGGGAGGTTATTTAAACATCTGCAACTTTCTATTTTCAAGTGTTGGAAATGTGACAGGTTGCCAACATAATTAGGAAGGTTATTTAAACCTTTAAGTCTTCTATGTTCAAGTGTTGCAACTATGACAGGTTGCCAATAGAATCAAAGGGGTTATTTAAACTTTTACACATTTCCATGTTCAAGTGCTACAACTGTGACAGGTTGCCAATGGAATAAGGGAGATTATTTAAGTCTATAGACTCTACCATGTTCAAGTGCTACAGTTGTGACAAGCTGCCAATGGAATCAGGAAGGTTATTTAAATGTCCACACCCTTCT
Source organism: Sequoia sempervirens (assembly GCA_007258455.2). Classification (NCBI taxonomy): domain Eukaryota; kingdom Viridiplantae; phylum Streptophyta; class Pinopsida; order Cupressales; family Cupressaceae; genus Sequoia; species Sequoia sempervirens. The sequence continues at coordinate 368,054,958 of VDFB02000003.1, read as the reverse complement.
ATGTTCAAGGTTGCAGCTGTGATAGGTTTCCAATGGAATCAAGGAGGTTATTTAAACCATGACAATATTTTAATTTCAAATGTTGCAGCTGCGATAGATTGTCAATAGAATCAAGGAGGTTATTTAAAACTTTGAAACTTCCTATTATGTTCAAGTGCTACATTTGTGATAGGTTGACAATGGAATCAGGGAAGTTATTTAAACCTCTACAACTTACTATTTTCAAGTACTGCAGACGTGACAGGTTTCCAATGGAATAAGGAAAGTTATTTAAACCTCTACAATCTTCTATGATCAAATGTTGTAGCTGCGATAGGTTGCCAATAGAATCAAGGAGGTTATTTAAACTTTTACACCCTTCTATGCTCAAGCATTGTAGCTGTGACAACTTGCCAATGTAATCAAGGAGCTTATTTAAACCTCCACACTCTATTATATTCAAGTGTTGTAGCTATGACAGGTTGTCAATGGAATCAATTTCAGATTGGGTTCTAGATGAATGCAGTCATGCAGGTTTAGTGGATGAGGGTTGCACATACTTCACACATCAGTAACCCTTATTACATTACAATTTACATATATAGTTGATCATTAGGTGTGCATGGTTGAAAATCTTCAGGACATTACAAGGAAGGACTATTAATTTTCATAATTGAGAAAGATAATACAAGATACCACCATGGAAGTTTTGCAAGACCAATGGTGAATACAAAGAATTCCCCCTACAAAAGGTGAGGTTTCAATGGAGGCAGAGACTTGAATCAAATATAGGCTATCAGTAAGGTCTAGCGTGAAAATGATTGAATTTCAACATAGATGTTCAACACATTTTCTACTTTCCTTTCTGAACAGTGTTTTAGGATTAGTTCTAGTTTTTCATGGTTCTTTCAATGCATTACACGATTAAAGAATACAATTTTATCACACAAAATTATTTCAAAAAATGTTGCAACTACATATTTGAAATAATTCCTTGAATTGAGAATACATTGCTTCCACCCATAATATAGAAAAGTAGATTGACAAGGTTTTCTAAAATTACAACTGCAAGTTAGAAATGTTATCTATTCCACATTCCCATAAGCATGTGTAGTATAATCTATACAAACTAATTTTTTTCAGTCTAAAACTAACAAGTTCCCATGGATTATCATACTTTCCATGCTTTTCCTCTGTTGTAGATTTGCTATTGCCCTACTCTTTTAAGCACTGTAGGGCCTCTAGAACTGATCTGTGTCATTTGTCTCTTGCCATTAGGTATCATAACATACTTAGCTCTTAAATGTTGGGTTGGATATGTATTTGGGTACATACTAAATACCAACTTGTTTGGTACATTTGATCTCAGTGCCTTCATAAATGAAAATGACACAACAAATGCCAACAAAGATGAGAAAAACTTGATAGTTACCAGGATTATATGTACTCGAGTTCAGGTATAGGAATTTGGGTGGGAGTCACAAAAATATAGAGAAACTAGAAGCCTCATGAAAATTCCATTTTTCTTTAAAGATGATATGTAACAGACCTTAATTGAAATGTGTTGCTACCTACAGTCATTAAATTTTACAAATTGAAACAAAATTTATAGGAAGGTGGGAGATTTTATAAGAATAAGAAAGAGAAAGATCCTAAGATTGAGTACATTAAGGTTTTAACACTAAGGAATCATTTACCCGCAGATTTTGTTGCTTTCCCCGTTGCTATTGGTTTCGGCTCCTCCAAACTCTTCTTCGCTGGTTTAGACCTTTCACTTCTTTGATTTGGCGAGTTGCAACTTGAACATAAGATTTTGATGAGGTTTTTAGAATCCCTGAGCACTGTGTTTATTAAAATGAAAATTATGGTGGGGAGTTGAAAATTATGGGGGGAGTCTAAAAATTATGGCCAAGATTTGCCCGCCACTATGCCCGACCATTAGGGTACAAAATTAAATAAATAGATATTATTAAATATAAATATAATATTATATTATAATATTAAATACATCATAATATAAATATAATATTATAATATTAGTAATATATTATTATTTTATTATATTATAATACAACCCACTTCCTTAATTCAATTTTTTTTGTTAATTATCCACTTTAATTGAAAATTTTGTCATCTTTATCAAACTGGTTTTAAATCATTGTTAAAAACATTAATGATTCATTAACATAATGAGTAATCAAAGTTAAAGTACGTAAATGTTAAATTTTTTATAATGAAAATTTTGGCAACACACGACTGATGTGTCGTCTCAAAAGACTATGAAGAGATCATTGGGTTAAAGAGGTCATCCCGCGTAAGGGTTGGCTATGACACGAAAAATCATCCACCTTGAAAGCAGCTGTAAGCGGTAGAAGGGAAAAAACAAATTAAACAATGCATCTATGCTTCTAAATAGGATATTGCATCTAAAACTCAATGAATTTAAACTAATTTAAACTAAGAAGCTTCAGAAATCTATCCTATTGCTCTCTAACTCTAAAGACTTCTCTAATTTACTTAGCTCTCATATTTGTAAGCTAATAAAACCATTAAAGTGACACTTAGAGAATGAGAAATGAATTATTCTACTCTAATATGATCTAAATGTGCAAATTCTATTCTAATGGCAGCCATGACCGCAAATGCTTGATGCTTGAATGCTGCTTGATGGATGCTGGAATGTTGGATGGTTTGGATGCTTGAATGCTTTGGAAACCTACAGAGTAAGATTGCATTAGTTGGGATCCTTTTCTTGTAGCCCAAGAGCTGTATTTATAGCTTTCACGGCAACACAATTGCACAGGAAACCAGGATGAGGGGCTGTGATTTCCTCTGGAGAATCCAAAGGCATGGGATGAGAAGAAGGAGTTGATCATGGAGAATGGTTTCTCCCCATGAAAACACCAGGCAAGATAAGAGGGAAGGTGGGTGGAAGGTTGTTGAGAGAACTTCCTGCAAATTTTTTCTGAAGCTTTCCCGTGAATGGCAGTGCCATTAATTTGATTGGTGAGAAATAAATATTTATTGGTGAGTGAATAGTGCAAATTTTATGCATAAATTTAAATATTTTTAATTTATTTAAATTTAGCAAAAGGAGGAATAAATAATTTAATAAATCAAATTATAGGGTTTGTTTTATTAAATTAAAAGGAGAATGATAATTAAATAAAAGATTTTTAGCAATCTTTATTTAATTAAGAAGAAATGTGATTTTAAATAACACAATTTATTTAAATTGTGTATTTAATTTTAAGAAATAATGATAACAATTAAATAAAACAAAGTTTTTAATTTTGTTTATTTAATTAAGAGAGAAATAATATGATGAAAATGATAATAATTAAATAAAACAAAGTTTTTAATTTTGTTTATTTAATTAGGAGAGAAAAATAGAAGAATTATAAATGAACTTAATATAAATAAATATTTCTATTTATTTACTAAGTAGAAGAATTTAAAATTAATTAATCAAATAAGTCGTATTCAATTAATTAGATTCTCTAGACCATTTTTAGGTGTCTATATTTTTCCCCTCTTTGAAGTGATGTGTTTACGCAGTGCTTCAAAGAATGATTTTGCTTTAGCTGCCAGTATTGACGAAAGGTTTTAAAGCATGCCCCAGACTTGCCCCAGATGATGAATTCCGAAATGATAGTGATATATGCCCCCTCGGGATATAAATTGATGGATTTTGAATTTTTATGATTTTTCAAGAATTTTGAATTTTTATGATGGTTTGATGATGAATTGATGAAGAAACAATTTATCTCCCGACAAGATTGTCCATAAATGCCCCTGTGATTGATAAGAATTAATTCCTCAGAAGGAATAAAATAAATAAATCCCATAAAATCCCCCAAAAATAGCCTATAAATGCTCCAAAGGTCATTTTCAAAAGTCATTTGTGCATTTGACTTTTACAATCTTTGTGATAGAGACCCTTTAGAGTATTCAGAGCTAGGATGTCGATCCCATACCACACCCACCGACTCGAGTGTGTGCGTCGTCATCAGCGTCCGACCGACTATGGACCTCCGGTATGTACCCCAACTCCTCGTAATTCGTGCCTATATTTTTGATGTGTTTTTGCATTTTTTAGAGTTTTAGCACGAGGTGAACGCGGTGTAGCGCACCCGTGATTTTTTGTAGCGCGTCATAGTTTTAGCGCGTCCGGTCAATAGTGTAGCGCGTCTAGTAGGTTCTGTAGCGCGTCAGAAGTTTTAGCGCGCAGGGACAATTTTGCAGCGCGTCAGTGAAATTTTGTAGCGCGTCAGAAATTTTAGCGTGCATGGTCATATATGTAGCGCGCCCGGTGAATTTTGTAGCGCGCCAAAATTTTTAGCGCATTAGGTTGATTTTGTAGCACTTTTGGTATAGATTGATGTAATCATTGTGCATTTTGATTTTCGGCGATTTGTTTTCGATTCCATCTATTTTAGTTTGATCTTGACTAAAATATATGGGAAACGATCTCATGATGAGCGAGATCTATTGAGTGATAATAATTACCCTCATGATAGGCGAGGAATAATTATGCATTCTGAATGATTGAACCCAATTGATAAATGAGGGTTCCTTGATGTTTTGATAGTTTGATAGGAAAAAGCACAATTTTTAAAAATTTGGATGATTTTTTGATATTCTGACGAAAATGTTTTGTTTTGTATGAGTACAGGAGCAGTTAGATGTTATCCAGGTGTGAGAGCAGTTCCCGTGGCCCTTTGATATGATACCGAGACTGTCACCTGATGAGAGACAGCATATTGCTACTTGTGGTTTGGCGACTTTACTTGACATGCCCCATATTAGACTCAATAGGGGTCTATTGACAGCTTTGGCAGAGCGGTGGCATAGTGACCACAACACTTTTCACTTACCTACTGGCGAGATGACCGTGACGCCAGAGGATGTATGGCGTATCCTTTGTATTCCTTTTGTTGGAGAGATTGTGGTTCATGATTCAGAGGAGGTTGGCGGTGTAGAGGCCATGCAGAGAGTCTTTCAGGATCCCCACATTGCAGGAGAGTGGATTCCCTGGGTTGATATGTATGAGTCATATGCTCCGCTTCCTTCAGTTTTGGCTGGTTTCATTGGTGGATTCCTTTGTCCTGATAAGAGGTCAAAGGATCTATCACTTGGATGGGGTCGGGTGTTAAAGGGTCTAGTGGTCCATAGGACGAGATATGCTTGGGGCATGTGCATGCTTGCCCAGTTATATCATGATTTGCATTGGATTGTATATCTCGGTGGCAGTAGTTTATCGGCAGGGGCTACCCTTCTCCAGGTATGGGCATGGGAGTATATTAACATTCACCGTCGTGCGGTGTTAGCGGACCCGGCTGACGAGCCGTATGTATTTGATTATAGGCGAGGCCTACTGACATATGATGGGTAAGCTTGAGTATTGGAGGCGGATTATTGATGATGTAGAGGCCGTGACCTGGCGTCCGTACTTAGATTGTGATGACTGGGATGATGATGATATTGAGTTAGGGTTCTTGTCTGATTTGATGTATTT